>JBBGZY010001622.1:0-600000 GCA_037952925.1 Lithobates clamitans | reverse complement strand
AAACAGGACTAATAGAAAGGATGAATCTCTTTAGCGGGAGCACAGACAGCAATAAAAACTGACAGGCGTTCTAATCCCTCTCCACTCTATCCAAAGCTAAAAAAAAAGTTTTGCCTTTATTATACTTTAAGCAGGGGTCTCCATAAGAAAGGGAAGCTCAGGAGGAAAAATGAGTGCATCCTTGAAAAAATGAGTAGATTCTTCTTTAAATTTGATTAGTGCATTTTAAAACTAAATTGTTTGACTCGCAAATATCTGTAAAATAAACAATGTTGTCTTTGTACTGAAAAGTTTGGAGACCCTGATGTACAGAACATAATACAACCAGATTTTAATATATATGGCTGTATGTAGTCCTGTTGCATGCTCTGCCACTGTCTCACAATTAGCGGAAGCTCTGACAACCTGCCATGTGTGCCTTTTATTAGAACAGGGGTCTCCAAACTTTCCAAACAAAGGGCAGTTTACTGTCCTTCAGAGTTTAGGGGGGCCAGACCATGGGTATTAGGAGTAGAAAAGGTCCCAACGACAGTGGGAAAAAATAATGCCCCATAGTTTGTTTCAGTGGGAGAAATTGTGCTCCATCGTTGGTGTCATTGGGATAAATTGTGCACCATTGTAAGTGTCTTAGGGAGGAATTGTGCCCCATCATTGGTGTCATTGGGAGGAATTGTGCCCCATCATTGGTGTCATTGGGAGGAATGGTGCCCCATTGTTGAGATCGGTGGATGAAATTGATCCCCAAGAGCTGGATAAAAGCAAGCAAAGTGCATCAGTTTGGAGACCACTGTATTAGACTGTTGGGCTGACTGCAATAGGAAATGCTGTTACTGGCAGGATCCCCAGGCATGAAATGAAACAGATTTGCTAATAAGAATTTGTTTAACCCCTTTCCGCCGACCGCCTCCCGGCCCTTTAAGGGTTCTAAACGTCAGGAGGCAGAGGTGGGTATTCAGGTCATGTGACCACTGTGATTGGCTGTCACAACAGTCACATTATTGGAAAGCTCCCGATCGCTAGTATGCATCGGGAGCTTTCCCGTAACTGGCTACCGTGCTGGGAGCGCGCTCTCAGCATGGTAAGTGGTTTACACAGCGCCACAAATATGCGGCTGCTCGGTGTGAAGGCCCAAACACTGAGAGGCCACATATATTTATGTGGCCGACGTGAAGAGGTTAAGAAAACTGTATACAGTGAGACATGTTTCTAAACATGCTTAAAAATAAAATTCTGGATCTACATAAGCTTCAATAGCTCTTTTACATTATGCGTATAGTGCAGCTTTTTGTCTTGGATAAGAGCCATTGTGTCTTACCTCCCATGAGGAAGAGTAGACCTGCAACATACTGCATGAGCCCTCTGTCCCAGCAGCACCCCAGCACGCCAATGATCCATCCAAACAGGATGATGGCTACCGCCATGCCCATAAAGCCAGCTGTCATTCTGCGTAAATCTGTGGAAACAATAATGAGATCATTTATAATGTGTAACTCAACCTTTTTGGCAAAAAAAAAATACTTAGAATCACAACTGGCACACAATAATCCATCAAACATATTTATTTACCCTTTGTTGTGTGTTTTGTGCTTCTCTAAGTCAACCTGTGGCTAAACAGCAGCGGTAAAAAGCAAAATGCATTCCTGAACATTTAGTAAAGACATTGCTGCTCCCTTCCTGTGCAAAAATAACTGTCAGCCTGGCAACCTGTATTCTCTGTAATCTTCAGCTTATTTCTTTCACTGTCCAATATACCTAAATAACCGCCAACACATGAGCCCTTGAAACATGTTGGCTATATCTTCAGACCTTCTGTCAAAATAAGTAAACTTTTGCTGGACATGATACAAAACTGTGGTACTCTCATACATTTATATACTATTCTGACCTTTCCTGTGCTAGACTGAAGAGTCATCAGTGAGCCAAACAGGTGTAGGTGTAGTTTGCTACATTACTTGACAATTTCTCCATTGCCTCTTTGACCACTTTTTAAAAATACCTCAAGCTCACAGAAAAGGGGTGCACTATTACTATTGCAAACCAAAGCAGGTTGTAATCTTCAATAAGGTTTGCTAAAATCAAGGTTTATGTTATAAATCTTGTAGTAAAGATGCAAAGCTGATATTTCCTTTCCAGATATTAAATTGCACCTAGCATCAGATATTTTTTCATGTTAAATGCATAGAGGCTAACTAATGTGTAAAGGTGGCTTCACACTGTCCCACTTTCCTTTGGCTAAAAGGTCAACAAAACCGCAGGACACAATGGAAGTGGAAGTTAACCTGCGCTTTGCGCAAAGCGCATTGGGTCAGTGTGAAGCTGCCCTAATCATAACACCCAAATATTTACAATACACCCTCTCAAATAGATCACAGTCCACCAACCAAGTAACTGTGGAAAGGACCTTTCTTTGTCTATGTATGGGGTGGCACAGTGGTGTAGTGGATAGCACTTTCGCCTAGCAGTAAGAAGGGTTGCTGGTTCGAACCCTAACCACCTCACTACCTGCCTGGAGTTTGCACGTTCTCCCTGTGCCTGTGTGGGTTTCCTCCGGGTACTCCCTTTTCCTCCCACACTCCAAAGACATGCTGGTAGGGTAATTGGATCCTGTCTAAATTGTCCCTAGTATGTATGAATGTGAGTTAGGGACCTTAGAGTGTAAGCTCCTTGAGGGTAGGGACTGATGTGAATGTACAATGTATATGTAAAGCGTTTCGTAAATTGACGGCACTATATAAGTATCTGAAATAAATAAAATAATAATACAAGGAAACAGGTTCTCCTAATTTTTTCCTTTTCACCCAAACTCAGGCATCCAATCCTGCAATGTGCTCGGAAAGGGAGAGAATCACAGGCTCCCCTAACCTGGATGTATTTGGTCCCATTATCCCCAGCAGCAAACACCTTCCTTTTCTAACTCATGCACCATTAGGCTCCTGTGACTCCAAACCGACCTATCAGAGCTTACACAGAGACATCAACCTCTTCTCTGGCCCCATACGACAGTGGTGGGCCAGTCCTAAGGTACCTAAGCTCTGTGATATGGGCATGGGTGAGTGAGTCACATACTTACAGATAATCAAAAGTATTTCATTTGCTTCCAGCTGCCAAACGGAGTGCCAAAAGAAGAGTACGTGTTGCAGGGGAGGGGAGGAGGTAAAATGACCCCTTTTCCCTTGCCCATGAGATCTACCGTACTTATTACCAAAAATCTCATTATTGTTGGTGGTATTTTCTTTTCATGAGCGTTCCTTTTTATTTTTTATGCTCTTTAAATCAGTTTTGTACAATACCTGCCACTTGTCTCTTGCTCATCATTCTATATTGCAATACAATCAATTAACATTCAGCTGTCTAAATCATTCCTCCGGAAGACTGTAAAAAAAAAAAAAAAAGCAGCACAACAGATGTGCCCTAAACACGGCAGGAATTGTGGGGTGGAATTTTGTGTTTAGAAAACCTCAGCAGAATCTCTGCATTTTTCCGAGCATGCACCTGACCTGATCAACCACCTCTTCAAATTAAAAACAGCGGGGAGCTGACGTTTCGTGACACACATCTGCATATTTCAGAGAGAAGAAGCGGGGAGGGGTCAAGTGTACACGTAGAGCGCAGCATGACAAGGCAGATCAGTAGTTGAAGACAGGAAGGTGCTCTCCCCTGGTGCCGTTCATGAAGGCCTGACAACAAATGGGCCATCCTCATCCCATGGTGAATAGGCTATTTATAGGCTTAGTGCATTAGCCAGAATGAAGGACAATGAGAATGTGAGAATCAGCCAATCAGAATTCATTTTACTTGAGTCGCTTTATCTCAAGGCGAACTTTAGCATTTTTTGATGATTTTTTGTTTTACATGTGATCATCTTATACAGACCCTGTAACCAGACCATTATAGTCAACAAAAATCTTCCCAAAAACTATATGTGCATTTAATGTATTTTATGTACATCCTTTACTTATAAATGCCTTCCTTATGTAGACACCCAAAAGCCTTGAGACTGTTGCTGGGCTCCACCATCTTGGATGTGAGCTGTCACTCAGATGACACTTTCTAGTTTTCTACATTCTATTTCTTTGATCCTTTCCCACTAGCTACATAAAAGAAGGTAAGGGCAGGGGCAGAAAAGCTGGACCAGGACAGGCAGTAATCAGACACTCCTAAAAGAAGAGAGGGCTATGACGTGCAAGGAGGGAGAGGACTGGGCTAGGGATTTGACTCTCCTGAATTTGTCAAATTTTCTAACATGCCATGTTAAAAGGTACATCATAAGTAAAATAAATAAATTATGGAAAGGAAAATCATTGAAGGTAAGCATTTAAAAAACTTGATTTTCTGTGCTTTTATTTGTAATTGTTTAAAGTTGGTGACAGGGTCACTTCAAAGTCCAACTGAACTTTCAGTTTAAATAAGTTGTATATTCTAGGAGCATAAAAAAGTTGTGCAAAGTCTTATGCCCTGTACACACGGTAAAATCCGTTGTCGGAAATTCCGATCGTGTGTACACAAATCCGACGCACAAAGAGCCACACATGCTCAGAATAAATTAAGAGACGAAAGCTATTGGCTACTGCCCCGTTTATAGTCCCAACGTACGCGTTTTACGTCACCGCGTTTAGAACGATCGGATTTTCCGACAACTTTGTGTGACCGTGTGTGTGCAAGACAAGTTTGAGCCAACATCCGTCGGAAAAAATCCATGGATTTTGTTGTCGGAATGTCCGATCAATGTCCGACCGTGTGTACAGGGCATTACAGTTTATTTTCTTCAGAAAGCAGCCACAGCTGGAGTAGAAAAGTCTACACTTTGATGGCATGCTCCAAAGAAGGACCCTTGTTTTTGTGGAAGCAGTGTTCTCTCTGCAGAGGTTCAACATGTTCCCTGATGAGCTTGGGCTGAAGCTCACCAATTAGCAGGAAGCATAAGCTTTACTGATTGGGGAGCTATAGGTCTGTCTGACTCAGTGGGGACGCGCTTTCAGGCTGGTCACATGAAGCACAGGATACTCCTCCTCTTCACTTATTCTATTAAGCTCTAAATGATGCAGACAGCACTACTGACTTGAAGATATTAGTATTATTCCATGAATCATTGTATATGACTACAGCTCCATGTGGTAATGCCCCTTCAGGTCCATGAAGCCTTGAAAGATTTCCTAAGTTTTCTGAGTTTTAATGACACTGGGTACCTAGTGTATATATAGATGGAAATGAGTTACTGTGGGGGACAGGACCAGGAAAGAGGGAATATTGAAGCCAGAGTTATTTTTTTTGTCTTAGATACTTTCTGGAGCCCTATTATTTTTTTTTTAATTTAGCCCGGAGTCACACTTTAAAGTAAATGCATCATTAAATGATATAGGGCCTGTCATTGCCGACCTTCTTTTAAAAATGCAGTTACAGTATGGTGACCCCCTTCAATACTTTTTGAGTTACATAGTTACATATTAGGTGAGATTGAAAAAAGACATCAAGTCCAACCTATGTGTGTGATTATATGTCAGTATTACATCGTATATACCTATATGTTGTGGTCGTTCAGGTGCTAATAGTTTTTTGAAACTATCGATGCTCACCGCTGATACCACCTCCTGTGGAAGGGATTTCCACATCCTTGCCGCTCTTACAGTAAAGAACCCTCTACGTAGTTTAAGGTTAAATCTCTTTTTCTTCTAATTTTAATGAGTGGCCACGAGTCTTGTTAAACTCCCTTCCACGAAAAAGTTTTATCCCTATTGTGGGGTCACCAGTATGGTATTTGTGAATTGAAATCATATCCCCTCTCAAGCATCTCTTCTCCAGAGAGAATGAGTTCAGTGTTCGCAACCTTTCCTCATAACTAATATCCTCCAGTCCCTTTATTAGCTTTGTTGTCCTTCTTTGTACTCGCTCCATTTCCAGTACATCCTTCCTGAGGACTGGTGCCCAGAACTGGACAGCATACTCTAGGTGCGGCCGGACCAGAGTCTTGTAGAGCGGGAGAATTATCGTTTATCTCTGGAGTTGATCCCCTTTTTAATGCATGCCAATATTCTGTATGCTTTGTTAGCAGCAGCTTGGCATTGCATGCCATTGCTGAGCCTATCTTCTACTAGGACCCCCATGTCCTTTTCCATCCTAGATTCCCCCAGAGATTCACCCCCTAGTGAGTAGATTGCATTCATATTTTTGCCACCCAAATGCATTATTTTACATTTTTCTACATGAAACCTCATTTGCCATGTAGTTGCCCAACCCATTAATTTGTTCAGATCTTTTTGCAAGATTTCCACATCCTGCGGAGAAGTTATTGCCCTGCTTAGCTTAGTATCGTCCACAAATACAGAGATTGAACTGTTTACCCCATCCTCCAGGCCGTTTATGAACAAATTAAATAGGATTGGTCCCAGCACAGAACTCTGGGGGCCCCCACTACCCACCTCTGACCATTCCGAGTACTCATTGTCCTAGAACAACATGAAGATCAGTAAAGTCAGAAGTCCCATTCTGCATACTTATTATGTGATTATGTTCCACAGTAAGCCAGGCACCTAGCATTTGCAGAATGAGAATCCACCAGGGGCAACCTCCATATTTCTTTTATCAAAGGTTTCCTTTAAAATATAGCTGGCAACAAAACAGATTTGGAGACAGAAAAATCCATTAAACATTTTGTTCTAATTAAACAAAGCAAACCGATGTTGTCTAACTTTTTATGTTATCACATACTTTGGAGCTTTCCACACTTAGCTGCCAGGCCTTCAATAAATCAATGTTCACATGCATAATATCACAGAGATTAGCTGATGTTCTAGTGAGTTCCTAGCTGACTTTGGCTGTCTTTTCCTGTACGTGTGAAACTCCCTCTCGGGCTCGGTGTCGCAGCTAATTATGCTCCCTGCGCATCACCTGGCCACACAGGACTTCCCGCTGCTTCTATGCCTGGCACTGATTGGCTTCTTCCAGGTGGAGAGCAGAAGTCTGCAGACCCCCCACTGCAGACAGACGGGCAAGGTCATGACACGCCGCCGGGCTCTCGATGGACAGATGGATATTTCCTGCTCAATGCACAAGGAAGGCCAGCGCAAGACCGGAACGTAGGGTTACACATTGTATTAGAAAGTAATAAGCACATTTGGCTTTCGATTTTACCCTCATACCTCCCAACTTTCCGAGATGGAAAGTTGACACCTTCTAGCATCAATTTGTTTTTTTAAGCAAAGGACATCTTCCACCAGTTAAACTACCAGTATATCGTGTAGGAAAAAAACCCCCAGAAAGATGTTCATCTGCAAAAGCCATGCTTCATGCATATCCAGCAATTCCCAGACTGTGGTCCTTGGATCTTCAATAGGCCATAGGTGTTTGCCAGCTGGTGAGTGAGGAAATACTTCAGGGGGTAGCAGGAGGGTGGAGCATTGGGCAGTATGGTTTTAGCTGATTGCCAGGAGACATGCTGTTATCCTGCATTGGATAATAGGGTATATAGGGCGCACACCAAGTAATACAATAAAGTTTTTTGTCAATAGTACCCAGCTAGTTAGCATCCACTGGATTACAATTTATATCTCAACAAAAAGTTGTACTCTACCTAAGTGCAAACAAAGTTCATACAAAAATAGTTCATTTATTCAAACTTCAGAAAAGTAGCATCATAAAAATGGCAATGATCAATATACTGTAAATAGCAATGCTTTGAGCAAAACACTTGTAGGCAGGTAAAGTCTACTTTCTCCACTGCAGGTGGCGCTCCCCCCACAGTGGCATTGCAGAGGGAGAGGAAGTCAAGAGGAACATGGTTCTTCTATGGTTTCCTGGGTTACTGGGGATGCTGCTGCCCCATGTGACTCTGGCGGCCATCTTGAGTCAGGCAGACTCTATTTAAGATCCTGGTTCCTGGGCTTGGCACGCATTTCATGAGTGCATAGCATAGGGACAGGTCATCCGTCTGACAGGGACAGTGATTAGCTGCAGGGAGAGGTTCCAGACAAGTACAGAAAGGATAAGGACATGCCCTCCTTCCTGGAAACATCCCCATTTGGTTACAGACTGGCCAGGCCGCATTGCGCCCCTCAAGAAAGACGCTGTCAGCACATCTTAGACCTGTTGCTCTACATTCTGCTGTTATATACTGTGAATGTTCCTGGTCAGGTGCCTTCAGGCCGGGTTCGTTGTGAATTACTGGATTCTACTTTAAAGGAGAAGTTCACCTTTTAACAAAAAATAGTAAATGCACATTTTTTTGCAGGTAAAAAAATGTGCACTTATAATTTTTTGTTTCTGGAGCCTAAAGTATTGCACCAGGGATCAGCAGATCTCCTGCAGACCTGTCAGTGTATCTGTCTGCCTGTACATCGTACGGCCAAGCAGATACAATCTAAAAGGAAGACTCAAATGAACTTCCACAGCACTCCACAGCGCCGTGGTAGTTCATTGGAAACTACAAGTGGACAGCCACAAAGGATGTCGGGGCTTGTATTTTTCCATTCACAGAGGACTGTGAATGAGTGATGCGGCCGGGCGGGCAGGGTGTGACATGTTACGAAAGGTGAACTTATCCATTAAAGTGGTTGTAAACCCTTACAGACCACTTTTCACTACAGGTAAGCCTATAATAAGGCTTACCTGTAACTACTGTGGATATCTCCTAAACCTGCATGGGTTTAGGAGATATCCCCTGTATCAGCATGTGTCGTTGCTTCAGCTGATGTGCCATTACCGTCATCGCGGCTCTGGCAAATCACAGCGCCGGAGCCCGCGATACCCGGAAATAACTCCGGGAGACATGTCGCCGGGCAGAGCAGTGTCCCGGAAACCACTGCAGGGGCTTCGATCTAAGGTGAGTATTTCATAATGCATACTAGCTCATTATGCCTTTGTTTTGCAGTTTTTTTGTTTGTTTGTTTGTTTTTTTCTAGGGTTTACAAACACTTTAATACAAGTTCAGTTCTCTGCAACTGGACGTTGAGTGTTTACTGCCACCACACCATGGTGCCCCCTTCCCCCCCACACTCTGATCTTTTTCAAGCATTGAAACACCTTTCTACCTGCCATGATGTTGAAGCTCCAACATTGTCAAACAGATGTAATACATGGTGCTGCTGGCTAACACTACGAGGGACTCTGTGGGTTATATGTGCCATATTCTCTAGGACCTTATCTAACTGAGCATTTATCATCTCCAAAAAAAACGTTTGGATTTTGGATTGAGTGAGGAACAGTAAAGTTGGATCCATGGATGGATCCAAATGCTGCTGGTTCACCTTGCTTCTGGTGCTGCCCCCGACAGAAACTCTGCTTCACTGCTGGCCCTCCTATAGGTTGAATGATTGTGAGTGTTATTTAACCCACCTTCTATGTTCCCAGGTTCACGGACACACCTCCTGAGGGTGCCTTGCCACATCAGCTAACAGAACAATATTGCAAAGAGCAGCACTGAGGTCATAACATCAGCACTGCTCTGACCACCAAACGCAAAGAGGAGGGTGTGCTATGTGGGAGACGACATGGGGGGGGGGGGGGGGGGCGATTTGGGAATAATTTTTAATTTATTATTTGATTAAGTAATTCCTGTGTGTGTTTTTTTATGGTGTTTTTGTAATATGTGAACTTAATCAGGCCTGAAATCACAGCACACTAAGCTCAAATAATCATGACTTAATATAAGGAGTCAGGACACACCAACAGCAGCTCCTGTAGGGCAGTGAAGCCAATTGGTTCACTGTACATAGAGATGTTTAAATGTCATTGATATTGGTGGCTACATGTTAATGAACATCAGTACAGACTGAGAACTTCTTTATTCTTACGGGTTCAGATAAAGTTTACTTTCTGATCTAGACATGCATATCAAGTAAAATTGCAAATATGAATTCTCATCTTTTATTTCCTGTCTCCTGCTGAGCTGCAACTTCAGCCAGTTCAAATTCCCTGTTTCTTCAAAGAGGTCTACAGAGATCTTCAAACACAGGAAGAGCTACACTATACTGTCAAAAGTATTGGGACGCCTGCCTTTACACGCACATGAACTTTAATGGCATCCCACTCTTATGCCCCGTACACACGGCCCGATTTTCCGATGGAAAATGTGTGATAGGACCTTGTTGTCGGAAATTCCGACCGTGTGTAGGCTCCATCACACATTTTCCATCGGATTTTCCGACACACAAAGTTTGAGAGCAGGATATAAAACAAAATCCGTTGTCGGAAATTCCGATCGTGTGTACACAAATCCGACGGACAAAGTGCCACGCATGCTCAGAATAAATAAAGAGATGAAAGCTATTGGCCACTGCCCCGTTTATAGTCCCGACGTACGTGTTTTACGTCACCGCGTTCAGAATGATCGGATTTTCCGACAACTTTGTGTGACCGTGTGTATGCAAGACAAGTTTGAGCCAACATGCATCGGAAAAAATCCTAGGATTTTGTTGTCGGAATGTCCGAACAAAGTCCGACCGTGTGTACGCCCTATTAGTCTGTAGGGTTCAATATTGAATTGCCCCTCCTACCCCTTTTCAGCTACAGTATAACATCTTCAACTCTCCTGGAAATTCTGTCCACAAGGTTTAGTAGTGTGCCTATGGGAATGTTTGACCATTCTTCCAGAAGCGCATTTGTGAGGTCAGGCCCTGATGGGGATGAGAAGGCCTGTCTCGCAGTCTCCACTCTAATTCATCCCAAAGGTGTTCTATCGGGTTGGGTTGAGGTCAGGACTCTGTGCAGGCCAGTTAAGTTCCTCCACCCCAAATTCACTCATCCATATCTTTATGGACCTTGCTTTGTGCACTGGTCCAAATCATTTGGTGGAGGGGGGATTATGGTGTGAGTTTGTTTTTCAGGGGTTGGGCTGGGCCCCTTAGTTCCAGTAAAGGAAACCCCTAAGGCGTCAGCATACCAAGACATACCAAGACATTTTGGACAATTTAATGTTTAATTTAATGTTCCCAACTTTGGGGGTGGCCCCTTTCTGTTCCAACATGACTGCGCACCAGTGCACAAAGCAAGGTGCATAAAGACATGGATGAGCAAATTTGGAGTGGAGGAACTTGACTGGCCTGCACAGAGTCCTGACCTCAACCCGGTAAAACACCTTTGGGATGAATTAGAGTGGAGACTGCGTGCCAGGCCTTCTCATCTAACTTTAGTGCCTCACCTCACAAATGTGCTTCTGGAAGAATGGTCAAACATTCCCATAGACACACTACTAAACCTTTTGGACAGCTTTCCCAGAAGAGTTTAAGCTGTTGTAGCTGCAAAGGGTGGACCAACGTAATATTGAACCCTACAGAAGAAGACTGAGATGTCATTAAAGTCCCAATACTTTTGACAATATAATGTATATCAAAGAATGCATCCCCAGCATCCCATCTGTGCTTTCAGCACCCAGCCCCCAGCAGGGAAAGCAATGACCAGGCACCTATAGAGGATTTCTGGGAATGCCTCCCTTCATATCATCACACAATGATTTGCTCTCCTTTCCACCCATTCCTCATCTCATTTCCAGGTAAAAAAAAACAAAAGAAAAAGTCGTTTTGGGCCTGCTAGCTGCCGAGAATGGCTACATCAGATATGAGGAGCAGCAGAACAGTTAATTTTTATTATATCACAATGCTGCCCTTATCTTTTAACTGTAACCTATACAAATCAATGTAATGGCTCCCATAAAACTTAGTTGTGTGCTACAGCATAGCAGCTCCTCAGTAATCTTATCGCAGGCGTACACATGTACAGCTGTTGGGGTGTCCATTAAACCAGCTTTGTGTCTTTTGTTACCTTGTACAGCGCCCACGTCAGGAAAAAAACATCTGCAGAAGGAATGACTGAAGATAAGCTGACATTACATCTGATACATAGGCCGCTACCGGTTAAAATGTTTTCACTTTACGACAAATTCAATATTTGTGGCATGTTCAGCTAATGACTGCTGTCTGATGTTACTTATAACGCTGATCTTGCAGCTGGGTTAAGGCAGACACCTACTGACCCTTTAAAGCTGAAGTGTAGGTATGGCTTTTTTTGGACCAATGTGCATGTGCCAAACCTGGTCAATTTCTGTGGCAGCAGAGAATCATTGTAGTAGCCACTGCCAATGGCAAACCTAGCATATCTGGCACCCAGGGC
This sequence comes from Lithobates clamitans, assembly GCA_037952925.1. NCBI lineage: Eukaryota > Metazoa > Chordata > Amphibia > Anura > Ranidae > Lithobates > Lithobates clamitans. Next base: position 587,901 of record JBBGZY010001622.1, on the reverse strand, counting down.
CAATTTTTTTTCAACACCCCCCCCCCCCCCCCTCACAGCACACACACATGCATGCACGATAAAAAATAATTAAATGAATAAAGTGGAGTGCAGCTCCAAATTGTAAGTGTGCTCAAATCAAACTAACATTGGGAGGGTCTTAATGGACCACGGTTAAATAAAAAAGCTGAGCCTATTCACTGTATACATAGTACACATATGTCGCTGTATTTCTACCTAACCCTGAGGAGTGGTAACACACAGGCCCCTGCACAGAATACAACCAAAGAAAAAAATGTCTGCCAGTAAAATTACACCATGTCATTTTCTGTTAAAAAAAAAAAAATTACACCATGTCAGGGCTGGGCTCAGCCCTTCCTTCTCTGAGCTGGCCGCTCAGCTGTCGGCTAATTGCCAGCTCCTATCTCTCTCCACAGTTACTCAGTTGTTGTTGATTCTGCTCGTCAGTCCTGCCTACTTAAAGTCATCCAGCTCACTTCGCCTTTGTCAACATCACAGAGACTTTCTCCTGCGTTCCTGTTGAAGACTTGCTCAGCTGACGTGCAACCTGGTTCCTGATCCTGCTTGCTGTACTACTACGTTTATCTCTGGCTCTCTGACATTTGCTTGGCTGACTACCCGATCCGGTTACTGAACTCGGCTTGTTTTGACTATGCTTACTCTGTTTACCTTATTATTATTATTATTAAACAAGTGTGATTTAACTATACTTCTGTCTTGGTCTGATTCATGGTTCCTGATACACCATTAGCCCATATCCCTATCTCAACCAACAGCCCCAATTTCACCCCCAGTACAGACTTCCCCCCAGAGCCCCCCTCCCAGCCCATTGCATCAGTACAAACCCCCTTCCCAGTCTAATGTTTCAGTACAAACACCCCTCATCAGTACAGACCCATCAGTACAGGCACCCCTAATCAGTATAGTCCACCTCATTGTGCGAGTACAGATCCCTCTCATCAGTACAGACTCCCCTTAGTACAGACTCCCCCTCCAGTACAGGCCCCCTCATCAGTACAGACCCCCTTCAGTACAGACTCCCCCTTCATCAGTACAAGCCTCCCCCCCACTCTCAGTACAGACTCCCCCAGTACAGACACCCCAGATACAAAAAACCCCACAGAACAGACCACCTCCAGTACAGACACTCCCCACAGTACATTTCCCTCAGTCCTAGGGAAGGCCTCTGCAAAGAGACAGATGCTTCTGCAGCATGCTGGAAGGGGACAGGCTGTACTACTCCTGTTGCTGCTTTCTAAAGAAAATGATCCGTAAAACATCTCACTCATCTTGTTTGGATGCACCTGAAATGTATTTAGCTGACTTAAGTTGTAAGTTCAATTGGGCTTTAAGGGCCCATTTACACTTTTTGTGTTGTGCTGCGACACGCATTAATGTGCATTGAGTTCAAACAGCAAAAAAAAAAGGATGGGTTGCCAAAGCACTCTATCATGCCAAAAATCAGACATGACCCCTTTTTCTTGTTGTCGTTCGATGAGGTGCACTGCAACACAGGTGGATTGCTTTAGTGCGTTAGGTTGTCTTTCAAAATGAAGATCACTGCAACGCAGTGTCACATGTTACAAAATGTTAGCGTGCATGTCACAAAACATTAGCTATGACATGTTAGTGTAAATGGGTCCTAAATAATGTAAAAACAAATGGCAGTCAAATCAGTTGTTTACAAAGCCAAGGCTTCTGGAATTAATACAATAAAAAATCCGAAAAAAATTATACTTTGACAAGATTTGCTGTATGTAGGAATATGATCATGTTAACCTATAAAAACATTTAAAAAAATACAAGAGGTTTTCATTCAGAATTGAGGCTTTTGATAGCAAAATCCCATCTTCTCTTTCTAATATTATGGAACATAGTTATTACAGATTGCGATGTAAAGATCTCCTGGATTACAGGGTCATCTCATTTTCTCTCGTGTGTCCTTCCTCCCTACATCAGCCGCATGTCTAGGTGTGTTTGGACAGCTCTGTCAATGCCACCACAGAATGGTTTTGCATATCTGCCGCGTCCATTGATTCCACATAAAAGCAGTCCATCTTCAGTCGTTTGCGGCGGCCTTAAATAAAACGCTGGATTGCTGGCAAGGTGTGCTTCGATTACTCAAAGTGCTGTTTAATTGATGGTAAAGGGAATTTAAAAAAAAGATATTAAACAGTGGAAGTCCGGCTTTTCCTGCAACCCCTGCCAAAGGCTCCATTTTGAAGTTTTGTCTCGTATTAACATTTAAATTGAAGTTGTTTTTTCCAGTGGCCTGTGCAGGAGAAGGAGAGAAAGCAAAAGATACGGGACATCTGCATATAAATAGAATTGAGTTAAAAAGAAAAGGGAAACAAAGCATTCACAAAGAAGAACCTTTTTATTAACTCCTTAAAGGACAACTCCACATCAACAGTTGTAGCCTATGTACAGGAACTGTTTCATCCAAAAGAAGGTCTGTAAAAAAAAAAAATATGGGCCTTTTTCGATCCTATTGTGTCTGCTTTGCTGTATGGCTGAATAATATAAGAAGGGAGGGCAACACTTTCTATACTCTGTGCTTGTGCTTGCTATGTGTCACTGCTCCACCTCCTCCTATCTACCATTTTTAAATGTCTTGGTGTGCCACCATAGGAATCCGCTTCCTATGGTGGCACACCAGCACTCACTCTTGTTGTCTATAGACACAGACAGCTTGGCCCCGCCCCGCCCCCTGCTACCTTGTCAAATGATTTGACTGAGAGCAGCAGAAGCCAATGACACCTGCCGCACTCAGACAAGCCTGTGAGAATGGGCAGAAGGGAGAAAACCACGACACTTAAAGTGGTTGTAAAGGTAAAGAAATATTACTGCCAGCCACTCTGTTATATCAATCCATCTTGCAAATGCCTCTAAATACCTTATCTCAGATCCTTTATGGCCGGTCACGTGACCTTTGGCCACTCTCCTCCTCTGATCTAAGGGCTACAGTGGGAGGGGCCCAGATCCCCCTCTGATGTCAGCCGAGGAGGTCACGTGACCACTGTGCTGGTCACTCAGCCTCTTCCAATGGGGCCGGAAGTCTCATGACCGGCCAGAAAAGATATGAGATAAGGTTTTTACAGGCATAGTTTTATACAAACATTTACACAAGGTAGGATGGGTTGATAAAACAGAGGGGCTGGCAGTAAATTTTTTCCTGATGCCAACATGGCAGCATACCTATGATATAGCTCCGCCCCTATATCCACCCGCAGGACCTGTTTAGCTCTATAAAAGTCTGACTGAGAGCTAACTTACCATTCTCCTTTTTGTCCTCAAAGATCAACACCTACAGACCGTTACACTCAGGATAAGCTCTTACCTGCCGACTATGTCGGAGTCCGTCTGAGTTTAAGTCTCTCCCAGCAAGCAGTCCCACATCCTAGGCTGCTAAATGCACCAATAAGGTGGGGAACCCCTTCTAGTGGTATTTGGGGTCAAGGTGTTCTCTAACCAGAGACGATATCCCTCTTGTGGCATGCCTGCTTTGGAGACCGGATCCAGCAACTGGGACTGCATGATGTCTTCTCTCCTATGGAACTCTTTCCAGGTCTGTCAATCTAAAATGTTTTTTCCTTTTTCTTACAGAGGATTGTATAATGTGTAGCCAGCTTAAAAATGTCCTTTTGTGTGGATGTGCGTTGGCTTCCCTCCTAATTGTACTAGCCCTTTTTTGATTAGAACAGAGGCTGGGGTGGACTAAGTTTCTCTCTCAGGTGCTCTATTTAAAGGGCACACATGGCCAGGTAATGGATGCCTTTGCGATTCAGGCATGCAGAGAGACAGCATCTCATTCTGAGGAACAATCAATGACAGGTAAGTCTTGCTATTCTAGTAATGGGGATAGAAGAGAGAGGGAGCAAGAAAGAATGCATTACTAGAGGATGGGGGTTGCCCAGATTTCTTTTATTTAAATTTGTTTCTCTTTGCCAAAAAAAAGAAAAAAAAAAAGAAAAAAGGGGGTATATATATATATATGTATTTTTTTCCCTCTCTCGCTTCCCTTATTTTTCTCTGTTGCCATGCAGTCCCCCTTGCACCTTTCGATTCTTCCGCCAGCATGAGCCTAACACCACATAACAAAGACCACCGCAATACAAGGTAAGGGCCAACTTTGGGTAAGTAAGAAGTTGCGGGAAAAAGAGTGCATTATGCCTGGATGAGCGTGCCTTCTTGTCTATTGCAGCCCTGGCCGCTCACACTCCCACTCTAGGAGGTCCAGAGGCACTCTGGATCGTCAGGATTTTTCCAGGGCAGAAAGTGACTCCTCCAGTCCTGGCAGACCCCAGTATAAGAGCGCAAATGTACACTTAAGAGAAAGCACACCACTTCTTCTCCGAGGGCTAAGCGCCCAAAAGGCAAATGTTGGTCATGTGGAGGTGACCCTATGCCAGGAAAGCTACTTTGCAACAACAGCTTCAGGCAGCTTGCCAGAGACCAGGAGTACGAGAGTCAGCAGGTGTCAACCTTGCTCAAGAAAGTAGTCCATGACTCCCTGGCAGAATTTTCCGGTGGTCTCGGACAACCAGGGACAGAAGCGGATGAACAGTGTGGGCCCTGCACCAGGTCTAAACCAAGCCATTCATCCCTCTCTAACTAGAGGGGTACCAGGCATTTCAGGAGTGACTCCAGCCCAGCGGATTAGGCGGGCTGATTCCCCTGACCCAGTATTACAACCAACCTTCCAGGCAGAGGGAGAAGATACCTCCTCGGCAGAGGATCCCGAAGGTTCAGGCTTTGATTTTGCGATGATACCACCATTTTTTTAAGGCAGTAAAATCTGCACTGGAATGGGAGAATCTGGAAACTCCTCCAAAGAAGGAGAAAACTTGTTATCACACACCATACAATCTGATTTTAAATTGTGTGGCAAGGGAATTCCACATCCTTGCCGCTCTTACAGTAAAGAACCCTCTCCGTTGTTTAAGGTTAAACCTCTTTTCTTCTAATTCTAATGAGTTGCCACGCGTCTTGTTAAACTTCCTTCCGTGAAAAAGTTTTATCCCTATTGTGGGGTCACCAGTACGGTATTTGTAAATTGAAATCATATCCCCTCTCAAGCTTCCCTTCTCCAGAGAGAATAAGTTCAGTGCTCGCAACCTTTCCTCATAACTAATATCCCCCAGACCCTTTATTAGCTTGTTGTCCTTTTTTGTACTCGCTCCATTTCCACTACATCCTTCCTGAGGACTGGTGCCCAGAACTGGACAGCATACTCCAGGTGCGGCCAGACCAGAGTCTTGTAGATTAGGAGAATAATCGTTTTATCTCTGGAGTTAATCCCCTTTTTAATGCATGCCAACATTTTGTATGCTTTGTTAGCAGCAGCTTGGCATTGCATGCCATTGCTGAGCCAATCATCTACTAGGACCCCCAGGTCCTTTTCCATCCTAGAGTCCCCCAGAGGTTCTCCCCCCAGTGTATAGATTGCATTCATATTTTTGCCACCCAGATGCATTATTTTACATTTTTCTACATGAAACCTCATTTGCCATGTTGTTGCCCACCCCATTAATTTGTTCAGATCTTTTTGCAAGGTTTCCGCATCCTGCGGAGAAGTTATTGCCCTGCTTAGCTTAGTGTCATCTGCAAATAGAGAGATTGAACTATTCCATCCTCTAGGTCGTTTATGAACAAATTAAATAGGATAGGTCCCAGCACAGAACCCTGGGGGACCCCACTACCCACCCCTGACCATTCCGAGTACTCCCCATTTATCACCACCCTCTGAACTCGCTCTTGTAGCCAGTTTTCAATCCATGTACTCACCCTATGGTCCATGCCAATGGACATTATTATGTACAGATAAATGTTTATGGGGAACTGTGTCAAATGCTTTTGCAAAATCCAAATGCACCACATCTACGGGCCTTTTTTATCTAGATGGCAACTCACCTCCTCATAGAAGGTTAATAGATTGGTTTGGCAAGAACGATTCTTCATGAATCCATGCTGATTGCTACTAATGATACCGTTCTCATTACTAAAATCTTGTATATAGTCCCTTATCATCCCCTCCAAGAGCTTGCATACTATTGATGTTAGGCTAACTGGTCTGTAATTCTCAGGGATGTATTTTGGGCCCTTTTTAAATATTGGTGCTACATTGGCTTTTCTCTAATCAGCTGGTACCATTCCAGTCAGTAGACTGTCAGTAAAAATTAGGAACAATGGTCTGGCAATTAAGGAGTTCTAAGTACTGAGTACCCTCAGGTACAAGTCATCTGGTCCCGGTGATTTATTAATGTTAAGTTACAACCTCTTTAAGAAAGGGTGGGTGAGGGAGCATACTGCTACCTATACAGTTTTTATCTTATTGCATTCCTTGCAAAAAAAATTTAGCCTTTAGAAACTATCTATTTTGAATCCTTATTCTGCTAGCATTAATATACAGATAGGAAGGTATATTATATTTACTTATTTTAAACTTTTTTTACATTTCTTCAGTTGCTTCCTGGTTCCTGGCCTAGGCCAAAATGATGTATTTCATCCCAGAAGTCTTCATGGGCATTATTATTCTTTCATCTGAAGGAGGGAAGAAGGGACTTCTCTGCTAAGCATGCCCTACTGCCTGCATGCCTGAGCTAAGGGCAGATTCCAGAAAGTAAATGTTACATGAATCATCTCCCTTATTCAAGAGTGGCTACAGCTAGAAATGCTATTGGTGTGTGCTTTAATCACTTGCCGACGGCCGCACGCCGATTTACGTCAGCAGAATGGCACGGGCAGGGAAAATCGCATACCTGTACGTCCCTTTGAACTTGCCGCCCAGCGGGAGCGTGCCTGCGGGTCCCGCGAACTTGATGTTCACCGGCGGCCCGCGACTGCGGTGAGGAGAGGCAGAACGGGGAGATGTTAACAAAGCATTTCCCTGTTCTGCCTAGTGACCTGACAGGGATCTACTGCTCCCTGTCATAGGGAACAATGATTCTGTCATGTTGTAGTGAGCCCATCCCCCCCACAGTAAGACACATCCAGGGAACACACCTAACTCCTTGATCGCCTCCTAGTGTTTAACCTCTTCCCTGCCAGTGTCACAGTAATCAGTGGCTATTTGTAGCTCTGATCGCTGCATAAACATTAATGGTCCCAAAATAGTGTAAAAGTGTCCGATCTGACCGCCATAATGTCGCAGTCCCGATAAAAATCGCAGATCGCCGCCATTACTAGTAAAAAATAATTAATAGTAAAAATGCCATAAATCTATCCCCTATTTTATAGACGCTATAACGTTTGTGCAAACCAATTAATATACACTTATTTTACCAAAAATATGTAGAAGAATAAATATCGGCCTAAACTGTGGAAGAAATTTGTTTTCTTATATATTTTTTGGGGATATTTGTTATAGCAAAAAGTAAAAAATATTGCTTTTTTTTCAAAATTGTCAGTCTTTTTTTGTTTATAGCGCAAAAAATAAAAACCGCAGAGTTGATCAAATACCACCAAAAGAAAGGACGCCAATTTTGTTTGGGTACAACATCACACGACTGTGCAATTGTCAGCTAAAGTGACGCAGCTATGAGTAAGCTATGAGTAAGCACTCTTCGTAGTGTGAAACGCGTCAGCTCCTGTCTGTATTGCTTTGCTGTGGCTTGTACAGTGTGATCCCAATTTTTCAATAGAGGCAAGAATTCGTTCTTTTGAGTGCGGCTGTCCAGAGTTTTCCCGTTCGACTTCATTTGCTTTACGCATTAGCCAGCACCTGGGGCTCTTCGACTCCAGAGGAGAAGTCTGTGTCTCAGTTGAGCGACCTGAAGCGGTGGTATCTCCTTCTCTAAAGCAACGCAGTGCTGAATCGCAAAAAAAGGCTCTGGTCGGGAAGGGGGTAAATCCTTCCGGGGCTGAAGGGGTTGAATTGTTTTCTCAAAAAAAGAAAGCGTGGAGACATCGATGAATGGGGATATTTGCTTTCAATATCATTTCAGGTTTGTGGTGCTCAGATATAGTTATGCTCTGCTTTCGGCAATTGGATGTGGGTTTTCCCGCATCCAATTCGCATGACAGGAGACTGTGACCGGCTCTCAATGGAGCCGGTTTACACAGTTCCGGGATGGCTGGGTAGCGAATTGCCCAAGGGTCCTTTGCACCTTTGGCTCCATTTCTGGTCTCAATTCAGGCAAAAATTTGGGCCAGAAATGGAGAACAGTGATGCACCAGACCCCTGCTGTGAGCCGCATCCAAATTACGGTAAGTGTGAACTCAGCCTTAATGTGATCACCTGGTGATCCTGCCAGTAACACACTTCCTGTCCTAGGGTGACAATGCTCACTCACTTTACTGTATCTATATAAGGGCAGTGCTGTCACCCAAGGATGGGACTGCAGAACACCTCCCCCTTTCCTCTCCTCCATAGCACAGGCAAGAGGCGGTTTGCAGTACACATAGGTAGTTGGGAACAACTGATAAGGGTGTAGTACAGGCAGCGAGGACAGCAGGTTATCAGCTCAGTGAATTTCTGGCAGGATCAGCAGGTATTTTTTTTAACACCTATTGAACTCATATAGCACTTTTAATAGGATATTTACAAGACCAAAAAGAAGCAACAAAAAAAAAAGGATGTTTATTGGTAGGGCTTGCATACACTTACATAACACTTGTAGTCTACTGCAAGATCCATTTTCTCTGCTACAAATTGATGATTTAATTAGGCTTATCACTCTACAAATTAGCTACCCATGAAGAAGGTTTACTTGTCATTTGTCACTTCCAGGTAAATTGTTAAGTAGTTTTTCAAGTGTGATAATTTTTTAATTTTTATTTTTTTATAGCAGTAACCATTCACAGTTCCCTGATTAGGTAATGTTCCTATTTCCGTCCATAAAGGCCCAGGACCCAATAAAATCAAGTAATAATTTAAGAGGGAATCCACATTCTATTCTGAGTAACTATATATTTCTCTCTATTATTAAACATTTTAACAAAACGATTATTTTATTTTTTCGTGAAACTTTTATTTGTTTTTCAATAGTGTTTTTTTTTAATTTTGAAGGGATTTTTAAATGATCCTTATAATGATCCTTTTACTGGTTATGTGAATGTCAAGGAATGTGATTAGCATCCCTGCATAATGTCTGCTAAGACATTCTCAGTTACATTTATAGAAAGGGTACAATGTTTAGTAAGGTCAGACTTGACCTAAAGGCTTGCACTGAAGCATTTTCCCAAAAAAGTAGGGAAACACAAAAGCAGAAGGTAGGCACTGAAAATATGGTAAAATGTTTGTGGATCCCTGGCCACCTCACCTATGATCTTTTTGAACATCCCTTTCCAAAACCATAGACATTTACATGGAGTTGTGCCACCCTTTGCACTTATAACAGCCTCCCGTCTTCTGGGTAGGATTTCCTCAAGATATTGAACTGTGTCTGGGGAATTTAAGTACATTTTGCCAAATAAGCATATATTGCAGAGATATGCAATTAGCGGACCTCCAGCTGTTGCAGAACTACAAGTCCCATGAGGCATAGCAAGACTCTGACAGCCACAAGCATGACAACCAGAGGCAGAGGCATGATGGGACTTGTAGTTTTGCAGCAGCTGGAGGGTCCACTAATTGCATATCCCTGATTTATTGGATGCTTGGCTCCCAATTGGTGTTTTAAATCACCCCATTGGCGTTTAAGTTTAAGTAAAAATTCTAGCCTCTTCTAGAATTATTGTTTATCCATCCTGTAAGCCTGTTAACATACACTATATGGTCAATGAACTTTTTGAACACCCCATTTCAAAACCAATAACTTGTTCAGCTCTTTGGACGTACTACATATTTCACAAGCTGCTACTGCAGCCATCAGCTTGTGCTCTTCTTATTAAGCCAGCTCCTAGCTTGAAGGTGAAATTCATGAGGCAGCTTTCATACTTTCACAGCCTGGGCACACAACTGGGTGGGCTCAGGGTGCAGTGCTCTGCTCCCCGAGCCCACCCTTTTTTTGAAGCCAATTAGAGCTTCCGGCTCTAATCATGTGCTTAAAAAAAAAAACTCATTGGAATCCATGCGTCCGGCGCCCTGCATGTAGATTAGGGGGCAGGTGCATGGATTAGGGGGACGGCACCCCTGCGCCCCATATGAAGCAACCGCCACTGTTGATGCTGCTACAAAGATTAAAATATCCCTTTGTGCGCTTTTAGCATGGCAGAAAGCCAGACCACTGCATAACACGGAGCACAGCCAACTGGGTTTCTAGTAGCCCAGTGCTTCAAACAACAGTGCTGCTCAGAGGGCATAATCACTAATGACTGGAGCACTGTGCAGGGGGGCATGTCAGACCGATGTAGACCACTGTGTATTGTTGTAATTGCTCAAAAACTGCTAGCTAGAATTGATCCTTGTTTGTCGCTCACTTAAAGTCTACCTAAAAACGACATGTCAATTTTAGTCTACTCTGTCCACAGGGTGACAACGCTGTTCTTTCTGCAGTAAAATCACTGCATCGTTGTCACTCTGTGGATACGCTATAGTTGAAAATCAATGGATGGCAGGATCATTAAGTAATAAAATTATGATACTGAGTAAATTTAGAAAAATCTAAATCTGTTGTTTTAATGCTATTGACAGACTGCATTATATGTCATTTCTGCTTTTGTCCATAGTTCCACTTTAAATTGAAAGTGACAAAGCCGCTGATTTTCCTCCTTTTTTTATTTCATAACAGCGGCTCATGTTTTAAACTTTAAAGCAATGTTAACATTTTTTCCTAGTGTTCTACATCACTGTGATTTCACATGTGACAGAACGGCTTGAAAACACCTGCCATGTATAGTGATTCTGATCCAATTGTAGCCAATCAGTCTGATCCTTGCACCCCAGTTAGAGATCAGCATAAAAGCAGACTTTCAGGGTACAAATTGCACAGAACTTCCCAGCAATTTTTCTTCTTTTTCTGGTGCAGATTTGGCTAACAGGGGTCTAGAGCAGTGAAATGAATAGGACTCAGCTTGATTCTATTTAGCGATAAACAGACACGCTGTGTTAATTAAGAGAATTGCATTTTGCCAGCAAAAAGGAGCCCAGCAGGACGCTTGTCCCGCTGATCAAAGACCAAACTTCCTGATGGAATCTTAAAATGCATTAGGCATGAAATTGCATTTTTTTTTTCCTTTTGTGAGAAGGGGAATGAGGCCAATGGCAGGAAAGTATGGAGGGGAGAGATAGGGGACAGGCAGTGGAGGTGGAAAAAGACAAGGACAACTAGAGTTAGAGGAAAGATCGATAAACCAGAGAAGGATAAATGTAGAGTTTATGCTGAGATTAAAACAAAGTATAGGAAACAGAAAAATAACACCACTATGTGCTAATACTAACCTCTGCCTGACATTCACATTATTCACTTAAAGTAAAACTATAGGCAAACTTTTTTCTTCATTTTGGATAGATTATAACCTCTAAGGTTTATTTTTGCCATCTTTGTTCCACTAGGGAGATTCCCTTCACTTCCTGTCTTATAGCCAAAACAGGAAGAGAGAAGAAATCCTTGAAAATTAGGGGAATATCTTAGGGCCCTTCAGGTCAGCAGAACTTAGAGACGGACAGGGACGGACTGGAACGGGGGGGGGAATTGCCCTATAAAAAGTTTGCACCGCTTCCACCGCAGACATTGCCAAAGGCTTCCTGGTGTAGAGGAGTTAAAAGTCCCCACCGGTGTCCTACCGAGTGCGGGATGGGGTCGAGGACAGAGTGCAGGCCACCCCCCGGCATGAATGGTGTATGCTGTATCTAAGCAAAAACAGCTCTGTGCCCTGTCGGAAGCTCTTCTCCCCCAACCAGCCCCAACTGAGCCTCCCCAGCTCCCCCCTTCAGCCCCCGGCTGCCTCTTGACGGCCAGTTCAGGAACCTGGAGTTGGTGCAGCAGGCGCTGTCCAGCCCGACCTACCCGGGGCAGAGAGTACCTGGAGCAGGGCTTCTGCCTGGGACGGGGGTCGGGAGGTGGAGAGAGTACGTAGGGGGGCTGAGTTGCTGCACCATGGTCCTCTGGGTTGTAGTTGCCCTCTGGACCAAAAGTTGTCAGTCAGCCCCTGCCAGAACTAGTGTCGCCATTGGAGGATTTCCCTTCTATCCCTTTTCTGGGGACAACCCAAAACATGGTATTTTCTATTACTTTCACTGATAATGGTAAACAGGACAAATACAGAGGATAAATTTCCACAATGGGGACACAGACAGCAATAAAAACTGACAGATATTCTTACCTTTCTCCTCTCTATCCAAAACTAAAGAAAATAAAATTGCCTTTAGTTATACTTTAATAGAGAAATCCACCCAATATTAAAAGATACAAATAAGTAGTTAATTGCATTAATTAAAACCAGATATTCCCCCTGCATTACTTTTTTTCTGGCATTGGAGAAAACAATTTTTACAAGTATAACTAGGCAGTATTACTAAGCATGCAGAATTTTATTCATCCACAAGATGGCAGTGTTCAGCACTTATACTTGCCAGAATGTGATAGGTATTCAGAGACTTCTGGGAATTGTAGGCTGAAAGCAGAATTCTCTTCACAGTTAAAGCAGGGTTCCAGCCATGCGGGTATCTGCTCCCACTTCTAGGGAAAGATCGCCGCATGCGCAGTAGGAAACAGGCTGTGAAGACGTAAGGCTTCTCTTCCTGTTTCCCTTAGTAATGAGGCCGGCGCCTGCACCCAGAGCCGAGGGACAAGTCGGCTTTGGGTGCCGTCATTGTGTCAGCAGCTGCAGTATTTGTAGCTGCTGACTTTTCATTTTTTTTTACCCAGGTGGAACTCTGCTTTAAGCTGAAATTAAACTACAGAGCCCATGAGCAATCACTAAGGGACCGGAGCATATAAAAGAAAAAGCCTGGGAAGACATGGGGGAGTTGAAGAGATTTGGCAAGTGGAAGGAATCTTTGAGACAACCGTCACATCTTCAGTTAAAAGGGGCCCCCCATTGCAGAACAGCCATTACTCCTCTAGATTGTCTCAAAAAGCCTTCTAAGCGGATAAGTCTTCTTCAGAATTGGCCCACTATCAGTGACATATATATCACCACCCCTGTACTGTTTCAAGCTGCCATTCCTTTTTGTGTCACTACAAGCAGGTTACATGACTGAGTAACCCTTTATTTTGCTCTCCACTAGGCAGAAACCTTTTCCAAGAGGCGGCATCTACCTCTACCTCAAGTCATTCAAAAAAAGTGCTTTTGCCGCTTACATTCAAACTGACCTTTTAAAGTGGAACACGCCTTTCATCCTACCCCTTCTCCTACCCCTTCCCCTCTTAAAGTGACCCTTCCCAACAATTTTGCATTTTAAAGTGAAATGTGCCAACTACTTTGCCTCTTAAAGGGACTCATCCTGCTTTTTCCACACCTTAAAGGGACTGCACTCTTTCATTGTATGCCAGCATAAGGGCCACAACTAAGCCAACAGAAGAACTAACCTTCAGATTGTTTATACACAGGGTTTCTCTTTTTTAGAAGTATTGGTGTGCGGGAGGTTTTACAGATTTTCTTCCAGGATTAAATCTAGACCAGTGATGGCAAACCTTGGCACCTCCAGATGCTTTGGAACTACATTTCCCATAATGCTGAACTACGCTGCAGAGTGCATGAGCATCATGGGAAATGTAGTACCAAAACATCTGGGGTACCAAGGTTCGCCATCACTGGCCTAGACTCTCCTGAATGAGGGCCTACAAGTGAGCTAGCTCACTAAGTTCCTTGATATCCATACACGTCTCACTTGGGGAGTGATCTCCCATTCGGGAGGGCTATTGTTTATATCCTCGGTCCTGCAAGACACAGGTGGCTATACTTTAAAGGGCATTTGATCGTACTATATTGTTTTTGTGTTGATTCACTTTGTTGATTAACCTTTTGAACTTCTACATTGCTTCACAATTTTATTGCTTCCAATACAACCTGATTAATTTTTTTTATAACACAAGTTGATGTGTATCTATCTTGTGTAACTGTCGAGGTACTCCCTGGTCAGGGTATTTCGGTGGGGTCAGCAGGAACGGGGCTCCGTTTAGGGCCAAGAAAAGAGCTGAGGACCCTGGTTATCAAATAAAATCACATGTAAAAATTCTGTACAATTTTTGGTACAGTGTGTTTGAAGCTACAGGAAAAATCAAACACATCCCCTTGAACAGCTCTCCTGCCAAAATCAAAACTCCCAGCTACTGCAAGTAGGAAGTAAAAGTCACTGAGTAGGTTGCCTTCCCACCATGTCTTGCACCTTGCTCTTAGACTGTTAGCAGTCCAAGAAGGATACTTCTGTGACTGATGCCAACATATTGGCATTGTTATTGGCATTGGATTGTCACCATAGTTCAAACCTCAACCTTCAAATCTCAAAACTATTTTAATGGTGTGACCTGGGCACAGTTAGAGGGAAAGAGGCAATAATGCAAAAAAAGTCTCCCTTGCCGTTTCCTTGCTCCCCACCCCCCCAGAGCTTCCCCTGCACCCTTTAAAAAACTGTATATACCCTTTTGCAGGTGTCTTTGGTCTGCTTGAGTGAAGTCATAAATCCCCTTCTTCCTCTAAATGCTAGAGAGGGGAGTTGCTCTTTGCAATATCCTACTGTGGGTCCAGGGTGGCCTGACGGCATACCCCCAGGGGGTGGGTCCTTGACGCCTTGGGCTCATAGGAAGTGGATTGAGTGATAGTGGGTGGCACTGGATTGTAGACAGGTGAGTCTGCATGGGAAATCATCAGAGAGGAGGTGAGTATTGTGGCGGGATCTTTTATATGTTACCAAGACAGCCACTACTTTTTAAAAAAACACTTTAAGAGACCCTGCCACCAACTTAAAAAAATGCTGGTGGGATCACAGAGATAACAAGTATTCTAAATGCTTACTTGCAGTGTTTTTTTTTTTTCTATTAATTATTTTTAATTCACTTGCAATGTGCCTCTGAACATACTGGAAAATGTGACCACTATAGGAATAGTGAATTCCCTAGCACAGCCCTCTCCCTCATTTCATAGCCTCTCCTCTTCTAGGAGCGTCTAATTACTGTCTGTGCTGGCACAGCTCCTCTGCTCCTCACCTCCCTACATATTTGTTTGCTGTAGCTGCTGGAGGAGAAGAGTGACAGCTCCAAGCCTGCTGGGACTGCTGAGATCATATTCAAGATGGCGGCTCCCAGCAGCAGTCTCAGGGCTTTCGAATGTCTACGCACGGAAGGCTTTTACATGTAAGTAAAATGCATATAATCTTATGGGAACATTTTTATTAAAATAAATGGTCTGCTGATAAGGGGACTTTGACAATATTGGAGTTGTGACTAAAAGGCTCTACTTTTTTTTAACGGTAGTCTACAACACAGAATATATATATAGATTTCTCAGACAACAAATGTGTATCATCCGCTCTCTGTAAGTTCCTGTTGCTTTAACTAGATACGGAGTGGAGCGCCAGAGAGCAGAGGCCACCGCTGCACAAACTGTGAAGTCGCTTGTGAATATTTTACATCCATCTATATTGCATGAAGCACAGGAGGAAGAACAGTTACCTAATGTACTGAACATAGGCTGAGATTTCAAAGAAGGCTTCTTCTGTACGCCAATGTGTGGTGAGCCTGCAAGTTTTATCATGCCTCACCAACCTTAAAGCCAAACTGTCAGCTATAATAATCATTTAAAAACCCAGTCTAAGAGCATACGCCACAAGGTGCCCTCTGTTACCTTTTTGTAGCTGGAAAAGCCTTGTGTTATCCCCCCCCCCCCCCCCCCCATTCTGGTTTCACTTTCTTACTACAGGACCAACTTTCTTGAACTTTAGGACTACCCCTGAGAAGAAGGAATGGTCACACATGAACTCATTTCTTAAAATTCTTCCACACTTATTTGATGATTAAAGGCATGAGAACCTAATAACCAGAAATGTTTTATTACCCATGAAACTAAAACACAAGTTAGCGTAAAATGTCACATGTACAGTATCTCACAAAAGTGAGTACACCCCTCACATTTTTGTAAATATTTTATCATATCTTTTCATGTGACAACACTAAAGAAATGACACTTTGCTACAATGTAAAGCAGTGTTTCTCAACTCCAGTCCTCAAGGCGCCACAACAGGTCATGTTTTCAGGATTTCTCTCAGATGAAACAGCTATGGTAATTACTAAGGCAGTGAAACTGATCAAATCACCTGAGCAAAATAATGGAGAGGCTGAAAACATGACCTGTTGGGGCGCCTTGAGGACTGGAGTTGAGAAACACTGATGTAAAGTAGTGAGTGTACAGCTTGTATAACAGCGTAAGTTTGCTGTCCCCTCAAAATAACGCAATACACAGCCATTAATGTCTAAACTGCTGGCAACAAAAGTGAGCACACCCCTAAGTGAAAATGTCCAAATTGGGCCCAAAGTGTCAATATTTTGTGTGGCCACCATTATTTTCCAGCTCTGCCTTAACCCTCTTGGGCATGGAGTTCACCAGAGATTCACAGGTTGCCACTGGAGTCCTCTTCCACTCCTCCATGATGACATTACGGAGCTGGTGGATGTTAGAGACCTTGCGCTCCTCCACCTTCCTTTTGAGGATGCCCCACAGATACTCAATAGGGTTAAGGTCTGGAGACATGCTTGGCCAGTCCATCACCTTTAACGATACTATATAACCCTTCAGTCATTACAAATCCATCCTTGAGCTCCAGTCCAGTAAGTTTGCCCAGGCTGAGATAAAGTAATCAGTCTGCTGCAGGCAGGGGGAAGCATTTCCTCAGTCTCCTCTTCCCCAGTAATCAGAATGCAACATTGAAATTTTGTAGCAAGTCAGAGGATGGGGAGGCTGCAGCAGGAGTGATCTGTGTCAGACAGTTGTGAACACAACCAAGAACTGTACAGTCACCGGGAGGTACATGATTGTCTCATGAGCCGGCATATGGGTCCATAAAGTAAATGGTGACCCTGGATGATGCCTGAACAAAGGTGGCTCCAACCTTCTAGAGAAAAGCAGATGAAGACTTTCTCAGAAGGAGTAATGTGGTCTTTGTGCAAGGGTAAAAAGGGTAACCCCACTTTTGTGGGGGAAAAAAAATAGAAAGCAAAAAATAAAATAATATAGCGTAGACAACTGGGACACAAGTCATCCTGTAATTGAATGTTATTAAAATTTACCTTTCCTTTTCAATCCGTAGCTCTATAATTTTCTGTAAAATGCAATATGGCTACCTGGAAGTGTTCTGTACAGAACACCCCCCAGAAACATAATTTCCTGCATGTGTGATTGGCTCACTGATTTTCCCAGAAGTCTGCCCTAAGATACAAGTCAGATTTCAGGCATCCCCTGCAACAAAAATGTCATACTCCCAATAGGAAATCACGTCTCAGGCCTGGTTCACACCTATGTATTTTTAGTGCATTTTCAGATTTGCAGAAACACACTACAGTCCATTCAACATGGCTTCCTATGGGCCATATTCACATCTGTGCATTTTATGGAAAGGTCCAGGAACTTGTATCTGGTTTTTGGTCCCATGGACTTCAATGGATCAAAAATGTGTATTGAAAAAACGCAAAATGCACCTGGAATATGCAAACTGCAACCTGCATAGGTGTGAGTGAACCAGGCCTAAAGGGATTCCAATTAACAATAACAGCAATTAATACTAAATAAATCTAAATTAATACTATGCTGTAATAAACCATACCATCCTATTAAAATGCTACATAGAATAAATAACACAGATTGAAAAACAACAGGAAATCAAACTACCAAAATGTAAATATTACACCACTTTCTCTAACATTACCCAAAAATCATTACACATAGTTAAACTAACACCAACATAATATGAAAACTACAGTACATAAAAATCTGGATCATAAACCAGAACAAATCATCATATCCAGCACTTACAGAGAAGAACTATAAAATTTGATGGCCACAGGCAAAAATGATTCCCTATGTCACTCTGTGGTACAATGTGGTTGTAAGAAGGTACTCCTCAGAGTGACCATTGTATTTCATTAATTGGTATTTTTCTGTACTTGCGGCATGTTTAAAGTGATAAAACATAGGAAAGGGTACATATAATAAAGAGATGATAAATGTTTTTATTTATCTATTTGTAATTTTGGCAGACATACATTTTAAAGGATTAATTCACTGTCACATTTGCCCCCCAAAATTCTATACATTACAATTTTTTTCAGGGCATGAATATGCAGTCCTCCCTTTTGTAAAAGAATGCTTACTTTTCAAGCTGCTTATTCCATTGCCCTCCCCGCTCTGTCCAACTAACGGCAGGACATACCGAGCATTGGATGTGTGGCCCAGGAAACTCAGTCCCGGCAACTCACTTTGCTTTGTTTCCTATCCATCCATTCACATCCTGCTCTCTCCCACAGCTCATGATTCTGTAAGAGTGGAAAAGAACGGACTGCATCTGCATGGGTAGGAAACAAACCATTATTTACCCAAAATCAAACATTCATTCTATTGCAGCTTACCAATTCTTAGATGTCATGGCTGCATTAGTTTTATTTTTTAGACTTTCTTTCTTCTATTTTCATCTGGTAATCCAGCCAGCAAGTCTGTTGTTTTTTACACCACAAACTCTCTAGCAGAGTGTATCAGTTTACATGGACGAGACAAATCACTTAATATGGGTAGTGGTGATTAAAATGATTAACTTTTATTTATTCATGCAAAACCTTTATCCCAAAAGGAAAAAAACGGTTTGCTGTAACTGGTTATAAAGTACAGCTTCAATTTGTATTTAAATCTGCTAGTACTTCTAACTCTGCCCTCTCCCTAGACTAATAATGCTGCTGTCCAAACCTGCCCCCTGTGCTCATTCATCCAGAGTGGTGCCTGTATATCACAGGAGGTGTGTTACTGGCCCGATCACCAGGGCAAAGAGGATTAGAAAACCTAAAAAAAGAAAGCTAATGCATTTACCATGATTGGTAAGCTGGAATATATTACATTTTTGGTTTTGGGTTTATTACCGATTTAAAGAAGTGTAAATCCACATTAGGAAATGTACAGAGTTTTGCACATGTATTTTTTTTTTATTCTGATCAACAATAATAAGATAATAATAAAATGGTACAAAGAGATTTTTATGGGGAAGGGGGTGGCTTGGTAAATATAGTATATAAATTATTGCATGTAATTATATTGCATTCTGCATCCTGGTGCTTTAGGTTCCTATATAAATTGTCCTGTTTCTCATTACTCATTGTTATAAAAAGTATTTTTTTGCTTTTTATTTTACAGAGTGCAGTAGTTCAAGGTGAAATTTACACACATGCTCCAAACAGCTCCGTCTGACATTTCAATTTGAGACAGCCTTCCTGAAAAGAGATAACTTGTGCAGAGCCCTCGCTTTAGAAAATTCAAAGAGCTCCAGAAATCCAATTTTACAAATGTTTTTTGTAAAACAACGTTTTTTTTTTACATGCTTCTTAGCCCTCCTTCACACGAGGCAGATCCGCTTCCACGGAGTCCGCCTCGGTCCGCCGGCTCAGCGGGAGATCTCTCCGTTGATCTCCGCTGAGCCGGCGGATGACAGGTCCCTCTCTGCTCACTGAGCGGGGAGGGGCTTGTCAGGCGCCGCTGCCGCCTATGGAGGGATCGGATGAAAACGGAAAGCATGTCCGTTTTCATCAGATCTCACCCAATCCGATAGCGACGCATCTGGACGTAGGGCCATCCGTCTGCTTTTTGCGGATCAGACCGGGTCGGATGTCAGCGGACATGTCTTCGTTCACTTCCGTCGCTCCATAGGCTAACATGGAGCGCCCGTTCAGGTCCGCCGTCAAAACTGACAGGCGGCCCTGAAAGGTCCGATCGTGTGAAAGGGGCCTTAAAGGTGGGTTTTGTATTTAGTGGGTGGATACACTTACTTTGGAAGAAATAGTATGAAGTGCTATATAAGGAATATACAGGGGCATATATTTCATTTTAAATATACTGTCTTCCACTGCCTCCCTATGATGCAGGCTCTGCTTCTGCATAAATAATGTACTTAAATAAAAATAAATGTTTGTAAAATATTATTATTCCGTAAACAGCAGTAAACTCTGATTAGCATGTGTTTATGGGACACAAAGGGGTGCTTTTTGACACTGCAGTTGAAAAAGAATGACTTAGTGGCCCCATTTTGCAAGCTGATGTAAGCTAAACAGTTGCAGCACAGAGAAAGGTCACTTCACATCTTTTTTTTTAATTATTTTTTAAATTTTTATCCTTTATTAAAAGTAGTACACGTACATCTTTTGAATAAACTGCAGTCAGTGCCCATAGATTACCTTTACACATACCTCCCAACATTTTGAGATGGGAATGAGGGACACCTACTAGGAAATGTATGCAGGCATAGGGCACGCCCCCGGCCACACCCCCTTAAAGGAGAATTAACCCCAAAAAAGGTTAATTAAATCCACAAGTACTTTTTTTTACCACTACTATTCCTTTATATTGGCTTTTACAATGTACAAATGCAGCAATTTAGAAATGGGATGAAAGGTTTAGCACTGGGAAACACTTTTTGAAAGGTAAAAAGTTCATTTTATATACAACTATATAGACCAGACCAAAATGAGGGACAAATGAGGAGGAAAGAGGGACAGAGGGACATTGCTCCAAATTAGGGACAGTCCCTCGAAATCAGGGACAGTTGGGAGGTATGCCTTTACATGCCATTTTGTAAGTTAGAATGAATAACCTATATGGTACAAAGTTTTTTAGACACCTGACAATCACAGCTACCTATATGGCCAAAACAAACTCCCCTATAAAAGAATGAGTTCCGGGGTTTCCAACGAACGGTACTTTAAAGCCCCATACACACTATTAGATTTTCTGCAGATTTTTGTCTTCAGATTCACCAAAACCATGTAGTGCAAGGGCCTGCCTGATTGCATATAAATTTAAACTCTTAAGGTTTGACCTCATATTATATGGTTTTAGTAAATCTGAAGACAAGAATCTGCAGAAAATCCAATAGTGTGTATGGCGTCTAAGACTTTATGCACACTAGCGTTGTTCATAAGCTCAAAAAAAGCTAGAAAAAAATGATGGATGAAAAATGTTGATAATAGCATTTTTGTGCCAGCTTATAGTAGCATTTTAGTAGCCTTTAGAGGCTTGTAGGAGCATTAGCATTTTATTAGCGTTTTTTCAGGACAGGAAGGAAAAAAAAAAAAAGCTAAAAATAAAATCTGTTAGTAGGAGAATTTAGAGGCAGTTAGGAACATTCAGCATTTTTTTTCTGCTGGAAACTCTACAAAAACTATTTTTCTTCTGCTCCTAAATGCTGAAGTATAAAAAAATGCTAATAGCCTAAAGTAGTGTGCATGGACACATAGGATAACACTATTTAGCTTCTAGTTCAAGGGTAGGCAACCCCCGGTACTGGTGACACAAGTGGCACGCGCAGCCTCTTTTGCCGGCACTCAACTCCCTCTCCATCAGCAGAGCAGGGCAGGGAAGTGTCAGTGAGACACTAATGCATTCCAATTTCAGAATTCCCCACACCGCACCTGCACTGAGGGGGGAGGCACTGTGCCCCCACACATTGTAAATGATGGGAAACATTGTTTGGTTCTCTAACTTTGCTGTAGCAGCGATCGTCAGCTTTTGTGATGGGGAAGAGATTGGGTGCAGTTCTTCTGGGGGGGGGGGGGGCGGTCCCTGTTTCCAGGAAGAGGAAGACTGTCATTGGCCACTGCTAAAACCAATCACAGTCCTGCTAGCCACACCTACCATCTGGAGGAAGATGAATCACTTGATTGCCGCTACCAATCTCAGAAAGAAGAGATTTCACTGTGATTGAGAAAACAGAAAACCACAATCAGGGGACAGTTTGTGGAATTACTTTTGAGCTTCTTGGAACTTTGTTGAAATTATTTCAGAAAATGCCCCTGACCTGAGCTCATCATTGCGCATCCATTCTAGATGCTTGTATGTGACATCACATACATCACATACATCACATAAATCACATACATCACATACAAGCACGTGGGCTGGATGCGAGAGGTGGATCAGCAGGATGAGTGTGCCAGGACAGGTAGATGTGTCTCATCTCTGCTTCCTTTCACCACTCTGCATATCACGCATATCATAGACGAGAAGAGGGTACAGAGGTGGAGCAGATGTGCAGGAAGGTACAGTGGTGGAAGAAATGAGAAGGGGGTTCAGCAGTGGGACAGAAGAGTAGGCGAGTTCAGTGTTGGGCCAGATGAGAAGGGGGTTCAGTGGTGGGACAGAAAAGCAGGGGGGTAGAGCAGTGGGGCACATGTGAAAGGAGATGTATTGGTGGGACAGATGAGCAGGGGGTTACAGTGGTGGGGCAGGAGAGCAGGGGGGTACCGAGGTGGGGCAGAAGAGCAGGGGGGTACTGAGGTGGGGCAGAAGAGCAGGGGGGTACCGAGGTGGGGCAGAAGAGCAGCGGGGTACATTAGTGGGGCAGATGAGAAAGTGGGTTACATTAGTGGGGCAGATGAGCAGATGGGTTCAGTGTTAGGACAGATGAGAAGGCGATTCAGTAGTGAGACAGAAGAGCATGTGGGATACAGCGGTGGAGCAAATGTGCAGGGAGGTACAGTGCTGGGGCAGATAAGAAAAAGGGTACATTGATGGGGTAGATGAGCAGGGGGGTTACATTGGTAGGACAGAAGAGCAGGGGGGTACAGTGGTGGAGCAGATGTGCAGGAGATACAGTGGTGGGAGGGATGAGAAGGGGGTTTAGCAATGGGACAGAAAAGCAGGGGGGTACAGTGATCAGATGAGCAGGTGGTTACATTGGTGGGACAGAAGAGCAAGGGGGTACAGTGGTGGGACAGATGAGCTGGGGGGTACAGTAGTGAAACAGATTTACAGGGGGGACAGTGATGTGTGGTGTGAAGGTGCAGGAATTGGGGCTGATCTGATCTGAGGTGTGAGAGTGCAGGATGTTAATTTCTCACTACTAAAGTAGTTTACAGCATTTAATTTATAAAAAATCCTTTTCGTGATTGAGAATGTGAAGTTGACATTTTTTTATTATAAAATCACTGTGCTGAAAAGGTTGCCTACCCCTGTTCTAAGAGCAGAAAGAAAATGCTAATGTGCATGGAGCCTTAATGCTACAGTATACAAAAACATCTTACACAACTGTGCTCTTCCAACCTAGTGGTAATGATTTGGGGAAGGCTAGATAGGCTTATCTTGATATACAAGTAGCCTCATGTCACAACTGAGTATAAAAGAGAAGAGAGATGCCTCTAAGTGTAGCAATATGGTTACATTTAATGAAGGTACAACATTTAGAAACTCACATGGTTGATGATTAAAACAGGCACATCTAAGTATGCAGGCATTCGGGGTAAAGATGACCACATAGACAATCCTCCTCATTGCCATTGACGTCATCCCTTCCACCCTGCGCTCCACGAGCGGTTCAAGCCTCGCCTTCAGATCGCTCTACTGCAGGGTAGTCTTCCCGGTCACGATTGCAGACTGACAGCGGTGAGAGCCGGCGGTGCGGAGAACTGTCTATGTGGACAGCTTTACCCCAGGTGTTTGCATACTTAGATGTGCCTCTTTTAATTATCAACCATGCGAGTTGGTAATTGTTATACCTTCATTAAATATAACCATATTGCTACACTTAGAGGCGCCTTTCTTCTCTTTTATACTCTGTAGCTCCTGCTGGATTTTGCTTCTAATCCCCTTGTGGAGGCTTCCATTTGTGGATGGACATTTAATAGTTACACAACCTATCACATTGCTATAATCTTTTTATATGGACTATAAACTGAAGGACTTATGTATAAATGGCTGTGGAACTAATCATTTGAGTTTCCATAATTTTTTATGGGGAAATTCGCTTTGATACACAAGTGCTTTGGATTACAAGCATGTTTCCGGAACGAATTATGCTCACAATCCAAGGTTTTACTGTAGGTCATATATGTTTGATATACATACAGTATATACGTTCCTGCATTTGCTGCTAGCTCTGACATCAATATATCAGACTCAGAAAAAGTCATTAATTAAAGGCAGAGTAAAATCATATTTCCACTCCTCCGTACTTGTTCTGGCTCAATGACAGCAGATGATCAACATAGCAGCCAGGCAACTCACACTTGGATAATTAGGTCAGCACAGCACAGATAGCGGAAAAAATAAGAGCAGGTAATCCTTTCCTACCCAAAATGTAAAAAAAAAATTGTAGGCGTTAGATATACTTTAATAATATATGAAAAAAAAATTAACCTATGTAAAAAAAAAATGATGTGCAAGAGTCCGACAACAGATCATATGAAAACTTTCATCAGATTATTTCTGATTGGCTGCTGAAATGCTCTTCGACGACTGACTAACCCTGCACTGCAACTTTAACTCTAGCGGTAATTTGATGTGACAAGTGTGCTATATCTGTAGTATACAAGGGCCCTCGGTCTATGGCGCTAATGACAATATTACAGCTGAGCTTTACTGACACAACAGGCTTCACTAACAGCAGAATTAACAGGTGTTGTTAGCTGCCTGCGTACGAATCTATAGAAAGAGTCCTTATATCACAAGCTTGCTGGGGAAGATGAATACAACAGTGAGCACACAGTAAATGAGACACATAATTAAACGGGAGACGCTTGGGGAAATATCGTCTAAAAAAAGAAAAAACCGAGGCAGCAATGAGAGGACCGGAAGCGACATGCAGCTATTTGGAAGAGGTTTGAGTGGCAGCATAATCGCTTACCCTAGAGGATGAGAAATCCAACGCAATTTCCTCCTATTTATAGAGAGAGAGGCCTGTGGTGGTGGCTCGATAATACAATTAGGGAGGAGACACGAGTTTTCTTGCCGCAATGAAGACTCGAGCCGCACCAAGCAGTTTAGTAAAGCACAACTCCGGGCCAAGTGGAAAGGCATACTGGTGCGTTGCTGCTGCACCCATCAACTGAGCTTTTTCATTTCTACTTTTCTGGTACTGTTTTGGGTGACAGCAGGAAAACATTGGTTCATTTTCTGTGTCATTGCCCCCCCCCCCCCCCCTCGGCTCCCCAGATACTCCTAGAGTGGACCTCTCCATTCCCCAAAGAGCTACTATCATAATCTGCTTCATCAGCAGTTTCCAACACAGCCCTTCTACAGTGCCTTGCAAAAGTATTCACCTGGCTTTTTACCTATTTTGTTACATTACAGCCTTTAGTTCAATGTTTTTTTAATCTGAATTCAATGTGATGGATCAGAACACAATAGTCTAAGTTAGTGAAGTAAAATTATAAAAATATATACATAAAACCATTTTTCAGAAATAAAAAAAATGATAAATGGCATGTGCGTATGTACAGAGGCGGCTCTAGGCTTTGTGAGGCCTTAGGCAAAACTTACACATGAGGCCCCACGGACTGGGACGCTCTGTGATGAGGCCGCTATTCCTCAGGCTGCGGGCAGTATCTGATTTGTCCATCAGCTCCTAAGCCACAGAGTCCCAGTGGGAGTAGGCGGAGCCGCCGGCGTCAATTTCAGTGATGGAGAACCTGCAAATTAGGAGGCCGCGAGGCCCCTGTGAGTGAGAGGCCTTAGGCGACCGCCTAATTTGCCTAATTAGAGAGCCGCCTCTGCGTATGTATTCACCCCCTTTGTTATGAAACCCATAAAAAGCTCTGGTGCAACCAATTACCTTCAGAAGTCACATATATAGTGAAATTATGTCCACCTGTGTGCAATCTAAGTGTCACATGATCTGTCATTACATATACACACCTTTTTGAAAGGCCCCAGAGGCTGCAACACCTAAGAAAGAGGCACCACTAACCAAACACTGCCATGAAGACCAAGGAACTCTCCGAACAAGTAAGGGACAATGTTGTTGAGAAGTCAGGGTTAGGTTATAAAAAAATATCCAAATCTTTGATAAACCCTAGGAGCACCATCAAATCTATCATAACCAAATGGAAAGAACATAGCACAACAGCAAACCTGCAAATAGACGGCCGCACACCAAAACTCACGGACCGGGCAAGGAGGGCATTAATCAGAGAGGCAGCACAGAAACCTAAGGTAACCCTGGAGGAGCTGCAGAGTTCCACAGCAGAGACTGGAGTATTTGTACATAGGACGACAATAAGCCGTACGCTCCATAGAGTTGGGCTTTATGGTAGACTGGCCAGAAGAAAGCCATTACTTTCAGAAAAAACAAAATGGCACGTTTTGAGTTTGCGAAAAGGCATGTGGGAGACTCCCAAAATGTATGGAGGAAGGTGCTCTGGTCTGATGAGACTAAAATTTAACTTTTTGGCCATCAAAGAAAACACTATCTCTGGCGCAAACCCAACACATCACTCAAAGAACACCATCCCCACAGTGAAACATTGTGGTGGCAGCATCATGCTGTGGGGATGTTTTTCAGCAGTCAAGACTGGGAATCTTGTCAGAGTTGAGGTAAAGATGGATGGTGCTAAATACAAGGATATGTTTGAGCAAAACCTGTACCACTCTGTGTGAGGCTAGGATGGAGGTTCACCTTCCAGCAGGACAATGACCCCAAACACACTGCTAAAGCAACACTTGAGTGGTTTAAGGGGAAACATGTAAATGTGTTGGAATGGCCTACTCAAAGCCCAGACCTCAATCCAATAGAAAATATGTAGTCAGACTTAAAGATTGCTGTTCACAAGCGCAAACCATCCAACTTGAAGGAGCTGGAGCAGTTTTGCAAGGAGGAATGGGAAAATATCCCAGTGGTAAGATGTGGCAAGCTCATAGAGACTTATCCAAAGCAACTTGGAGCTGTGATAGCTGCAAAAGGTGGCTCTACAAAGTATTGACTTTAGGGGGGGGGGGGTGAATAGTTATGCACATTGACTTTTCTGTTATTTTGTCCTATTTGTTGTTTGCTTCACAATAAAAAAAAAACATCTTCAAAGTTGTGGGCATGTTCTGTAAATTAAATGATGCAAATCCTCAAACAATCCATGTTAATTCCAGGTTGTGAGGCAACAGAACACGAAAAATGCCTAGGGGGGTGAATACTTTTGCAAGGCACTGTATCTCCAAAGTTAATGGCTTATACAGACTGAACACTGTTACTGATTTGCAAATGTTTACTTTTTAACAGCTAGTAATTGGACAATGAAGTAACAGGAAAAGATATATAAGGTTATCTCTCTGCTTTCTCCACCTGTCAGCATGTTCCTTGTCAGCACCTAGTGCTGCTGTATGGTAAAATATAAACAAATGATATCATTCAGGTATTTATATAAGTTACAATAAAAAATGCATTTTTAAAGTAAATCTGCATTCACCTGTGTTTTATATCTGCTTCCGGCATCCCCTGAACAAAGGAATATCAGTTTTGTGTCTGCTGACCCTTTCAGTTTAGGTCCAATATAATTTTTAGTTTAAATGAGCGTTATTCATTGCAGGTACATTAAAACAAAAGTTGTTCAAAGTCTTAATTTATTTTCTTTAGAAAGCAGCAACAGCTCTAGTGAAAAAGCCTTGACCTGCCCCCTTCTGAGTCAGAGCTGTAGCTCTCCAATCAATAGGAAGTACACGTTTTGTTGATTGGATAGCTATACTGTAGTGCTGACTCAACAGTGAACGAGTCAGACCCCTGCATAGTGACCACTGCTTCCATACAGAGGGTTAGGGTCCCTCTCTGCTGCATCCTGTCAGGAAACAGGATTTTCCTGCGGCTGCTTTCTAAAGAAAACAAATTGAAGGACTTTGCACACCTTGGGTGGAAATTATCAGAATTTGAGAAGACAGAATATGAAGCAGCTGTGCACAGTAACCAATCAGCTTCTATCTTCAGCTTTTTCAGCTAAAGTGATACTAAAGTCTAATTAAAAAAATAAAAATGAGGTCATACTTCCCTACTTAGTGCAACGATATTGAACACAAAGCACAGTCTTTTGCTCTTCTGGTAGTCCCCACCAGTGCTGTCATCTTCTCTCTGCTCTGGGTGCCTCCTTAGCAAGCTGGGTACTATGGAGGCACCCTTGCATGTGCAATCCTAAACTGGGCTGTGTGCGTCCATAGACACAGAGAGTGCCAGTAAACCACACCCCCTGCTCCCTCCTCACAAAAGTTTGACTGACAGTGGTGGGAGCCTATGGCTCCTGCTGCCTTCAGTGTCTCCTGTGAAAGCAGGAAGTGAGGGGAGCAGTGCTACAAACCAAGACAGCTCTGAAGCGGTGACAGGAGTAAGGTAAGTGTTTAGGGATGGGGTGCTAGGAAAGATGATGGAGTGTTTTTAACTTTAATGCAGAGAATGCAGTAGGGGGAAAAACTGCACTCTGGGATAAGCAAATAATGTTTAAATACAAGAGTCATTTGTATTCTTACTTGGTGTGCTCTGTGTGTGCTCTTATCTTGGTGTGCTTTGTGTATTTCTTCCAGATCTGTGCAGTAATGCAGTGTGAAACTTTGCAGGAGCTTTCTTTAGTAAAGACCAGTCAATGCTGCTCACTCTCCTTATGCAGGGTGACTGGTCTTGTTTCCGCCCCTTTTGTAGTTTTCTGCAGGCAGCCTGTAGTGGGTGGAGCCTGCTGGGCCCCTCCCACAGCTAGAAGCTAGAAGCACAGATAGAAGCGAATTGGTTGCAATACACAGCCGTTCCAGATTCTGTCTCACTAGTTTTGATAAACTGCCTTCCATTTGTTTTTATGCACCTGGAATGTATTTAACTGATATAAACTGAAAGTTCAGGATAACATTTTTTTTTTTAAGCTGAACTTATTTCACTTATTTATAACTTTTGAAAATTTTGAATGCCGGATTTACAGCTCTGACAGCAGCAACTATTAGGGCTCATTTACACTTGCTTCGGCTTTAACACACATTTTATGTGTTTTTTGTCACAGGGACACAGTGGGGAATGCTAAAGTTCAGAAAATCCAGTGGGCTTGGCTTCCCTGCTACCAGTTCGGCTTCCTAGAGCTGCCACCAAACATTCGAACACATGGACAGAGCAGAACCGATGCTAAATCCGACATGGTGTCAGGAGCCACAGAACTGATTATTTGCATATTATCAGCTCTTCCAGAGCCAGGAAACCAAAAAGAATTGACACTTAATTATATTTCGATTTATCAGCTTCTTTATGGCAGCCTGTTTACAGATCATCCTTCAGACAGAAGATCTTCTTCCAGCTATATATAACTCTAACTTCTAATCTTATTTGTGATTTGAATGTCATTTTGATAGGGATATTTCTTTTCCCTCTCAGACAGAAATGTCACCCTGGAAATGGCTGTCACACTCTGTTAGCCATGACCTGCCACCGTACAGTCTGGAACTCGGGGCTGAGATCCATCTCGATTCACGATTTACCTTACAGACATGAGTCTGGAGAAGTGACAGATTCATAGAAACAAACAAATTTTGTGATTAGAGATTGAGGCGCATTTATGAAAAACGGTTCCATCCGCATTGCCATGCTTGGATTCATCAGCCATATGGCGGTGTTCATGCTAGTTATAATGCGAAACAAAAAAATCTCTACAAACCCTATTCCCTCCCAATGAAACTTAAAGCTGCATCCAAAACCTTGTGGAACCTTGGTTAACGCGTAATGCGATTAACGAGCGTTTTGAAAGACGAGCAACTTTTTTTTAAAAATCCTGACTCAGTTTGTGAGTGTTGTCTCGCAAAACGAGCAGAATTCAAGTAAATGGGGTGTGCAGTACCACATTTGGCCAGAGGTGCGGGGGCGCCGGTGACACTCGTAATGGTTCAGAGCCGTTCAGAAATACTTGGAATCACTTGGAAAAAATTGGAAATACTCCGTTCCCGAGTGTTTCCGAGCCTTTCCGAGGGTTTCAGAGTTCAGCCGAGCTGTCCCCGAGTATTTCCGATGCTCTCCGGCGCCCCCCACCTCTGGCCACATGCGGTATTCCATGTAATAGACGTCAATGCGGAACAAATTATCTTAGTTTCCATTGACTTCTATGGGGAAACTCGCTTTGAGAGTGCTTTGGATTACAAGCATTCTCCTGGAACGGATTATGCTCGTAATCCAAGGTTCCACTGTATATTAAAGGGAGCATTTACACTTGTGCATTGTGGCAACAAGTCTTAAAACATGCATGTTACTGTGCATTGCCACAATCTGCTCTATGTGCATAGCGATCCATTGTGAATGGCACCCCGCTGCACTGTGACCCCATTGGGGAGCTTTTTTTTTCCATAATGATGGGGTGCTTTTTCATCAAGTTCATGTCACTGTGTTGCCCATACAAAAAAAAAATGGGACAGGGAAGAACGGACAGAAATAAAAAACATTGTCGGAAGCTATAACTCTCCATTGGAGAGATTTCCTATCAGTTCCTGCCTGAGAAAATTTGGTCATTATGTGTCCTATTTCCATTTACATCCTCACAAGGCATTTCTAGGTTGACTGAGAAATCAAAAAATATCCCTATCAAAATTATATTTACATTTCAAACAAGGATAGAGTAAGAGTTATATCATAGCTCCCAACTGTCCCTGATTTCAAGGGACTGTTCCTCATTCAAAAAAAGGTTCCTCTGTTCCTCTTTCCTTCCCATTTGTCCCTCATTTTGGTCTGTTCTCTATAGTTGTATATAAAATGCACTATTTATCTATCGAAAGTGTTTTCTAAATTGGCGCATTTGTAAATTCTAAAAGCCATCATAAAGGAATAAAAGTGGTAAAAAAGCATTTGTGGGTTTTACCAAACATTTATTTTGTACAATTCTCCTTTAGGGGGGACCTGGCAGGGGGTGTGTCCTATGCCTACATACTTTTGCTAATAGGTGTCCCTCGATCTCATCTCAGAAAGTTGGGAGGTATGGTTATATAGGGCTGGAAGAAGATGATCTTTCTGTAAGGTTGTGTGTAAACCAGCAGCTATGAAAGAGTGGGTAATTCCTTTCCTTTTTTTTTTAAAGCAGTGTGCAAAAACCAAATGTAGCGCTGGTAGATTTCTGATCTACCAACTGATAGGTAAATTTAGTAAATTGCTCGTTAGAGGAGTTAGAGTTGCCTCTGTTCCAGCTTGGCTGACGTTGCATGTGGTTCCACACTGAGCCGGTGGGTGTCGCTGTTACCATTGGCTGGTGTTGGATAGGTGCTCCTCTGTCCCGGGGACAACTCGGTGGAGGTGGTCCTCCGAGTTGCATTCTGGGAGAGGGTATTTATGGGACAGACGCCATATTTTGGGGTTCGTTTTTTAGCCACCTGCTGGCCCTCCTGGCCGACAGGTATGCGTTAGAGTGCTACCTCGTGGTCCTCCGTTCCAGAGGCCCGCGCCGCTGTGGTGCGTGAGTGGGCCCAGAAGCATGTCTGGAGCCCACCACAGCAGCCGAGGAACGGTCCTGAGCTGTCTATCCAGAGTGAAGAAGCTGGACAACTGAGAAGATCCCAGGGGAGGACCCGTCATGGAAGGATCATGCAGAGTGCTGGTCTGGAGAGGGGCCTGGTGACTCGTTTGGAGGACGTATCCTAAAGTAGTTCTACAGCATAGTACTGCCGGGTTGGCTTAGAGGTCCAAGTACTGCTGCTAGGAAAGTGAGAGAGGCCTATCCAGGTGAGTAAAGATTGGGTCCCACAAGGGGATCGCATCCGATTACAATATTCAACTTTAAAGGACGTTCTCAAGAATCCTAAAGAAAGGTATTTGAGCTTCCCTGTAGCTTCCCTCCTGCCTCTTTCCTGCTACTTCCTTCGTTACTTGGTTCAATAAAGCATTGAAAACGTATTTAAGTGTTGGTGCTTTTATCGTCCAGAGGTAAACTCAACGGAACCCTAGACCCGGTGCCGGTGAAGCAGGGGTGTCGAGAGTGAAGGTAACAAGCTCACTTAAACCAGCAGCTCCACCGAGAGTTATTGCTACACAAACATCAAAAGTGAACAAAAAAGTGCATGTGAACACACAAAAAGTGCACTTAGAGTGTATCTATTAGTCCTATCCCAAAGAGGAAGGACCCTTCCCTGACCCCCTTCCCTGGGGCGCAAGACTCCTGACAGGGGGCAAGGACAACTTACTGTAGGTCCACCTAGCCAAAAGGCCCATTGGATCCCACTCCTCATGTTCAACTGAAGGCAACCAATGAGTCCCAAAGAGAGGACCCCCCCCCACCCAAAGCATGGGAGGAAGGAACCGGGATGGTTACACATCCTCCGCCTAGACTTCAGGACAACCCGAACACCCACACCTTTCATCCTGGTGCGGATAACAAAAACTCAGAATATAATCATGCATCAAGTTAGCCTTACTAATTAACACAAAGGCAAGCATTTCAGGAGGCAGTCAATTCAACAACATCAGAGCTTGAAGCAGTATTTGAATGGTGAGGTGCTTGTTTGTCCATGCAGCAGCTTTACTATAAGTAGTGACCAAGTGAACAGACATGAACTATAGGTGCAGAAGCAGTTCCAGCATTCAATCATCTGCCATCAACTCTTTGTAATGCACTGCCAGCTCTCCTGAGTGGTATTTCCACACCTAGTAAATCTACCAGACTTATGTTAAGCTACGAAGGCGTTATATGCCTAAGCGCTTCTTACTTTATCACAAATCCAACAGCCATGTCTTAGCAGGGCAGGTAGATTGGAAACAGTTTAAATGGTCTGACCTTTAAGAGTAATGAATGGAAGGCAAACACGGGGGCCGGGGAGAGTCGAAGCCCACTCCTCACGGGCTTATTAGGCTTTGGGACGGTTCTGCGGATAGCTGAGCAATCAGGCGTAGAGAGATAAGCCGTTCCTTGTGGGAAATCAATCTCTCTGCATTTTGATAGCTGCACCCTCTGCAATAATTATAGCACTCATCAATAATCCTTCCTCAGGCTCCCTGCATTCCTCTGCAGCTGGAGATTAGGGAACGTCAAACATCGGCCTATGGCTTTTTACATATTGGTGGCGCGGCAAAAGAAGTTTTATCAACTATCAATTCTAATTCAAGAATGTACCTCTTTTCTCCCATTGCACAAAAATGAACAACTTCATTCACACCATCCAAACACGGCCACAAATGTAATGTCATTTCAGAGGTCATTTTTAACATTTCTTTAAACTGTAGTTTTAACTGATGATCCTGCGATGAAGGACAGCTGTCTCCCAATTGTGCTACTGCATTTTGTCACCCTGTCACAGGTTCCCTGGTGGAGACTACAAGTGGCTGTGTTGACACACATTGGCCGGGAACGGTCCATTGCCACTTTTAAAAAGCTGCTTTAGAGCATTGATGTGCAGCCAAAGCTGGAGCAAGGACAGGGACAGCACAATGACTTATGCCTCGTTTCCACTGAGCGAATCGGTTCGGTACGGTACGCAATTTTGAGTGTTTCCATTATGAAAGCGGCCCATACAACTAAACCGAACCGCACCATTCATGGTACTGCTTCAGATGTGGGGCCATAGAAAATGGTACGGTTCGGTTAGGGCGGAGCTACGATACATTCCACTGATTGGTGGACGTGTGACGCCATGCTAGGCATTTTTTCTAAACCCACGTATGGCCCCTGTCGGTCCAACTTGCAGTGGAAACGCTCACCTGCATAGGCCGGACCATTCTATGCCTTCCAAACTGTACTGACCCGAACCGATCTGCTCAGTGGAAACGAGGCATTAGTGGTAAGCCATACCTCCCAACCTTTGAACTTGACAAAGAGGGACAATTTTTAAAGGGTAGAATGTGACGCTAGTAGCGCACTGCATCAAAAAGTGGATGTGGCCATATAGGTGTGATTTACAGGTATTCCTGCAACAGCTTTAGTAAGAATTCCACCTGGTGCTGGAAGATTTCTCATTATAAGGACAGAATACATGCAAGAAGGTATTATTCAATCATAAAATGATTTCTGTATTTTTTTAGCCAGTGACTCATCTGCTGTCAGACAGCTGAATGCAAACAAAAGAGCCCAGAACAGTTAAAAAAAAAAAAGGCATGCGTGTCCCCTCACAATCCATATCAGGTCCTTTGGGTATGATAAGGATTTCAAGGGGGACTCCACGCCAAAATAACAAAACCCTTTAACAATAAGGGGGACCTCAGATACTGGCCCCCTATGTGAATGAGTAAGGGGCACGAGGGAAGAGGTTCTTGTCCTCATTAACATGGGGACAAGGTGCTTTGCCGGGGGAAGGTGGGGCAAGCGTTTTGCTTTAGCAAGTAAATGTCATTCAGAAAAAACAAAAATGTCATATACAGTATAATGAAGCTGTCTAGTCCTTGGCTGCATTGGTTTCATTTTCTCAGATTTTTTTCCCCTTTAATTTCACCTTGTGGCTAAACCAAAAACACATTTCCTGTCTTTCTTGTATTGTCAACCTAGATTTCTCTTATAATTTGAACTACAAACAGAATCACTTTAACCTTTCAATGAGAAAATCATCAAGTGAAAATTGCTTAGTGAAATGGCCCTAGAGCACTCTTGTATTATGTCTGCAGCCTCTGACCATCTCCTCTATCATGTCTGCAGTCTCTGACCAGCTCTTGTATCATGTCTACAGTCTCTGACCATCTCTTGTATCATGTCTGCAATCTCTGACCATCTCTTGTATTATGTCTGCAGCCTCTGACCATCTCTTGTATCATGTCTGCAATCTCTGACCATCTCTTGTATTATGTCTGCAGCCTCTGACCATC
Source organism: Lithobates clamitans (assembly GCA_037952925.1). Taxonomy (NCBI): domain Eukaryota; kingdom Metazoa; phylum Chordata; class Amphibia; order Anura; family Ranidae; genus Lithobates; species Lithobates clamitans. The sequence goes on along the minus strand of JBBGZY010001622.1, from coordinate 553,346 downwards.
TCTTGTATCATGTCTGCAATCTCTGACCATCTCTTGTATTATGTCTGCAGCCTCTGACCATCTCTTGTATCATGTCTGCAGTCTCTGACCATCTCTTGTATCATGTCTGCAGTCTCTGACCATCTCTTGTATTATGTCTGCAGCCTCTGACCAACTCTTGTATCATGTCTGCAGTCTCTGACCATCTCTTGTATTATGTCTGCAGCCTCTGACCATCTCTTGTATCATGTCTGCAGCCTCTGAGCATTACCTGTATCAAATCCACAGTCGCTAACTAATTCTTGTATTATCTCTGCAGTCTCTGACCATCTTCTGTACCATGTATGCAGTCTCTTACTAACACTCGTATCAAGTCCGCAGTTGCTAACCATCTCTTGCATTATGTCTGCAGTCTCTGACCATCTCCTGTACCATGTCTGCAGTCTCTTACCATCTCTTGTATAATATCTGCAGTCTCTGAACATCTCCTGTACCATGGAAGTGATCTCTGAATATGTCTTGTATCATACCCAAAGTCTTTGACTATATCCTGTTGTGTTTCTGCTGTCTCTGACACTGAATATTCACTGGATTTTATGTGTGGCACTCTGATGAAGTCGAGGGCCTTACTTGAGCCAAATCAAGAAAGTTGACCACTACTGCCATAGAGACTGCAAATTTTAAATGTTGTTGTGGGCGGTCATGGTGACTGTGCTTTACTGTCCTTTTATAGCAAAACTTTCAGGCTCTGATTGGAAACAATAGTGACATAACTTGTAACTGATTTTCTCACAGCACATCACAATAAATTACAATAAAAAAATATTATTTCAATTCAGAGCTGAATCGATCGTTTCTGCTTCTGGGACTGTTTTTAATTTTCTTTTTTTTTTGTTTATTCTGTTCAATATCATTGTGAAGAGGTTTAGAAGGCATTTCTAGGTTAAATCAATAAATATTGGTCTGCGATGTGATGTGGGGGGTTAGTAGGCTACCCAGACAGCTTGGCATGGCCTACTTTAATGTCTGGCTTCCTGATCTCTCTGGAGACCTCACGCTATAGCTCAGGCTTGCAGCAGTAAGACGGTTTAAATAAAACATGAGACATAATATAGCACACAGAGGAAGCTGCTGTAATTGGCGGAGTCAACAAAGAGATGCGCGACTCAATCACAGAAAAAAAGACGTATACGCAGTGCTATAAGCACAGGGCTAGGCATCACGATATGAAAGTTTTATGTGATACCTGTGGGGAAAACAAGTCACAGCACGGTAGCAGAATTTCAACAGCAATTTTGTAAACAAGTGAAGAATAAAAGAAAGATCGGTTCACTGTCCATCACAAACAGCCAAGGATGCGTGGCAAAATGTTAAATGGAAATTGTGTACACATACTGTAAGACAATATTCATTAGCCTTAAGGGTGCACAATCTTTAGTTCATATTTCATCCCTGACATGGTGATGATGTCAGCCCTGGTCTCTGCATTATTACATTGTGCAAGCAGGGCACCATGGTGGCACCTCCACAGGGGATGAGTCCATGATGCCCTGCACTCACAGTATGTCCTCAGCTATAAAAGTTCAGTGACGTCGGGAATCATTCAACCTAGAAGACTGAGGACATCTAGTGGCAAAAAAAAAAATTACTGCGGAGGACAGTGCTTTAGAGGAAGGGAGTATTATACTACATATGGGGCTATAGGGGCAGGTACAGTCAGTACTATGGCCACATACAAACTAGCTGATTAGCTGAGGCCAGTTTTTGTGCATCCACAGAAATGCTGTCCCTGGACACACATTGTCTGCGTCCTGGATCAGTAGAAAGCTCTGTCTGCATGTAACCACTCAGATAAGTGGTTATGTGCGAACAGTGGCACTGCCAGCCATTGATTTGTAGGGTGTAAAAATCTGACAGCCACCACAGGCAGCTGCTGTTGTTCGTACACACTGCATGCAGCATTTAGATCCTCTGGCAAGAATCCACTGATTCTTGCCGGTGGCTGCCCCTGGCCGCCTGTGTGAATGTAGCCTTACAGCCAGAGTTGTGTTTTTTTATCACCTGCTGGGGGAGAAAAAATTGTCTGGGGTTGCACGGAAATTAAGTAAAATTTTGGTAAAATTTTATTAAAAGTAAAATTTTATACAGCTAGAGGCAGCTATCCTGACAATAATGTTGGAATCTGCTCAGATGCCTGACAAGAAGCTGGCTCAGCCTGTCGGCAGGCAGCTGGGGGACTGAGATAGCTGCCCCCTCCACAGTCCAGCACTCCAGTGAGCGCTGGAGAGGCAGAGCACAGAGTGGTGACTGACAGTCACTGCTCTCTGTTCAGAGCAGATCTGAGAACTGAGCGATCAGTGGTCTTTGATCTCTCAGTTCTCGGTGTAGAGCTGGCGAGGCACAGCCGCAGCATTGGATGGATGCTGTAATTCATCTAGGTCAGTATAAATGTCCGTTATTACGAATCTCTGTATTTTTCTTTTAAAATACATTTACTAGTCTGTTTATACTGTATGTATCTCTCCTATTATCAGCATGCTTCTTGTCAGCACATGATTTGATTGGCATCTTGTGCTGTGTCTTCCTATTATACCGCAGCCCTGCTGTACAGGAACTGCAGGAGGCTGAGACCAGTTTAGAGATAGATATTTACACTGCTTATATATAAAAAAATAAAAATGTAAAGAATAACTCCAGGCATGATATATTTTTACATAGTTACACTTTGGCCCAGTGATCTCCACTTGGTTCTGGGTTTCTGTGCTGAGTGGCTAACCTGATGGCATGTGAACACAGGAGTTGGCCACGCTAAATGGGTGCCATTCACAGAACGATTTGCCTTTTCTTGAATGAATGCAAAGCATTCTCTGATTGGATGAGGTGGAGAGCGTGATGTTGCTGCCACACCTCTATACCTTATCGAATCATAGAATTCTCTAAATGGCGCACATGCCTATGTACAGAATGCATCAGGTTGGCCGGTCAGCATGGGGCCCGGAAGAGTAGAAGTGTCAACTTCAGTGATTTCCAGCTTCCAGGAGCATCGTCCAGAAATGGTATATACATAGTACCAATGTACTATGTAGTACCAATAGTACCATAGTACCAATGTAGCTATGCATGAAATATCCACCCTGGAATTATTCTTTAACCACTTCTGGACCAGCCGCCGCAATTTTACTGCGACAGGTTGGGTTGGCTGGGCAAATCGGCGTTACCTTACATCGCTTTTCCTTTTGGACACTAGGGACACAAGCAGCATGTGCCTGGAGCCGATGCAAGTGCCCGGCGGGCGCGATCGCTCGTGACAGAGCAAGAACCGGGATCTGTGTGTGTAAACACACAAATCCCGATTCTTTCAGGGGAGTAGAGACAGATTGTGTGTTCATACCCTGTTTCCCCGAAAATAAGACCTAGCGTGATTGTCGGTGATGGCTGCAATATAAGCCCTACCCCCCAAATAAGCCCTAGTTAAAGTCCTTGTAGGTCTTATTTTTAGGGTAGGGCTTATTTCCGGGGAAACAGGGTAGGGCTTATTTGGGGGGTAGGGCTTATATTGCAGCCATCACCGACAATCACGCTAGGTCTTATTTTGGGGGAAACAGGGTACTAAGTATGAACACCATCTCTCTCTCCTCCAAGACAGTCCCATCCCCCCTACAGTTAGAACACAGTTAACCCCTTGATCGCCCCCTAGTGTTAACCCCTTCCCTGTCAGTGACATTTATACAGTAATCAGTGCATTTTTATAGCACTGATCGCTGTATAATTGTCAATTGTCCCAAAAATGTGTCAAAAGTGTCCAATTTGTCCGCTGCAACATCGCAGTCCTGATAAAAATCGCAGATCGCCGCCACTAGTAAAAAAAAAATAATAATAATAAAAATGACATAAATATATCCCCTATTTTGTAGCTGCTATAACTTTTGTGCAAACCAATTAATATACGCTTATTGCAAATTTTTTTATTTTTTTTTACAAAAAATATGTAGAAGAATACATATCAGCCTAAACTGAGGAAAAAATTAGTTTTTAAAAAAAAAAACAAAACGTGGGATATTTATTATAGCAAAGAAGATAGTGTGTTTTTTTCAAAATTGTTGCGCTTCTTTTGTTTACAGCGCAAAAAATAAAAACGGCAGAGGTGATCAAATACCACCAAAAGAAAGCTCTATTTGTGGGAAAAAAGGACGTCAATTTTATTTGGGTACAGCGTCGCACAACCGCTCAATTGTCAGTTAAAGCGACGCAGTACCGAATCGCAAAAAATGGTCTGGTCATTGAGCAACCAAATCTTCCGGGGCTGAAGTGGTTAATGAGATTTTAAAGAATACAGTACTGCGTTTATTTGCACCTTTTAAATCTGCCCAGAGTTCAGCTTTAAACATTATCATATATAGCAAAAAATATTGCTCGGGTGAGTTCACAAAGTCATCAGAGATAGCAACCTTCCCTCCCCCCAGACTAGCGCAGGATGAACACACGGAGGATATCAAAGCATAGAAGGTAATGCAGCATGTCTTGTTCTCGCTCACTTGGAACGAATCTTGCCTGTCTTTAGCTTCTGAAGCTCCACAGATCCACATAAAACTGCCAATTTATCACATCTTCAGAACAAAGATGAAAATATGTGAGTATCAGAGAAGGATTTCAGAATACGATCTGGAAATGCACCTTGTCTCCTGCAATTACTCGAAAGTTCCAGAGTCACAATTTTGAAACAATAAAGCCATTAAAGCGGTATTAAATTCAATTTCTTTAAATAAATGTGCTCCCTGCAGGTTTATGCCCTAATATACGAGTATGCACCACATAATAGCACATTATGGCAAACAAACCTAATATAATGTACCCTCCAGATAGTGCTGCGCTGTCACTGCTTCCACTAGTAGACAAGTGCGGTTTGTTTCGTTCCGAATTAATATTCTGACAAATTTTTCGTTATTTGGATATATCCGAATACCAAAATTACAATATAAACAAATTTTACCAAATGCTCCGAATAAGGTAACGAAATTCGTCCGAATTTCAGAAATTCCGATTGAAATTCGGATTGAATTCTAACTACACATATTGCTAAAATCAAAGACTGCGTGTGTTATTAGAATACCATTTCGAAATGAAGCTGTTTTTGTTAAGCCAAATGTAATTTAAAGAGTCATTGTAATCATTTGATGAAGATTTTTCTTTTGTTTGTTCACTTTGCTGCATTTAAATCGAAAACAATATAACATTTTGGTTTCGACCGATTTGAAAATTTATCGATTTGAATGTTTTGAATCAAAAAAATGGGTAAATTTGAAGAAAAATCGATAAATTCCGAATACAAATTCCGAATACGAATTGAACGAATCAACCGAATTTAACTAAACAAAATAACTAGATTAACGAATCAAAACGAAAACTAAACACATTTTTTCCTCATGCACATGTCTATCCACTGGCCCCGGGTGCTTCCATCCTCACCTTGCCTTCCTTCCAGGCTTAGTCTGGCTACTTGAATGGCTGGCCTGTGATGACGTCACTCCCGGGCATGACTACGGGAGTCACGTCACCATGGCACAGATCGGTGTAGGGTTGCCACCTCATCCCGTAAAAACCAAAAACATATGAATTACACAGGTTCTGAGGCTAATTTAATGCACATAAGGCACTAAGTGAGTTTAACTGCTTCAGATCCCTGCTATAGCCGAATGACGGCTACAGCGCAGACCTACTTTGCCGGGAGTACATCTATTGACATGTGCCCGAGCAGCCTGCGTGCCCCCTGCAGGGCGTTCGTGGCACGCTCTGTGATCAGTGAGTCTATGAGACTCGGCTGATCACAGATCAGAGAAAGGGGTCAATCTCGACCCCTTACCACGTGATCAGCTGTCAGCCAATGACAGCTGATCATGTGATGTAAACAGAGCCAGTAATGTGATGTAAAAAAGCCGATCACTGGCAGCTGTGAGAGGGACATCGGTCCCGATCAAGGAGAGCTGCCGCCAGCTCATCTGTGCCCACCTGTGCCACCTGCCAGTGCCAATTAGCAGTACACAACAGTGCCACCTACCAGCGCCACCTACCAGTGCCCACAGTGCCATCCATCAGTACCCACAGTGCCACCCATCAGTGCCCACAATCAGTGCCTCATCAACAGTGCTGCCCATCAGTATCACCTACCAGTGCCCATCAGTGTCACCTACCAGTGCCCATCAGTGCCACCTATTAGTGCCCATCAGAGCCATCTATCAGTGGTACCCGTTAGTAACACGTATCAGTGCCCATCAGTGCCACCCATCAGGGCCCATCAGTGCCATCTTATCAGTGGCCATCAGTGCCGCCTTATCTGTGCCCATCAGTACCACCTTTATCTGTCCCCATCAGTGCCGCCTTATCTGTGCCTATCAGTACAGCCTATCAATGCCCACCAGTGCAGCCTATATGTGCCCACCAATGCTGCCTCATCAGCGCCTATCAATGAAGGAGAAAAACTACATGTTTGCAAAATTTTATAACAAACTATCAAAATTTTCTATCTTTTTTTGTTTATTTAGCAAAAAATAAAAACCCCAGCTGTGATTAAATACCACAAAAAGAAAGTTCTATTTGTGTGAAAAAAATGATAAAAATTTCATTTGGGTACAGTGTTGTATGACCGCGCAATTGTCATTCAAAGTGCGTCAGCGCTAAAAAGCTGAAAATTGGTCTGGGCAGGAGGGGGGGTTTAGGTGCCCAGTAAGCAAGTGGTTAATTATCACCTTAATCAGTCACAGAACCTGTGTAATTATTATGTGTTGGGTTGTAAAAGGATGAGGTGGCAACCTTACATGAGTGCCGTAAATGTACTCTGAGCTGCGTATGCACAGCTCGGTGTACATGACAGCTGACAATCATTGAGAAGCATTTATGACATAAGAGGCAGACAGGGTCTCTTCGGTCATAAAAACCCTGCCTGTCAGGGGATTCTAAATATGAGAGATAAATACAAATTTAATTACTAAAGCAGGGCTATTGAAAAGTGCTAAAGGCAGTGAATGCATTGCAGCCAATCAGCAGTCATCTTTCAGTTTAGGGAAAAATTGCTTGCCATGAGTGTAGGGCCCATTGTGACATAGTGTGTTACCACAAAAAAAGTGCCTGAATAAGGACTTTCATTGCAGGATTAACAGTTACATTCTAGTATGTCAATACAGTTAAATAAATCCCAAGTAAACAAAAAATACAACTACAGAGGACAGACAAACTACTTATAGTAGAGTTACTATATATATAGCTTGCTCAGCTGCACACAAAAGTAAGCTATAACATATGAGTCCACCACTAACACATAGATGTAGCCCAGTGATGTAAACAGGGTTAGGCCCCTTTCACACTGGGGTGGTTTGCAGGCGGTATTGCACTAAAAATAGCGCCTGCAAACCGCCCCTAAACAGCCTCCGCTGTTTGTTCAGTGTGAAAGCCCGAGGGCTTTCACACTGAAGCGGTGCGCTGGCAGGAGAAGAAAAAATCTCCTGTCAGCCGCTTCTTTGGAGCGGTGAAGGAGCGGTGTATTCACCGCTCCTAAACCGCTCCTGCCCATTGAAATCAATGGGACAGCGCGGCTATAGCCGCGCTATACGAGGGGTTTTAACCCTTTTTCGGCCGCCAGCGGGGGGTTAAAACCGCACCACTAGCGGCCCGAATACCGCGGTAAAACAGCGCTAAATATATCGGTTTTACCGCCGACTCCCCCTACCGCCCCAGTGTGAAAGGTGGCCTTACAGTAACATAAGTAGGGTGAAAAAAAGACACACGTCTATCTAGTTCAACCAATTGAAAAAAAAAAAATAGAAAATCATATACAGAACCATATACCCACAGCTGTTCCAGAGGAAGGCAAACAAAATCCTTAAAGTGATATTAAAGTGATATTAAAGGCAATTTTTTTAAAATAACAAACATGGTATACTCACCTGCTCTGTGCAGTAATTTTGCACGGAGCAGCCCCAATCCTCCTCTTCTCCAGTCCCCCGCCAGAGCGCCTGGCCTCGCCCTCCTGCCAAGTGCCCCCATACCAGGGCTGCTGCACTCAGAAGGTTTTTCTCTAAATGCATGAAGGTAAATAACCTTGAGCCTTTACAACCACTTTAACCACTTGCCACTTGCTGACTGGCTCACACTGATATACGTCAGCAGAATGGCTCTCCCGCGCAAACTGACTTACCTGTACTTCAGTCCGTAAATGGAGGATAGCGGGCGCACGCGGGAGCGTGCCTGCGGGTCCCGCGGACTCGATGTCTGCCAGTGGCCCGCGATTGCGGCGAGGGGAGGCAAAATGGGGAACTGCCCATGTAAACAAGGCATTTTCCCATTCTGCCTAGTCACATGTCAGAGATCTAATGTTCTCAGTGATTGGGAGCAGTGATCTCTGTCATGTCCCTGCTAGCCTATCCCCCCCTACAGTTAGAACACACCCAGGGAACAGTTAACCCCTTGATCGCTCCCTAGTGTTAACCCCTTCCCTGCCAGTGTCATTTTTACATTGATCAGTGCATTTTTATAGCACTGATCAATGTAATAATGTCACTGGTCCCCAAAAAGTGTAATTTGGGCCGCAATGTGGCAGTCCCACTAAAAATCGCAGACCACCGTCATTACCAGTAAAAACAATAAAAAAAAATAAAAGTCCCTAAATCGATACCGTAGTTTGTAGACGCGATAACTTTTGCACAACATATTATATTATTATATGCCTATTGCGATTTTTTTTTTTTTACCAGAAATATGTAGAAGAATATATATCGGCCTAAACTGATGAATACATTATTTTTTTTATAGTTTATTTTTGGATATGTATTATAGCAGAAAGTTAAAAAAATTATTTTTGTTTATAGCGCTAAATATACAAACCACAGAGGTGATTAAATACCACCAAAAGAAAGCTCTATTTGTGGGAAAAAAGGACGTAAATTTTGTTGGGGTACAACGTCGCACGACCGCGCAATTGTCAGTTAAAGCGACTCAGTGCCGTATTGCAAAAAATCCTCTGGTCATGGGGCTGAAGTGGTTAAAGCATGGTCTAATTTGCTCCAATAGTGAGGCTAATACATTAAGGGGTCTATGTATAAAATGATTGTTGTGCAGATGTGACAAACATCCGCACAATCAGGGCAAAAATTGCCGTACTCCCTCTATTATGTGTGGTTCCATGTCATCAGCACCATCTAAAGGCCACCAAACGTTTGTTTCCTGACCGAGGTATTTATGGGAAAAAAATGCATTATGGCCACTAGGTGGCACCAACAATAAAGGAACTGCACATATTAGGGAAAATACACAATTTTTGTTCTGATCGTGCAAATTTACACATTGCCTCCATAGTATCAAAGCACAGCATTGATAAAGTAGGGGTAGGAGGGAATGAAAGGGGGGGGGGGGAGTTAATAGATGGGGGAAGAAAAAAAGCAGTTGTATAGGGTGTAGGAGGGCAAGGGACAGGAAGAGGGAGAGAAGGAAAGAGGGGGGGGGGGGGTTGAAAGGGGAAGGAGAGGGTAGTATAGAGAAGGGGGAGAAGGAGGGTGAGGGGGGGGCATAGGTGAGTGAGGCATAGCTCCCAACTGTCCCTGATTTTGAGGGACTGTCCCTGATTTGGAGCAATGTCCCTCATTCCTCCTCATTTGTCCCCCATTTTGGTCTGGTCTATATAGTTGTATATAAAATGCACTTTCTAGCTATCAAAAAGTGTTTTCCAGTGCTAAAACATTAATCTGATTTCTAAATTGCTGCATTTGTAAATTCCAAAAGCCAAGATAAAGGAATAGTAGTGGTAAAAAAAAAAACACCTGTGAGTTTAACCAATCTTGGTTTTTTTTTTTGTACAATTCTCCTTTAAGGGGGCGTGGCAAGGGGTGTGTCCTATACCTGCATACTTTTGCTAATAGGTGTCCCTCATTCCCATCTCAAAAAGTTGGGAGGTATGATTGAGGGAGAATAAAAAAGGGAGGAAAAACATTGGGCTAATAAATCAAGGGATTTCAAGTATATATGAGATTTTTCCAGGTGGCGGTCCATGGATTAACTTGTACCTCCAACGAAATCTGCAGATTTTAAAAATATATTGCAGGCAACTAATGAAATGACATCTACACGTCAAAGCTTCCCTGAGATTTTACTGGTTGGGTTTACACATCCTTTAATGAGCGCACGCTGTTTGTATGGAGATATCTAAATAGGATATGTGCGGTTCTCAGGCTCCTTTGATTCATCTCTGTCTCTGCGGTTGCTCTCTTCTGCTCTGCGGCGCACAGCGCGGGGAGCGTGTGAGAGAGAGAGGGCCGCGCACTTGAAAAAGCTGTGAAGTTTTGGTGCGGCACTCAAGGGACAACTATTGGGGAGGTGGCATTAATCTGTGTATTACGTTCGCCTGACAGTCTGTCAAGTTAAATGAGCAATTTCCCTTATCATTCTATACCTCCTGGACAAAATTAATTCAGTGTGTTTACCCGTCTGTCTCTATCTGTATCTTCTATCCGCTTTCCCAGGGCCCGTCTGCCTCGCCGTTTTGTATTGGTGGCGTTTGGATATTGCAGGAAGCATGTGTACTCTTGATCTTGTCTTTGTAATTGAGCTTGTATACACTCAGATATTACTGCATTAAATGGTCAATGAAAAGATTGCCTCCTCGCCGTCTGCAGTGTAGACACCTAGCCTTCCATAGCTGGTAAGAATGGCGTATCGATCCTCTAGGATTTTCGTGGTGGGGATATTCTGTGTTACAGTTCAATTAGGATGTGCGGTTGGTGGCTGGACTTGCCAGAGAGGTTAAAGAATTCCACTAAGTTTCCATCTAAAATTATTTATTATTACTGTAACAATATCCTTTCTAACATAACACTTTCTAGCAAAACTCACTTACTTTAAAGTGGAACTCCGGTCAAAACCTTTCTTTCTTTTGTTTTAGACCAGGGGTCTCCAAACTTTCTAAACAAAGGGCCAGTTTTCTGTCCTTCAGACTTTAGGAGGGCCGGACTGTAGCCAGTGGGAGTAGAAAAGGTCCCGACATCAGTGGGTAAAAAAAAAAATGTGTTATTGTTTGTTTCAGTGAAAGTAATTGTGCCCCATTATTAGTGTAAGTGGGAGGAATTGTGCCCTATTGTTGATGTCATTGGGCCCCATTGTTGGTGTCATTGGGAGGAATTGTGCCCCATCGTTGGTGTGATTGGGCCCCATTGTTGGTGTTATTGGGAGGAAAGTGCCCCATTGTTGGTGTCATTGGGCCCCATTGTTGGTGTTATTGGGAGGAATTGTGCCCCATCGTTGGTGTCATTGGGAGGAATTGTGCCCCATCGTTGGTGTCATTCGGAGAAAATATACCCCCTTCATTGGTGTGAGTGAGGGGAATTATGCCCAATTGTTGATCATCAGTGGATGAAATATTGCTCCGAGGGCTGGATACAAACAATTAAATGGCCTCATATGGCCCCTGGGCTGCAGTTTGGAGACCCCTGTTTTAGACAAAGTGGGGAAGGATTAGAACCCTTGTCTGTGCCCCCGTTAAGCAGATACCCCCACAGTGAAGAAACAACGCTCCTGCGCACAAGTAGATGACCAGACAAACAGTGTATGGCCACAGGCCTTGCTGCCCTCAAGGATGGGGAATCCTAGCAAACAACGAGAAAAAAGAAAAAAGAGGGCGCACCAGCCATGTGCATTATCCTTTGAGTGTAATTTTATTAAAACCAATGATAAAAAGGAACTACTTACAAACAGTTGTAGAAGATCCCATAGTAAAAACAATCTTCAAATAGCATCATGCAGTCTAAAATAAGCGGACCCACCAGAGGTCACATAGGAACTCGCAGGGGTCACTGCTAGCTGACGCGTTTCAAGGGGAACGTCCCCCCTTCCTCAGAGCAGAGGCTGTGCTCTGCATACTAGCACATTATGACATGACATTACCTTGCAGTGTAAGAGAAAAAAAAAAAGTCCAGCGGTTTACAACCACTTTATTGGCAGGGATTTCCTCTCACTTCCTGTTTGGCTATGGCACAGGAAATTAAGGGAAATCTCCACAATGGGACACAGATGCCGAAAAAAATCTGACAGGGGTTATAACCTTCCCTTGCTCTATCCAAAATGAAAAAAAAAAGTTTTGCCTACTTTATTATTGTGATGTTAACTTTAACATCACAGAGGGATTTGGTTCCAAAAGAGGGACAGTTGGGATGTATGTTCCTCCAAAGAAGCAGCCCATTGCTTACATCACTGCTGAGGGCTCCGATTACTGAGGCAGGGGGTTGTGATGTTTCCTCCTCATTTGTCCCTCATTTTGGCCTGATCTATAAAGCTGTATATAAAATGCACTTTTTATCAAAAAGTGTTTCCCAGAGCTAAACCTTTCACCCAATTTCTAAATTGCTGCATTTGTAAATTTCAAAAGCCAATATAAAGGAATAGTAGGGGTAAAAAAAAGCACTAGGGGGTTTAACTAATCTTTTTTTTTTGTGTAATTCTCCTTTAAGGGGGAGTGGCAGGGGGTGTGTCCTATGCCAACATACATTCGCTAATAGGTGTCCCTCGGTTCCATCTCAAAAACTTGGGAGGTATGGATTTCCCCTCTCTTCCCCCTCTTCTGAAGTAAAATAAATCTGCAACAGGGTCACAGACAGAAATAAGAATGTAACAGTTCAGTTTTCCCTACTCTACTAAAGAAACCCCCCCTTTTTTTTCTCTGTGTTGCCGTCGGAACTTTGCTCCACTTTTCTCTGCTGCAGTTAAGCAATAAAACTGGGTCACCTCCCTGCTCCCAGCCTGTAATTGGATAGTGAATGAGTAGCAGCACCACCTCACCCTCACCCATCTGCTCACAATGCTCTCTCCTCCTGTCTGCATGTTTCTTCTCATCACATCTGCATGCAGCAGACCTGATTGATTACCACCCCTACCCCTACCTCTCCCTATCTACATTTAAAAATACATTTCACGATGTTTGGATAAATAAATACTGTAACTGTATTATTTGTTTTTGTTTTTTTTTTACTATTTGGAGTCTATTTTGAGGATCTTCTTCCTCCTTTGCTAAAAACAAATCCTGATGTTTTATAATAAATGCTCCCTATATTATGAGGAATAAATATACTTACAAAGCCATCAAATCCAGCGCTGTACGCTTGCAGACAGGTGCAGTTTGGCCTCCATGCACAGGTCATGCCGTTTGGCAGCCACCATGCAGAGAATGGAGGAAAAGGGGGAACTCATGTTCCTCTGAAACCTCTATAGGTGTCATCAGATTGGACACTGCTGCTCTGGATGACCTCAGCAGCCATCTTTAGTGTGGGCAGTGCTAATAAATAGCACTTTCCCCCTCCTGTTGGTGTGCATATGCAAAGTGGTTAGGTCAGTGTCAGGAACCTGCTGGACAGGGTCATTGTGGTAGCACAGGGAGAGGTTCCTGGGGAGGTGAGACAGAGTAGGGACTGCTCACCTGTGTCACAGTCAGGTGCCATTCTGCATTCAGGTGCTATGTTGCCAGACTGCCTTCCAGCCACCTCCTCTGTCAGGTACTGCCGGCATAATAAGTTGTTCCTGGATATCCTCTGCATCTCCCTGTAAGCACTGCTGGGCCAGTTAGGCCATATTACACAGACTCTGTTGCCACCTTGTCAAAAGTTTGATACTAATATACGTTACTGAAATCTGTGGTCTCATCGTGAATTCTTCTATCTCTGGGCACCAAACACGTGGCTCCGTTCACACACTTCCTATACCTATTGTTCCATACCACCATTTTATTTGTCATCAGGAACCAGCTAAGCACCCTAATGATGCAGCATGAGATCTCACAATTGTGCAGTCTCTTCTCTTTCATGACTAGGGTAGCCTAGATGTAATCACCCCCCAATATACTAACCTACCCTCCCAAAACTCCATCTCCTGCTTATCAACCAAATAAAACACACTTAGCCCAAAGTGGGGCTAAAGGGCCTTTAGAAAGTTCTTTATTAACAAAACATAACAATAAATAACCATAAATAACAAGTTTAACATTACATTATAATTTACCAAGAATTTTGTGTCTGTGGCACCATTTTCTAAACACATAAATATGCGCCCAAACGCAAGACACCACCTTGTGGACATTACCAATTGTCCACAGACACCATACAGTGCAACCACTACCTGGTCCCTGTTATTGGACCACACCCACCAGAGGACACCATACCAATTGATGGGTCCACACTATTACAACTGATTTTTACCCCTTCAAGGGGTCCCAAATGACACACCAAAAACCTATCCTACACCCACTGACATGACAAAATGCCAGGGAGGGAGGGAGGGACGTTCATACGATGGCTTCCAGACTCCGACTGTTACAGGCCCACCCATCTCTGCAGCCAAAACATCTACATTCCACCCCCTCACCCTGTCTGCTCAGCCAATCCTGTAAGTAGGGATGAGCTTCGAGTTCGAGTCGAACTCATGTTCTACTCGAACATTGGCTGTTCGCAAGTTCGCTGAACAGCGAACAATTTGGGGTGTTCGCGGCAAATTCGAATGCCGCGGAACACCCTTTAAAAGTCTATGGGAGAAATCAAAAGTGCTAATTTTAAAGGCTTATATGCAAGTTATTGTCATAAAAAGTGTTTGGGGACCCGGGTCCTGCCCCAGGGGACATGGATCAATGCAAAAAAAAGTTTTAAAAACGGACGTTTTTTCAGGAGCAGTGATTTTATTAATGCTTAAAGTCAAACAATAAAAGTGTAATATCCCTTTAAATTTCGTACCTGGGGGGTGTCTATAGTATGCCTGTAAAGGGGCGCATGTTTCCTGTGTTTAGAACAGTCTGACAGCAAAATGACATTTGGAAGGAAAAAACTCATTTAAAACTACCCGCGGCTATTGCATTGCCGACAATACACATAGAAGTTCATTGATAAAAACGGCATGGGAATTCCCCACAGGGCAACCCCGAACCAAAAAAAAAAAAAAAAATGATGTGGGGGTCCCCCTAAATTCCATACAAGGCCCTTCAGGTCTGGTATGGATATTAAGGGGAACCCCAGCCAAAATTTAAAAAAAAAATTGACGTGGGGTTCCCCCTAAATTCCATAACAGACCCTTCAGGTCTGGTATGGATTTTAAGGGGAACCCCGCGCCAAAAAAAAAAAAAAAAAAAAAAACGGCGTGGGGTCCCCCTAACAATCCATACCAGACCCTTATCCGAGCACGCAACCTGGCAGGCCGCAGGAAAAGAGGGGGGACGAGAGTGCGGCCCCCCCCCCTCCTGAACCGTACCAGGCCACATGCCCTCAACATTGGGAGGGTGCTTTGGGGTAGCCCCCCAAAACACCTTGTCCCCATGTTGATGAAGACAAGGGCCTCATCCCCACAACCGTGGCCGGTGGTTGTGGGGGTCTGCGGGCGGGGGGCTTATCGGAATCTGGAAGCCCCCTTTAACAAGGGGACCCCCAGATCCCGGCCCCCCCCCCTGAGTGAAATGGTAAGGGGGTACTTACCCCTACCATTTCACTAAAAAACTGTCAAAAATGTTAAAAATGACAAGAGACAGTTTTTGACAATTCCTTTATTTAAATGCTTCTTCTTTCTTCCTTCATCTTCTTCTTCTTCTGGTTCTTCTGGCTCTTCTGGTTCTTCCTCCGGCGTTCTCGTCCAGCATCTCCTCCGCGGCGTCTTCTATCTTCTTCTCCTCGGGCCGCTCCGCACCCATGGCATGAGGGGGGAGGCTCCCGCTCTTCTCTTCATCTTCTTCTTCATCTTCATCTTCTTCTTCATCTTCTTCTTCTTCTTCTTCTTCTCTTCTTCATCTCTTCTTCCTTCTTCATTTCTTCTCCGGGCCGCTCCGCAGCCATGCTGGCATGGTGGGAGGCTCCCGCTGTGTGACGGCGTCTCTTCGTCTGACGGTTCTTAAATAACGGGGGGCGGGGCCATCCGGTGACCCCGCCCCCCTCTGACGCACGGTGAATTGACGGGACTTCCCTGTGACGTCACGGGGAATGCCACAGGGAAGTCCCGTCATGTCCCGTGCGTCAGAGGGGGCGGGGTCACCGGGTGGCCCCGCCCCCCGTTATTTAAGAACCGTCAGACGAAGAGACGCCGTCACACAGCGGGAGCCTCCCTCCATGCATGGATGCGGAGCGGCCCGCAGAAGAAATGAAGAAGGAAGAAGAGATGAAGAAGAGAAGAAGAAGAAGAAGAAGATGAAGAAGAAGATGAAGATGAAGAAGAAGATGAAGAGAAGAGCGGGAGCCTCCCCCCTCATGCCATGGGTGCGGAGCGGCCCGAGGAGAAGAAGATAGAAGACGCCGCGGAGGAGATGCTGGACGAGAACGCCGGAGGAAGAACCAGAAGAGCCAGAAGAACCAGAAGAAGAAGAAGATGAAGGAAGAAAGAAGAAGCATTTAAATAAAGGAATTGACAAAAACTGTCTCTTGTCATTTTTAACATTTTTGACAGTTTTTTAGTGAAATGGTAGAGGTAAGTACCCCCTTACCATTTCACACAGGGGGGGGGCCGGGATCTGGGGGTCCCCTTGTTAAAGGGGGCTTCCAGATTCCGATAAGCCCCCCACCCGCAGACCCCCACAACCACCGGCCACGGTTGTGGGGATGAGGCCCTTGTCTTCATCAACATGGGGACAAGGTGCTTTGGGGGGCTACCCCAAAGCACCCTCCCAATGTTGAGGGCATGTGGCCTGGTATGGTTCAGGAGGGGGGGGGGGGCCGCACTCTCGTCCCCCCCTCTTTTCCTGCGGCCTGCCAGGTTGCGTGCTCGGATAAGGGTCTGGTATGGATTTTTAGGGGGACCCCACGCCGTTTTTTTTTTTTTTTGGGGCGCGGGTTCCCCTTAAAATCCATACCAGACCTGAAGGGTCTGGTATGGAATTTAGGGGGAACCCCACGTCAATTTTTTTTTTAAATTTTGGCTGGGGTTCCCCTTAATATCCATACCAGACCTGAAGGGCCTTGTATGGAATTTAGGGGGACTCCCACATCATTTTTTTTTTTTAATTTTGGTTCGGGGTTGCCCTGTGGGGAATTCCCATGCAGTTTTTATCAATGAACTTCTATGTGTATTGTCGGCAATGCAATAGCCGCGGTAGTTTTAAATGAGTTTTTTCCTTCAAAATGTCATTTTGCTGTCAGACTGTTCTAAACACGGGAAACATGCGCCCCTTTACAGGCATACTATAGACACCCCCCAGGTATGAAATTTAAAGGGATATTACACTTTTATTGTTTGACTTTAAGCATTATTAAAATCACTGCTCCTGAAAAAACGGCCGTTTTTAAAACTTTTTTTTGCATTGATCCATGTCCCCTGGGGCAGGACCCAGGTCCCCAAACACTTTTATTGACAATAACTTGCATATTAGCCTTTAAAATTAGCACTTTTGATTATTCATGTTCGTGTCCCATAGACTTTAACGGTGTTCGCGTGTTCGAACGAATTTTTTTCCTGTTCGCATGTTCTGGTGCGAACCGAACAGGGGGGTGTTCGGCTCATCCCTACCTGTAAGTATACCTCCTTACAAAAAAAAACTTTAAAACCTTATGTAGCAAGGTCCCAGGCCTTCTTCGGTCTAATGAGAACCTCCAGGGCCAGAGATAGCTGACATCCTTCTGTATGTAGTGGGTTGTGAGACATGGTGGGTGCAAGATGATTAAAGTCATTGGGCGCCAGACACTTCTTGAATGAAAAATAGAGTTTATTTCTCTTAACAAACTTTTGGGGGGAAGAGGGTTAGGGCCGGGACACCCTTGGGTAGTTGCAAGTTCAATTGGCAGACTCCGAGACTAGGAGGACAATAGGAGGACAGCCATGCAGGAAAAGACATTCAGCAAGACGCAACATCTGCATGTGCAGGAATGCTGTCTCCTATGGCAACAGTCTTTAACAGTTCCTAACACAAAGCTTAACAGTTCCTTTCTAGTCCACTACAATCACTCCTTGTAGTTCTTCAGCCCACTGAGCTTCCGGTCTCTCACTAGACCCGCTGATTCAGTGTCACTGAATCCCTTGAGCTCCTCCAATCTTCACGGTGGTATCTTCCTCAAGCGTCACCCCCGCTTCTCTGCTGGGTCCCTAGCTTGGCACTCAAGATACCTCTCAAACTTCACCCCCGCTGGCCTGCTCTGTCCCTGGCTTGACACACAAGGCTGTTTTGCAAGCGTCACCTCCACTGGCTGGGTCTCTGGCTTAATACCCACTAAAGTTTCCCGATTCTTCACCGTCCCCAGTACTTGCTTCAGTTACTCACTCTGGTAACTGGTAATTAGGCGGATAGTCCCTTACTGGCGACAGCTTCCCCGCTATCACTGACCATAACAGGTTCTCCGTCTGACAGAACCGTCACTTTTGGCTGGACTGCAAGCCGCAGTCCCAACCCTGCGTTGCACTCTTGCTGCTGGATAGGCCCCCAGACAGCCTAGCAGCCAGATGTGCCCAGAATAGGCCCAATCTCCAACTTAGCAGCCCAGGAAATACCACACATGTCCACCCAGACAGCCGTCCAGGTGGCACAGAACACTGATCACCTGACTCCACCTAAATATATAGGTTCTCCCAGCAGGCCAAGGGATCCAAGAAAACCCCTGCCCATTGGCTGAGATACCGCATATACCCATAACCTGACCTTGCATTGCCCTTCTCATATCTAGTACCACAAAGTACCCAGCTACCTAGTGGTAGAAGAGAAAAGCGCAAAAGATCCCTCACAATCAACCAGGATAATTATTCCTGGCAGGTAAATTTGTTAAGAGCAACCCTGCCTAAACTCCAGGGTGCTACACTTAACCCTGTGCTCCCAGGTTCCCTTTCAAACCTTTTAGCAGACCCTGCACTCCATTCATTCCTTATAGCTCCAGGCCTCTCTTTCTCAGCTGTAGGACTGAGATATTGCTTTGAATTCGGGGATCTGTTCCTTCCTTGGATATGTGGCTTGGGTATCCAAAGAGGCTGCAGGAGGAGGCACAAACGTCATTCTCACCTAGGCAAGAAACGAAAAAGGAGGCAGGTACAAGCAAAAGAAAATGAAAAATTCAAAATACAAGCATAGAAAGAAAATAGTCATTTGGATATTGTGCAGAGGGGAAGATTTGAAAGGGGTATAATGTGTTTTTAGGGCGAAGGTCCGCTTTAAGGCTATATCCTCCAAACAGGCTGCTAAACCAACTAGTGCATGCAAAGCTGGCCGCTAGCCAGGAAGCGGGACGGAGATGATTTTACCAGTTGCACGGCTGAGGATAATAACCTGGCAGAAGGCAGCATAGATGAAATCACCGGACCCCCTTCCTGCGCCAATTATAGCCCGCAAGAAATGTATTCTGCACAGAGAGCAGGTCCAGGAAAAAGGCGAAGACAAATAGTCAGCGAATTAATGACGGGAGTCGAGGAAGGATTGCTTGGAAGGAGAGGAAAGAGAGAGGCTTAGCAGTAGAAGGAAGAAAAAAAAAAAGACTTATCCGGATATATGTGGAAGCAGAGCATGTCTTTTAAACTGTTTTACTGTGTGTATTCCTGTGTGATTAGAGGATTAATGCAGAAAAGAGGCAGCCAATGTGACACTTCCTAATTCTCTGTTCACTTAGTAAACCGGTCATGTGTCGAAAGTATTCAAGCATGCATAAGAGATTAAAAGCAAGCACTTGGGAACCCCCCCAGGTCCAGGAGCTGAAAATTAAAAAAAGGCGGAGCTCTGAACCTCACTCTGCATTGTGTTTATGTTTAGGGCTTAAAAATCACTAAAATCTGCCTACTGGGCTCCACAAATCAGGGACTCCCAAGAGTAAACCTAGCCATGGCAAATCTAGCCATGGGCCGCCCATAACCATTTCCTGAAATGTGTCACTGTTAGATCTGCTGTGTGAACCTCCCACCACATACTACATGTAGGAGTTCCAATCACTCACATAAACTCAATGCTTCCTTCCCTATTTCAGCAGCTAGGCTTTACTACGACCCCCACTGAAAATTTTGTCCACACATTTTCTTTTGTAATTTTGGATAGAGTGGGGAAGGATTAGAACCCCTACTGAATTTTTACTGCTACTGTATCTATGTTGCCATTAAATAGATTTTCCTTCATACTGTACAGGTGACAGCAGTTTCACCAAAGAGGAAGTGAGTGGAAATCTACAACAGGGATACAGAGAGAAGTAAAAATCTAAGAGGGGTTCTAGCCTTCCTTTGCTCATTAGGCTAGATTCACACATGTCCGATGCGAATTTCACTGCAAATTTCCTAAGCAGCTGTTCAGCTACAATTTAGGTGCGGTTCAGATGTAAATTTTTGGAGCCGGCGACCACCGGCATCTTTAACATTAGTTGGTTGCTGCATCCTTAAAAATGATGAGTCATCAGCTGTCAGCAGGGCTCCCTACTGACAGCTTAATGTAAAAAAAACCCACATTGCTGGCAATAAAAAATAATGAAAAGAATGCCAAAATGTAAAAACAAAATGCCGAGGGGTCCCTGCCAAAATCAATACCAGGCCCCTATCCGAGCATACAGCCTAGTAGACCAGGAAAGGGGGGGGGGGCAGCAAGTGCCCCCCCTCCTAAACCATACCAAACCACATGCCCTCAACATGGGGGGGAGTATTTTGGGACGGGGGGGTCTGGTATGGATTTGGGGGGAGCCCACACAAATTTTTACATTTTGGCGAAGGGTTCCCCTTAAAATTCTTACCAGACCTGAAAGGGCTTGGTATAGATTGGGGGGGGGGGGGGGGCGGGGAGGGACCCACGCTGTTTTTTTTTTTTTTCAAATTCGTGTTTAAATCTGATCTGATGTGCGATTCAGATGCGTTCCCGAAGCACTCTTTTTAAATTTGCAGCGAATTTGCACTGCCCATGCATCGCTCATATGTGAACCAGCTCCATAGAAAGCCGGATATATTCGCATATATGTGAACGGAGGAATATCTCTCTTTTAGAGCCCTGCATAGAAGTACAAGCCTAACAGGGTCATTTTTACTCCTTCCCTAGTCTATCCATAATTAAAAAAGAAAAACAGTTTTGATCTAAATAAGCATTACAAGTAGTACCAATGTTCCAATATAATAATCATTATTACCGTATATTTTGTTTTAAAAAAACAAGTGGTGTTAGAGTATCCGATCACATGCAGGCATTGCATGGTAACAGGAGCAGTAATGGAGAAAGCCTATACCTAGATTGGGTGATTTTCACAATGATGCGGTACTTCGGAACTTCAGGATAAACAGATGTGGCACTAACTCTCGGTGGAGCTGCTGGTTTACCTTCACTCTTGATACCTCTGTTTCACCGACACCGGGTCTAGGGTCCCGTTGAGTTTACCTCTGGACGATGTAGACACTAACGCTTGAGTAGATTTTTCAATGCTTTAATGAACAAATAATAAAGGAAGTAGCAGGGAAGAGGCAGAAGGAAAGTTGCAGGGAAGCTCAAATACCTTTCCTTAGTATTCTTTAGAACATTCTCTGGAATTGAACACTTGCGGTTGAATGGTTGAATGCACTCCCCCTTGTGGGACCCAATCTTTGCTCACCTGGATAGGCCTCTCTCATTTGCCTAGCAGCCAGCACGCAGCACGAACAAAAGTCTCTGCCAGAGACTTATCTGGAATAAAACCCGTACGATCCTCTGCCGCAGGATGTATTGGTTTGTGATGAATGTCAGATACAGTACTTGAACGTTTAAACCAACCCGGCAGTACTATGCAGTAAGATTACTTCAGGATACGTCCTCCAACCGAGTCACCAGGCCCCTCTCCAGACCAGCACTCTGCATGATCCTTCCATGACGGGTCCTCCCCTGGGATCTCCTCGGTTGTCCAGCTTCTTCACTCAGGACAGACAGCTCAGGACCGTTCCTCTGCTGCTGTGGTAGGCCCCAGACAGGCTTCTGGGCCCACCCACACGCCGCAGCGATGTGGGCCTCCGGAACGGAGGACCACGAGGTGGTACTCTTAACGCATACCTGTCGGCCAGGAGGGCCAGCAGGTGGCTGAAAACGAACCCTAAACATGGCGTCTGTCCCATAAATACCCTCTCCCAGAATGCAACTCGGAGGACTACCTCCACCGAGTTGTCTCCGGGACGGAGGAGCACGCATGCGCTTCAACACGTTGCTTTTCCAACACCAGCCCATAGTGACAACGACACCCACCGGCACAGTGTGGAACTACATGCAACTCAGCCAAGCTGGAACAGAGGCAAATTTAACTTCCTCTAAGACTGGCCATACACTATAAAATTTTCTTATTCAATTTCCTTTAGATTTACCTTAAACTATGTAGTGCAAGGGCCTACCTGATAAAATACAAGTTGAAAGTGTTTAGGTTTGACCTCATATTATATGGTTTTGGTAAATCTAAAGGAAAGTTGAACAAGTAAATTGTATAGTGTATGGCCAGCCTAACAAGTAACCCACAAGATTAACCTATCAGCGGTAGATTAAAAAATCTACCAGCGCTACACAGATATATTCTAAATACAAGAGTGCACTCTCATTATAATCTTGGTGTGCATTGTGTATTTCTTCCAGATCTGTGCAGTTATCCAGTGTGAAACTTTGCCTCTGTGCAGAAACTTTTTATAATAAAGACCGGTCACTGCTGCTCTCTCTCCTTGTGCAGGGTGACTGGTCTTGTCTCCACCCCTCCTGTAGTTTCCTGCAGGCAGCTTGTGGTGGGTGGGGCTGCTGGGCTCCTCCTACAGCTCTGCTCTCTGCACAGGTTATGGACAGCACAGTTTTGATGACACTGCTACTTTTAGCCCTGGTTCACACTGATGCCATTTCTGATGTGTTCCAGAATGCATGGAATCGCAGTAACTAACATTAGTTTCTATGGAGGCCATTCACACATATGCAGTGCGAATCTGATGCGATTTGAAAAAAGGTCCTGTGTGAGTTTAGTATGGTTTGTAGCCCCATAGACTTGAAAAGAAATTGCATGCAGATTACATAACTGTCCTAAAGCAGTGTGATTCTAGTGCATTTTCTGCTCGTGTTTGCTGTGTTCCTCACCTTTAATCCCTGAGCCCAAGGGGAGAGAGAGAGGGAGAATATCGCAGCTGTATCCAAATTGCCTGAAAAATGCATTAGAATTGCATCTGAGCCCAATCAACTTGCACTGGATCTGCTCCCTCAAATCGCACTTAAAAATGGCTTCAGTGTAAACCTAGGCTTACAAGGTAATAATTGAGTTTGCAAGGCATTTGGTGCACGCACATATATTTAAATTAAAGTTTTTGTGCCAGCCTTATGAGACTGCAGAACTGTGGAAGTGTACATGTATTATTAAGAAAAGCACTACAGGGGCTGGCTGACTGCAGTTCCCCTATAGAGGCGGACCACAGGAGCAGGGATTGAGCGCCCTCAAGCTGCAATGTACCCAAGCTGCTAAACCAGTGTTCTCCTGAATGTACCATTTTCCTCCTCCCACCACAGGAGAACTGTAAAACTGTAGTTAGATCAGATTTTATTGCAGAGTCAGAGACTTTTATGAAAAGCAGAGACTGAGAATCTGTCTTTGAATAATCATATCACCAACAGTGGCCCTGCAGTTCCAGTTTGTGGGCACCAAGCAGCGAAGCTGCCTGTCATAGCTAAACTTTGCTAACTTGCCAACTAGTGTCTATAAACTGCACAGCTTCCCTCACTCTGTTAGCCTGAGGGCAATCAATGCAATAAATCTTTTGCCACTGTCAAGTCTTTTTTTTTTTTTTTGGCT
This sequence comes from Lithobates clamitans, assembly GCA_037952925.1. Taxonomy (NCBI): domain Eukaryota; kingdom Metazoa; phylum Chordata; class Amphibia; order Anura; family Ranidae; genus Lithobates; species Lithobates clamitans. The sequence continues at coordinate 529,665 of JBBGZY010001622.1, read as the reverse complement.
GTGTCGTTTTTGGTAAACATGGCACTATAAGTTTCAGTCAGTTGGTTTAGGGACATTAATGTGAAATTGACTCTTACCCATCATACCTACAGTATCTCACAAAAGTGAGTACACCCCTCACATTTTTGTAAATATTTTATTATATCTTTTCATGTGACAACACTGAAGAAATGACACTTTGCTACAATGTAATGTAGTGAGTGTACAGCTTGTATAACAGGGTACATTTGCTGTCCCCTCAAAATAACTCAACATACAGCCAATAATGTCTAAACTGCTGGCAACAAAAGTGAGTACACCCCTAAGTGAAAATGTCTAAATTGGGCCCAAAGTGTCAATATTTTGTGTGGCCACCATTATTTTCCAGCACTGCCTTAACCCTCTTGGGCACGGAGTTCACCAGAGCTTCTCAGGTTGCCACAAGAGTCCTCTTCCACTCCTCCATGATGACATCACAGAGTTGGTGAATGTTGGAGACCTTGCGCTCTTCCACTTCCGTTTGAGGATGCCCCACAGATGCTCAATAGGGTTTAGGTCTGGAGACATGCTTTGCCAGTCCATCACCTTTACCCTCAGCTTCTTTAGCAAGGCAGAGGTCATCTTGGAGGTGTGTTTGGGGTCGTTATGTTGGAATACTGCCCTGCGGCCCAGTCTCCGAAGGGAGGGGATCATGTTCTGCTTCAGTATGTCACAGTACATGTTGCCATTCATGGTTCCCTCAATGAACTGTAGCTCCCCAGTGCTGGCAGCACTCATACAGCCCCAGACCATGACACTCCTACCACCATGCTTGACTGTAGGCAAGACACACTTGTCTTTGTACCCCTCACCTGGTTGCCGCCACACACGCTTGACACCATCTGAAACCAAATAAGTTTATCTTGGTCTCATCAGACCACAGGACATGGTTCCAATAATCCATGTCATTAGTCTGCATGTCTTGAACAAACTGTTTGTGGGCTTTCTTGTGCATCATCTTTAGAAGAAGCTTCCTTCTGGGACGACAGCCAATTTGACCAATTTGATGCAGTGTGCGGCATATGGTCTTAGCACACTGACAGGCTGACCCCCCCCCCCCACCCCTTCAACCTCTGCAGCAATGCTGGCAGCACTCATGCATCTATTTAGAAAAAGACAACCTCAAAGACAACCTCTGGATATGACGCTGAGCACGTGCACTCAACTTCTTTGGTCGACCATGTCAAGGACTGTTCTGAGTGGAACCTGCCCTGTTAAACCGCTGTATGGTCTTGGCCACCTGCTGCAGCTCAGTTTCAGGATCTTGGCAATCTTCTTATAGCCTAGGCTATCTTTATGTAGAGCAACAATTCTTTTTTTCAGATCCTCAGAAAGTTGTTTGCCATGAGGTGCCATGTGGAACTTCCAGTGACCAGTATGAGAGAGTGAGAGCGATAACACCAAATTTAACACACCTGCTCCCCATTCACACCTGAGACCTTGTAACACTAACGAGTCACATGACACCGGGGAGGGAAAATGGCTAATTGGGCCCGATTTGGATATATTCACTTAGGGGTGTACTCACTTTTGTTGCCAGTGGTTTAGACATTAATGAGGCGGAGTCACGCTCACACGTCATACCCGGAAGTGCTGGCTGGAACGCACGGTGGAACGCACGCCCGCAGTTCGCTGCCGGTTCCAACCCTGCACACAGCGGTGCTTGTTCTAATTTTATTTCGTTTTTTTGGCTTGTAACCTGTGGACATTTGCAATGGGACTCTTTTGTAACGCTTATGTGCAATAAACTTTACACAACTTACTACACCAAGGAGGCCCCTGTGTTTCTTTTTCTCCTGTTTACTGGAGAGTTGAAGGTTAAATCGCTGGAATATCCTGATCACATCAGAACATATCTGTTCCCTGGAGTAGCTGTGAGGATTGAACGCTGCACAGGAAGGGAAGCACACTTGGAGTGAATATCACCTGCCCAGGGACACCCACTCTGTCGCTCGGTACCCCTGTAGGGGTGATCATCTCTGGTGAGTGGGGTATCATTGGGGGGTGAGCACCTGAAAGTCACCGTCTTGAGTGAAAGGCACGGAAGTCACTGCAGTGTGTCCCCAAGGATAGAATTTACAGCATCTATATTGTTGAACTTTGTCTTCTTCACCTGGTCATTAATGTATGACCCGTTGCATGGACCCTTTAGGAGCTAATGATTGCTGAATATGCACTTTTAAACTGGATTTATGGTTGCTGTATGCTTTTTTATATAATCGCATGTAACTTATAGGGAGTGTGGTAACAAGTTCTCACAATTAAGTTTTCTATGGTTCACTACAAAAGGTTTTTTTTGGGTTCACTAACACCATGCTGTCCCAATACTTTTGGAAATTGCAGCATGATCTTATTTACATATGGTAATGGTACACGGAGACCATAGTAACACTATAAACACACCCAACTAACTATAATCTACCACATTATCCACACCACCCTTGGCGCCATCTTGTCCCAAAACTTTTGAGTTCTGAGGAAATATAACATTTTCTACTGAATCACAGTTCACTTATACTTTATCACTCTACTTTGATAACCCACTAGGGCAATTTCATTTAGTTTATTTTACTTTATGCAGGAGTGTCGTATATATTGAGGTTACGACATTTGTCTTCTGTTTTTCACCTTCTGGGTTTTCTTCCTTTTGGATTTTTTTTTTTTTGGTTATTTTTGCAAATTCTGTGAGATTGCATGATGAACACATAGTGTGGGTTTACTTACCATATCACCTAATAGCACCCTATCATATTGAGGGCAGCGCCGTTTTTATTCCCTCATTACTTCATTTACCACTGAACCCTTTGGGGTATCGATTAGGAATAGGCAGCAGCTCTCACATTGTCCTAAGCGCGGACCCTTCTACCTATGTTTAGACATTAATGGCTGTGTGTTGAGTTATTTTGAGGGGACCGCAATTTACACTGTTATACAAGCTGCACACTCACTACTTTACATTGTAGCAAAGTGTCATTTCTTCAGTGTTGTCACATGAAAATATATAATAAAATATTTACAAAAATGTGAGGGGTGTACTCACTTTTGTGAAATACTGTATGTGATTTTATTGGAAATCCCATTCCAAAACCATGGGCATTAATATAAAGCTAATTCCCAAGCTGCCCCCCACCACACACAACTACCGCCACCCCTTCCTCCTGCTTTCGGAGCTGGCATAGCCTCAACTGTTCTGGGAAGAGTTTCCATAGAATTTTAGAGCGTGGCTGTAAGAACGAGCGCTCATTTAGCCTAAAAAGCATTTGTGAGATCAGGTACTGATGTTGGATGAGAAGACCTGGCTTTGCGATCTATATTCCAGTTCATCCCAAAACTAACAGGTTAAGAAGAAACTGTTCCAAGACTGAGGACTATATTGCACAGGGAGCCTTATGCTATGTACACACGACCGGACTTTCGACGGACTGAATCACGTCAGACTTTTCGACGGGCATTCCACGGACATTGACGGACTTCCGTCGAATGGGACTTGTCTACACACAATCACACCAAAGTCCGACAGATTCGACCGTGATGACGTACGACCAGACTAGAATAAGGACGTTCATAGCCAGTAGCCAATAGCTGCCCTAGCGTCGGTTTTTGTCCGTCGGACTAGCATACAGACGAACTGATTTTTCGACCGGACTCGAGTTCGTTGGAAAGATTTGAAACATGTTCTAAATCTAAAGTCCATCACATTTTCGACAGAAAAGGTCCGCTGCAGGTCCGATAAGCCCACACACGTCGAATTGTCCGATGGATTCGCTCCGTCGGACAAGTTTGGTCGAAAAGTCCGATCGTGTGTACACGGCATTATGTCAAGAAAATTTAAAGACAAAGGATATCCTCCCTCATTAATTGAAGAGGCCTTTAATGTGAACATAGATCCTCCTCAAAAGAAAGATAGGACTATAACAGTAGACAATAATGCAAATGCAATAAGATTTGTTACCACTTTCAATGAGAAATATAGGTCCATTTCAAAAATCTTAAATAAACACTATAGTATCTTAAAACTGGATCAGAGATTGGTCCCCACCTTGCCTCCGGCCCCACAGGTAACTTTTAGGAGGGCACGTACCATAAAAAACATTCTAGCCCCCAGTAAGTTACAGGTCACGGGCACGAAGCCAATCTCTGACATTAGATTCTATTTTTACAACAGGACTGGGATCTTTCAATGCAGGAAAAGGGGATGTCTCACATGTCAGTTTATAACACATGGATGGACTGAAGTAGTTTAGACAAGTTTAGATTAGACAATTCATTACGTGCTCTACCGAATTAGTTATTTATGTTCTGCGGTGCTCCTGCAAACTAGTTTATGTAGGTTGCACTTTGTGCAAGCCAACTGGGGAACACTGCAGATTTATACAAAAGGGCTGTGACGAACATAATGTTCCTCGCCATTTCCTCCAGGCGCAAAATAAAAATATTGGGTGCCTGGAGGTTTGGTGATTTAAGCAATTACCAAGGGTACGCTTACAGATAATGAAAGGTTTTCTCTCCTGTGTAGGAGATATGTTTTTTGGATTTATAATATTGGATCCTTGATCTTTTCACTTATGAGATCTTATTATTTATGAGACCATCTAGCACTATTTTAAATTTATTTTTTTCATTTTTATTTTCTATTTTTATTTCTATTTATTTACATTTTTTTCAAGTCTTTTTTATACATTTCCATTTTTATGTATATATATATATATATTTATATATATATATATATATATATATATATATATATATATATATATATATATATATATATATATTGTGTTTGTTTATTGTTTATTAATGATCACATTGCATTTTAAAAGTCATTAAGATGTCATGTAATATATAAGGGCACCGGTGGGTTAATCTGTAGTTCTGCCCTTAGCTCTGCCCACTCCCCACCTCCACACTGGGCTTAAAACCTCTGAGTGCGTCATTCCCATGACTTGACAAAGCGCATGTGTGCAAAACGTGTCGTCATGGCAACAGGGTCGCATGCGCTCCATGCTGGTTACAGTGGCTCTTCCCTTCAGGGTACCGCACTTCCACCCAGATGCTCGAGTAATATCATCCGCTCATGCCGGCGAGGTCCAGCCTGGATTCTCCTGCAGCCCATTCCATCTCCGTGGACATGGTGATTGGCGCCTCTCCATGGCTTTCCTTGCCTAGGACACAGTGACCCACCGGTGCCCGAGTCAGCGTGGTCAAAATATGTGCAGAAAGCTGAACAGAAAATTATGTGCTTGCAGATCCATAAATATAACCATCCACATTATGATACTTTCCTGGGCTGTCTGAGGTTCTCTTTTATTATAACAAAACTGAAAAAGTAATAGGCATTCAAAGTTGTAACCCGATGGAAGTTTATTGGCAACTTTTTTTCTTCAATTCTTCTTTAGAATTTTGATGACATAAATGTCCAATACTGAGCTGTTTAAACAGGGGGATTTGCTGATTTCATGAATTCATTTTCATAATCTCTACCCAGGGTGCACACACGTGGCTGACAAGGCTGCTCCCCTGCTGCGGCTTCAGTGAGCCGAGATTTACTGGCTGGGTATTTTCTGCACACTGGCTGTGCCTACTGATTATCAATTCTACAAATTAAAAATCCTTCCTTGCTATTGTGGGGAGCCTTCATGTTCAAGATGCTTAAAGAGACCCTGTCATCAACTTAAAACTATGCATGTCAAACAGAGAAATAAAATGATTTCACATGCTTACTTGCAGCGTTTTTCCTTTCCATAAGTTATTTTGTTTTAAGACTTGTAATATGCTCCTGAACTTGATAGCAAATACAACTGCTTTAGAGGAGTCAATCCCCCAGCACAACTCTATCCCTCCTTGTATATCGCAGCCCTTTCCTCTTCTGGGTGTTTCTCATTTCTGCTTTTGCTGGCCCAGCTGCTTTGCTCCTGCCTGAATAAGTTTTTATGTAACTTCCAGAGGAGGAGCGAAGGTGAATACAACAGAGCAGGGTTTCTCAACCAGGGTTCCATTGAACCATACAGTTCCTCCAGACTTTGCTAGGGGTTCCTTTAGCAATAAGCAATTTTTGCCCTTCAGATTAGCCATTGACAAGAATGATATTTTTAGCTATTTGTAAGGGGAAAATGCTAGAAATAGTAACTATTAGCAGGGGTTCCTTGAGACCAGTGCGTTATTTCAAGGGTTCCTTCACCTTAAAAAGGTTTAGAAAGGCTGCTATAGAGCATCGCTTGAGTACCAGTTCTAAATCTGCTGAAATCACATCTAAGATGGCACCACTGAAGCGCAGTCTCTGGGCTTTTGGATGTCTACACAAGGGAGGATTTTAAATGGCATGTCTAAAATTCATTAAATGTACCTATCATAGATAGATTTTTGTTTCAAATGAATGGTCTGGTGCCAGGATCTTATAAAGGAACCCTGGAAATAAGACGCTACCTGGAACATCCAATATTCAGCAGCCTAACTATTCAGATAAAGTCCTCCCTTGAGGGGTGCCATACATCACACTTTTTGGTCACTCGTTGCCCAGCCTCCCACCTTACTACTCCCCAGAGACACTTTTTTATGCATTTCCTGTGCTTAGCTATGTCACCTATGACATGCATTATGCTAGGTTTGTGGGAATAAAGGCAGCCCAGGAACCAGCTTGTACCCTCCAAGAGCAGGAGCCCAGTCATAGCTGCCACCATGGTTCTAAATCAGTTCACAGCAGGAATATTTAGATCTGCAGTCAGCTGCATCTGGGAAAGTAGAAAGGGCCAGGACTGGATTAAACTGCATTCTGTTGTGCCCACAACAGCCTTAAACAAGATGGTGCAGACTGGATGGACCATTTGGTCTTTTTATGCCATTACTCTTCTAAGTTGTCTAAGGTGTTACAAAGAGGCTTTTGTTATTGGTCCTAATGTTTTTGACCATTACATTATTTCTCTTTTTTCTACCCTTCCCAGTCAATGCCTCTTACGGGGGAAACGTGTTGGATGGAGCCAAATTCTGTGACGTCACCACGTACCGGCCTGCAGATGAAGTCTGCAGCTGTGTCTTTTTGTTTGCCTTCTATCTTTTTTTTACATGTAAGTGTAATGCATACTTTTTAATAAATGCTGATTTATTTTTTTTTTTTTTTTTTTTTTTTTTGCTACTTCAGCTTTTTACAATGAGAGGATTAAATCACCATGATTAGGTCATTTCTTCCCATTATAACATCACATCATGGTAGCATGGATAGTGTTCTTACTTCTTTTAAAACATAAAAAAAGAACTTTATTATGAAACTCCAATATTATATAAATGAACCCCAACTATTTCTTAACCCGAGTAGTAGCTTTTAAACCCTAGACTCCCCTCCCCTCCACCCCCCAAGTTCACCCCCCCCATACCTCCCCTCCCACCCTGGTCCTTTAGCAGTATCTACTTCTAGTATGTGCAACCTCATATGAACTTCTCCGCATACGTCCATGTTTTTTTATAGGCTAACCATTTCGCCCATTTTGTCCCTACCCGGGCTTCCTCTGTCTCTACCGGAGGGTCTTCAACGTCGCCGGCCTCTAGATTATAGATTCCGTTGACCCTAATTAACCATTCTCGAATGCTTGGGCCTGCTATCTCTTGCCACCTTTTTGGTATTGAGCTTTTGGCCGCATTTAAGAGAATGGGCGTCAAAGAAACGTTGTACTTGTCCGTCCGACCCTCCGTCCCGTGGAACAAGCATACCCAGGGGTCTTCTCTGATCTCGGTCCCCGTGATCTCTTGTACTATCACGAGAACTTCTTGCCAGAACCTTTTAATTGTTGGACATTCCCACCAGAGGTGTGCCATCGATCCCCTGGCGGGACATCCCCTCCAACAATTACCGGAAGATTCTCCCTGCATCTTGTTTAACCTATCTGGCGTCATATACCATCTAGCCAAGCATTTAAAATTGGATTCTATTGTGTTCACATCTACTGCCGACTTATGTGTTGCGTTAAAGATATTCTGCCATGTTACATCGCTTGGTAATGTACCTAACTCAGACTCCCATTTATTGCAATATAACGGCTTAGTGCCTATGCCCTCATCCCGCAATATTTTATATAGTTCTTTTATTTTAACTTTATTTTTCAGAATTCTGTGACGTCACCACGTACCGGCCTGCAGATGAAGTCTGCAGCTGTGTCTTTTTGTTTGCCTTCTATCTTTTTTTTACATGTAAGTGTAATGCATACTTTTTAATAAATGCTGATTTAAACGTACTGCATCATGAAGCCTCTTCCTTCTATCACCTCTATACTGGAGAGAATCCATGGAGGGTTGGTCCGCATAAACACTGAGGATGTTTGAAAGATTTACCGAGTGGAACAATCTGCTTACCAGGAAGGAGCACCCTCACAGGAGCCCGAGGAGTGGAATATCCCTGCTGGCTGATAATTGTGTGAGTAAATTAAGATCTCTATACCTTGAGAGCCTTTCTAGTAAGAGGCGTATATTGTATGTGGAAGAGAGCACCTTGTGAAGCACCATGTCTTGTGAATCACTTTTCACTTTCAAGAGCACTTCTTATTTGACCTTTTTATGGATCTCTTTTTTATTATATATTTTTGATTACATTTATGTTTTTTTTTATATAGAACTATATGAACTTATGGTAGATTTGAATATCTTTTGTGTTTCTTAGGTTGTGCACTTATCTAATTTTTATACATTCTATAACACAACTATTCACATGAAATAGAACTACATTTTCTCTTCTGTCTGTCATAAGACAATAAGGAACCCATCAGGATACAAAATTTGTGAGGTGCCATTTCTGACCCAACTATCAGACTAGATGTAGTTTTAATTAGATTCATTGTGTGCAGATACTGTATAAAATACTACCATTTATCTTGGTCAAAACATTTTCAAATCTATTTTTAAATAGTAGTTCATTCTGTTATTAGATTAACTCTGCACAGAAAGATTCAGGAGAGAAATGGGCAGTACTGTAAGCCAATCAGGGTTTACTACACTGCACAGTGTACAGGGAAATGGCTGATATGAAGCGGGAAGCGCAGGATTGACCTCAACAGTATGTTGCTGCTCCTCACTATCCAATCACAGGCCAGGATGGTCCTTGTCCAAGCTATCTTGCCTTAAAGCGGGGTTCCACCCACATTTTGAACAATATCTGTATGTATTCTCTTCCTTGCCTAGATGCTGACATGCCATTTAAAAAAATTAAAATTACCGTAATTACCTTTTACTTTTCTATTCTTCTTTGCACTTCCTGGTTCTCCTCCCGTGGGAGTAGGCGTGTTTCTAGCCTCTCCCAGACTCCTGGGAGCTACTCTCAGGCTTCCCAGGATGCCACTGAGCATGTGCGGGAACGAGCAGTAAATGCTGGGAGCACAGCATTCACCACATCCAGGAAATAAATGCTTGTGGGCTTCAAATGCCCACAATGAAGATGGAAACCGCCTGCAGTGAATAATATAAGTTATTCTTTCCGACGAAATCTGACACAGGCGGACATATTACACACAATATGTGAGTATGTAATGCTGAGAGGAAAAGTTTGTGAATGAACTAAAAAAAAAAAATGATAGATAGGTGGACCCCCACTTTAACTGCATCAGAGAAAAGAATGATCAGAGCCTGGCAGTGATGTCTGGTTTAAGAAATCGTACACAAATCCATCCAGCACCTGACCCTGAACGTCATTGTAGTGGGGTGCCTGGCTAACGACGATAAAGTATAAAAACTAATGAAACAGAAAAGGCCAGCACTACATTGTGGAACCTAAAAATGTATTAAGGTCAGAGCAAAATGCATAACAAAAATATTGCAAAAAGACATCTTCCACCAACATTACAGCACCTTGTCTGTCAACTGAAAGAAGGGGCCCAGCCAGCCTCTGAAATATCAGTGAAAGGTGTCTTATGTACTATTTTTGGTATGAATTTTGCTTTACCCTAAATAATTTCTGGAGATCCATGATGGAGTATTGACTTTTTTTTTTACATGGTTTAAAAAATCCGGTTGAACAAAATAACAGATTTTTTTTTTTTTTTTTTGGAAAAGACTGTTCCCACTTACATATTTTAGCTGTGAATTTAGCTGTCCACCTTCACATCTACTTTAAGGTGATTATTACAAGTTATTGTTATTCAACGTTGGCTTTTTGAATGACGCCCAACATATTATCCTGCAAAGCCAAGGTGAACCCTTATAACAAATGTGATACTTTTGTCTCCTATTAATGAACGCAATCTCCCAGATTGCATCAAGGTAAACTATGCGCTTATTACCCTAATATGCTGACATTATGCTAGGAATTGAAATAAAATCTTTATGGTCATTTTAATTGCAAAATCACTGTGTTCAATTATGCTGTGTGTTACCCAAACAGCTTAGTGAATCATTATCACCCTTTTTTTTAAATCCAGCTCCATATTCGGATCATCATCTTTACAGGTTTCTTAATGAAGTAATTTCAATAAAATTATTGTATTACCGGCTGGTAGACAGAAAAACTCTGGGACAATATATGCGGAAATGAAGACATAAGGGATTTTGTGCCCCCAAGGCACAAGGTTCAGCTTCACAAAGAAATGTAAAGAGATAAAAGCATTAGAAAATATGAGAGGCAAAAAATAAAAATGATATTTTGGAATGAATGGTGCACCTGGGATACCAAATTATACCTCTTAAAGGACCAATAAACTTAAAATATGTGATAACTTATACAGCCAAGTGTTGAAAAACATTTAGTGGTGTTCAAAAAAGTATCAGGAGTTTTTCGGAGCTGATGACTATTAAAGAAGCCCTTTGTTTGACTTCTATTGTGAGTGTATGTCCTTCCAATGTCCTATTTGGTGAAGCCATTGTTACTAAAACAGGAGAGGAAATCCCTCCAATGGAGTTTTAAATAGCAGTAAAACCTGGCAGGGGTTATATTCTTTCCCCAATCTAACCAATACCGAATAAAATGTTTTGGCTGGAGATACACCTTAAACCTTCATTAAGAATGTTGCTGAGTGATGCCCTAAAGGAGATGGCACTACATCATCCTATGATCACAGCATAACGATGCAAAGAGCAGTGGTATGCAGCAGAGAAAACTCAAATCAGACAAGTCATGTGCCCAGGAAAGAAAGTTGGAAGGAAAGCATTTAAACCTAATGATTATCCTAATGTTATAGGGATCATAGTTGTATTTGACTAGGATGTTTGGGATCTTAGGGTGGGCAGTATCTCCACGCCAAAGGACTTCCACAGTCTTGTTGGTTTGTAACTAAGCATATCTGAGAATGAAGCACCACACCAAAATTCAATTTTACAGACACAAATTTATTTCAAGGTAAGAGTAGATAAACCTTGTCACAAAGCCAATGCATTTCAGGGGTTCAACACTCTACCTTCATCAGGGCTTAAAGAGATACTAAACACCAGTGATGGGAGTAAGTCACACATGTGCAAGTCACAAGCAAGTCTCAAGTCTTAACCTTCAAGTCACAAGCAAGTCCCAAGTTACTGTGGCGAAAAGCAAGCAAGTCAAGTCGAGTCCCTGCTAGAAGTCAAGCAAGTCAAGTCAAGTCATTTATTTTGGTCAAGTCATAATTTAAGTCAAAATACTGATCTACCCCGAAGCCGGGACTTGGGGGGAGCTTTCTTTTGTGTGTGTGTGTGTGTGGGGGGGGGTGGTTTTGCCTAGGCCAAGACACAGTACTGGTGGTGCCAAGTCATTGCAAGTCAAATAGCCCAAGTCAAAGTCAAGTCGCAAGTCATTAGTGACAAGTCAAGTCGAGTCATTTATTTAATTTTGTCAAGCAAGTCGCAAGTCCTCAAACAGGTGACTCGAGTCTGACTTGAGTCAAGTCATGTGACTCGAGTCCCCCACCTCTGCTAAACACACACTGTTTCATTTACATTATCCCTTCTATTTCTGCATATGGATGATGGCATTGTAATTATTTTAATTAAAAAAAAATTAATTACTTTTATCTAATCAATATACAGCTGTCACATGACCCAGCTCTTTCCCCGCCTTTCTGCAGGGAAACAGTGGCAGGGTGGCAAGGGAGAGCTTCTAGTCCTCTGCTACTGGTCACATGCTTAAAAAAAAAAAAAAAAACAACCTTTGGAATACAGAGTAAAAATAATTAATAAATATCAATAAACGGTTTTAAATCATCATACAAATGCTATACATTTGAGATCAAATCTTTTATTTTTGGCAATACATGGTGTGGGCAGTTTTCTGCCAGTCACAGGCTGCATCACACCCCTCCAGCCTGTGTCCTAGAATAACAGGGAGGAGAAGCCTCCATCAATCAAGATGTAATATCCCACACCCTTTGCATTTAGATTGTTAGTGGGCATGGAGGAGGAGGAAGGTGATGGGCTGTCTATTACTACTGTGTATACGCCCACACCTGTGACTCCATAGTCACATGGGCTGGTCAGTGATAGGAAAGAAATTGCTCAGCATAGAAACTCACTGAAAACTGAGCATGTGCAGAGTTGTCACCACAGCTGCAAAATCCCTTGCTGAATTGGGAACATGAACAGAAGGTGGAGATAGAGAGCAGCAGGATCAACCAGTATTTTTGCAGAATACAGAAAACGAGTCCCATGGTGATATGGTCATTATATATGATGTGAGTTTAGTGACACTTTAAATCTTGGCAATAAATTCACAGTGATGATTGACAATGGTTACAATGCAACAAGGATTTTGACCAATCTGTTAATAAGCAAAGTCTGTCAGTAGCTGGTCCAAGCAGCTTTTTTTAAGCACTGATGAAGGGGTTGAGCCCCTTAAACATGTTGGCTTTGTGACAAAGACTATCCATCCTACCTTTTACTAAATTTGTGTCTGGACAAATACATTTTCCTGTGGCACGTCAGTCGTCAGATTTTCTCAGGTCATCTGACCAGACCTTCCTCCCAGCTCTTTTTTTTCTCATATACTTAAAAAATGCTCCACTAGTTTTTAGGTCTCAAAGCCAGTGGAGCGCTAAGCACAATTCAAAGCACATCTTTGTGCTATATAATCATGGCCATACTGCTTATAACGAACCCTTTAGCCTTAGCAGGAATAGAAGCCACAGGAAGGAATGCTGTGCTTCACCAGTCCACAAAGCAAAAGGACACTGCCCTGTACAGAGGACAATGACCAAGGTCCTCCTGGAACCTGCATGCAGACCACTGGTTGGTCAATAGATTCAGAGTTTGACCCAGTGATCTGGGGAAGACTTTCCCCACTGTACATTTTTTTTTCTAAAACATTTGTTGTCAAAACCTGCTTTATTAATAGAAGGCCATCCCCGCTCTGTTTGGTCTTCAGCTGCATTCAACCCCAGAGATCTGGCGGAGTGCTGGAATTAGGGTCTATCTCTGCCAGCCGCGGGACATGCTAATCACAATTACCGTTGATGTCAGCAAACTACAATTTTCATTAGTCTCTGGCACAGACGGTCATCCCGTCACACTCCCAGATGTTCTCTCACTGCTCTGTTTATCTCCATTTCTGCATATTTCATTTCCCCACTGGCTTCCCTCTCTGTGATCTAATACATCCACAGGAAATGTGCCACCACACTGACACTGAGGGACTATGCCGACCACTGCTACAGCTGGCGAGGCAGATCCGATGCGAGATATCAGTGCTCTGTGCACTACTTACTCTGCTCATTTTACAGTCGTTTAACAAAGATAATCATTGTTTTGCAACAGTCAGTTAATTAACTCATAAAAAAATAAAAGAGTGAGAGAAACAAATCATCCAAACAGGAAAAAGATAAAAACTGGTTATCTCGGTAGGGTACCTGCTGTACTAATAAAAATATGGAAAACGCCACATGGGGATGTCATCGTCATGTACTCTACTCCTCCCAAGAGCAGTGGAATGTACAACAGTCTTTTTGGCTGAATGTGCTACATCTCCCCAAGCCATTTAAGCAGGAGGTTACATGAAGTTAATATAAAGACATATTCAGGTACCTATATAAGCTGTATTAAAATATATTTAAAAGAGAACTATGGTGTTAAATGAAAACAATATGTGCTGCAGAGTCCCACAAATATTTGTTAATACTTCCAATAAAGTCAACCTAATGCATCTTCCTGTGATGTTGTGGTAACGATGCTGCACTGCTCCTAAATTCATAGCAGTTTCCACCATCATGTAGGCTGTGCCTGCTTGCATTACAGTGGGATGAAAAGATGTGGCTATCAAAATTTTCCCTGCTGATTGACAAGCCTGTAGCTTGTCAATCAGCACCTGGCCACCCTTTGTCCCACCTACTGTGTTCTGGATTGACAACACTGGCTCTGTTTGTTGAACCTTGCCCACCATGAGCTGAGGTCTGGGGTTGGGTGGGGATGTTGCATGAGGGACTCAAATAAAGAAGGATTTGGCTCAGTCAGGGAGGGTAAAGGAAGTTTTGTGATGAGTTTATGAGGTTTGTGCATCACATGGTAAATGGATTCGGTACTTATTTAGACTGCCATATAGGAGTCTTTAGTTTTACTTTTTACTAATGATTGAACTCATTCACTGAATTCAAACTGGGTAGTATTTGAAGTAGTGACATTTAATTATCTGCCAGGACTTCTGTTTTAAAACACCTGGTCTCCTGGATATATAAAGCATTAGATGACTGAGATACGAAGTTCTACATGGCCCTACATCCAGACTTTATATCCAGTCTTATGGTGGGTCCCTGTCCTGGTTGGCCTGGGGCAGATGCCCTTTGTGCCCTTTTTTTATTAAAATCCCTGTCACCAAACAGAACACTTTTCTCTATGGTGGATCTGTCATTCTTAAGACTAGGTTCACACTTTTCCACTGGGTATGTTGTGGTAACATAGCACAACACTCATCACGCACTGTAATAAGGCAATGCGCATCACAACACACAGTGGAGCGCTAACATGCATTGTGCTTCTCTGTGTTATCAATAATGCTGCTGCATGCAACACATGTTAACACATGAAACAAAAAAAAAAACACGCATGAATTAACGCAAAGCATCCCAATGGAAAAGTGTGTGGTTCTCATTGTTTACAGTGTGGAGTGTCTGTGGAGAACTCTGTGAATGATGTATCGCCTTACAGGCCTTATCATGGTGCTTGCAATTGCTATTTTAAGAAGATATAGTTGGCAGTGGCATCATTTCTGAGTGCTTGCTGACAGGAAGCACCCAGAGAAAAGAGGAGAAAGGGAAAAGAATGGACTGTACCCTGTGAGGAATGAAATTCACTCACTTCATTATAACACTCTACTACAGCAACAGAAAATTCAACAACTAGTTGCAGCAGGGTCCTACGGATCATCAAAGGGTCCAAAAATAATTTTCCAGGTTGCATTACTATGGGTTGTGTTTGTGTGCTAAAAAAAGGTAGGGCATTCGCTACTTTTTTTTCAGTGCACAAAATCCCACCTAAATGCAGCACAATGGTGTGAACTAGCACCATCCAAAAACATTGGTTTTGGGGTGTTTATGCTCTGAACATGTGTTCAAAAATGCAGTCCAGCACTTCCAGTGTCAAAGGAGCCTTAATCATTACCTACTCAATCCAAAACAACAAAAACATGTTCTGGCTTTAGATATACAGTGCTTTCACCAATTTAGACTATTGTGTTCTGACCCATTACATATAATTCAGATTAAAAAAAAAACATTGAACTAAAAGCTGTAATGTAACAAAATAGGTAAAAAGCCAAGGGGGGTGAATACTTTTGCAAGGCACTGTACTTTGAAGTGCCCAAACAGGTTTTAATCCAACGATTCCCTTTTTTAAAAAGTTGTATAGTTTTTAATATTTAAGGAAAATTGCAGAATGCACAGACCCTCTTTTGGACAGGCTGTAATGTTTTTCATTTTTAATAGTGTAAGGGGCTATTCGATATCTGTCCATTTCCTAAATTACCACATAGGGACCACATTACTTGTCTAGATACAGGACTCTTTGTGTGGTAGCCATTAAGGCAGTTTGGCTATGTTGCTCCAGTACCCTTCATTGTGGTTACCAGTCTTGGACTACCCTTTACGGCAGTGTTTCACTCCTGTTTGGGAACCATTCGGTTATAATTTTTGATCTACTTAAACTATCAGATTTGGCTGTTTCCACTATCTGTATACAGACCATAGGAAGTAACCCCCCCTTCCGGGAGTATATCATTGAATATCCACATCATCTGGATACCTGCATACGAGGCTGATTCTCCTGCAAGACAGTGAGATCTGTTCTCTCCTCTGCTACCTTTGAAACCTTGATTGTGTCCTGAAGAAGCCTAACGGTGAAACGCGTTGACGCACAAGAGCTCACTGTATACTCTTTATCATTATATATGATTTTTAACTTTTTGAATGCTCTATTCATGTATTGTATTTGTTTAATAAACATTGTCATTTGTTAATACTTCGCTATTGTTTTGTATGCCTAAAAAGTCTGACCCAGGGGTACCTAGCAAGTATCCCTTTCCTTTTTTGTTTCCCTTTCATTTTTAATAGTTTCCCATAGGGTCAAAGCACTGTATAAATTAACATAATTTGTATAATTCAACCTATAGGCAGGCTTTAATATAAGCTGACCTAAAAAAAAAAAAAAAAAAAGAGAGAGTTTACTACCACTTTAAATGTAATAACAAAACCAGCTTTTTGCTGCAATATTCAGCTTCAATTTGGAGATTTCCTCACAGTCAGAGATTTTCTCACCATTTTTTTTCAGCCACTAGATGTTCTCATGTCCAGCATAAGTCAATCTATTTTCTCTGAGCTCATATTGTCTTGGACCCACCCCCAGTCTGTAACTGGGCAGTGAAAGGAGAAACAGCAAAATGATTAGCTCATTGCTCTGTCACTCTGTTTTCTCCTCCTATCAGCATGCTATATGTTAGCACATGGACTGACTGGTTGCATGTGCTGCTACTCCTTCTTAGACCCCAGCCCTGCTGTACAGGGATTGCAGGAGGCCTATACCCGGTCAAATTCAGATCCTTACACGGCTTGCATTTAAAAAATACACTGAATAATATATATCACTAGCCCTGCATAAGCAGCAGCAGCCAGGCAAGCAACAGCATTCACCCTTTTGGCTCATACAGTGTGGGGTTGCCTTTTTCTCAAGTTTATTGCAGAGTAACCTGGATGGGCTTTAAGAGGAGCTCCAGGCTCCTGCAGAAAAAATTACAAATACTGTAGCTGCCAACTTTCAATATTTGGCCACTTACCTGTCCTGGAAACTAGTGGTGTCTTCACCCTGTTCATGTGCAAATTGCACTAAGCTCTGTGAATGGGCCAGCTGTGGGGGAAGGAGGAGGGGGGCCGAACGTCCGGCTGAGTTTGCTATGGCAAACTAAGCCGGGAGTGGGAGCAGGTAACCGCCCCCCCCCCCAAAGGTGCCAAATGTGGCAGCGGACGCAGGTAAGTGAAGCTTCCCCTTTTGGGTTGAGCCCTGCTTTAGGGAGACTGTGGGACACGCCAGAGCATTGAACATGAATGTGAGGACACTCTTTCCTTTGCAGCTACAGTACTTCTCAGATCAGTCCCTTGAGCAGTAGAACTTAAAGTGGACAGCACTGTAGCACCTTAAGCAATTTTCCAGGCAAGGCTTAATATTAGTACACCAGCGGTTAACAGCAGCAACAGTCGCTAGGATTCCCCTCTCAGGTCTGTAATCACAGTGACCCTAGGAATAGGGAGACTAGACTCAGGCAGACAGTCTCCTAAGTGGAGCCTAAAGACTGGATCCTCTGTGAAAGCCCTCTTTCGCTCTCTTGGAACTTGCAGCAGAATAGATCTCCTAGCTATGCACAGCTGGGACCTCAATGAAACTAGCAGGATCTTCAGTTGAACTGCCAGGAATGGCAGTAGCCCTTCTGGCTGGGAACCTCTCCTCCTGGGGAAAAACACTGCTCTCCCAGGCTCCAGACTATTTATACATTCTCCCAGCCACTACCTAGGCACCTTCCCCCCAGGGATTGGCTGGAGTTCCATAAATATTCAGGCTGCTCATTTGATTCTACCACCCACTATATTGCTGAAAGTCTCCAGAAAGCAGGAGGAAGCAATCAAACTTGCAGTCTGTAGAGCCCAGAGCAGACCAAAGCAATTACATGCTGCTCTAATGATTACAGGAGGGCCACAACAACTAAATTTGCCTAATTCTTCCTAACAGCATATCTAGGAGGGTGCTACAAATAGATGTATGATTTCAGAGCTGAACCCATTTGTGTCTTTTATACCTGCCAGAATTCAGCGTTCAATTGTAGCAAGTACATAAAACAGGTTCTCATTGTTTAGACCTCATGTGCTTGCCATCTAAAGAAAACATTAACAAATATTATTCCATTCAAATCTAAAAAAACGTATGCATGAGTGGCCTTTTTTTTGTTCCTGATTAGGTAAGGAAGCACCTAACAGTAAACATACCGGCTTCTTTCAAAAGATGTAAAAGAACACAATGACACACCAAAGGCATAAAACTGACTGTATAGGGTTTTACTAAGCAGTAGTTCCTGCACACTGCTGACATTAACTTAAGAGTGGAACCAAAGGGGACCCAAATCTTGCAGAGGGTCTTCTGGGTTTTCACTGTGCACTGAAATGCAAAGGGCAGGTGTCCCAGTGACTAAAAAAGGGGCACGTTGGTGGGGTGATGCCAAAAGCAAAAAGTTTCATACGATCGTTCAGGACTAAAGATGATACAAGCAACCACTTGAGGCCGCACGGTGGTGAACATCACTCGATTGAGGATGAAGGTAAGTATGAAACCAGGTGGGTAGCATTTAGCGAGGTGGGGGAATCTATTTAACCAGAAAAAAATCATCTTAAGAAAAGTACAGTTGTACTTCAAACAAAGTCACTTTTCTGTACTGTTTTGATTAATAATTTTGAAGTGACCTGTAGGTGTCGCTGTTGCGTTGTCCAGTAGATGTAAGAAAATGTCCAATAAGACTGTTAATCATCATAATAATAATATTAACACTATAAAAGCTATATATACATTGTATATATATATATATATATATATATATATATATATATATATATATATATATATACACACACAGTGTATGTACTGTATATTGTGATATTGTGTATATATATATATATATATATATATAGTGATAATGTCTTGCAGACTCTAATGCCAAAATTAATAAATGTAAATTTTTTTAACATGGGTGTATTTATAAATGTTTTACATATAGTTAAATACACCTTTAAAACCTAGAGTAGAATTTCTCACCTAGTGGTATACATGACTGGCTCCAGGGCTACTCCTTGTAACCAAATTAAACTCAGTATGCTAGTTTGGAAGTTCTATAAATACAACATTTTATACATAAGAGATTGGTTTTATATAGTTTAAAACAATTAGACCTCATTTACACTGGCGGCAAAGGGGTGGTAGAAACAGATGGTGGAGCCACGGATTTACTGCCCCCCAACCGATGAGCCCCAAGTTTAACACAACCAGCGGCCATGTTATTACACTATTGCCACAACTGTGGTGCAGTAAAACTATTATACAAGCTGAGACATTTGGCAGGCAGAATTGCCACCAATCACAAACCATTCAGGTGCATAGGACTGCGCCGCAACCGCTCTGCAACAGCGTGTAATGCACACAATTATGGGGCAGTGCTGCAGGCTCTCACTACCTAAAACAGGCAATCAGGAGGTGATATATCGCTTCCAAGTCACCTGTCAAATGCCTCTGTAAAACAATCCACTACAGATTGCTTTTCGGAGTAGTGGTAAAGCACATAACAATGAGGCCTAAATGGCAATCAATCTCTCATTTTTGTTGCTAGGTAAAAAATTGCAGTTTGTCAATTGCATTGACGAAACATCTCAGGAATTCCAAGCTCTGTTGCTCAGCAATTGACTTTTTGAGGCATTCAGAGCTACATAGTTGCCAGCTTTAGTATATACTCATAGCGATTGATTTACTAAAGGCAAATAGACTGTGCACTTTGAAAAGTGCAGTTGCTCCAGAGCTTAGTAAATAAGCAGAAGCTCTGCTGACTTCCATCATCCAATCATGTGCAAGCAAAAATGCCTTTTTAAAAAAAAAAAATCCTTGCATGTAATTGGGTATTCTTTGCAAAGTGAACTTTACCTCATTTACTAAGCTCTGGAGTACACCTTGCAAACTGCACAGTCTATTTGCCTTTAGTAAATCACCCCATAGTATCCAGTGCAGCTGCTGGTGACCATTATGCACCAGCGATTTTTAGCTGCATAGATACACCTTGTAGTCAGCTACAGCAACTTTGTATTCAGCTACAAATCATCAGAGGAAAGAATCAGAGAGATCTGAAACTGCTACCAATCTCTGGGGGGTATTGACTAAAACTGGAGAGGGCAAAATCTGGTGCAGCTCTGCATAGAAACCATTTAGCTTCCAGGTTTTATAGCCAAAGCCTAATTGAACAAGCTGAAGTTTGAAGCTGATTGGTTACCATGCACAGCTGTACCAGATTCTGAGTGCTCCAGTTTTAAGCTGGCCATACACTATACAATTTTCCTGTTCAACTTTCCTTTAGATTTACCAAAACCATATAATATGAGGTCAAACCTACACCCTTTTAATTTGTATGCAATCAGACAGGCCCTTGCACTACATAGTTGAAGGTAAATCTAAAGGAAATTGAATCAGAAAATTGTATAGTGTATGGCCAGCCTTAGGCTGGGTTCACACTGCTGCTCGATGCGACTCACAGCAGGGGGTGCGGTGCATCCCTGTTCTCCATTTCAGGGACTAAGGATGAGCTCCGGTGTGTTCGCACAGCCCACGTGCAGAGCCCGCCAGGAAGTCGGCACTGCGCTGCGCTAATCACAAGCAGTGAGACATTGTCCCGATGCGCGGCTGCAGAGATCGGGAAATGTCTCACTGCCTGTGATTAGCGCAGCGCAGTGCCGACTTCTTGGCGGGCTCTGCACGTGGGCTGTGCGAACACGCCGGAGCTCATCCTCATCAGGGACTAATTAGAGACAAAAAAAAAAAAGACATGCTGGTAGGTTAATTGGATCCTGTCTAAATTGTCCCTACTATGTGTATGTATGAATGTGAGTTAGGGACCTTAGATTGTAAGCTCCTTGAGGGTAGGGACTGATGTGAATGTACAATGTACAATGTATATGTAAAGCGCTGCGTAAATTGACGGCGCTATATAAGTACCTGAAATAAATAAAATAAATTAGAGACGATTTTTTGCCTGAATTCAGCCCTGAAACAGAGCCAAAGATGCACAGGACTCTGCAAGCCGCTCAGCAGCCGTAACAGAGATGTGTGAACCAGCTCCATAGAGAGCCGGTCACCATCTCCTGTTAAGCGAACTGGATGCGCAAAACCCACATCCAATTCGCACTAGCGTGAACACAGCCTTAGCAAATATCCCCCTCTGTTACCATGTTGCTAGTGTGACATGAACCTTGTTTATTTGATTGGAAATAATGATATTGGCAATAAATGTACAAACTTTAGGTGGAACTGGAAACCATAACACTCCAGAAGGTCATAGTATTATTTGCTGTAATAAAAGGGTACATAAAGAAGGCTCTAGAGGAGAGTTTTAGAGGCTTGAAGACATCTGCCGATGCCGACTGTACAATACTAAGGAAAGTTCACGAGCCTTGATGTAAGTACAGGTTTTCTTCAATAGGGAGCCGTCAGTATAAAACAATGGAAACTAGCTGAAAATAGGTCCTCTTGCACAGGAACATAATCATTACTGGAGTTTATATTCAGGATCTTGTTAGCACAAAGATCCTGAGTAAAATGTTTCGTAAAGACATTGCGTAATCATGCGTAAAATTCTTCTTCGTCCTCTTCTAGTTGCCAGTGTTGCAATATACGCATGTATACAAGCATATGTGCGTAAACTACTGCACTCAAACGTTACATTTCCTTTTTTTTTTTTCACGGCTCTGTACTCATCCCTGTGTTAGGCCTCGTTCACATGGGGAAATTTGATACATGCCCAATGCAGGGCCGTGTTTTACCAGTACTGGGATGCACAGGTGTTGTGTGCATCCCCATGCCAGCAGTCCCACAGCTATCCATTGAGACACAGCGGATGCACGAACGCTGCTCCCAATATGACATGATCCCTGTGGGTGCAGGTGTGTGTCCCCAAACTCATCCCAGGTGCTTTTGAGGCTGTGCACCTGCACAGATGTCACATTGGGAGTAGTGTGTCCATGCAGCCATGGAATCCCAATAGACAGGTATAGGACTGCCGGCACAGGTATGCATGCAGCACCTGTGCATCCCTGTGCCCGTAAAACACGGCCCTGCGTGGGGCACAGATCGAGTTATTATTAATACTATTCAGGATTTATATAGCGCTAACAATATTATATATATATAT
The DNA here is from genome assembly GCA_037952925.1 of Lithobates clamitans. Taxonomy (NCBI): domain Eukaryota; kingdom Metazoa; phylum Chordata; class Amphibia; order Anura; family Ranidae; genus Lithobates; species Lithobates clamitans. The sequence goes on along the minus strand of JBBGZY010001622.1, from coordinate 507,308 downwards.
ATATATATATATATATATATATATATATATATATATATATATATTAACAATATAAAGGGAGGCATTACAATTACAATGCAATAAAATACACCCTGCTCATAAGAGCTTACAATGTAAGAGGGTGGAGCAAGTGGCGCAAAAGGTGATAACGGTGAGGGATGAGCTGATGGAAGAAAGTTTAGTTGGGTGAAGAGATGAGCTTTCGCCTAAAGGTGGCCAGAGTAGAAGATAGTTGGACAGAGTGATCAAATTACCCCGTGTGAACGAGGCCTTATGCAGGCCATACATAGGATGAATTCTGAACAAATTTTCTTTCGAAAACCAGAAGTTTTATGCGTGTTGTGATCCGATGGTGCCACCATTGATTTCGAAATTTGACCAACCAAGCCTTCAATTTCACCTCATGTTGCTACAGAAAAAAACTTTCTTGGCCGGGAATCTTCTTTTCTGTCCGAGAATTTTCTTTTCTTTCCAGGAATTTTCCTTTCTTTCCGGAAATGTTCTTTTCTTGTGCTCTTGTGCTCATGTGCATTTCTTTTTCGATTATATTTCTCATACGATTCTCCCATTATTAATTGGAAAAATGTTCGTTTTGCAAAAAATTTTCAACATGCCCGATCACTCAAGTTCGATGGGCGCACAAAAATCAGCCATTGCTGCAGCCCACTAATGGTGCAAAATTCAAACGATAATTCTTACATAAGATTTTGGAAAGAAAATGATTTCGGAATTCGACTCATGTTTGGCTGCCCTTAGACCTGCACATGGGTGTAAAAAACGCCAAGTTTCTTACTTATCTGAACACAGGTACATTGTCTATGGAACAATGAACACAGCTGCGTAAAGATCAGTAATACAGCGTTGAGTACACAGAAGAGGATCCAAAGTAAATTTACAGGTGCTGCTCAAGGCTCCACCGGGTCCTCTTATGTAGCAGCTGCTTGCAGTGCAGATGAGTACGGAGCTCGTCCTAGCTCTAGACATCTAATTGAAAAGGAAAAAGGTCTGGAAGTTGCACATCTCTGCAAAACACCGTAAGAAGGTGTATGAAAGCCTCAGCCTGGGCTCCAACCAAGCCACGCCCCTAACGTGTTTCACTCCACTCACGTCATGACTAAGCTCTGTAGGCAGAGTGAAATGCGTTGGGGGGCATGGCCTGGTTGAAACCCCAGGCTGTCATACACCTTCTTACAAGTTTTGCAGAGATGTGCTTCTTCCAGGACTTTTTCCTTTTCCATTACACAGAAGAGGATGATATCTGTACGGTCCTTTATATCTCTTGACCAGCCCTCTGGGCACCATTTCTGATACACCCAATAGCCTTTCTCCATAGAAATTTAGTGCCAATATTTTTTTACACGCTAGGTTGTCAGGTCTTTATGTAGGGCTTGGGACCAGCATACGGATTGTGATAGCACATGTGTATAGCCAGTTTATGCACACATGCAGAGGCCAATTAAGACAGGAAACTATTAACCTACCAGCATGTCTTGGTAGTGTGGAAGGAGACCCACATATACCAAGGGAGAACATACAAACTCCATGCAGATAGTGTCTTGGCTGAGACTAAAACCAAGGACAAGAGTACTGCAAGACAGAAGTGCTAAACACTAAACCACTGAGCTGCCCATAACACATACAGCATGGTGAACTGAGCCTAACATCATAAAAATCCTTCATATGTCAGCCCAGAGAGTTGTAGTAATTGAAGTAGACATAAACTCCAATGGTGGCCATGCACGCTTCAATAAATGATCAAGTTATATTAAAATTGATCTCTTATGAAAGAAATAATCAATCTATGGTTGACAACTCATGTGATCGATAGGCCACACACAAGGAAGTGAATTTCGATCAATAATTAAGATACAGTTGTAACTTGCGGTTGTAAAATTATCGATCGCATCTCTGTTTCCACCAAGTAATCTCATAATCTGATCAATGGAAACACAATCGTAATCATGAACAAAGTACTTCAAAACAGTTGATAATATTCGGTCTTGGCTAGTTTAAGCTCTGGTTCACACTTATGCAAATTCTATGTGGATCAGATGCGATCTGAAAAGCATAGGTTCGTATTTCATGTAAAAAAGCATTATTTCCAGTGAAGGCTGTTCACATATATGTAGTGCGAATCTGATCTGGTTCAAAAAAGGGTCCTGAGCAAGTTTAATGCGGTGCAAATTTCAGCTCCATAGACTGGGACCGGATTGAAATCACAGTCCAGTGTCCACATCACTGCAATTTATTTTTTTATTTTTGCCTACATTTATAGAAAATAAAATCGCAGATGTGACCACTCCCCTCACAAAATCGCATACAATTTGCATGGAAGCTGCACATGCAAAGCAGAATTAGCATTGCGATGTGAAAAAGAGAAAATCGCAGCGGAAATTCACACTGTGTCCCGCTTTAAATTTGCACTGCATCAGTGTGAACCGGGGCTCAAAGAATCCAAAGTTATGTCTATTCGACTGTATGCAGACTTGTTTAGCTTGACCTAATTGCACATTGATTGGATAGAAGAATCGAAACGCCTACGGCCACCTTTAGGCACCCTTCACACCTGTACGTTTTAGGTGTGATGCATAAAAAAAATCCTGCTTGCTGCATCTTTGATGCGCTTTATTCAAAACGCACATTAGATAGAGTTCAATGGTAACTCATCTAAAGCGAATGTATAACGCATCCACACTGCACCACACAGATGTGAACCGGCCCTTACTGAATTTACTAAAGTGTTGTGTATCATAAACATATTTATAATAAAATATTTGTTTCTATCTTGTTTCACCATTTGTTGCATTTTAATTCCGCTGATCTCTTGCAGCCTCTATGCAGCCAGTTCATAACTTATATGCAATCCAGTGATGGCTGTACGGTATTTCTCAGGGCAGGTTGCCTGATCATGACAACAGCAGACCATGGGGGTTATTTACTAAAGGCAAATCCACTTTGCACTACAAGTGCACTGCAAGTACACTTGGAAGTGCAGTCGCTGTAAATCTGAGGGGTAGATCTGAAATGAGGGGAAGCTCTGCTGATTTTATCATCCAATCATGTGCAAGCTAAAATGCTGTTTTTTATTTTCCTTGCATGTCCCTCTCAGATCTACAGCGACTGCACTTCCAAGTGCACTGTGCAAAGTGTATTTCCCATTAGTAAATAAACCCCCATGTCTGCATAATGTGTGTTGAAACAGCCACTTGTAATCTTCATGGGATACCTTTGTAATGGGATGACAACAAAGGAACACATTTGGGTGACAGGGACAGAGCATTGTCACCCTATAACAGGAAGTGCCTGAACCTTCATGGTGGGATCACCAGGTATTATTCTATTGATAGCTGCAGATTAAAAAACATTGAAATGGACTTTTTAAAGGATATTACCATGTTACTGCTTATATGAAGCGTTAGTGATTGGTTGCTGAATATTCTAATCCCTATGTACAGCCAGTCCTGAGGGGTTCTCTTCTAAAAGGATAAGCTGGCAACTCTGCAGAGAATGAAAGCTTCCATCAGAGGTTTCTCTTACAGGTATCTTGTTTGGCGACTTTTTCCATTTAGCGCTACAAATGACTTAACATTCTCTCTACGTCTCGCAGTGTTGCTGGCTGCCGAACAAGGCCGCTGATTGGGCCTTTTATAACTACACCTCGGCAGAGTCAGGAATGTGAAAAAAAGAAGACAGTGAATGAAAAAAGGGGAAAAAAAATTCCTCCTCTGCTCTGTGTGGTGCGTTGTGTGTATTTAAAGCCCATAAATTATGCAGTTACCGACAGATAAAAATAACACAGAGGTGCATGATGGGTAACAGCAGGCAGACTGCGAGAGAGAGAGGGAGAGCTGTTAGAAATGTGCTCACTCAGTACTGTGTCGATGTATATGTATGATTCATCGAGCCAAGCGGCAGAACTGTCATAAAAACACAAAGCCCGTGTAAAATTCTCACAGAGATTCGAAAGACACGTACGCCAATATTTAGGGAGATTTGCAGTGACCTGCCAAAAAATTTCTCATTTCTGGCAACAAGCATAATCAAGGGGAGAAAATGCTAATGCCCTTTAGGAAATATGATGGCAGACCTCAGACTGTGAAAGGGAGAAGCAGCACAAGTAACTAATCAGTTGAGCTGCAGTGCAAAGAGCATGCTAATAGGAGGAGAGAGTAGAGTGGCAGAGAGATGAGTTCATCAGTGTGCTGCTTCTCCTTTCACTGTCCAGTCACAGGCTAGGGGAAGGGACAACACCAAGAAATGTTACTGAACTATGGCAAAGTAAAATCAGGTCTCCTCTGGGTGGCAGAACTATGTAAATGTCAGGACTGAATGAAAGAGTGTATGTATTGCATTTGTGCATTTCAATGTTTGACTGGAGTTCAGCTTTAAGTTTGCTAATGCACTATTTATCATAACCTTTAAATAGGTTTCCCCCCTTTAGGCCATCATGAATGCTGCTGCCAGACTCATCCACTTTACAAAGCCGTCTGCTGCCCCTCTCTGCCAATCCCTCCATTGGCTGCCACTCAACCAACAAATTAAATTCAAAATACCAACTATAACTCACAAAGTCATCCACAACTTGACCCCCAGCTACATCACTAACCTGGTCTCAAAATACCAACCAAATCATTCTCTTTGTTCCTCCTAAGACCTCCTGCTCTCTAGCTGCCTCGTCACCTTCTCCCATACTCGCCTCCAGGATTTCTCCTGAGGCTCTCCTATCCTTTGGAATTCCCTACCCCAATCTGTCTGACTATCTCCAACTCTATTCACTTTTTAGGCGATCCCTGAAAACTTTTCAGAGAAGCTTATCCTGCCTCCACCTAACAACTGTATTTTCATTTCCTTCATCAGCTCATCCCCCACATATTACCACTTGTATCTCTTGACCCTCCTTCCTAGAATGTAAGCTCTAACGAGCAGGGCCCTCTAATTCTTCCTGTATTAAATTGTATTGTAATTGTACTGTTTGCCCTAACGTTATAAAGCGCTGCACAAACCGCTATATAAATCCTTTATTATAATAATAAAAAAAATATTAATAACCAATAGCCACTTTTTTTTTTAATAAAATACCTTGCACCTTTTTTCATCCTCTGCCACACCTTTCTTCTTGTCAACATGCTCTTTAGCAATGGCTGCATGGTCTTTTTCATGATGGGTTTCATGATGTAATGTGTGTGAGTTTGGCCACTCATAGTCTTCATTGGGAGAGTGTGTGACAGGGTGACAATGCAGGAGACCATTTGAAAAAAGACCAGAAAAAAGAGCATTGTCACCCTATAACAGGAAGTACCTGAATACGGACCTTCATAGCAGAATTACCAGGTATTACATGATAAAGCTTAACTCTGGACAGTAAATGTAAAAGTAATTACATTTGTCCCTTCCCTCCCTTAGCTGACGAAGACTATATTGCTCATTTTTCTAGGAGATGAGATAAAACAGAGAAATACTTACCCCTAAGCCAAGGTCCCATGATTGTCCTCATTTCTGACTGTGCCACCTGGTTACCCAAAATAATTATTCCTGCTGGACTCCCACTGGTCTTCTCGCCCCCTCTCTTGCTGAAGTCATCACGTACAATGCAAGACCAGCCATGAGATTTTTGCAATTGGGTTTGCATAAACTGTATTTTACCAGCATACAGTTTTCCGAACACAATATATTTCATCATAGTAACTCTACTAGTGTGGGAGCTGATACCCCGAAGCTGCTCTTCTTGCTAGTCTCCCTTCTTGCTGGTCTCCCTTCTTGCTGGTCTGCCATTGGTCTTGTCGCCTCCCCTTTAGTACAATGCACAGCATAGAGCAGAGAGCTGAGTGTAATCTGCAACCTGAGTGGAGGGAAAGAACACCCTCCCGCTACACAATCTCATAGGGAAACATGCACTGCTGAGGCTGTCAAACACCTTCTGTGTGCTGGAGGGGGCTCGGGTTGTCTCCTTATAGTCTGTGTTGATGGAATAACCTGTCAGAAGTGTCTAATGTAGACAGCAGAAGAACAAGAGAGGAGAGAGAAGTCACACATAGTGCATAGATTGAGGCTAGCACACAAGATAGAGGGATATACTCTGGTAATTTTAGAGATGTACAACCAGCATACAGTTTTCTGACTATTATATTATTCATGATAATTGCCCTTTAAATTGATCGGGTACGACTGCAGCTAATATTCAAAGATGAGACAGTAAAGGTGCGGCACTTGACATTGTCAAAAGTTTTTTCCTGATTTTTATTCTCAACGGTTATTTCAAAACACTAAAATAATCAAATAAATTAACAATTAATGTTGTATAGACACGTTTTCTAGCTTGAAAAATGCATAAATGATACAGGGCAGGGTAATACTGTGGCAGCTGGTCATAAAAGGGTTATATCCTAGATGGCACATTCACATGTTCCTGCATTCATGGGTAGCGATGCCATCTGATTAATCAGCACCAACCCCTGAGAACAACCCAGTGGAAGCAGTGCCAACAAGTTGCAGATGGCGCCTCTGGCAGTCTGCCCCCCTGGCATCTCCCGAACAGTTGGGGGATGAGGCAGCAGCAGTGGAGACTTTGAAAGAGAGAATGGCACACCAGAAAAGAAATACTATAATTACACAGTTAGGTTGAAAAAAGACATGTCCATCAAATACAACCAAAAGACAAATAATCAGAACGCTAAGCCGTTTATTCAGAGCAAAGCAAAGACCTTTTTAAACATGGTCCAATTTGCTGCAACAGGGAAAAATCCTTCCTGATCCTTAAAGGCAATTTGATGCTCCCTGAATCTGCAGTGTTATTACCTTTTAATATTACAAGCAGCCCTCAAAATTTCCACTCGCTGATTGCATTAAGTGAGTGGAAATAAGCTGAGGGGAATGTGAAGCCGCATTGCAGGAGGGGGCAGGCGCGGCCGTCAGGCGGGGTTGAACGGGAGCAGATTCTCCTCCCAGCCTCCGCCCCCTGTCATTCTCTTTGCAGGGCCTGGCATAGTGTGGGAGTTGGCTAAAGTTTACTTTTCCTATTAACAAGCTGGTAATTGGTTGTTTAGACCGCCTAGCAACCAATCACCAGCTTGTTAATAGGAAAAGTAAAATTTGTCAGCTCCTGTTCCCCTGTCCAGTGCTGTGTGTAAGTCTCTCTGCATCCTAAATCAGTGAACATGTCATTTATTGGTTTTAATTTTTTTAATGATATATTTAATATAGCATTAAAGTATTTACTTAACAAGGCAGTAATTATGTGTACAGTGCCTATAGTAGCCAATCATATTTTACTCTTATTTTATTTATCACAGTCAGATCAATTAAATTTGCTTTATGTTAATATTGTTAAAGTTGTTGTTGTTAATATTTATTTTTGTAACTTAATTCGCATAAAACTTTTAATAGTGTCATTTCATGACATTATTTACAAGGGCCTGTTTAGGGGTGGAATTAGGGGTGGGGCATAGTGGGGGTTGGGTAGGGACAACTGGTGGCGAGTAACTCTCTCTTGAGCCCTGTTAAAATCCAGCTAATTACAAACACATCCACTACTTTTTTGAAAACTTCTAGAGTTGTCTGGGACGAGATTCAGTGGAAGTATGTTCCACATTTTCACAGCCCTTTGTCAGAAACCATGAATCAGACTGAGACAGAAATACAGGTAAATCACACTTGTTTATAAATAATAATAAAAAGGTAAACAGAGTAAACGTAGTCAAAACATAGCCAGAGTTCAGGAACCAGAACGCATAATCAGACAAGCCAAAATGTCAGGGAGCCAGAGATGAGCGTAGTAGAACAGCAAGCAGGATCTGGAGCCAGAAGAAATGTCAGCCAAGCAAGTCTTTAACAGGAACACAGGAGAGCGTCTCTAGAGATGTGACCAAAGCGAAAGCAGAGATCATCTGGGCTGGACGGCTTAAGTAGGCAGGACTGAGGAGCAGGATATCATCAACAGGTGAGTCACTGTGGAGAGATAGGAGGTGGCAATTAGCTGACAGCTGAGCGGCCAGCTTTCAGAAGGAAGGGCTGAGCCCAGCCCTGACACCCTTACTGCAAAGAAGCCTTTCCATATGTCAAGATTAAATCTCTTTTCCTCCAGGTGCAAAAAGTGCCCCTTGCCTTTTGCAATGACCTTAAAGTTAACAACTTTGCACCAAGTTTACTATATGTACTATTATTAGATTTATACTGTACATGGTGATCATATCCCCCCTTACAATCACTTCTTCTGAAGAAAAAATATATTTAGTTCAGGTAAAGGGCATGTAAACATGACAATCAACTTCTTATTTTTGCTCCCTCTTGGTCTGTTAAAAATCAACTGAAAACAGTTTGTCATGTCAATAAAAATAGTAATAATATTAATAATTAATTATGACATTAGAAGATATTTAGGAATAGTCTTGTTTTACCTATGCTCTTTGAGCTGGTCTGGCAACTGATGTCAGTCTGTTGGTTTATGCTTTATACTTGTTTCACTGTGCCTTACTATGCAAGTTTGTTCCACTTGCGAGTGAAACTGCCTGTACACGAAACCTTTCTTGCGGAAATTAATAAAGTATTGAAAAAAATACATAATGATAATATAAATATTTGTTGATCCTGCCAGGAATTCATTGCTGTCATGTGTTCTTTGTCTTTGCTAATTATCAGTTATCTTGGCTCCCAGTTCTCTCTGTTGACCCTGGAACACATCCAACCTATGTCATGGGGAAGAGGAAAGGGGGAGGTGTTCCTTGGTTCTAAGGCCATCCATAGACAGATCGATTCCTGCTGTACTGACCAAATTTCAACCCATCTATTGGCAGGCTGGTTGTAATAAAGTCAATCTATCAATAACCAGTTTCAGTACAGGAGAGGAGCCTGTACAACAGTGCAAGACTAAAGAAAAGACTTGAGTTCAGCTTTAATTTATTCATCTTATTTACTTCAGGTACTTATATAGCACCATCATTTTACTCATCGCTTTACATATATAAACTACACATTTATATCTGTCCCTGCCCTCAAGGAGCTTACAATCTAAAGTCCCTAACTCACATTCATACATACATATACTAACATTTTAAAATGTTCCCTAAAACATAGCAAATCCTCACGTTTTGAGTTCAGTTCCACTTAAAAAAACAATTAAATTTTCCTTCCCTATTGACTCAAATGCATTCAGCGAAGTGAAAAACTTTCAGTTTCGCTCATCCCTAGTTTTCACATGGTCACACCATTTAGAAAGTCCTTTACGTTATAAACAGAGTGCGTAGTGTATTTAGAGGCATACATCAGTTCCCTGTTTGGTATTATAGCTCCATTTAAAGTCCCAATAATCAGTGGCGGCTGGTGCTCAAAATTTTTGGGGGGTCCAATCAAACACCCATCAATTGCAGCCTCACTGTACCATCAATCGAAGCCACTGTGCCCATCAATTGCCGCCACTGTGCCCATCAATTGCTCCCACTGTGCCCCATCAAACGCAGCCACTGTGCCATATTAAATGCTGCCAGGGCCCCCCCCTGCCGGCCCGCCGCCTGCACTTACCTGTCTCGTGGGACAGCTCCTCAATGTCTTCTCCCATCCTCTCTTCCCATCCTCTGTTATGATTGGACGACTGGCGTCCGATCACAGCGTCTGCCGTTTCAGCCAATCAGGTGACGGGTAACAGATCTGAGCACCTGATTGGCGGAGAGGCAGTTTAGTGTTAGGAAAGTGAATATTCATTCGCTTTTCTAACACAGCTGAGTGACCTGCGAGCGCCCAGCATGGTGCTCTCATGTCACCATTTTTGATGCCTATTAGAGCCTATGGCTCTAATTAGGTGCTTCAAAACCACCCCCTGCCGCTGTACGCTGTACTTCAGGCGCCCTGCACCCGAAAAGGGGCTGGGCGCTTGAATAGGGGGTGGCAGCGGCGGCCATAGATAGATTCATGCAATGCATGAATCTAGCTATTATTGCTAGAGGAGGGTGGCAGGAAAGAGGGGGTGCCACCACTGCCAATAATAGAATTATCCTCCTGTTTCAATGAAAATTGTAAATTTGAAAATTTTCCCATTTGCTTCGTCTGAAATTTTGGTGAAGCAAAAACTCAGTGTCACTTAGCCATAGCATTGCAGGACTAATACACTTTTTTTGACCTTTTATCTGATGATCTGGGAACCCCTTTCACTGACCTATTTGTAATGCAAGAAAGGTATTCTCTTGCACACCCATTCTCATATGGGTGAGAGACAGAACATTACCAATAAATATTACCAATAAATTAGACTCCCTGTCCGAGAACTACAACAGAGTCTTAATAAAAAATATAATACCAATTAGAAATCATGGCCAAAAGTATTGTCCCCTTGAAGAAATGTTAATGAAGAACCTTTGAGAAAGCCCATTGGGCGCTACGTGTGAGGTGGGATCGGATTTGAACCTGCATTATGGAGATCTATGGCCTGGTCACGAGGTACATGAAGTGGAAGAGTTAAAGAGTTCAGGTGGAAAGGGCTGCAAGGGCTGGGACGGTGATAATAATGGGGGATTTTAACTACCCAGAAATTGACTGGAGTAATGGCACTGCTGGAACAGTTAAAGGGCAAAAATGTATAAACCTATTACAAGACAATTTTATGGTCTGGTTTATAGAGGCCTCAACTAGGAATGATGCTGTGTTGGACCTGGTAATCTCAAACCATCCAGAGCTTATTACTAATGTTCATATAAAGGAACATCTGGGTAGCAGTGGCCATAACATGATTTCATTTGATGTTAGCTGTAAGAAAAGAACACATACAGGAAAGATAAAAAGACTTAACTTTAAGAGAGCAAATTTTCCAAGGATGAGGGCTGCTCTCCATGCCTTAGACTGGGAGGGAATATTGGCATTGATGAACACAGAATAGAAATGGGAATTCTTTAAAAACACTGTATGTGAACTCACTGCAAAGTATATTTCCATGGGCAATAAGTTTAAAAGGTTAAAAAAATAACCTATGTGGCTCACGGCCAAAGTTAAAAAAGCTATAAATAATAAGAAAAGAGCTTTAAAAAAAAAGAAGAATATAAGAATATGTAAAAAGTAAATCAAGGACGCAAAAATTCAAAACAAATGTCAGATTGCAAAAGATAGTATGACAAAGCCCCAAAAATTCTTCAAATATATCAATTGTAATAAGGTCTTGGTCTGACCATGTAGGCCCTTTACAAACTAATCTAGAGTGGGTGACTGGGGACAAAGAGAAGGAAAATGTATTAAATACTTTCTTCAGTTGTGTGTATACAAAGGAGCATGGGGGAGCTCAAGTCCATAATGGAAATTATATAGACACAGCCCCAAATGATCCACAATGGCTCAAAAGTGATATGGTCCAGAAATATTTAGACAGAATAAAGGCGGATAAAGCACCTGGACCAGATGGTATCTACCCACGTATCCTAAAAGAATTGAGCTCCATCATTTCAAAGCCATTGTATCTAATTTTTAGAGACTCATTAAAGACTGGAATAGTACCACTGGATTGGCGTAGGGCCAATGTGGTGCCTATATTTAAAAATGATAAGATTTAAAAAGGTAACAAAGTATTTACCAGGTAATTATAGACCTGTTAGTTTTACTTCCAAAGTTGGGAAGATACTGGAGAGTTTAATAAAAGACCACATAGATGAGTTCTTGCTGGAAAAAAATGTTTTAAGCAACAGACAGCATGGGTTCATGAAACACAGAAGATTTCTTTTTATGAAGAGGTAAGTGAGACCTTGGACAGAGGGGTGGCTGTGGACGTGGTATACTTGGATTTTGCAAAAGCGTTCAATACAGTTCCCCACACATGGCTAATGTGTAAGGTAAAGTTTACAGGCTTGGAAATATTCATTTGTAAATGGATAGAAACTGGCTAAAAGACAGAGAGTAGTGGTTAATGATTCTTACCCTGAATGGTCTAAGGTTATCAGTGGTGTACCCCAAGGTTCAGTGTTGGGACCCTTGCTTTTTAATATCTTTATAAATGATATGGGTTCTGGGATTAAAAGTACCATTTCAGTCTTTGCAGATGACACCAAACTATGCAGTGGAATAACAGCCTTATAGGATGTCTCCAACTTACAATCTGACCTCAATGCACTGCATAATTGGGCGACTATGTGGCAGATGAGGTGTTTAATGTAGATAAATGTAAAGTTATGCACTTGGGGGCTAAGAATATGCATGCATCATACATACTAGGGGGAGTACAACTGGAGAGATCCGTAGTAGAGAAGGATCTGGGAGTTTTGGTAGATCATAAGCTCAATAACAGCATGCAATGCCACACTGCGGTTTCCAAAGAGAGCAAAATCCTTTCTTGTAATAAGAGAGGTATGGACTCCAGAGAGAGAGAGAGAAAAAGAGAATTTTGCCTCTGTACAAATCATTAGTAAGACCTCATCTGCAATATGAAGTTCAGTTTTGGGCACCAGTTCACAAAAATGATATGGGGGAACTGGAGAAAGTGCAAAGAAGGGCAACCAAACTGATAAGAGGCATGGAGGAGCTCAGATATGAGGATAGATTAGAGGAACTGAATTTATTCTCTCTTGAGAAGAGGAGATATGATCAACATGTACAAATATATAAGGGGTCCATATAGTGAACATAGTGTTGAGTTGTTCACTTTACGGTCAACACAGAGGACAATGGGGCACTATTTACGCCTACAGGAAAAGATATTTCATCTCCAAATACAGAAAGGTTTCTTCACAGTAGGAGCTGTGTGGAATAGACTCCCTCCAGAGGTGGTTCTAGCCAGCTCAGTAGATTGCTTTAAAAAAGGCCTAGATTCTTTCCTAAATGTACATAATATAACTGGGTACTGACATTTATAGCTAAGGTTGATCCAGGGAAAATCTGATTGCCCCTCTTTATGGTTGAACTAGATAGACTTGTGCCTTTTTTCAACCTGACTAACTATGTAACTATGTAATGTGTTCATGCATAAGGCCTGCGCTATGTACATGGCGGGAACCCTATTCTGTTACTGGAAGTGAGGTACCAGAGGTAGGCTGGACTGGTGGAGTGGGCGCAGGCCCAGCATGTCTCATCTAACGCAAATATACAAGTTACAGTGTGTAGTGACATGGGAAAAGTCGCCTTTTAGAGGAACTTTGTACTTTAATTGCTGCACACAATGAAGGCTCATCTCGGGGAACTGCCTTAATGTTAGATTCTTCACATTAACGCAGTCTCCGCCTGGTTCAGGGCATTGATGAGCGTGTTCTTCACAAAAAAGTACCCCAGTGTGTAGGGTGAGTGACCCTGACCACACTTCCTGGCGTAGTCCAAGACAGCTTGGAGTCAGCAAGGACTTGCCCGTTCCACACCACCAAAGCTGTAAACTTTTTAAGGATTATAACATCTGAGCGACAAAGATCCAGGATTGGTTGTTCAATACATTTTTGTAGGGGTTCTTGCATGTATGTGTGTATGTATGTTCTTGTATGTGAAGCAGGGATTGAATATGATTGTAAACCCATATGCAAAGTCTGTTCACCACTGGACATGTCCACCAAATGTGAACCATAGTGCCTTCTTGATAACAGCCTTGAAAGCAGGTGGAGGGGTAGACAGGGATAAGACAGGCTATCTGGGCTGGAGTATAATACCATCTACAATATACAAAACCTTGTATTAATTTTGCAAAATTAACACGTTTCTAGAGCTTTTAGCTACAACTTGCCATATAATTGGCTTGTCTTCTGGCTCCAGAGGCATATCCAAATCAGATTCCCATTGCAGTTGATATGATCCTTTGGACACCCACTTGGCTGAGTCTATAGAGGAACAGATCATTGAAATTAAGTCTGAAAAGAATGGGTCAGAGAGGCAGAGTGCAGAAGGTGTCAGAGCTGCATGTATCGAAAGTGTTCACTTAATGGAATTTTATGATTGGTACAAAGCTGCTGAATTGATGAGATATAATTAGAGTGAGAAGTGAATATGTATAGTGGAAACCATGATCCAGCCACCAACAATATAGTGGGGAATTTTTCAGACCAAAGGGGAATAATGCACAATAAAGGAATATCATTAAATGTAGAAATGCGAAAGCGAGTGACCTGCAGAAAATGTATTTGAGTCCCAATGATTTAATATAAAAGATAGAATGGGGTTTAATGAGCGTTGACAATGGTGTGGGGGAATTCAAGGCAATGAGGAGAGGGCCATAGAGTGACAATCAAAGAGGTCTATAAGGGTCCATAAAGTGAGATCACGATTAGCATGAAGGTGAGATGGGGGCAATATTGGCTGCTAGATAAAAGTATATATAGGGGACTGCTAAATCTCCTACCGATTTCTGAGAAAACATAATGTGTGTATTAACCCTGGGTTTACAATGTCTCCAAATACATTTAAAGATTTTCCACTGGTGGATGTGAAAGATATGAGAAGGGATAGGAACAGTGAGAACCCTCAAAAAGCATACTGTAGTAATTTGGGAGAGGAGGGTAGACAGGAGAAAGAGGGACGTGAAGGAACACAGGAAGGGATTGAGGGCGAAAGAGAAAAGATTATAAGAGAAAGGGTTGTTAGAAAGCAGAGTTCTGAGAGAAACAAGTTGCGAGTTAAAAAACACATGTTCTAGCTGGCCAGTGGGTCGTGCAAAATGCATGACACAGGAACCAGCTGAGACAGAGTAGCAAGGATCCCTTGGGCTACAAATAGTCTAAAGTGTGTGGTAAGTCACAATGAAGGGCTCACAAAATTTTGATATGAAATATAATGAACAGCTATAGGGTATATAAAAATGTCAATAGATTTTAGAAAGATGAGATATAAATAAAGGGTTAGCAAAATATATTGACACTTGACAGTATGTAAAAAGTAATGTTAGTCCCAATGCATGCTGCAGGCATACAAAACATTTGTTTTCATTTTGGATGGCATAGGGAATGCAGGAAAGCCCTGGTATTTTTTTTTTTTTTAACTTGTGCACCATTAGGGAGATTCCCCTTCACTTCCTTCACTTGTAGAGACAACAGGAAATGGGGGAACTGCCCTCTTTGCCAGATGTCAGCAGATAAAGGGGGTTATTTACGAAAGGCAAATCCACTTTGCACTACAAGTGCAAACTACAAGTGCAAAGTGCACTTGAAATTGCACTGAAAGTGCACTTGGAAGTGCAGTAACTGTAGATCCGAGGGGGACATGCAAGGAAAATAAAAAACAGCATTTTAGCTTGCACATGATTGGATAATAAAATCAGCAGCGCTTCCCCTCATTTCAGATTTACCCCTCAGATTTACAGCAACTGCACTTCCAAGTGCACTTTCTGTGCAATTTCAAATGCACTTTGCACTTGTAGTGCAAAGTGGATTTGCCTTTCGTAAATAACCCCCAAAATGTCCCTGTTGGAAGATTTTATGTCTATTCTTGTTCTGGCATCAACTCAATATTTAGGTTTCTCCTTCCGTTTCAGTCCAAGTGACAATGGTCATTAGGATGATTGAAGAGAATCAGTCTCTCTAAAAGTTACGTAGACACTGACAAAAACCAGACAGGGTTTCTAACCACTAACCACTCTATCCAAAGTTAAAAACTTTTAGCTTTAGATATACTATGACTTATCTGACACAGATACTGTATATATAAGAGACTGCCAAATCGAAGTGTCCCTTTGCAGTAAGTTTACAGGTATAATCAGACATTAATTATTTCACTGCATGCATTGTACAGATATGAAAACTGACCAAACATATAATTAATATAACAAGTAAAGCCAAATGACTCTCAAAATGTACATTACTGCATATACAGCCCTACTAAGGATGTACAGATGTATATCCCCAATAACATAACATAACAAAGTCCTTAATAATCACAGAGGGAACCCTTAAGAACTTATAAGGTTTATAATCATGTAGTTCCACACAATCTCAATATATGCATAATACATTGAAATCAAATGGAGGAGATCCACCCTACTGATCATTAGATATCACAATCCACTGTGTGAGAATCATAGCAGAGCCTTATACAGAGTAGCACAGGATATGTATCTACCTTTAATGGGGTAGGGTAGTGCCAATGTCAATATTAACATATCTCTTGCAGCTTCCAATCACAGTCCAACATGCCTTAGATGTTTGAAGCTAATAGTCGATATACCAAGAAAAAGAAGTTACACGGGATCAGGAAGCTGACCTACTCACTTAACATATCAGGAGCACTATAAAATCTGTCTGCAGTGGATCACATAGCATTCAGGTGGCAATAAACTGAGTGGCACTTTAAAATTCTTTATAGAGCCAACTACTGTATATACCTCAGTGGCTGAAAATCTGAAACCTCGCCTTTCTTCTACATGTTGGTGATGCAGTCACCATGAGGAGAAATTCAATGCATTTTGGAGTGATCATCACTACCTCTTCAGGGGTACTCTGGAAGAGGAAGCAATAATCACTTTGAAATGTGTCAAACTGGTTCAATAAAGTTGGAGCTTTTTTTAACACTTATTCACTTGAGTAACGCTTTATATTGCCTTTACTTGTAAGCATTATCTGAGAAGCACTGTTACCATGATGTTTGTTACCCATGGCCACTTGCTGACGTGAGCCTTTCCCATATGTGTTTGTTGCTATATTTCTATACAGTTACATTTAGATTCTATACAATCCTTCAACAGTACAGTATACTTCAGAGAAGGTTTATGGATAAGAGATCTCTGCAGAGACAAATCCTTCAGCTGCATCAAATAGTTTCTGATCTGCGTTGTTTACTCATAAGTGTTTTCCCAGCTACACCTTAAGGTGCCCCTGTCTATCTTTGTGTGTTCCAGTGCTTTGGATTCATTTTTCCATATTTTATGGACCCTCCAACTTCACCTCTGATATAGCCTCATGATATGCCTCCTAGGGTTGACCGATGACTCCAATGAGAACAGAAAGATCTTTGATGGCTTGCCTACTGCATTATGCTAGAAAAGTCGTTACTATGTCCTGGAAAATCAGAGCCCCCTACCTTGTTGTTTTGGAAAAAAACTAATTCATTTTTACTTTCCTCTTTACCAGGAAACATTGCTAGAATTTAGGAGCTGCCCAGACAAATTCTGAAAGGTCTGGGTACCTCAATTGGATACCCTGTCTTCTGCAACCACCTTACAGTGACTTTGTTTCTTGGATGTCTACTCAACATTGCAGGGTACTTACATTGTGGAGGCTTCATACACCTGGATCTTAAATATTTGCATCATTCTTTTGAACCTACATCATTACTGTAATATGCTGGATAGTTCTCTAACACCTAATCCCTCTGGTGTCCCTTGTCATTTCCAACCAGGGCCAGGACAAGGGGTGGGCAGAAGGGACAGCTGCCCTGGGTGCAAAAGAGCAAGGGGGCAAAGAATAGATGCAGGAGTTGTATGCCCATTCTATGACATGTTTTAACAGGGGGGTGCAATTCGGGATCCTTGCCAAGGGCGCTGTCCTGCTACTGTATCCTACTCTAATGCCCCATACACACGGTCGGACATTGATCGGACATTCCGACAACAAAATCCATGGATTTTTTCCGACGGATGTTGGCTCAAACTTGTCTTGCATACTCACGGTCACACGAAGTTGTCGGAAAATCCGATCGTTCTGAACGCGGTGACGTAAAACACGTACGATGGGACTATAAACGGGGCAGTAGCCAATAGCTTTCGTTTTATTCTGAGCATGCATGGCACTTTGTGCATCGGATTTGTGTACACACGATCGGAATTTACGACAACGGATTTTGTTGTCGGAAAATTTTATAGCAAGCTCTCAAACTTTGTATGTCGGAAATTCCTATAGAAAATGTGTGATGGAGTCTACACACGGTCGGAATTTCTGACAACAAGGTCCTATCACACATTTTCCACCGGAAAATCCTATCGCGTGTACAGGGCATAATGTTCCCTTATAATATATCTATTGTCAAAATTTTAAATCATATATTAATTTTCACATTGTATTTGAGTCATTTCTAGCCTCTGCCTAATAATTGAAATGATCTTGAAGTCTGTAAATGGACTTAGTAATAAATCCTACAATTTTACCTCCTTAAATTCTGCTTGAGTCTGTTGTTAAAGCGTATCTATGGTCAAAATTTTAAATCATATATTCATGTCCACACTAAATTTTAATTATTTCTAGCCTACTCCTATTAATCTGAATGATCTTTGAAAATTGACATTGTAAAGATCCTCACACCTTTACTGCCTTGAATTCTGTGACACAGGTTTACTTTGCCCTGTGAATTTGCACTGCTGTGTCACAGCTTTCATAGAGCCTGTCTTCTAAGGTGCTGAGAGGAGGAATTTCAGGAGGCAGAGTCAGTACATTATTATTTACTCGTAAGCATTATCTGTTATCATGAAGTAATGGACTGGGGGGATCCCATGCTCTTTTTTTCAATGAGTTTTATCTATATTGCCGAGACCCGACAATTCATTACAGCTGCGATCAGTTTTAAATGACATTTTTTCCTTTAGAAATGTCATTTTGCTGCGGTATTGTTCTAAACACAGGAAAAATGCGCCACTTTGCAGGCATACTATAGACACCCCCAGGCACAATATTTAAAGGAATGTTTCATTTTTATTGTTTCACTTTAAGTATTAAAAAAAATCACTGCTCCCGAAAAAACGGCCGTTTTAAAACATTTTTGTTGCATTGATCCATGTCCCCTGGGGCAGGACCCAGGTCCCCAAACACTTTTTATGAAAATAACTTGCATATAAGCCTTTAAAAATATCACTTTTCATTTTTCATGTTAGTGTCCAATAGACTTTAACAGTGTTCCGGCAGCTTTTGAATTTGCCGCGAACAGCGCATATTGTTCGCTGTTCGGTGAACAGGCGAACATCGGGCTCATCCCTAATTATAACAATGCTGATGCTATAAAATAAAAGTGCACGCTGTGACACACCATTGCGAATTGGATGTGGGTTCCCCGCATTCAATCTGCAACAGCAGAAGATTTTGAGCGGCTCTCTATGGAGCCGGTTCACATATCTCCAATGTGGCTCCGGTGCGAATTTGCACAGAAGCCCTGTTGGTCTTTTTGTACGTTTCAGGTCCGAATTTAGCCAAAATTTTGGGCTGAAATCGGACCTGAAACGGTGAACCAGGATGCAGCGGACCCATGCTGGGAGCCGCGTGCAGCGATAGTGTGAACCCAGCCTTAATCTCTCTGCCTCTTTTCTCCTCTGAGGCAAGGAGTATTTGGATCATTTTATATATCTGTCATCATGCAATTCAGTACTTTTTATACTTTGTCTTAACTTGTTTGCTGTTTGCTTTTCCCAGGGGCCTTTCCTGCCAGGCTTGGTCCCGTAAGGCTTTCCTATGTTAACTTTTACCTAAAATACAAAACAAAACAAAAAAAAAAGGACCTGCCAGGCTTGGTCCCCTAAGGCTTTCATATGTTAAGTTTTAACTTAAATACAAAAAAAAAAAGTCTATGAAACAAAAAAAAAACAAAAAAACGACCATTCTGCCAAAAGCGGCTCACTGACCAATCTCACTTGTTGCCTGAAATTGCTCTTTAAGAATCTATTGAAGTTAGTGACACAAAACAGAGGAGAATATTTCATTATTAAACCATTTTTCCCCCATCAAAACCCACCGTAGCCATTTCCAGATGCGTCAGAACTAAATTAGTCCTCAAGAATATTTCCTTATTACTTTGTTGTACTTAAGCAGTGACAATCGAATGTGACAAACTTAAACTGTCTACTGGGGAATCAGAGTATAGCGTGGACCCGGAGATAATTGTAGTGTCAAATTTGATATCTCTGTTCAGATTCAGCTGGCGTCCGGCTTGTAAGGAGAATCCAAGGATACTGCAATCATTTTACATCCCTTTTAATTTCTTTATGGCTCCTTGGGTGTACCTACCCATCTTGAAAAAAAGACGCTGTTTCCGACAGAGCGCCTCAGACCCGCCACTAAAGAGGCCGAACAGATGGAGCTTTCTCGCTGCGCTCCTCATGGGAATTGTACATAACTTCAGATAAACACCAAATACGGAGGAATTCGTTTTACCTCCAGTTGTTTCTCTGAGGCTTACATAATATTCAGGCAGAGGATTTGTTAAACAGAAACTGCATACAGGCAAAGTTCAGCCAGCTATCTGTTAAAGTTTATGTGAGGTTAAACCCTTGTTTTTTAAGTTTAGTAAGATGGAAGAATTCCCCTCCCTTTTTGTTCACGTGACAACTCAAAAATGTTGGATTTCCCCTTACTTTCTGTACTGGAGACAATAGTCACCGCAACCTAAAGAGAGGGTGAATATTTCCAGCAAGGGAGGAGACAACAATTAAAACCTGGCAAAGGTTCCAACACTTCTACATTCTGTCCATAACTAAAAAATGTTTTAGCTTTAAATACACTTTAATTAATTACATAATTCGTCTGGTTGAAAAAAGACACAAGTTTATCAAGATCAACTAATAACAGGAAAAAAACCATACAATCTTATATACACAATCCTTTACCCACAGTTGATCCAGAGGAAGGCAAAAAACCTTAGCAAACATGATCCAATTTGCTCCAGCGGGGGAAAAAATTCCTTCCTGATCCCAAGAGGATATCGAATATTCCCTGAATCAACTCCGAATCTCTAGTCAAAAATAGCAAGATACAAAATGAATAGCCCATTAAATGATAAAAATAAAAAACACAACCAGCTATTGCATCAATATTCACCTTCAATCCAAAGATTTTCCCTGCAGTACTTTTGTTTGGCCACAAGATGTCCTCAAACTAATAGTCAACACCAGTCAACACACTTTTTCATAGGTTACTGTTTTTTACAGCCTTGAAACCAAACCCTATTTGAATCTGGTTTGCACTTCTTCTCTGACCTCATGATACATTCTGAAGCCAGAAGATTCTCATTGATTGATGACTGGTTTGCAAGAGATTGCAACTAACCTGCATGGTTAGCAGCATTTCTCTGCTTCCTACTAAAATCCAAGAATTTAGTAAGTGGCTAAATCAGAGGGATGTGTGTTCTTCAGCTAAGTTCTTGTATTAGGTGCCTGCCTCAAGCTAACTTTCCACCATCACATACTTGCCAACAGTCCCGATTTTCCTGGGACAATCCCGATTTTTGGACCCTCGTCGCGATCAGAGCTCATCCAGATTAAAATCGGGACTGCTTTTGGCAAAGAACGCAGCGGGCTACAAAAAGATGGCCGCCGCTTCGAGGTCTCTTTTTCGTGTTCAGTGGAGAGGGGAGGGGCCTCTGATCCATGCAGCCAATTGACTTCTCTCTTCAGTGTACAAGTAGACAATTCTCTTGTACACCGAAGCCGATTGGCTGCACAATTCGGAGGCCCCTCCCCTCTCCACTGAACACACAGGGAAAGACGGGAAATCATGGAGCTGCTGCCAACCCTCCACCCTGTGTGTCTGACAAGAGGGGACACTGATGTAAGGACTGGGGCTTCACTGGGGACACCAGATGTAAGGACTGGGGCTCCACTGGGGACACCAGATGTAAGGACTGGGGCTCCGCTGGGGACACCAGATGTAATGACTGGGGCTCCGCTGGGGACACCAGATGTAAGGAGGGACTCCGCTGGGGACACCAGATGTAAGCAGGGGCTCCACTGGGGACACCAGATGTAAGGACTGGGGCTCCGCTGGGGACACCAGATGTAAGGACTGGGGCTCCGCTGGGGACACCGGATGTAAGGAGGGGCGCTGCCGGGGACACCAGATGTAAGAAGGGGCTCCGCTGGGGACACCAGATGTAAGGAGGGGCTCCGCTGGGGACATCTGATGTAAGGAGGGACTCCTCTGGGGACACCTGATGTAAAGAGGGACTCCGCTGGGGACACCTGATGTAAGGATGGACTCCGCTGGGGGCACCTCATGTAACGAGGGACTCTGCTGGGAATTCCTGAAGTAAGGAGGGACTCTGCTGGAAATGCCTGATGTAAGGAGGGACTCTGCTGGGGGCACCTGATGTAAGGACGGACTCTGCTGGGGGCACCTGATGTAAGGACGGACTCTGCTGGGGGCACCTGATGTAAGGATGGACTCTGCTGGGGGCACCTGATGTAAGGACGGACACTGCTGGGGGCACCTGATGTAAGAAGGGACTCTGCTGGGAATGCCTGATGTAAGGATGGACTCTGCTGGGGGCACCTGATGTAAGGAGGGACTCTGCTGGGGAAACCTGATGGCATCTGGTGGCAGGCGACGTGGCAAGTGACACGCTTAGGGCTCACACTGATTCTGCATTATGGTGAGATAAATGATTTCATTTTATATTACAATGTAATAATAGAAATAATGCGCTTCAATCCTGACACCATAACAACCATGGTGCTGGGATGATTGAAGCGCTAACTCTTGGTGTTTCGAGTATCTTTATCTGCCGATTGTTAAACTTTCTGGAATACACATATTGCTATTGTGGTGTAGGATCTGGGCCTGCTGTCCCTCCATCCCTCTTTTTTTCCTTCCTTCTCTCTCCTTCTCTCCCTATTTCTTTCTTTTTCTCTCTCTCCCTCCCTCTTTCTCCTCCATCCCTTGTTCATCTCAGACTCTAACCACACTCCATTTGAGCCACGCCCCTTTTAGCCACGCCCAATATGCCACTTAAACCACACCCATTTTTGCCGTGGCACGCGAATGCCATGCCTACAAATGAATGCCCCACAGCCTAATTATAATAAGACTCCGCCTACAGGCAAAAAAGGGTCCCTATAATTTTTTTTACAATGTTGGCAACTATGCCATAATGCAGATAAAACCCATACAAAAAAAAAAGAGGCCAGCTTGTTTAGGGTAAGTGGTATCATAAAAGCCTCAATCCTGTAGGAATTTACATTTTTATCTTTTAACCATCAAGATGTTTTTAAGAGAAATTTGCTATATTACAAAGCATCCATACACGGGTCTGATGGTCATCTAACTTCTATCGGTTGGTCAATGTGTGTAATCTGTTGACGCTCTCTTAATATCTCATTCAAGGGGTGATGGGAGGACATCACACGGTGGATGGCGGAGGCACATTGTTGCTGATAAGACATCAGGCAATCAGGGAATAGAGCGTCTTCAGATGATTACAAAGATGCGGGCACATCTCAGGGACACGACGGTGGTCGTCATGGCAACCCCCGCAGTTCAAGTTGTTCATTAAGAAGAAGCTGTTGACGGTGATAAGGCAAAAGACAGGAAGCCGTCCAATATTAGAGGCTGGCGATGGCTTTGAGTGGAATGATAAGTTGCTGCTAAACTTCATACATCCGGAACTTCTATTTTTAAGTCATTAAAGTAGATCTAAACCAGGGGCCCCTACATTTTTCATTACAAGGACCACATTGTATATTTTACATAAATTCATGAGGCGAAAAAAATAAAACAGATTTATAAATCCATCAACAGTAAATAAATGAATACATTGAAATGATTCAAAACAAAATAGAAAAAACTTTGGGAAAACTAAGCAAAGTTCACCTTATATCAAGGTCCCATCAACCCCCCCCCCCCTCATCAGGGTGCCTATTAGAGCCCCCCTTCCAACAAGGTCCCCTTTAGAGCCCCATCTACATCAGAGTCAGCTTTAGAAGTCCCCCTTTACATTAGGGTCCACAACAGAATCCCCCCTACATCAATGTCCCCCTTACATCAGAGTTCCCATCAGAGTGCCCCTTTTATCAGGCTCCCCATCAGAGTCGACTTAAGCAGTCCCCCTTACATCAGCATCCCCATCTGTGTGCCCTTTACATAAGTGTCCCCATCAGAGTCCTTCTTACATCAAGGTCCTCATCAGAATCCCCCTTTCATCAATGTCCCACTTACATCAGGCTCCCCATCAGCATTTCCCTTACATCAGGGTCCCCATCAGTGTCCCCCCTTACATCTTTGTCCCCATCATAGTCCCCTCTTACATCAAGGTCCCTATCAGAGTCCCTCTCACATCAGTGTCTCCATAAGAGATCCCCTTACATCAGGGTCCTCATCAGAGTCCCCCTTTACACCAGAGTTCCTATCAGAGCACGTCTGGTGGCCTTAGCAACCAACAACAAAGCACAGTGTTGGAAAAGAGGGATGTAGTTGACCTGCACCAGAGACCAACTGATCTGAATCCTCAGTCTGTGTACATCAGCTGCAAGCCAGCTAAAATCTTGCAGCGGGCTGGATGTGGCCTGTAGACCATAGTTTGAGGACCCCTAATCTCAACCCTAAGTTTATGACATTTTGTTTATGACCGCTTGCTATCCGCGCTATAGCCGAATGACGGCTATAGCGCGGACCTGCATTCCCGGGAGGCCGTCATATGACGGCCTCCCCTGTGCACGTGCCCTGCGCGCGCCCTGCAGGGCGCGCGTGGAGCGCGCTGTGATCACCGAGTCACTGAGACTCGGGTGATCACCGATCCAAGTAAGGGGCCGGTCCCGGCCCCTTACCATGTGATCAGCTGTCAGCCAATGACAGCTGATCACATGATCAAAACAAAAGCTCTGTGATCGTTTTTTTTTTCTCCTCGCGCTGACAGTGCGAGGAGAAAAAAAAGCCGATCACCGGCTCAGCAGCAAGGGACATCGGTCCCGAACAGGAGGAGGCAATAATGCCTCAATTGTGCCTCAATTGTGCCACCAGTACCCCCTGCCAGTGCCACCTTACATTGCAACATCACAGTGCCCACAGTGCCCACCAGTGCCACGTATCAATGCCCATAAGTGCCACCTATCAATGCCTACAGGTGCCACCTATCAATGCCCACCATTGCCACCTAACAATGCCCACCAGTGGTGCCAATCAGTGCCACCTAGAAGTGTACAAGATCAGTGCCCATTATTGCCACCAATCAGTGCCCATCACTGCCACCCATCAGTGCCCATCACTGCCACCTATCAGTGCCCATTGGTGCTGCCTCATCAGCGTACATCAATGAAGGAGAAAAATTACCCTTTAAAAAATTTTATAACAAAATATAAAAAATAAAAATAAATTTTTTTAAAAAAATTCGGTCTTTTTAAATTTTTTTAACAAAAAATAAAAATCGCAGAGGTGGTCAAATACCACCAAAAGAAAGCTCTATTTGTGGGGAAAAAATGATAAAAATTTCATTTGGGTACAGTGTTGTATGACCGCGCAATTGTCATTCAAAGTGCGTCAGCGCTGAAAGCTGAAAATTGGTCTGGATAGGAGGGGGGTTTAAGTACCCGGTAAGCAAGTGGTTAATAAAGCACAACAAATATTAAGCAATTGCCATGCCTTTTTCCTAGTTTGTTGCATCTCAGCACTGATGATCAACTCCAGTCTTTTTCAGTCACCTCCTGTCTCTATGCACTCGCTCAAGCATTGGTTAAACAATATGATGATCTGGACAGACTTCCTGATGGTGGCAACGGTTGACCATGCCTGCACAAGGTGTGTCAGCACATCTATTTACAGTCTCCACCAGAGGTACTGTACATGTGACAGGGTGACAACCCTGGAGAAAGTTGTTACACAGCAATGATGTTTTCTGCTGTCACCCAGCAGGTGGAAAGAGACCTATACACTATTTTGCCTCTGGGCAATCCTTTTTCAAAGATTTTATTCAGATTTTTTTTAAATAAAGAATGTACAAATAATGAAATTCTTTGAATAGTACAGCAAGGGTACAAGAACTAATAGTTTTTACAAATATATTGTAAACACTAAAAAATAAATAAATAAATGTTGGAAATCTAATAGATATATTTTATATAAGGTATAAGTTTTCAAACTCTGTTAAAGAAAAGTACATATAAGCTTTTGTAAACAAATGAGGATGATTTTGTCATCCTAATATTGTAGGTGAATATTACAATAGGTCCAACAGGGACCTTATGGGGCCAAAATAAAAAAAGGAAAGGAAAGAGAAAAAAAAGATAAGAAAGGAAAAAGGTTAAAGATATAAAGGTATCTTGTGCCGACTTTTAGATTCTTTTAGATTCTTTAAGTAATTTCAAGTGGAACCATCAATTTGATATTTAGTCCATGGATCCCAGGATTTCTCAAAGAATGGAACCTTATAATTTAATATGGCTGAAAGATGTTCATTTATCGTAATCCAGGACAGTTTTTAAAAATGTCAAAGGGTAGGGTTGTTGTTTTCCAAGATCTGGCTATAGTGATTTTTTCTACTATAAATATTTAATTTATCAATCTTCTGAAGTGTTTAGGGATCTTTTCCATTTGGCTGCAAAGCAGTGCTTGTTTCGGGGATTTGTTTAAATCAATATTAGCAAGAGAAGAAATAAGATCATAAACTATATTGCAAAAATGTTTTACTGTGGGGCATAGCCACCATATGTAAAACATTGTTCCCTCAGGTCCACAATCTCTAAAACATATTGGAGAAGCTCCTGTGACATAAGGAGCTATCCTTTTCAGGGCTAGATACCATCTTGGCAAAACTTTGTAGTTAGCTTCTATGATAGAAGTGTTGATCAGGGATCTCGAGGCATTATGAGCTAACGTATACCAATCTTTCTAGAGTTTCATTCAAATCCCTCTCTTAACGTTCCATTTAACCTATTCACTGGAATAGATGATAAAATGGAATATATTAGTGAAATGTGTCCTTTAAGCTTGTCAAATTTTTTACATAAAGATTCCATAGGTGTCATGGATGTTATATCTAGATTACATGTTAAAGAAGTAATAAAACATAGTTCCAAGTCCTTCCAATTGATCACTTCTCACCATCTAAAGCACAAACACAACTCCTCCTTCTCAGAGTAAGTGTTATGAGGTATCTTGGGATTCACATTTCCAGAACACCGGCAGATTATATCGCTCTCAGTATTGAACCCTTGTACACATTAATTAAATCTAAATTACAAATATGGTCCCGCCTACCATTGGGTGTATGGGGACGCATCAACTTAATAAAAATGGTTTTACTCCCCAAAATACTATATGTCCTCTGGCATTCTCCAGTATACATTCCCCACAAACACTTTAAATTTTTCGAGACCCTTCTTAAACCCTTTGTTTGGGGCAACAATTAGCCTGGCGCACCCTCCTTAAGCCCACTGATCTAGGAGGAACAGCCATGCCAGATCTCAACCTATACTATATAGCATCTCAATTGTCCCAACTCTTCCATGTTGATAAAACTGACAAAGAGAGATAAACCATTCTTCTCTGTCCACATTGGGCGCAACACACGGCGGACCCTATAAGTGTGATAGCAGTGGGCTCACGGGGCACCCAATCAGCTGGGAGACACACCCTCTTATACCATTATAGGCGGGTTTGGGATATTGCTATGGATAAATTAGAGATAACACCTCTTAATGATTACATCCCGCTGTGGCACAATAAAAACTTACATGAATTGTTCCAGATCCCTAATCCAGAGATCTGGAGCGCACGAGGAATATACTACCTACACCATCTCCTGTCGGATGGGGAACTTAAAACATTTCATATTCTACAATAAGAATTTACACGCCCAAATAATATGTTTTTCAGATATCTCCAGATCCGACATGCTCTAACTGCACAATTTCTGGATGCAGCCCCACAACCCTCCCCTAACTATATCATAGCCATAGTCAAGAGTACAGATCCCCAAAAACTCATATCATCCTTTTATAACATGCTTATTACTCCCTCCTCCATGAAACTAACTTATGACATCAAACCACTCTGGGAGAGGGACGTGGCTGAAATGGAGAATGAAGAGTGGAGTGAGGCCCTGGACACCTGTAAGGCAGTGTCTCCAAAGCTTTCTGACAGACGGACACATATATATATCCTACATCGATCGTACCTCACACCTCTCCGAATCCCCAGGTTTAAAAGGGATCACTCCAACTCCTGCTTGATGTGTTTGCAGGATATAGGCACATTCCTCCACCTGATATGGTCTTGTCCTGTGATTCAGGGATTCTGGAAGTAAATTGTTGACTTTCTTCATGATACTATTGGCTCACCTCTCACCTTGAACCCAAAGCCAAGTTTATTAGGGATATTCCCTGACTCTGAAATGGATAAATTTACAAAAAAATTCTTACACGAAACGCTCTTCTTAGCCAAAAGAGTCGTGGCAAGAAAATGGATTAGACCGATCCCTCCCACCCTGGTTGAATGGAAAACTGAGGTCAATGGTAGTCTTCCATATAAAAAATTTCTTTATATTAATAGAGGATGTCCTACCAAATACAATAAAGTATGGGACCGGTGGTTAAATACCTCTATCACCTACACTTAATGGTTCTTGGGGTATCCAGAGGTACTGCACAAGTATCACCAAACAACCCCAGGATACACAGTCTGACAAGATGGTTGTACTCAGGTATCTGCTCTAGAATCAGAATCAGCTAATTATTCTATCCATGTCTGTTTTTTTTGTTCTCATTGCCGAAGTATAATTTATGTAACATGCATAATTACTCTGTATGTACAATTTGGCCAAATAAAACTTTTTTGGGAAAAAAAAAGAAGTAATAAAATGTACTATCCGATAGTATTAAGAGAATTCTAATTTTGGTAATTGCTATTTTTCAATAAGGAATTGTTTTGTTAATATTCCCTTATGAACAAAAAAGTCAGCTATTCGTAAAATTGCCTCTGGGCAATCCTAACCAGTTATGTGGGCAAAAGATTTCACTCACAAGACTCCCCATAGCAGTGTTGTTGTGTATATAATACGCAGAACTTTGATCTGGAACTAAAGAATTTTTGTCCAAAGAATATTATTCCAAGGGACATTTCTTTTCTAGTTTGATGGCACACGTGTGCTTTGTGATAATTCCTATCTGAATGCATTTCAAGAAGGGAAATAAAAAAATGTATCATTTAAAAGTAGATTTTAAATGTCCCTCTGTGGTTGTTAAAGAAGATGGGAAATATTTTACCAGCTCCGGTAACATTAAAGATATATGCAAAATGTTTAAGAAAGATGAAAAGAAGTTTTGGATAAACCTTTTTCTCAAATGTCTTTTTTGGGTGTTTCATAGAATATAACACATTAGTTGATGAAGCTGGAGTCTTCTAAGGCTGGATTCACACCTATGCATTTTTAGTGCTTTTTGCATTTAGCAGATTTGCACTACAGAACGTGTTCCATAGGAAACCATGGTAGATGGACTGTAGTGAAAATCTGCAAAATGCAAAAAGCACTAAAAATGCATAGGTGTGAATCCAGCCTAAAGGTCTATATGTGCTTTCCAACAAGTCATCTCTCACCGGACAAGCACTGAGCTCCTTATTTTAATCTGCAGCAGTCTGATTATCCTAATAAAATTCTGGAAATAAAGCCTAAGGGGGAACTTTAGAGTATAAAAGCATCAGTGTGACCATGCTTTTAAGTCCAATAGAACTTTTAGTTTAAATCAGCTAAATACATTCTGGGTGCATAGAAAAAACAAAAGATGTGCAAAGTCATACAGTTAATTTCCTTTGGAAATTAGCCACAACCTCAGTAGAAAAGCCTGTTCCCTGCCAGCATGCTGCAGAAAAGGACCCTTGCTCTCTTTGAGGAAGCTGTGATCTCTTTGCAGGAGTCTGACAACCACCTACTGAGTCAAACCTATAACTCTGCAATCAGCAAAGCTCATGGTTCCTGCTGATTGGAGAGCTTAATGAGGAGATAGTAGAGTGACAGGGAGATGGGATCCCCAGTCTGCTGCTTCTGTCCAGTAAAAGCCCTGCATTGAAAGTGAGGGACAGTCCACTGATGGTACATAGGGGGGTAGAGGAGAGCACTGGCTGCTGGGGAAGCAGAGGATCAGGTAGGTAAAACTGCTGTAACTAAATGAGCATATAACCCTTATGCCCCGTACACACGGTCGGACTTTGTTCGGACATTCCGACAACAAAATCCTAGGATTTTTTCCGACGGATGTTGGCTCAAACTTGTCTTGCATACACACGGTCACACAAAGTTGTCGGAAAATTCGATCGTTCTAAACGCGGTGACGTAAAACACGTACGTCGGGACTATAAACGGGGCAGTGGCCAATAGCTTTCATCTCTTTATTTATTCTGAGCATGCGTGGCACTTTGTCCGTCGGATTTGTGTACACACGATTGGAATTTCCGACAACGGATTTTGTTGTCGGAAAATTTTATAGCCTGCTCTCAAACTTTGTGTGTCGGAAAATCCAATGGAAAATGTGTGATGGAGCCTACACACGGTCGGAATTTCCGACAACAAGCTCCTATCACACATTTTTCGTCGGAAAATCCGACCGTGTATACGGGGCATTACAGTGCGGGGGCAGCCCCATTACAAGGGAACATTTTTTTCTTTCCCCAGAGATGGGCTTTAAATATCATTTCACTTAGATAAATCAGGACCAAAATGTATTATTGATCCCAGCATCTTATTGGAATATTCCTTTCTTCAGACTCAGACTGTAAAAATTGCATTTGGAATCCGATTGGCTCATTAAAACAACCAGAAATGTTCTCTCACAAAACTCTTTACATGAATAAGCCCCAAACTGCTTATTTTTTTACAGAAAGGGTTATAGCTTTTCCAATACTGCATTCCATACACTTCATGTTACACGGTTAATTTAGATACAAATGGCGTTCCCCTTTAAACATTGTTGTTTCTCTTCTCCAAGCAGTTAATTGACATGTATTAACTTTTCCTTCTCTTGTATGAGCAGATGGTTGTCTGAGAAAAAGAAATAATAATGTAATAATGAGTTGACGGAATGCCCCTTTCACATTCTGTCCGTCATTGCTCTAGACATACGTCTGTTATCTACAATAGAATGAAGATTTCAGATTCACCCTGCTGCTTCCTTATCCTCCACCAATCACACAGTGTAACCTACCAACTATATTATAGGCTAGGCCTGCTGGTGTCTGATCTGGGTAATAATGACCTTCCCTTAATGACAGCTCAGTTCAAAGGGAAAATTGGGTTTCTCAGTAAAAGGTCACTCGGTCGATATGTCAGTAGGTTCTATCAAAGGGTCACAAGTGGACAGTCCTAGGCTTAATTGCTTTACTAATGTGAAAAACTGGTAAAAGGAAGGTGAATAATATTTCCAGGATTGCTTTTCTCCCAGAGAGTTGTCACACCAGGTATAATCTATATTGAACGTTTCATCCTTGTTTCAATGTGTTTTCTTTCCTGTTCCAAGTGGGTGACACAATGCAAGAGTTTGTATTTTTCTTAAAGCGGAAGTAAACCCATTGATTTAACAGTTTCAAAAACGGTTGCATTTACGGTACGTGCCAGGAATGTAACTGTCACATTGCTTGTGCTCTCAATCAAACTGTCAAACCAGCCAATGGCTGGTGTCATAACTGATCACATGTGCAGCATCATGGCAGTTGAAGATTAACTACTTCTTGCCCAGCCAATAGCAGAATGACGGCCGGGCAGTGGTTCTGTTATCCTGACTGGGCTTCATATGATGTCCAGCAGGATAACTGCTGGCGCGCTCCCGTGGGGTCACGCATCGCTGCGATCGTTGTTACCGCGTGTCAGTCAGACACACCGCTACACCCATCTTGGTAAAGAGTCTCTGACGGAGGCTCTTTACCACATGATCAGCCGTGTCCAATCACGGCTGATCACAATGTAAACAGGAAGCTCTCGCAGCAAAGGCATATGACATAATTGGCCACGATTAATAAAGCAACCAATTTTTGGTCCAAGAACTCCTCCTCCTCCTGTTCCTGGACTGGACTTGGGTCAAAGCAATAACTCCAAGGCAAATAATAAATAACACGTTATCTCCTCCAATTCCGCAACATGACTGGTTGACGAACGGCCATTCAGAAACTAATTGAAAAGCACGAAATGAAAAGCACGCATCAACACTCACCAAACTTCTTCAAACACAAAATTAGCAGATGGAGCCCAAAGGGTGGCGCTAAAGAGCAGAAAAACCACGTAGTACGTCTCTACGTTCGTGTTTGTTAGCCGACAATTCCTTTCCGTTTGTATACAAGACAAAATCCTGGCACACGCCTTCGGACAAAAGTCCGAGGTTTTGTCTGCGGAAAATCCGATCCTATGTACGTGGCTTAAGTCTGCGTTTCCAGTTGCAGCTTTGATCCAACTTTACACTCTCTTGATCAAAGTCGCATAAAAGTAGGGCAGGTCCCTTTTCAAAGTCGCTGATTTTCAAAGTCACATAGATTGGAACAGGTGCCACTGAAATCAATAGGCTGTGACTTGTCATGCAACTTTGTGTGTCCGAAGTCGCATGATAGGTCGCACTAGTAGAAACGTAGACTAAGCTGTGTATGCGCAGCTCAGTGTACTTTCAATAGAAGTCTGAGAGCAAACAGATAAGTATTTATTATTGCAGAATAGACATATTAAGTCTCTTCTGCAATAATGAGCTGTTTTTTTTATTAGTTACCTTTAGTTCCACTTTAAGTTCCCCCTGCAGAAGCTGTCTTATCTGACGCTGCAACAGTTATCAAATAACAGGGCCTTTGTTTTAATTTTCTGCAATCCTGGCAACACCTTTCTTATTTGACTATTGTGAAAAGCCTCCTGAAACTGGATTAAGCTCATTATATCAAAACTTCTTTTTGAGTATTGAAAAGGAACTTTAGCATAGCAGAAATGTTTCCTGGATAGCACTTGCTAATTGCTTTTACCTGCTGTCCTCCTCTTTTCACTAACAACCGGACCATTCATATCCCACTATTTGGCTGACTTTTATATACAAATTGTAGAAATTTTACTGTGCGCTAAAAATGAAGCCGAGAATGTTTTGCACGTACACCAACCTGCAAAAGGAGGTTTTTGTATTTCCGTTCTTCGCTAAAGGCGACGGCCTGTCTCCTGCATTACGGAACAATAATGAAAAAGAATTTAACATGTGCGGCTAAGAACCGGGAAAATGAACAAGTGGGAGACGGGGTGTAGCAGAATTTTTAATGTGGATGTTTAAGAATTGAATACAAGAGCAGAGAGAAGGATTTACCCAAGAAAGGGGTGCACGTGGGGTCACACTGTGATCTGGTGGGTGGAAAAGGCAGAGAAAAAACTTCAAGTGATACAAAGTCTGAGGTTGGTAAGAAAGTACAAGAAAAGTTTGAGATAAAGTGCTTGAGTAGACAGAACTATTTGGTCATAATGTTCCAATACAGAGATTTTGTAGCTCTTCCAATGTGACCTGGCATTCCGTCTACCAGTTAGGTTAGTTGTAATACACACCTTACTATAAAACAAAAGCCCTTCACATAATAGCATAAACAAATAAAAAAAACAAGATATATAAATGGCTTGTAAAGTTGCTATCCTCAGGGGTTTTAGAGAAACGTTTAATTAGTTTAATTTGAAGTTTTTGCCCTGAGCCTTATTTCTACTGAAATTTAATTTCCTATTTATCTGCTGCTCCTCTTGCCCCATCCTAAGGCTCATTACAGCTCATTTTATCTACATTCAAGCTATGAAGCTGTTTTGGTTTTTCAAACTTTTTTTTCAAACTTTCTTTAGAACTTTTATAGGTTTTATCAAGTAAAATGGTGTGATTGACATGGAAATGTTTTTCCCTAAAGCAACCAATCAGGTGTTAAAGTATAACTAAAGGCAAAAACTTTTTTTTCATTTTAGATTAGAGTAGAGTAGAGAGGAATTGGAAGACCTGTCAGGTTTTATTGCTGTCTGTGTCCCTGTAAGGTAGATCGAGGCGCTCTGTTTGTCCTGGTGACTGTCATCACTGAAAGTGAAAGAAAACCACAGTTTTTGAGCGGACACCAAAACAGGAATAGAGCCCTGACAAAATCTGTGTGACGTAACGCATAGGGTGGAGATTGATGACATACAACACGGAAGTGATGCCCTGGTCCTGAACAACTGTTTTTCAAAGGAGAATAGAGTCTGGTCAGGATAGCAGCAGTGACTGGTGAGGGTTGTTACATTAAGAAATATATTGGTGCATGGTTTCACTGCACCCTACTTTCACTTGAAAGTGAAATTTTTAATTTTTCATGTTTTAATAAATGTTATGGTTTTATGTTATGTGCTGTTCTGTCTCATTTTTATTAGCCTTTGTGGAATTTGTCCTGGAGGGTTTAAGCCCATTGATGACCCTGTTTATTCCTTTGACCATGCTCCTGTCCCCGATCCTGGTCTCCTGCCCTGCTCGAGTGCCTGTCGGGCTGTCTGTTATACCAGCTCTGCACAGTGCTGAGTGCTCCTGTCTCAAGTCTGCTGAGAGCCCTGGCAAGCCACACCTCTCAGACCTGCAGCGCAAGTGATATGTCCCTTTAAATGAGCACAACTACTGTTCCTGTCCTTATGGTCCACCAATCTATTTGGGACTGTATCACCTGCTGCAAGTTCTCCTATCAACATTTGCTGGCACTCTTGTTCTTCCTGTCCCTTGATACCCTCTGTTCCACTCTCAGCCCGGGTTGGAGATACAAGAGAGGCCAACCTCGTCATTTCAGTCTCCCTTTGTCTGTGCAGCCACAATAATAAATCGTCAATTGGACTGCCTACACGTGGATGCACAGATCACCTGTGCATAGCATGCAGACAAAGATGGCCCTTCACACACACATAGTGCTCCTATGTGAATGAGGCCTTAGTGCATTTTTTTGGGAAATTGTGCACACACTTTCAGTTTATGTGTATCTTCACTGACACATATGGACTTGGATTTTTGTTAGAACTTGGATGGTGGATCTTATTTATTCAAGTACTTATACTGTATACTTAGGAGTCACTATGGGGGTATTTACTAAAACTGTTGCACAATGATTCTGGTGCGGCTGTGCAAAGTAAATCCCCCCCCCCCCCCCAGTATCTTTTATATTTCATGCACTTTGCTATTTGGTAATTTGGTCATTTTCACTGTATCCTATTAGTTTAGGTTTTATTATGATTTTGCACTGCACTGTATTAGCATTATTTGTTTTTCTTAGAAAGGGAAACTTTCCAAAGGAGACACTGGTTCTGAGGACCCTAAAGACTACCATGGATGTCCAAGACCCCATCATGGCTCCACAAAAAAGAAGAAGAAAATATGAAGCAAGATTCAAGCTGAAAGTCCATACGATGACTGTCTTAACTGGACAGTCAATGTATTAACTGGAAAGTTAGGGGGTCGTCTTATACGCCCAGTCGCCTTATACGCCGCCATATACGCGTAGCCAAGTCCCAGGTCCCCTTTGGTCTAATGAGAACCTACAGAGATAGGGATAAGTGACATCCTTCTATGTAGAGTGGGTTACGAGGCATGGTGGGTGTGATGCAAGGTAGATACATGGGCACCAGACACTTCTTGAATGCAAAGAGATTTAATTTCCCTTAAACAGAACTGTGGGAGAGAGGGTTTAGGGCCAGGACACCCTTTAGTAGTTGCATTGTTAGACTCCGAGACATCTATAGATAGACAGCCATGCAGGAAAAGGCACCCATCCAGACACCACATCCGCATGTGTAGGCACGCTGTCTCCTATGGCAACAATCTTGAACAGTTCCTAACAAAGGTACCATGAACTCTTTCACTCAATTGAGCTCCCAGTCTTTCTCACTAGACTTGCCGATCCACTGCCACTGGATCTCCTGAGCTCTTCCAACCTTCTCGCTCAGTATCTTCCTCAAGCGTCATCCCCACATTCCTGCTGGGTCCCTAGCTTGGCATCCAAGATACTTCTCAAGCATCACCCCACTGGCCTGCTCGGTCCCTAGCTTGAAACACAAGGCTGCTCTGCAAGTGTTACCTCCGCTGGCTGAGTCCCTGGCTTGACACCTGCTGAAGTTTCCCTATTCTTCACCGTCCCCGGTTGGTGAGAACACTGCTCCGGTACTTGCTTCAGCTACTTACAGTGGTCCCTGGTAACAAGGTGGATGGTTCCTTAGTGGTGACAGCTTCCCCTCTACCTCTGACCCCGACAGGTTCTCTGGTCGGCAGAACCGGCACTTCTGGTTGGAATGCAAGCCACAATCCCAACCCTGCGCTGCTCTCTTGCTTCTGGATACGCCCTCAGACAGCCTAGCAGCCAGATGTCCCCGGGATAGGCCTTAGGCTCTGACCTAGTAGCCCGGGACAGCACAACACACGTCCATCCAGACAGCCGTCCAGGTGGCACAGAACCCCTGATCAACTGACCTAACCCAAATAAATAGGTTCTCCCAGCAGGCCAAAGGACCCAAGAAGATCCCTGCCCATTGGCTGAGATACCCCATCTATTCCTAATCTGTCCTTGCACTGCCCTTGTCTTATCCAGTGCCACCAGATACCCGGCCATCTAGTGACAGAAGAGAGAAGTGCAGCAATTCCAGAATTAGGGTGGAATCAATTGATCCCCCTATCAGTTGGCTGAGGCAACTATACCCGGCAGGTAAATGTACTAGCAACCCTGCCTAACCATCAGGGTACTACATACGGTACCTTGGTTTGCACTCCTCCATTTAACAGTTCCTCCCTCACTGAATCCCATCTAAATTGGCTACCTTTAGAATATTGGCAGAAGAACAAACTACAGCCATAGTCTGGATGAAACAATTTGTACAACTCACAGAGGTTAAACAGCGCATCAACTTTTTCTTTATCAAAAAAACTCACTAGCATATTTACTAACACTCACAAAAAAAAATTCTCTATGTTAAACCCATGGATCCAATTCATCCACACATCACTTTTGCCAGATAGCCTAACTTCTTTATAGCAAACTTATCTGGAAGGGAACAACAAGGGGATTTCCCCTTCCCCACTACTGCCTTACTTCGACTCTACAATCCCACCCTTATATTTTCCCCACCTATTTCCAAGTGTTTTTTCTTTTTGTGGCTCTTAGTTTTTTTCGTAGACTATGCACACCTATAGCTACTGAACAAACCTAATGCCACTTACACGATAGGACTAACCAACAACAAAACCGTGGATTTTTGTGCGAAGGTTGTTGGCTCCAACTTGTCTTGCATTCACACGCTCACACAAATGTTGGCCAACAATTACCAACGTGGGAACATGGTGACGTACAGGACGTATGACGAGCCGATAAAAAGGAAGTTCAGTAGTCATGTGGTATCTCCATTATGAACGCTATTTTTACAAGACTGAGTGCTTCCGGCTCGTACTTGATTCCGAGCATGCGTGAAATTGTGTACACATGATCGGACTTTCCGACAGCAAAGTTTTGCTGGCGGAAAATTTGAGAACCTGCTAGCCAACATTTTGGCGGAAAGTCCAACAACAAATGTTCAATGGAGCATACATACGGTCGGACTTTCAGCCAACAAGCTCACATCCAACATTTCATCCAACATTTCCCGTCGTAAAATCCGACCGTCTTTACGCGGCATAAGACTTACAAACCTATGTTAAGTGACACTGTAGCCTGAAGCTAGGCCTCCTCATACCAAAGTCCTCCTCTTCACATACTAGTTATCTTCAGAACATGTGAGGAACAGAGCATGGTCTCAATGTAATTTTATGATATTGTCTACAAGACATTGGTAACACGATTACATGGTTTTTTACTTATATTGAAAGTTCAATAAAACATTTATTGGAAGCGAAAGTACAGTTGAGCGTTAATAGCCTAGACTTGTTTTAGTATACACACAGAGTTCACCAGAGTTATTAAACCGTGCCTGTCTCCTGCCATAGATAAAGGGATGGAAACAAGCCATAGATGTAATCAATCTCTCCAGCATATTTTCATTCCTCTGAAAACTTTATTTTTAGGTATAGATTCATCATATTTCTTGGAATCCCCCAGATTAATCTCTGTATGTGTCAGTGGAAAAATGACAGTATGACAGAACCATCAGCTGTTATCAGGCATCGAGCTGTTTCCAAATTCTACAGATATCGACTGCTAATTTCCTGTGTGTCTGTATGGCTTCCTTTTTTATCCATTTTGTTTTGTAACCGTTGCCTGGATTTACAAATGCAATAATGTCTTTGTAACTTTTTCCCCAACCTTTGTCTGTCTTTGGCCCTGCTTCATCAAACTGCAGCAGCACTTAAAGATAACTTCCAGGCAGGGGTGGACTGACCATTGAGCCACTCGGGCACTGCCCGAGGGCCCTGGGCCACTAGGGGGCCCCATCAAGGTTGCCAGCCTCAGTAAAACCAGGGACAGCATGTATAAATATGTGTTTTTTTTTACATCTGTCTGTGTATACATGTATGTGTATACTGTGTGATTGTATACTGTGTGTGTATACTGTGTGGCCCCATAACCTCTGATTGCCTGAGGGCCCCATAATCTCTAATTGCCCGTGGGCCCCATGAGTTATCAGTCCGCCCCTGCTTCCAGGTATGCATATTTTGTACAAAATTGCATTGGTCCAGCTTGGACCAAAGTAACTGTATATATCATACCTGGATGATGCCCCTGGAAGCTAGAAATCACTGAAGTAGACATCGCTATTCTAGTGATCTCTATTTTCTCTTCTGAGTCCCATGTCAATCGCCTGCCCTGCTCTCCACCTTGTCCAATCAGAGAACTTTTGCATTAATTCAGAAAATGCAATGCATTTTCTTAACGGCGCCTGTGTCCAGGCTGGACCAATGTAACTATGTATAAAATATCCAAGCATAGATCTGAACTCAGATAAAAAAGTAAAAAAAAAAAAAAACAAGGAATACAAAAACACATATAAATTGCAAAAAAAAATGGGCAGACCCCAAGGACTACTTGGTCTTTTTTTTCCGCCGTCACTTTTCTGTTTCTATGTTTCCATACCTAGAATTCTTCTTTAAAGTGTAGTAAACCTAGCCAAAAAATCCTAAAAATGAATATAGCCACTTCACAAAAGCTTTTTATATCATATGCCTTAAAAATAAACCCCCTGTGATTCCTTCTTACTTTTTTGCAGCATATTTTGCTTTCCATGTCTCCTATCTGAAACCAGAGCCCTTTTTACTGTTCTCTTCTGCATCTGTACAGTGTAAAACTTCCGCCCTCACTTTCAGTAATGCCTGGAATCTCGAGCATGCGCATTGAGTACTCCTCTCTGCAAGTCCTGTGATTGGCGCTGCTGTTTATGCCCCCATGTGACATAGCAAGTCACATGGGGCTTTTTTAGGAAGTTGTGCACAGGGGTGTACTCTCGCGGGATTGTAATGCAATGCCACAGAGAGTGGATGACAGAGTCACGGCATCGGCGGGAATAGACTGATGGCACACAGAACATGCCGTAAATAGCCACAGATATGCACATGCACCTGTGACATCATGAAAGTGATCCTGGCTCGATTGCAACAGAACGGCAAAGAATAGACACAATGTAAAAAGAGCACCATGTACATTGATTATAAATGATTTGAATGCAACAAAGTAATAATCTTGAGTTTACTACCACTTTAAGTCATACAAAAATGCACTTGAAATAGAATGATGCCCTCTGATTAAAAAAATATATGCTGCAGGAGATAATTTTACATGCATTTGAACTCATAGTTTTCTTTTAGTCTCCCTGCAAATACCTATTGATCCTGCCAGTGAAGTCCAACCAATGCAGCTTCCTGTGATACATCTTGCTGTTATGGCATGGTAATGCTGCTACACAGCTCATGAATTCAGAGCAGAGTTGTCACCCTCATGTAGGATGTGCCTGCTTGCACTACAGCAGGAGGAGAACATTTTGTGGAGGGCGTAGCTATCAGCGTTTTCACGGCTTGTAATTCAGCACCTGACGACACCTAGTCCTACCCACTGTTTTCCCATTGAAAGGAGCTTGCCATGATCTAGTGTACACTCACTTGCCACTTTATTAGGTACACCTGTTCAACTTGGTAACACAAATTGCTAATCAGCTAATCACATGGCAGCAACAATGCGTTTAGGCATCTAGATGTGGTTTGAAGTTCAAACCGAGCATCAGAATGGGGAAGAAAGGGGATTTAAAGCGGGGGTCCACCTATCTAGCGTTTTTTTTTTTTTTTGAGTTCATTCACAAACTTTTCTTCTCAGCATTACATACTCACATATTGTGTGTAATATGTCCGCCTGTGTCAGATTTAGTCGGAAAGAATAACTTATAACATTCACTGCAGGCGGTTTCCATCTTCATTGTGGGCATTTGAAGCCCACAAGCATTTATTTCCTGGATGTGGTGAATGCTGTGCTCCCAGCATTCACCGCTCGTTCCCGCACATGCTCAGTGGCATCCTGGGAAGCCTGAGACTAGCTCCCAGGAGTCTGGGAGAGGCTAGAAACATGCCTACTCCCACGGGAGGAGAACCAGGAAGTGCAAAGAAGAATAGAAAAATAAAAGGTAATTACGATGATTTAAATTTTTTTAAACGGCATGTCAGCATCTAGGCAAGGAAGAGAATACATACAGATATTGTTCAAAATTTGGGTGGAACCCCGCTTTAAGTGACTGAACGTGGCATAGTTGTTGGTGCCAGACGGGCTGGTATGAGTATTTAAAAAACTGCTGATCGACTGGGATTTTCACGCACAACCATCTCTAGGGTTTACAGAGTTTACAGAGAATGGTCTGAAAAAGAGATAATATCTAGTGAGCGGCAGTTTTGTGGGCGAAAATGCCTTGTTGATGTCAGAGGTCAGAAGAGATTGGGCAGACTGTTTCGGGATGATAGAAAGACAAGAATAACTCAAATAACCACTCATTACAACCAAGGTATGCAGAATACTATCTCTGAATGCACAATACATTGAACCTTGAAGCATATGAGCTACAGCAGCAGAAGACCACACCGGGTGCCACTTCTGTCAGCTAAGAACAGGAAACTGAGACTACAATTGAATTTACACAGGCTCACCAAACTTGGACAATAGAAGATTGGAAAAACGTTGCCTGGCCTGATGAGACTCGATTTCAGCTGCGTCATTCAGATGGTAGGGTCAGAATTTGGTGTAAACAACATCAAAGGCAGCCCCTGTGCCCATCAAATGCAGCCACTGTGCCCATCAAACGCAGCCACTGTGCTATCAAATGCTGGCACTGTTCCCATCAAATGCTGCCACTGTACCCATCAAATGCTACCACTGTGCCATCAAATTCTGCCACTGTGCCCATCAAATGCTGCCATTGTGCCATCAAATGTTTCCACTGTGACCCCCCCCGCCCGCTCGCCAACCGTCTGCCCGGCACTTACCCTGTCTCGGTGGGGCAGCGGGTGACAGCGCCGAGCGGTGTCCTCCATGCGTCTCTTCCCGTCCTCTCCTCCCGATAGGCGTCCAATCACAGCGCCTGTCGTTTCAGCCAATCAGGTGACGTGTAACAAACCCGAGCACCTGATTGGCGGAGAGGCGGTTCAGTGTTAGGAAAGTGAATATTCATTCGCTGTTCTAACACACCTGGGTGAACTGCGAGCGTCAAGCATGGCGCGTGCAGGTCACCTTTTTTGATGCCTATTAGAGCCTATAGCTCTAATCAGGTGCTTAAAAAAAAACCCGCCGCTGTAATTCAGGCACCCGGAGCCCGAACAGGGGCCAGGTGCCTGAATAGGGGGTGGCAGCAGTGGCCCTGGATAGGTTCATGCAATGTATGAATCTATCCATTGGTCATAGAGGGGGTGGCTGGGGAGAGGGGGCAGTGCCCGTCTGCCCTTAATGGACGCACTGCCACTGTTTAAATGCCATGGCCTATCTGAGTATTGTTGCTGACCATATGACTATAGTGTACCCATCTTCTGATGGCTACTTCCAGCAGGATAATGCACCATGTCACAAAGCTCAAATCATCTCACCGCTGGTTTCATGAACATGACAATAAGATCACTGTACTCCATTGGCCTCCACAGTCACCAGATCTCAATCCAATAGAGCACCTTTGGGATGTGGTGGATTGGGAGATTCTGGATGTGCAGATGACAAATCTGCAGCAACTGTGTAATGCTATCATGTCAATTGACCAAAACGCCTGAGGAATGTTTCCAACACCTTGTTATATCTATGCCACGAAGAATTAGGGCAGTTCTGAAGGCAAAAGGGGGTCCAACCCGGTACTAGCAATGTGTACCCAATAAAGTGGCCATTGAGTGTATATCTTTCCAGCTTAGGTGGTGGGTGATGGATTTTTACAAAACACTACTGAAGATTCTTTATATCACTAGGACACTATATTTTACTCAAGGTCATCTGCTTTAATTATATTGGGATGATGGTTGTATTTATTGTGTTGTATTTAGAGATTAGCTCATCGCTGGTGGTTGTATTTAATTCATATTGTTTTATTATAGCGCTGCACTATTTACCTTTCCTTCCTTACTTGAAAAGATGTGGTATAGCAGTTAGGGGATTTGTGATACTTTTTTGTATCTTTGAGATATTTATATGTATAGTTTTTTACAAGTGTGCAAAATCTTCACAAATTGCTTGCAAAACTTCTTTTACCTTCAGCGACTGAGGCAAATTCTCTTTTATTTGTGTCTCACGCGCTCTGCTCCCAGACACTGCAGCTCATAGTGGGAGGGTTTCAGCAGCAGTGCTGTCAATCCAGAGTACTATGGGCAAAACTAGTTGTGGCCAAGTGCTGATTGACATGATACAGGATTTTGAATCAACAGTGACAAAGCTGATAGCCATGCCCCCTGCAACATCTTCTCCTCCCACTGTAGTGCAAAGCCTACATCAGAGTGATAAATCTGCCCTGAATTCAGGAGCAGTGGAGCATCATTGCCCAAAGGCAGGGGCGTCACTAGGGGGTGGCTTTTGGGGCCATAGCCCCGAATCTGGGGCCAATAGCCCCGAGTCTCTGCAGGGGTCCCCAAGGGGAGGGGAGGCTCTCTGGGGACCCTGATGCAAGGGATAGGCTCTCTGGGGACCCTTATGTAATGGGGGCTCTCTGGGGACCCTGATGTAAGGAGGAGGCTCTCTAGGGAACTTTATATAAGGGGGGCTCTCTGGGGACCCTGATGTAAGGGGGCTCTCTGGGGACCCTGATGTAAGTGGGGGGCTCTCTGGGGATATATATATACACACACACACGTATATTACTGTATATACATGTGTATGCTCGCCCAAGCGTATGACTTTCTTTACTACGCTGCTATGGGCTCTAGCCCCAGATCTTTTGTACACTTAGCAATGCCCCTGCCCAAAGGTGTCCCAATGATCTTTCATGCAGAGTGGGGTCGCTCTAATACAGGAGGTGTGTTACTGGCCAGATAAAGGTAAGGTAAAAAAAAGAGAGGAAAAAACAAAACAAAACTAATACAGCCACCACATCTAATGACTGGTAAGCTGCAATATATTACATTTTTGGTTTTGGATTTAATACTGCTTTAGGCCCTCCAGCTTAGATCTGCACAATTACACGTTAAAAAATCGTGATCTCGATTCCAGCCCCCTCACAATCTCTATGAGCATTTCCCGA
The DNA here is from genome assembly GCA_037952925.1 of Lithobates clamitans. Taxonomy (NCBI): domain Eukaryota; kingdom Metazoa; phylum Chordata; class Amphibia; order Anura; family Ranidae; genus Lithobates; species Lithobates clamitans. The sequence continues at coordinate 464,111 of JBBGZY010001622.1, read as the reverse complement.
TTCATTCATGTAACAAGCATAGAGAGTTCTCCTCTCACTCAGCTGTCAAAAGAAAAAAAGGGCAACCTGCCAAGTTTTTCACAACATATTCCCGGTAGATAACTATAAACATTGTAACTTTTCCTTCTTAGATCAAAGGAAACTAAACTAGTAACTAGTAAAGTTAGCCTATTTTTTTTGTATAATTTGAAAGATGTTACGCTGCGAGAATCATGATCTTTATTCTAAGCAAAAAAATCGTAAGTGTCATTTTAGCTAGAATCGTGCAGCTCTACTCCAGTTTGTCCCAGACAAACTATTTTACTTTAGCTAGTCTATTCTTTTATGTACCTGGAGTTCTGCTTTAATATCGTGATCCCAGTTGTGCTAATATCAGGTTGGAAAAACTGAAATTGATTCAAGTGGTGCACATGCAATATAAAACTACTACACCGCAACTGTCATTTTCAACTAAAATAAAGATCCTACACTAGAAATGTGATTATTTCACTCCCAAAAGCTCCTGTGTACTCTGCAATCACACTTCTGCTTGATGTGAATAGATGACAGTGTCAGTCTTTGGCCGGAATTGTAGGGGATTGTGGGTAAGCGGTAGCAAGGCTTTTCATGTGAGCATAATATCACTCTGCAGCAGACCTCTTACCGTTCATTAACATGCACCTCACACAATCAGGGCACTTAAAACCCATGCACAGCACACACTGATTAGGAGAACAGTCAGCAGATACAGACAGCCATTATAAGGTGCTTTACAATATATTATTCTTCATTGTTTTGCCATGTGCCCGGATGGCTCTTAGCATGAAGAGAGATTATTTATACAGAATTTCCCAATTTTCTGCACAGAAATATTTCACTCAGTCATATAAAGTGCCAATTTCCATCTAACATGCCCCAAAGGAAGGTTCTTGATGAATATTATTTTATTGAAGCATATTTATTCCCAATAAAAAATTTACTATTACCATACTTGACAGATATGACGACACTCAAACCCTCATGCATACTATCCCAGCGGCTCTCTCTTTGCTCAAGGTGCTTGTCCCTTAAGAAGTACGTCCTCCTCTGACCATCCACAGCAATACTAAGCCCTGGGCCACACTCTGTGTGTATCAAGGTGGACGTAAAAGATTTTTTTTTTTTTTTTTTTTATATCCACCTCAGCAACATTTTCTGAGACGTTATTTCAACTTTGCAGTTCAATTTTGTCCAATCTCGTATTCACATCATAGTGGCTTGTTCAAGATTATCTCTATTAGTTATTTAAATATTTATTTTATTTTATTTAAAAGGGAAGAACAAAAACATATAGAACTACTCTTACTGCCTTACCTATTCCTTATCTCTCTTTCTCTCTTCCCCTTCTCCCCCCCCCCTTCTATCTGGTTTGTTTCTTCTTAGGTCCCTTAAATTTCTAACTCACAGCCCTTCTCCTTCTTTCATCTTTTCCAGATATATATCCGAGGTTTTAAAGCGTTTCCAACCCTCCCAGGTACTGATATACTTCTTATATTGTCGTCTATCCCTGCTACTCAAAAGATCCATTTTACAATAGTAATCTATATGTTCATACCACTCTCTTATGTCTGGTTTTTGACTTTTTAACTATTTTTTTGGGATCAAACCCTTTGCAGCATTCAGAAGTTTTGGGACCATTGTTCTCTTATTGTTTCTTTGGGATTTTGTAATCATGAAATAAGTAGGTCCATATATTTTGCTCTATTTTCTCACCAGTTATCTCCTTTATATTATTCACTATTTCTTGCCAATGCTTCTTTATTCCTGGACACTCCCACCATATATGCGTCATTGTTGCTCTTTGGTTGCAGTTTCTCCAACACAAAGATGTTCTCTCTTGTTGGTATCTATTGGTTCTCACTGGGGTCAGGTACCACCTTGCTAAAAATGTATAATTCATTTCAATGGTGTTCATATCTCAGGCATTATTATATCCCATTCCTATTATCTTTTCCACTTGTTGATCTTCTAGTTTTAATTCCAGGTCTTTTTCCCATTGTTCGATGTAATCGGGTCTTACTTGTCCTTCTAGGTCTGTCAATATTCTGTAGATTTTTGATATTCCAATTTTCAGTGGCGTTTGGGTAAAACAAAGTTTTTCCAATGGGCTTAATTTCTCTTCTTCTCTAACTGGATGTGGTAATGTATTTACTAAGTGTCTTAATTGATAGAATTTCAATTTACTTAGCTTCCACCCATTGAATTCTTCTAGTTCTAATCATGTTTTTATCCTACCTTTTGTGATAATATCTTTCAATTGTGGGTTTCTTATCTCGTGTCCGGCGAATATCTCCTTCCCCGGTATAAAAAAATTTGTTCCCATGAGTTCCATTAATGGTGAGTTGTATGTCCATTCATTTTCCGCGTGTACTGTGTCCCAAATTTTAAAAACATTTTTAGTTATTTTGTGAGTTTCCGAATCAATTATTCTTAACTTTCGTGGTATCCATATGTTTTTGTGCAATGTGGTCTTACTTATTGTGTTTTCCATCTCCACCCACTTTTTTTCACTGTTTCCATTTATCCACTCAATCATTCGTGAAATGATTCTGCTACAGTCTCTGACTGTTGGCTATGCTCCTCTGATGCATTTCTCTCTGATTGGGCTTAATTGCTGAAGTAGACCTCTATGATTATGCCCAATCAAGGTGAAACACATCAGTTGGGTGCGGCCAACAGGGGGGATTGTAGCTAAAGATTTTTCTTTCACTTTGAGATGTGGTTGATACACCACAACTGCGGCCCAGGGTTTTGTGTTGACAAAAAGGTACTATATTGCAATTTACCATTTCTTAGAACTGGTGACTGCATTGGTTTTCTGCCACTGTATCTTTGGAGGGAGCCTTGGTTGTTACAAGGGATGAACTAAAAACATGATAATATGCAGGGTGACTCAATTAAAATTAAATATAACATAGAAAATATAAAAAAAAAAACACATGAAAAAAAAGTCCAGATTAGGTCCTCCAAAACACTGCAGTGACACTTTGCAGAAAGGGAGTGTTCAATCCACTTTGACGATCACCACGTGATCCTTCACCAACCACAAGCAATGGACTCTTACCAGAACATGAGGACTCTACTAGAGAGTCACATCAGCATAAATATGACAATCCCATCAATCAGAAATCCTGTTCATATTGTTTGAAAGAAGTTCAGCAGTATATCTCCCGATTCCAATCAATGGTAACATCAATGGCAAAGCATGAAAGTCCACGGAAAATCAAAATGAAAAAATAGTCTAAAACTGTTTAAAAGGTTTTATTGCACCTCAAAGTATGAATACTACTCACATAGTTAAAAACAATCCACGATGTTGTCACATTTGACAAAACGCATTGGGATTAGCTAACGCAAGTGACGTCGCCACGCCTACTTGGACCAGGAATTTTTGTGAAGCATTGTTTGGAACCTCTATCATGCATGTTGGGAACGTTATGCATACAAAGCGTGTATTGTTTTTATCCATGTGAGTAGTATTCATACTTTGAAGTGGAATAAAACCTTTTAGACAGTTTTACACTATGTGAAAAGTGAAAATGAATACAGCCACCACATGTAAGTACTGGTAAGTTGCAACATATTACATTTTTGCACTCCAGCAGATTCCATATGGCATTACACGATTCTGACATCCACAGGCACAACTCACAGAGGCAAAGGAATGATGGAATTTGTAGTTTCACCACAGCAAAGGTGCCTGCCTACCCCTGCTTTAGGCTTCTCCCTGGCAGCTGCTGTCACTTTTGAAATTGGAGCAGCTATGCCGACGGATCTCACCATGGTAGATGGACTTATAATTCTCAATGGAACATACACACACAGTCTTTTGGCATTACCTCCAGCTCTGTAACTGAAAATCTGCACCTCGGTAGAGAGAAGAAGCTGGAGAAAAAAAGAGTCTGCAGGAGCCTGACATTGCACCCACGATCCACTGATTGTGGGTGCAATGCCTTGCAGGCTCTTATGGAAAAAATAATATATGAATATTTTTTTCACGTATTTGCAATCCTGGCCATAATAAGTAATGATGCATACAAAATTCTATACACTTTCTTTAAAGGCAATCTGGAATAAAATGTGAGATTTCTTTAACATGCAATTGTTCAGTAATTGTATAAAATAACATTACCACCACCAATATCACTGCCAAGACACGTTTTATAATTTGATAGTAAATTCAGCAAAGCAGCATTCATTTTAACTAATTATCTGCCGCATCCAGGCACAGAGTAAAGCGTTTCAGACTTCATGAAGTGTTTTGCTATTATAAAATAAAGATTAGTGGTTTAACTCTCCAGCACCTACCAAATACTTGTAGGCAGGTGCAGTCTACTTTCCCCACTGCAGGTGGCACTATCTGCAGCAGCACTGCAGTTGGATAGGAAGTTGGGAGGAACATGGCTCACCTCTATGGTTTCCTGGGTCACTGATTAGATTAGATGCTGCTGCCCCATGTGACTCTAGCAACCATCTTGGGTCAGGCAGAGTCTTGGCCCTGGCTCCCAGGTTTTGCACCCCTTTGGCCAGTTGGTACAGTAGGGGGAGGTACCCTACCTGTAAGGGACAGTACTAGCGCTAGGCAAAGGTTCCTGACGAGTAGGAAAAGCATAGGGGTGCATCTTTTCTAGATACTTCCCGATTGGGCATGAGATGGCCAGGTGGCATTCTGCCCCCTCTCAACAGACACTGTCAGTTTGGTTAGAATCTACTGCTTCACCTTGTTGGAAACTGTGAGTGCACCCGGCTGGGTAGCCTTCCCGCTGGGTTTGTTGTAAACTGTTGCTGCATTACTTCAATACAAATTTTACATTGCACTCGACTGTAGGAATTATTGATGCCGCACACACTGCACCCCAACTACATACTGAAATATCACTTTTGGGTAGACTAACCCTTTACATTTCTAAAACCTAAATACAAATACCTAAATGTGTGCATCATGCCTGGTTCGCACTGTAAATTGACCTCAGGATGGTACAGCAGGCATCTTTGGGTGCCCACATGCATCTCAGACCCCAGATAAAACCTGCAGCCAATATACAAGCATGTACCACCCTGCAGGCTTGCCAAATGACTTTTGTAATGGGCATTTGGTTGGTTTCTTTACTATAAAAATCAATGTGAATAAAGGAGCAACCCAGAAACAAAGAAACTTGAAGGAACTCCAAAGCAACTGAGAGGAAACTTAGAGGGAGTTCAGAAACAACACAAAGGCAGCGGAGGGCAGTGGAGGGACTGCCCCCCCCCCCCTCAGGCAGTCACAAAAAACAAGAAATACATTTTTTTTTAAATGGCCCTTAAAAAAAAAAAGAGGAAAAAAAGGTTTAAGCGAACTGTGTTCGGGCACCTATCTATGCAATCAAGATATTGCAGACGTGGCGCTTTAATTGCAGGCTTTTGACCTGCCTTGTGGCGCAATCGATTGAATGCTTCCGCCCGGCGCCCATGGTATCACCAGGTGCTTTGATTGAGATTGGCACCGCCCTAGGACATGGGCGGTGCTTTCCCTCCCAGTTACAACGTCACTTCCGGTATACCAGTGCCAGTGATAAATCAGAAGTGACGTCAGCAGCTCCGTGGAATGCACATCCCGAGCGGAGCTAAGTAAGTAAGCCCCACCGAATGTAACCTTGGAGGCTCATTATGCTGATTGTCCCTAACAACCCCTAGCAGTACATGAGTGGTCCCATAATAATAAGCAGGATGCACAAACTGCGATAATTAAGTATACTAAAAATACTAAGTATACTAAGTTATTGGCAGATAATATAAACAATGAAAAGTGGGGTTTAAGTTGATATCATATAGCAATATCTATACTGTATATAATGACATGCAAAAAAATGTATCACATATGCTGGTCAGTACAGAGTTTGCTTTTTTCACATAGAACTGAAAGATGTGCTACTCTGGAATTGGATGAGTCAACTGATCTTCCCAGCTGCAAATTAGAAATCAGTGCTAATTTTTCAGTTTGTTTGCGCTGATCTGTGAGGCTATGCTATATATCATGATCTGTGAGGCTGTGCTATATACCATGATCTGCGAGGCTGAGCGATATACCATGATCTGTGAGGCTGTGGTATATACCATGATCTGTGAGGCTGAGCTATTTACTCTGTCCTGTGATGCTGAGCTATATACTCTGTCATGTGATGCTGGGGCTGTATACTCTTTTCTGTGATGCTGAGTTGTATACTCCTGACACTATGGGTGGAAGCAAGTGGAATACAGGGGACGGAGTGGGTGGATTCTATAAGGGGTGGGTCCTATGAGAAGTAGGAGGGGTCAAAAAGGAAGGGCGGGGTCTGGCGCCCCCCGTCCCAAAACTTCACCAGCCGCTACTGCACAGAGGGAGCACCAAAGCAATCCAAATGCAAACAGTTTTAACTACAAAAATAAACAAATGCATTTTCCATTCACAACCGATCCCTAACACTGACCTACTGCTTGCAAAAATGCACAAAATCTATAATAGAATTATGTAGCAGGGATTTTGAGGAACCGCAATGGCAAGGACGGGGTTTATTTGTCTTCTATCTATCCTTCTCTTTATGCTACGTGTTCTCGCAGGCACTTGTACTGGTGGAATCCATTCTGTCCAGTCTTCTCCTCTCTGCCACTGAGCAGAGATGGGGAACAGAAAGTTGTATAACAATGACCATTCTTTTCTGGAAAAGTAGTCAATAACTTTACAGGTATTGGCTGTTCTCTGTAAAACTCCTCAATGAACAGGTTGTTTTCATACAAACATCGCTCATTTATATCCTCTATACACATCTATAGCTATGAAGCCATATCCCCTGTATTGGAGCTGATCAATTATTGGCAAATCTTGACTAAATTTCTGCACTCTGACTACAACTGTCTGCTTTAGCTTTCCTCTCCTCCGTCCCTTCGAGCAAGATAATCATTCTCCCCCATATTGGCAGTCTGGCTCGTAAGGCAGCCAGCAGGCCCTGTCTCCATGGCAACAGATCCCTCGTCATGCTTCCTCAAAGCCTCCTTTGATTTCATATCCTGCAATTTGCTGCCGTCCTGCAAAACCCATAAAAAAGGTGGGAAAAATAGAAAATAAAGCCACAGAGAATCAGCAATCAAGGAATGCGAAAACTAATTCTCCTGAAGATCAAACAGGGGATGATTAAGCGCTTAACTGTTTGGTGTCTAGAGAAGGTAGCAACAACACTGCGCTAATTGTGAACATGCCAAAAACAGTACACAAAGGATAAAATTAGATAAGACCTATGAGTATGAATGTTTACACACCACATTGGGTTGATTTAGATCCAACTTCATGCTTGTTGCAATGGATAATCTGTGTTAGTGCTAGTTCACATGGGCATTTGATATTTGGTATCAGAGCTGTTATCACAGCTTACCAAACAACCCATGTAAGTATATAAAGATGGTAGCCTGTATAAGGGTTGATGGTAGAAGCGTCACATCTCTGCAGATGCTTTAATAGCTAATAATTGCTGTTAGCACAGCTCTCTTTTTCCTAATCCTTTCCCTTCATGAGATCGGAAATTTTCTGTATATATTTGCATTCACGGCACTCATGTATGTACACATATACAAGGTATGTATATAAATTCTTTCCAAACTGTATCTGACTTTTGGATATTTTTTCAATATCCTTTCTATTTATTCAAACTTATATATTTTTTCATCTATATGTTTGATTTGGTTTTTACATTGTTAAAAACAAGTGTGATCTTAAAGGGAGTCCCTTCCGTTACATCCTCACATAGTGAGGATTCTATGCCTCACTATTCTCGTGTTAGGCAAACACGCACCTGATACTCATTTTCATTATTTAAGTGGTAGCCAAGGATGCATTTATTTCCCCCCTGTGCATGAAATCTTTATCCCCATGATTAAAGGAGTTGTAAAGGCAGAAGGTTTTTTTTATCTTACTGCATTCTATGCAGTAAGATAAAAAGCCTTCTGTGTATAGCAGCCTCCCCAGCACCCCCTAATACTTACCTGAGCCCCATCTCTGTCCAGCGATGTCCACGAGTCCCTCGGCCCTCCGGAACTCTCCCTCCTGATTGGCTGAGACATAGCAGCGACGCCAGAGGCTGTCAATCAAAGTCAGCTAACCAATCAGGAGAGAGAGGGGGGTGGGTCCGAATGGTAGCTCCGTGTCTGAATGGACACACAGAGCAGCAGCTCAGCTCGGGTGCCCCTATAACAAGCTGCTTGCTGTGGGGGCACTCGACAGGAGGGTGGGGCCAGGAGCAGTGAAGAGGGACCCGAGAAGAGGAGAATCTGGGCTGCACTGTGCAAAACCACTGCACAGAGCAGGTAAGTATAACATGTTTGTTTTTGTTGTGTTGTTTTAAACAAAGACTTTACAATCACTTTAAGCCCCGTGGGCAGGTCGAAACGTGTTGGAAGCGTGGCATGGTGGGAGCCCTGACTGAGGCTGTTTTCACTTTTCATGTACAGGGTTTCATAGTGATGCGCAGATTTTAGGACTCGTCTCTCCCCTCTCCCCTTCCTCCCTCCCCTTCCCCCTCTCCCAGCCTTAGTTTTAACATGAGCTCACGCTTACTGGTTTTATCCCATTTTTACTTACCTGCAACAATTCTTGTGTACTCCTCTTTTACATGTTCAACCTTGATGACCAGGCACAATTTAATAATTCATTTCAGATATTATTCTCCTGATGAAGCGGTAGAGTTACGCGAAACACATGTATCATTTTCTGTATTTTAATAATGTTTTGGTACAATCTTGTTGAATTTGTTATTGTGTTTTGGGATATCCTATTTTTATGATGTTTTGTACAAATAAAAATGTAATTTTTTATAATCTTGTCTGTATATACTGTCTAAACTGGTACCGTGATAGTCCATAGCTCTTTTTTCTTAGAGGTGACCAATAGGGGATTGGTCCCCTTTTCCAATTTCACTTCAATATTCTGGATGATGGTACCTCCCTTCTACCTTAATGTAACTAATTTCATTAGAGGCTAATGTTTTTGGTTTCTTTTTTCCTTATTATATTTGATAACGTGAGGAATGTATGTCATTTGAAAGTATTTCGCAATTTCATTTGCTTTTAACATTCAATTTTAGAATGAATGTAATTTCCTGAAGGAAAATCACATTCACAAATGAGTTGGTAATGTTTTGCAGCAAGAAGAGAAATGTTCATGTGTCATGTGAATCCAGCAACTTCATGAAAGTACTATGCAGACAGCATTATGGTCAAGGGATGGTAGCGAGCCAGAACTGCAGAATTAGATTACCACTAAAGAATGTAGGGGTGGCTACATTGAGATAGAATAGTGTACCTCTAAGCTCTGATGACCGATAGGAGAATCATGGCTAAGGCCCTTCCTGAGAAAGGTGAGACGAGAGACCCTCGGGATTGAGACCAGTGGGTGGCCAGAAGATGTGTGCAGGGACTAGCTGCTCCCAGAGTCACATCACAAAGTTTGACTGTTCTGTCCGTCTGAACATGCATAATGATTCTGTAACGCTCAGATGTGGGCACAACTTTGTCTGTACTGACTGTGGGTAGGGTACACAAGAAAGGTCTAAAGTTTACTCCTGTACTGAATGTATAGCCCAAAGAAACATAACTGTGCAAACTAGTTAAGAATTTGCAATTTACTCAGCATCAGGGGGAAATGATAATCTTCTGCACTTATTGCACGTACCTGCTGTTAAATCCTACTTGCTATGTGAAGCTTTTCTATAAAATAAACACCAGAGTGTCCGCAGTAAGGAACCAGAATATGTCTTAACTGAACCCACCACCTCCCTGCGGATCAGGAATTATTCCTTTCACAAGGAACTCTTAAGCATTCCTGCACCGTGGAAGTTGTGTGTATCTGTGTGTCCTAAAGCTTGGATGGGTAGCAACAGATAAACCAGGTGGAAATGATGGAAAAGGCCTATAAAAACAAAAAAAGAAACTGAGAAGTGTTTTCAGGAAGCCAATAGAGAGATTGGAGACTAAGAAGCAGATGGAGAAAAGTAAAAGTATCAGCAGCTGGTGAAGCAGATACGAGTCAGTGTCCTGTTTGAGGACATCGAGAGACAACTGGAGGAATTGTAGGATGAGGATCCTGAACGAGATCTCCAGGCAGGAAGAGAATACTTTACTCTCCATCTCTGATCTAATTCAGCAGCTGGAAATAAAGAAGGATGGCTGTTGAAAAAAAGTTTTTGTCATACTGTTGCTGTGTAACATGACTGATCTGCTGACTGTCTTACAGGGTACTTGTGTGATACTGAGGTGGATAATGATGAGAAGAGACGGAAACAAGAAAAAATAGCTCCATGATTGAGGCAATCTGGATATGACTGTAATTTCACAGACATTACACATAATATACTATTATTTTAAAAGTTAAAAGAGGGATATATATATATATATATATATATATATATATATATATATATATATATATATATATATATATATATATATATATATATATATATACCAGAAGCTGCAGACAAAGTACTGGATTTAAACACAGCTTGCAATAAGTTTTGCCTTTCAGATGACATGCAAACTGCACCTTGTTCAGATATAAACCAGAATTGTCCAGAGAGATGTTAATACAGACAGATGTTAAAATGGAACTAAACGTTCTCAATCAACGTGAACTATGTTAACCCTTATGCTGTTGGAATTAGTAAATAAATAGGAAGAGAGTCACGTACATGCTCCCATATCCCCTCAGTTCTCCTCTGCTCAGGAACAGGACCAAGACAGGAACCCAGCTCTGAACAGGAACCCAGCTCAGGACAGGAACCCAGCTCAGGACAGGAACCCAGTTTGGCATATAGAAATCCAATATCCCCTCAGTTATCCTCTGCTCTAAACAGGACCCAACTCAGAACAATACCCAGCTCAGCTCAAACAAAATAAAATTGCACCCATGGCATAGTATAATTAAGAGTCCTTTCACGCTGATGCATTTTTGCTGTGTTTTTATCTTGTTAAAAATGAAATGAAATGAAAAAAGAAAAATGTTAGCCTTTAAGTCCTATGAGACTCTTCACACCACTGCGCTGTGTGGTGCATTTAGAAAAGTCCTGCTTGCAGCATCTTTGATGCGGTTTTCAAAGCCGCACCAGAAATGCAGATCCCCATTGAATTGAATAGAAAACACGCCACAAATGTATCAAAAACGCACCTTGGTGTGCGTTCTTTTAAGTCACATGTTCAAGCTTCACAGGTGCATGCTAGTCAATAACGTGACAAAAACGCATATGCATTTTTAGTGCATTTTTTCAGGAGAGCAGAGTGAAAACAGCCTAAAACTAAAGAGTTTTACTGTATAAATATTACTCACACAATGTTAAAATGAATTCTGCTTGAAAACATTGTAGGAAAACCAAAACTACTGGGTGTGCACAGTGATGATATCACTTTCAGTCGATGCGTTTCGTCATATGACGTCTTCAGATTAATACAACATGCAGGACTGTTCATACAGTTTTTACCATACAAAAAAAATATTCACGGTTAGAATTTCGCTAGTTTAAGAAATAGTTTCCATCCTCCTCCTTCAGTTTTTTTCATCACAATGAAAATGAATGCCAATTTGACTATTAAAAAAATGTAACAAATGTCCTGAAAATGAAAATTTAAATACAAAATTCTACCAGTGTATGGCCAGCTAAATTGCTAACACTAACCCCCCCCCCGAAAGTATGTACTTACACTATTGGACACAATCTCACCAATCTAACAATACCAATATCTTTCTCACTGAAAGAAACTCATTATCTTTAAGTGATATTTTTGTATGGATACATATCAAGATCCTACTGTTTAAATATTTGTACAGTACTTTAATTTCGCAGTAGAATTAAAAGCCCATTCAATGTATTCTAATTCCATGATAAAATTATAAAATTAATTCTCTTCTTTTAAATTTCACTAGAAAAATTTGGAAAATAAAAAACAATTAATAATGTATATTCAATAATGAAATATACATTCTTAATGTAAGAAGTGTATTATGAACAGTGTCCTGGAAAATGTCACATTTATGAATTATATAGATATTTCATATTTGTTTTATATAGAGATTACATGGGATTATACCATCACATATAAAGCAATATGTAAAGTGCAAAAATCTATACAACCAATTTTAGCTCTTATTGATCTGATTGAATAAATTGGTTGCTATGGGGCATTGTACTTGGCATCACTGAGAGGTAGCATATCATAATTCCAGAATGAAACAGCCTTGATTGGGTCCAGGCTATGCAACAAAGGTGTTTCCGTTCTATGGAAATCCTGATCTTGCTTTAAGTAGAGCCCATATCTACCCCAGCCTGTGTTGCGTTTAAAAAGCACTGAAAACTGTCACAATAGTGGTAATATATTGGAGTTGGGAATTTTAACATTACTGGTATGATGTCATTATTCCTTAGGCCATCATAGGTTGCTTATGCATTTTAGAACCCTTGCAGGCTCATGTTAACCACTTGGTGTCCAAGACGGCTACAGAGCGGGCTTCCTTTGCCAGGAGAGTGTACATGGAGAGTCCTTGGGACTCGGCTGATCACAAATCGGGGTAAAGGGCCAATCACAGCGGGCCCTTTACCACGTGATCAGCTGTCAGCCAATGACAGTTGATCACTGAAGTAAACAGACAGTTGATCACTGAAGAAAAGAAGAAAGCCGTTAAGCGGCTCCTGTTAGAGGGACGTCGATCCCCTTAGTGCCCATCAGTGCTGCTAATTAGTGCCCTCCAATGCTGCTAATCAGTGCCCACCAGTGTCATCTATCAGTGCCCATCAGTGCTGCCAATCAGTGCCAACCAGTGCCCATCAGTGCCTCATCATCAATGTCACCTATCAGTGCTGTCTATCAGTGCCACTTACCAGTGTCTATCAGTGCCCATCAGTGCCACCTATCAGTGCCCACCAGTGCGTCTATCAGTGCCACCTCCTGTGCCACCTATTGGTGCCCATCGGTGCCACCCATCAATGCAGCTTCATCAGTGCCTCCTGATCAGGGCCCATCAGTGCGACCTATTAGTGCCCATCAGCACCACCTATCAGTGCCCATCAGTGCCACCTATCAGTGCCACCTCATCAGTGCAGCCTATCAGTGCCCATCAGTGAAGGAGAAAAATTACATGTTTGCAAAATTTTACAACAAAATATGAAAAACGTTTTGTTTTTTGTTTTTTCAAAATTTTTGGTCTTTTTTCGTTTCTTTAGCAAAAAATAAAAAACCCAGTGGCGAATAAATACCAGCAAAAGAAAGCTCTATTTGTCAGAAAGCTCTAGGTCAGTATTGTATGTGCCACGCAATCAAGGCGGCCTCGCCTTCCCCAACATAGCCAAGTACTATCTAGCAACTCAGCTACGCCCTGTAGCCTCTTGGTGTACCCTCCATGCCTACAACCGATGGACACAATTTGAGAAGCTATGGCTGGCCCCCATCCACCCGAACTCCATGTTACACTCCGCCTCCGCACTCTTGATACACACAATAAATTGTGGGAACCATGGGTTATGCTGGAGAACCCCATTATCTGATACTCCAAGGAGCCCTGACCTCGAGGGGGTCGCCGGTGATTTTGTTGGGTGGATCTGGGCAGAGCCCTTGGTTGTCCTCCCCCACCCTTTCCCTCCTAATCCCTCCTATCTGATTTTCTTCCCCCTCTCTTGCTTTTCTGACCCTTTCCAATCTTTTCACTATGCCTTTTACCCCCTCTACATGCTCACAAGCATTTGTACAGGGTGAACCCTGTTGTACCACACTAACACTGAATATTATCTGACCAACTTGTCGATACCACAGTTTACCGATGGATATATGCATTGTATGTACTAAACGAGTTGTATTACTGGCTTTACTGTACATTGAAAGCAAGTCAGATATACGCTGTATACGATGATATGTTTTTTCCAATTTTTTTTTCCTATGTTGGAAAATGTTGAAAATCAATAAAATTGTCAGTTTTCAAAAAAATTTCATATGGGTACAGTTGCATGACCACGCAAATGTCATTCAAATTGTGAGAGTGCTGAAAGCTGAAAACTGGCCTAGGGGGGAAGGGGGTATAAATGTCCAGTAAACAAGTGGATGGATACTCTACCTTAATCTGTTTTGCAATGTTCACAATTGAAGTGCTCTTGCCCAAGGCTGTCTCCCAAGCATCTTCCATATTTGTTTATTTTTTAGTGGGGAAGAAGTTGTAACCTTTGTTAGATTTGATGTCTGTCCATGTGGACAGGACCTTAGAGTGTATCTAAAGCGTATCTAAATGCTAAATTTTTTGGCTAGAGTATTAAAGAGTTAGAACAACTATCAAGTTCTTATTGCTGCTAATATGCCCTTTAGGGAGATTCACCCTCTGTATTTGTCCTGTTGAAAATGTAACATTTTACATTACTACTGAACTGAAATATAGGTAAAGTACTCCAATGGGGGCACTTTTGCTGGTGACAACTTTCTGGAAGAAGATTTCCCTTAGAGATAACTCCCCTCACTTCCTGTTCTGTTTTCGATACAGGTAGTGAATGAAGAACCTTGTGAACTATCCTGGTGGCTGCTATCATTGGGACTGAAAGTGATGGAAAATTCAAAATGTTATGGTTGACACCCAAACATGAAGTAGGGGTAAGTCTTCCAAATGGGTACCTGTTCTTGGCTAAGAGGGGATTTTCCCTCACTTTAGAGAGCTTTTCTCTGATTTGTGTCTTTGTAAAAGTAAATGGAAGCAAATATTACCATTGGGACACAGACAGGAACAAAATAGACAGGTTTTAATCAATCCCTATCAAACACTATCCAAAACAAGAAAATTGATAACTGTACACTGTAAGCATATGAAGCTTATATAGGGTACAAAATGAAATTTGCATGGACAGGGAAAACCAAGCAGGTAAGGATATACAGTAACAAGCAGTAGCAGCTATTAGTGGAGGAGCATGGCCTGTTCCTGTACTATCGCTATCAAGACATATGCATTGGGTGCCTTGTGGTCCCTTGTTCCATCTGGTAATGAGCTGTATTGTAATATATTGTACTTCAAGGTGTCTAGGAGAATGAATGGGTGAGTAGAACTATAAAGCCTTTCTATACTGAAGAACCTCGGAAGAAAATATGAGCTGGGTCAGCTTTGACCTAATAGATTTCAAATGAGAAGAGTACAGATAAACATGAAAAGGCTGATTTTGTCAAAATTAACCTATAATTGATCCCCAGCCCCTATACGTTCTTTGCAAATTTTCCTGCACACAGAATTTTATCTTTCAGCTGGTGAATGCAATGGACACAGCAAAAAATAGGCTAAATTCACTAGCTGTAATAATCGTTATTTGTCATAACGACTGTTATTTTGAGCAATGAGGACCAACGAGAGCTGAAAATACCAGTCACACAGCTAAAAAAAAAAAAGAAAAAAAAAAAACTATTGTAATGGCAAATAAGGCATGCATTGTAACTTGCTGAATTGAGCTTAATATCTGCTATTCTGGCTTTGAAATAATGATACAAGCAAAGAACAATGGTGATGTACATGGAACCCAATTCATTCAATTAAATATGGCTCTGTCTAACTTTTCAGTTAGATGGAAATTCTTCCCTTAACACGGTTCTCTGATTTGCCATTTAAACATATTTATTCTCTTCCCGACACCTCTTGATATCCAGCATATTATAGTAAATACTTCAAATGATCCCCCTTTGAAATTCTTCCTGCATGTGAGTGGATGGGCAGCTTCAGCAGGGCAGTGTCTCTTCTGCCTTAAATTCTATGTTACCCCAACTTTTCATATTTCTGCTACCCTGTTTCCCCGAAAATAAGACTTAGCGTGATTGTTGGTGATGGCTGCAATATAAGCCCTACCCCCCAAATAAGCCCTACCTTGTTTCCCCGAAAATAAGCCCTACTCTGAAAATAAGACCTACAAGGACTTTAACTAGGGCTTATTTGGGGGTAGGGCTTATATTGCAGCCATCACCGACAATCACGCTAGGTCTTATTTTCGGGGAAACAGGATATGTGTCTTTGTTACCACCATGTACTTGTACTAAAAAATAGCCTTATTTCTTTGCATTGCTTCCTTTGTGTGAAATACCAGGTGATATTGCTGTCCCATTGCTTTTCTATTTCAAACTGACCATGCCTGGACATCGAAGCACATCCATCCCAGTGTAGTCAGTTTGCTTCTTTGCATTCTACTTGGGAGTACAGCCTGCCTGTACTCCAGTGGTCAGATGTGTTGACACGCCCCTGGCACAGATAATCACTGGAAAGATCAGTATACTGCTATTTCTCTGCCTCCTGATGACATGCTCCCTTGCAGTCTCTACCCGCAGATCTCTAAGCCCCTTATGTAGCTGAGAACAGGGGTCATGTAAAAAGTTATTTATACTGTTTTAATATGCAGGGCAGCACAGTGGTGTTGTGGTTATCACTTTCGCCGGGCAGCAAAAGGGTCGCTGGTTCGAATCCCAACACTACCTGCCTGGAGTTTGCATGTTCTCCCTGTGCCTGTGTGGGTTTCCTCTCACACTCCGAAGACATTATGGTAGGTTAATTGGTTTCTGTCTAAAGTTAGCCCTAGTATGTGTATGTATGAATGTGAGTTATTGACCTTAGATTGTAAGTTCCTTGAGGACAGGGACTGATGTGAATGTACAATGTATATGTAAAGTGCTGTCCAATTGACAGTGCTATATAAGTACCTGAAATAAATATATATATAGCACTGAGTAAAAGTTTTGAAGGAACTCGGTAGGTTGTTCCAAACATCTTGCAGAACTAACCACAGATCTTCTGTGGATGTAGGCTGCCCAAAATCCTTCTGTCTCTTCATGTAATCCCAGACAGATTCGGCAATGTTGAGGTCAGGGCTCTGTGGGGGCCAAACCATCACTTCCAGGACTCCTTGTTCTTCTTTATACTGAAGATAGTTCTTAATTACATTGGCTGCATGTTTGGAGGTGTTGTCCTGCTGCAGAATAAATTTGGGGTTATTCACACCCCTCCTTGATGGTATGGCATGTTGGATAAGTATCTGCCTGTATTTCTCAGCATTGAGGACACAATTGGTCCTGGGCTAGCCAAATCTCCAACTCTATTTGCAGAAATGCAGCCCCAAGCGCTTTACTGTTGCCTGCAGACACTCATTATTGTACCACTCTTCAGCCCTTCTCCAACAAACTGCCTTTTGATCCAGCCATATATTTAAAAATTTGACTCATCAGTCCAGAGCACTTGCTACCATTTTTTCCGCACCCCAGTTCCTATGTTTTAGTGTATAGTGTATAGTCCTATGCAGGAAAACATCCCTAACCCTACAGCAGGCATCACTAAATGGCGGACCGCGGGCCGAATCCGCACCCAGTAGCAGCCCTATGCGGGCCGCAGCCTCGCCAGGTTGCCTGGTTGCCTGAGTGTTCTCTCCCCTCTGCCGGCTCGCCTGCTCGCCACTGCCGCTAACATCCTTGATTTACATGGGAGGCGCAGCAGGTTACTCCTTTACATCATCGCATCACTCCCCCTTCCTTCCCCTTCACACACTGCCCTACCATATTCACACAAGCCTGGAAGCGCTGCAGGTCCGAACAAAGGGCAGGTCTATTCAAGTTACAAAGCAGGTGATTGGTAGCTAGACAGTGGGACGGTCCCAGCAACCAATCACCCGCCTTTAACTTGAAAAGTCCCGCCCTTTGTCTGGATCTGCCATGCGTGCTTCCTGGCTTGTGTGACTAAGGTAGGGCAGTGTGGGGAGGGGCAGGAAGGGGGAATGCTGTGTTGATGAAAGGGACAGTCTGACTCTGTAATATTGAGGGAGGACTGTGATGGAGGGAGTCTGGGGGCTCTGTAATGGAGTGAGGTCTGTAATAGTGGGGTCTGTAATGGGGGGATCTGTGATAGTGGGGTCTGTAATGGGGGAGGGATCTGTGATAGTGGGGTCTGTAACGGGGGGATCTGTAATGGAGTGGGGTCTGTAATGGGGGGGATCTGTAATAGTGGGGTCTGTGATAGTGGGGTCTGTAATGGGGGGATCTGTGATGGAGTGGGGTCTGTAATGGGGGGATCTGTAATGGAGTGGGGTCTGTAATGGGGGAATCTGTGATAGTGAGGTCTGTGATAGTGGGGTCTGTAATGGGGGGATCTGTGATGGGGTGGGTCTGTGATGGGGGGGATCTGTGATGGAGTGGGGTCTGTAATGGGGGGATCTGTGATAGAGTGGGGTCTGTAATAGGGGGAACTGTGATGGAGTGGGGTCTGTCATGGAGTGGGGTCTGTGATGGGGGATCTGTGATGGGGTGGGGTCTGTGATGGGGGGATCTGTGATGGAGTGGGGTCTGTAATGGGGGGATCTGTGATGGAGTGGGGTCTGTAATAGGGGGATCTGTGATGGAGTGGGGTCTGTCATGGAGTGGGGTCTGTGATGGGAGGATCTGTGATGGGGTGGGGTCTGTGATGGGGGGATCTGTGATGGGGTGGGGCCTGTGATGGAGTAGGGTCTTTAATAGGAGGATCTGTGATGGAGTGGGGTCTGTAATGGAGGGATCTGTGATGGAGTTGGGTCTGTAATGGGGGGATCTGTAATGGGGGGATCTGTGATGGAGTGGGGTCTGTAATGGGGGGGATCTGTTATGGAGTGGGGTCTGTAATGGGGGGATCTGTGATTTGTAATAGTGGGGTCTGTAATGGGGGGGATCTGTACTGGAGTGGGGTCTGTAATGAGGGGGATCTGTGATAGTGGGGTCTGTAATGGGGGGGATCTGTGATAGTGGGGTCTGTAATGGGGGGGGATCTGTGATGGAGGGGGATCTGTGATAGTGGGGTCTGTGATAGTGGGATCTGTAATAGTGGGGTCTGTAATGGGGGGATCTGTGATGGAGTGGGGTCTGTTATGGGGGGATCTGTGATGGAGTAGGGTCTGTAATGGGTGGGGTCTGTAATGGGGGGATCTGTGATGGAGTGGGGTCTGTAATGGGGGGGAATCTGTGATGGAGTGGGATCTGTAATGGGGGGGATCTGTGATGGAGTGGGGTCTGTAATGGGGGGGAATCTGTGATGGAGTGGGGTCTGTAATGGGGGGGAATCTGTGATGGAGTGGGGTCTGTAATGGGGGGGAATCTGTGATGGAGTGGGGTCTGTAATGGGGGGGAATCTGTGATGGAGTGGAGTATGTAATGGGGGGGAATCTGTGATGGAGTGGGGTCTGTAATGGGGCTGGGATCTGTGATGGGGGTAGGGATCTGTGATGGAGGGGGGTCTGTACTGGAGAGAATCTGTGATTGAGGGATCTGTGATGGGGGTGGAGGGGTCTGTAATTGGGGTGGGAGGGATCTGTGATGGAGGGCGTCTTTAAAGGGACACGCTGTGATGGGACAGTCTGTAATGGGTTGGCAGGTCTCTGATGGGTCAGTCTCTGATGGGGGACTGTGATGTAAAAGGGAGAGATGTGCTATGAAGGGGAGAATGAGGGCACTGATGTAAGGGCTTGTTCAAACTTGTGCAGAGATCTATAATAGAAAACAATCATGACGTGACGAGTCATCACCAATATGACACTCGGACCTCCGCTGGAAGAAAATTTTACTGACCGGACCCCTGTGAATTTTAATTCAGTACCCCTGCCCTACAGCATATATATATATATATATATATATATATATATATATATATATATATATATATATATATATATATATATATATACACACACACACAGTATACACAAACATTTTGCCTTGCATTTCTATTTTAAACTAAATTTATTGTACAGGGCAACGGTACACATATTCCTTAGCTCTTCAAGGTTAGCAAAACATACCTCACTAAAAAAGATGTTATTTCACCTTTAAAGCAATAAATATATATGGCTAATAGTTTGTGCACACCTGGCAATCTCATCTACATGAGCTTGTTGGACATCTCATTCCAAAACCATGGCCATTGCTATAGAGTGGCCCGCTTTCTTTTCCTGTTGTGGCTATAACAACCTCCACTTTTCTAGGTATCCTTTCCAGAAGATTTTGGTGTGTCTGTGGGAATTTGTGCCCATTCGACCAAAGGAGTATTTATGCATTCAGGCACTGAAACTGGATAGCAATTGCATCCCTAAGGTGTTCAATAGGGTTGAGGGCAGGACACTCAAGTCCGTTCAAATAATCAATCATTTGGGGGGGGGGGGGGGGGACAATTTTGGGCACATACTGTACAGGAAATGCAGTTGCACTACTTAAAGACTTCTATAACATTAGATTCTCAATGAGGAAAAAAATCAATGGCTCAAAGGCAAAAACAAGCTGGGTCCCTGGTGTGAAATTCATCTTCTATCTCCTTACAGCTTTCTCTGTCGAACATCACATTACATAGTTCAGTCATTTAAAAAAAGAACAATACAGTCTGGAATCCTACATACAACAGGGTACTGAATAAGAATATTTGGTAATTGTTATTGTTAGGGTGTGGTAAAAGATTTCCTCCTCTTTCCTGCCTCTTTTTTTCCCCTCTTGTCCAGATTTGCAAATATTTAGCTTTGCTCCAGCTAGGCTCAGTCTCCAGGGGAGGGAGCTGGGATCCAGCTGCTTGGGGCTATCACAAGGCTTACAACAAATGTTCCTCGTGTTTTTGCTTCATTTCAAGCTAATGGGTTTCACTTAGCAGGAACAGCTGGGGGGAGGCGAGCAGGAGCAAGGGGACACACGGGGAGCTGGAGGAAAAACGGAGGTGTCTTGCAAGGAGACCAGAAGGCTGGGGAAAATTAATTGGGGAGCGCCGCAGAGCAGCAGGGGTATCACAGGGGTGAAAGCGAAGGGTGGGGAGGTAAATTCATCACGAGGAACCTCTGGCAACAAGCCTCCTGAAGCATTCAGCTATCAAATCCATTCTGCTATGCTAACTCTGTGACAGTATATGACCCATACATATTGGCTCTAAAAGCAGAGCTGTCATAATAACAAAAATTCTGAACTGTGTGGATAGGAGCCAAGTGATATATGAAGATACAGATACAATATTTTTTATAGTATACATAGACTGTCATAGACCGTTGCCATCAAACCTCTGTGTGTACCCAGATATAAATTGATTGGCAACTGCAGGATGAATAAGAAGCAATAAATGGTATAGTGCAGCCTTTCCCAACCAGGGTTCCGTGGGAACCCTAGGATTGCTCCAGAGGTTGCTAGTGGTTCCTTGAGCAATGAGAAATGTCTGCCTCTCAGATAAGTTCCCACTGATGCCATTGATCTTTTTAGTTATCTGTAGGGGGGTAATTCTTTCCAATGACCACAAGTGTAAGGAACATTTTTACTACTGACCATCACACTAATGTATCATGAGTTGTAGATTTAGTAATTTTTAGCAGGGGTCACCTAAGATCAGAAAGTTATTTCAAGGGTTCCTCTGTGTTGAAAAGGTTGAGGAAGACTGGTATAGTGTATGTAAGGTCTCATCAGCTACAACTTGGAATGGATCATGCAAGACCTAAAAAAGTCTGGCATACCTCTGTAGAACCATGGTCATAGTAATCCTAACATGGCACTGAGACCAGCTTAGCACTTATGGATTCAGCAAACTTGGGCACCATGGGGGAGATTTACTAAAACTGGAGCATGCAAAATCTGGTGCACCTCTGCATAGAAACCATCCCACCTACAGTATATGAGCTTGTTGGATATTCCTTCCCATACTCATCAAACCATTATGGAGCTGGCTTTGTGCATAGGGGCACAGTGCTGCTGGAACAGGAAAAGGGTCTTCCCCAAACTGTTACCACAAGATTAGAAGTGCACAACTGTCTAAAATGACTTTGTATTCTTTAGCATTAAAGCGGTATCAAACCCAAAACCAAAAAAAATATATATTTCAGCTCACCAATTGTTAGATGTGGTGGTTGCATTAGTTTTCTTTTTTGTGTGCTTTTTCCCTCTGTTTTCACCTGGTGATCTGGTCAATATTACACCTCATGTAGTGCCCCCATTCTTAATGAAGGAGCAGAGGGGCACCTTTGGACAGCAGCATTGTTAATCTGGGTGGAGGGGAGTGTTAGATGTACGAGCAGATTTAGATACACTAACAAATTGAAGCTGAACCCCAGCTAACACGTTGTAAGCAGTTACAGCAAAAAAATTCCCTTTGGGATTAAAGGTTTACATTAATAAGTAAAAGCAGATTATTGTAAGCACCCCTGCCAATGGTAAATGGTTTGCCTCAAACCTCTAACTGCTATAGCTGCAGGACAGCTTGTTCTGTTGAAAAACTGGCCAGATCAAAAGTTTGAAAATAAAAGAAAGAAAGACTGACTTTTGTCAGTATAATGTGGGTTAAGTTAGAGGGGTTTGGAAAGTGTTTTTAGGCCCCCATATGCCTGAAATTAAAGGGTGTATACACTGCATTTTTCAGGTATTGCGTTGCACTATACCAATCTGAATGCAGCATTTGGGCCAAACCCTGGTCAACATAACTCAAGATCTTAACGCTCTTTGGACTTATCAGTGTGAACGTAACATTAAAAAGTTATTACCAGAGTTCTATTTTAACATTTCTTGTCTGACCAAAAATACAGCTGAAAAGCCTACACAAGGGTGGCATGATAGGCAATGCATAAATTACCCGAATGTACTATTTTTCATAGATTGTTATGCTTCCCTGTGGTGAAATATCAAATTTAGTGGAATTTCAATTTTTGCCCTCGTGTAGAATGTGGCTTATAATACTAGTTAAAGTCGGAAAATAACATTATGTTCTTTGCAACTTGAATGAGCAATGGCGGCAAAGTTTTTCCTTCAATTAAACATCTTTTCAGAAGGAATTAAATTTCAGGCCTTTGGAATATCAAATTACTTTGGTAAAATTAGGAAAAAAAATCAAAAGCCTTAGGAGATATATCAGATGATATCTTTATAACGATTAATTTCCCAGCTGTGGGAACTTTAATCAGTAAGACATGCTCCTTTACATATTAATATTTATTATTAATGTCTTTGGAGTTTATTGTGAAACAAGAAAGTCTGCGTGTATAGGCTCCCACGCAGCAGGGGTACTATAACCACGCTGTCCACGTTTTATTCACCATAACTTCAAGAAACTTCAGATTTTGATATTTTCAAAATTCATCTCTTGCTCAAGATACAGAAAAGCTTCCAAGACCTAGGAAATATTCACAGTGCCCTGTGTTTTCAGGCTGTGAACCACTCTAATTGCTGCTGCCTGGTGGTGACATTCTTGGTAAGCCTGATTACTGCAAGGCCATGTTTTCAGCAAACCTGTGGCCCCCACCATCCCTGCACTTAACGTCTATTTTCAGCACCCCCTCTTGGTTAGACTGCAAAACCATTGTGGCACCGAGTAGACTGAACACAAGCCATGCAATTCTGATACCCCATCCAGTTTAGAGTCACACAGAAGAGCAGGCACTTAAATCTAAACTCCGGGGTGGAAACAAAGTTATCCTTGCACTGGGTCTCCCTCTGAACAGCAAGGGTTAACTGCTGGTTTGTCTAGGCGGGGTGCTGATGAACAAGATTAGTAACTTGCCCTATTGCTTGCTCACCTGGCAGCCCGCACTCTCCACTGCACTCCCATGCTCCTGGGATGTGGATGGGCCCTCAGCCCCCCCACTTACAAAGCAAGACCACTGGTCCCGCATTGTACATGATGATCTCAGAGAGCTGTGATGTGAATCAGCTATGACAGACCAATCGTGCAGTGCAGGGGAAGCATGCAGGATTAATGAACACATATTCGACCTTATTCCAATCCCCCTAGACAAAACAAGCAGTAAACCCTTGTAGTACAGAGTGTGACCCATCTCAAGATTAACTTTTTCTCTAGTGAGAACTTTAAAATGTCTACACCAACATTTACACCTCCAATGCCTCCCAAACTTGCCATACCCCAGGATTTTTTTTTATACTCCTTTTTTATATTTTCTTTAGAATTCTTCAGGCTTATCATGTGTGGATTTTAATTATCCAGACATAGACTGGGCGGAGGGAACAACGCATTCATCTAAGGCTCGCCTGCTCCTAAATATCTTGCAGGACAATTTGATGGTTCAGATGGTAGACACAACAACTAGAAATAAAGCGTTACTGGATCTACTGATCACCAACAATACAGACCCGATCACGGATGTGGAAATATGAGGCAATTTAGGAAATAGCGATCACAGGTCAATAGGCTTCAGTATAAATCACACAATTAGGAAACAAGGGGAATAAAAAGACACTGAATTTCAAAAGAGCAAACTTCTCTAAACTACGAACCTTGCTAGAAGGCATGAATTGGGACAAAATCTTAGGAACAAAGATGTGGGTTTGCTTTAAGAGCATATTAAATAAGGGCATTAGCCAATGCATCCCATTGGGTAATAAATTTAAAAGAGCGAACAAAAGTCCTGGATGGATTAACTCCAATGTAAAAAGGCATATAAAAGCAAAGAAGGCCTTCAAAAAATACAAGGTTGGGGGATTATCATCAGCATTCAGACTTTATAAAGAATGCAATAATAAATGTAAGGGTGCAATTAGGGCGGCTAAGATAGAACACGAAAGACACATAGCGGAGGAGAGCAAAAGAAATCCCAAGAAATTCTTTAAGTATGTAAACAGTAAAAATGGGAGGACAGACCATATTGGCCCCATAAAGAATGAGGAAGCACATCTGGTTACAAAGGATGGGGAGATGGCGAAGGTATTGAATTTATTCTTCTCCTCAGTCTTCACTAGGGAATCAGGGGGCTTCAGTAACCAAACTGCATGCATCCACTCCTCCATGGTTAACAGAGAACAGAATTAAAATTAGACTTGGGAAACTTAACATTAATAAATCACCGGGACCAGATGGCTTGCATCCGAGGGTACTTAGGGAACTCAGTCAAGTAATTGCCAGACCATTGTTCCTAATTTTTAGTGACAGTCTACTGACTGGAATGGTACCAGCCAATTGGAGAAAAGCCTATGTAGCACCAATATTTAAAAAGGGCCCAAAATACATCCCTCGGAATTACAGACCAGTTAGCCTAACATCAATAGTATGCAAGCTCTTGGAGGGGATGATAAGGGACTACATACAAGATTGTAGTCATGAGAATGGTATCATTAGCAGTAATCAGCATGGATTCATGAAGAATCATTCTTGCCAAACCAATCTATTAACCTTCTATGAGGAGGTGAGTTGTCATCTAGATAAAGGAAGTCCCGTAGACTTGGTGTATCTGGATTTTGCAAAAGCATTTGACACAGTTCCCCATAAATGTTTAATGTACAAAATAAGGCCTGTTGGCATGGACCATAGGGTGAGTATATTGAAAACTGGCTACAAGGGCGAGTTCAGAGGGTGGTGATAAATGGGGAGTACTCAGAATGTTCAGGGGTGGGTAGTGGGGTCCCCCAGGGTTCTGTGCTGGGACCAATCCTATTTATTTTGTTCATAAACGACCTGGAGGATGGGATAAACAGTTCAATCTCTGTATTTGCGGATGATACTAAGCTATGCAGGGCAATAACTTGACAACATTCCTATTGCACACGTTCCTGGAAAGTATGGCTCCCAAAATGGTGGGTGCTGTAGCGATTACCAGTTGGGTCCTGGAAACATCAAGCAAGTGAACATATTCACCAGCACATCATGGATCAACACTTCCGTCCAAGGATTTTTTTTATTGAGAGAGATCACATCACAGAAATGAGTGCAACATTTCGGAGCCGCGCAGGGCCCCTTCGTCAGGCATGTTCTGAGGATACTTCTGCTTAGATATGCAAGCATAGAGCACTGGAGAGTAGGGTATATGGAATAGAGGAGGAAATGGGATAGAACCTCTGTCAGAATTTCATGGAGAGATTTCCTCTCACTTCACTTCCAGGTAACTATTATCTTTGCATCGAGGGAATGCAACCAATCCAGAGGAAGCAACGGACAGGGGAAAAAAAAACTGCATAGATTCTCACAGTTTAGACATTGGATTTAGATCCACTTTAATTTTTTACTGCAGGAAATCATAACCCGAATCCCTCATCTACAATGCAATATTTTGGGGGCAAGGTTTTGCTTTAATTATTGTGTACACTTTCAGTTCACTCCTGCCTGACTGAGGTTTAAAAGTTTACAGTCAAAATTTAAGTTAGAACAGAAATTCTACATGCAGCCAATTTCCTGTGAAAATCAGCGTGACACAAATTCTGGGTTTAAAAGAATATCGCTTCCCCGTCCACGTATCAAATGAACAATCACACCGCAGAAATATCACCGTGGAAAACAAGCTCCAATTGTCCCAATCCCACACACAGCGTTTAATAGCTGAATGTTACAATATAGATCAGTGGCACCGCACACACAAAAGGGGGGAAAAAAAGTCTTTTTGGTGCTGAAATCTATTTGCAGGTGACTGCTGGGCAAAATTATACATGTCAAAGAACAGCAAGTATAGAGGAAAGATCCTTCAATATTGCTATTTAGCTTGTTCTAGAAATCACACTTCAATTATTAATAAGACTGCATTCTTTCGTTATCTTTCAGGGTTACATAGGAGGTTGAGGATATGAAACTGGAAAAATATGAAAATGGTATTTCATTTTTGATTGCAGTAGTAAAGTCTTGTACCATGTTAGCCATTGATTAATGTATGGAGTTCGGAGCAGAAGTAAATCCTAAATTAATGATATTTATTTTACTAAAGAAATGTGTATAAGTGCAATTAAAAAAATTAAAATAAAACAGTTTTCACTTTTTTTTTTATCCTTTATTGCCTCTCAGTTCTGCTGATCTCCCGTGGGCTCAAATAGCCTCTTCCTGACTACTGGCACTCCAGTGAAGGCTGCACATGGCATTTCTCCAGACAGGTTTCTTGATGGTGACAACAGGAGACAATGCCCATGTTGAAACAGCCACTTGTAGTCTCCATCAGAAGACCATGGGACAGGGTGATAATACAGGAAACAATTGGGAGACAGGGATAGAGAATTGTCACCCTATAACAGGAAGCACCCAAAACAAGGACCGTCATGGCAGGATCATTATTATCAGTCTTATTATAATGAAAGTTGCAGATTTAAAAATATTAAAAATTACTTTTGAAATTACATTAAAGTGGTTGTTAACCCACTTTCCTATGTTCACATAATCCGTTCTGTCTCCTCATACAGTGCCCCCCTGTCTCTGTGTTTTATTCTAAAAAAATCCTCCTTTACCGTATTTCATGACGGCTCCTGGCGCTCATGTAACCGGCTGTGTCTCCTCTCTGACCGTCTGAGAGAAGCAGCGAGTAGGGCCAAGGTTTCCCCGCTGACTTCAGCGGGAAGCGAGGGGGAGAGGAGAGAGGAGACACGGCCGGTCACGTGACCGTCAGGAGCTGCCATGAAATACGGTAAAGGAGGAATTTTTTTAATAATACACAGAGACAGTACGGCACTGTAAGAGGAGGCAGAATGGATAGTATATATACAGTATATATTGGTTATTCCTGCAACAGGAGGGGGATGAGGGGGATGGGGCGGCACTGTCACTAGGTGACACACAGAGAGGGGAGGGGGAAGGAGGGTGGACAGAGGAGACAGACAGGATAGCAGGCTGCAGATGACAGAGGTACGCAAACAGACCACAATGTCAGGGGCTCAGCAGCCATGATTATCGTGGTCTGTTTGCAGAGGGGAGGGGATAGCCAGGCAGGCTCAGCCAGGTATTACAGGTGTTATAGGATAGGATAGCAGGCTGCAGATGACAGAGGCACGCAAACAGACCACAATGTCAGGGGCTCAGCAGCCATAATTATCGTGGTCTTTTTGCAGAGGGGAGGGGATAGCCAGGCAGGCTCAGCCAGGTATTACAGGTGTTATAGGGGACCATATTACAAAGCACAAGCACTGTGCTGTATAAAATGCTTTAAAGGAGCAGGATCCATTTTTGGGTGGGTTAATAAACACTTTAACTTAACCACTTCAATAGAGGGCACTTCTCCCCTTCCTGCCCAGGACAATTTTCAGCTTTCAGCGCTATCACACTCTGAATGACAACTGCGCGGTCATGCAACACTGTACTCAAACTAAATTTGTATAATTTTCTTCCCACAAATAGAGATTTCTTTTGGTGGTATTTAATCACCACTGGGGTTTATATTTTTTGCTAAACAAACTAAAAAAGACTGAAATTTTTGAAAAAAAAAAAGTTTTTTTTCGTTTCTGTTATAAAATTTAGTTTTCTCCTTCACTGACAGGTACTGATGAGGTTGCACTGATGGGCACTGATGGGCACTGATGAGGCGGCACTGATGGGCCCTGATGAGGCAGCACTAATATGTAGAAATGATGGGCACTGATAGGCGGGCACTGATATGCAGCACTGATGGGCACCGATAGGTCGACACTGATATGCAGCACTGATAGGTGGCACTGATGGGCACTGATAGGCAGCACTGATGGGCACTAACTGATGGCACTTATAGGCAGCACTGATGATGCAGTACTGACAGTCAATACTGATGTGCACTGAATGGCATCTGGAAGGGCACTGATAGGCGTTACTGATGGGCACTGATTGGCACTTTGATGGGCACTGACTGGCACTTTGATGGGCACTGACTGGCAGCTGATGGGCAGTGTATGGCAGATGTGTTGGGCACCTCTGATGGGGGCTGAGCTGATAATCAATTCGCTGATTATCAGTGCAGACACCCCCTCTGATAGGAGAGGCGCCAATTGGCTCTCCTGTCAGCGCGAACCGAGGAAAGCTGTTTACCGGCACTTCCTGGTTACACGCTGTGATCAGCTGTGATTGGTCACAGCTGATCTCATTGTAAAGAGCCTACATCATAGGCTTTTTACTACAATCGGAGTTGCCGTGTGTCAGAGTGACACACCACACCACCGATCACCGCTCTGCGGGTGCGCGATTGTGGCTTATCCTGCTCGACGTCATATGATGTCCAGTCAGGATAACTTAACCACTCTGCGCACATCATTCTGTGATATGGTGGGCGGTATAAAGTGGTTAATGTAATGTTGAAGATTTTAGGAGCTTGGTCTGCTTATAATTTAGGCAATAACTCAAGTTATTAATGATGCAAGTTTTCAGGGACTTCCTTAAGTTCTTTCCCCAGGCATTATACGATTCAGAGAAATAAAGTTAACCAATAAAGGGTATCATTTTAACTTTCTGGTGACAACCTGTGCATTACAAACAGGTGTATAGGGGTTGATTTACTAAAGGCAAATAGAATGTGCACTTTACAAAGTGCAGTTGCACTCTGCAAGTGCATCTGCAACACAGCTTAGTAAATGAGCAGAAGCTCTGCTGACTTCCATCATCCAATCATGTGCAAGCAAAAATGCTGTTTATTTTTAAAATTTTCCTTGCATGTGATTGGATAATCTACAAAGTGAAGCTTTACCTCATTTACTAAGCTCTGAGCAACTGCACTTTGCAAGGTGCACAGTCTATTTGCCTTTAGTAAATCAACCTCACAGTCTTAGTTTCTGTGCTGCTCTGTATATGAAAAAACAGGATGACAGATAAAAGGCACATACATAGCCATATGCACAGAAAGCAGCAAAGCTGACTGTACAATGTATTTCTGTGTCCTTGCTGACTAATCGTTAACTTGTTAGAACTAGCAAAAACCTTCTCCAATTTGCTTCCGTTTGGCCAGGTAAACACATTGGGGGAGATTTACTAAAACTGGAGCACTCACAATCTGATGCAGCTGTGCATGGTAGCCAATGAGCTTTTAACTTCAGCTTGTTCAATTAAGCTTTGACAATAAAACCTGGAAGCTGACTGGTTTCTATGCAGTGCTGCATCTGATTTTGCATTCTTTAGTTTTAGTAAATAACCCTCTGTATATCATTGAAAATGTTTTGCTATATCTGCTTGATAAGTGCTTGTTGATCCTGCCAGAAAACTTGTGAGCTCATAACTTAATGTGCTCTCTACCTGTGCTGAATGTTATCAATTAGCATTGCTCCCATTTATGATGACTTCAGAACTACCCCCCCCCCCCATGTTATGGAGATGAGGAGAGTGGGTAGTGTTTCCTAGTGCTACAAAATAATGAAACTATCACCTCTGAACAATGGTAAGCTGCAATTTGTAGATTTTTTGTTCATGGCTGGAGCCCCTGTTGACACCGGTGGGACCTTTTAATGCGATTTTACAGGTCCAAATCACATGACAAGTCGCACCCAATTAATGCCAATGGAACTGCCCAAATAGGTGCGACTCTGACTTTGCGGTACTACACCATTTTGAAAAAAGGTTCCTGAACTTTTCTTGCGATTTCAGGTGCGACTTTCATACACATCGGTGTGTGAAGTCGCCCAGATGTCAGCCAAGTGGCACCTGAAGTCGCATTCAACGGTGGCTTTGAAATCGTGTGACTTCAAGTGAAGGCGCGCAATTTCAAAGTCAGATTTGGTGTGAATGGGGGCTTACCAGGGGCGGACTGACCATTGAGCCACTCGGGCACTGCCGAGGACCCTGGGCCACTAGGGGGCCCCATCGGGGTTGCCAGCCTCAGTAAAACCAGGGACAGTATGTAAAAATCTGTGTTTTTTTTACATCTGTCTCTGAAATGTCCCTTACCGACATCCTTTTGGTCTAAAAATCCCGAGATTATAGCTGCCCCACCTCTCCAATACCTTCTCAGCCAATAGAAACATGTCTGTGTATACTGTGTGTACATGTATGTGTATACTGTGTGATTGTATACTGTGTGTCTGTATACTGTGTGGCCCCATAATCTCTGATTGCCTGGGGGCCCCATAATCTCCTATTGCCCGGTGGCCCCATGAGTTGTCAGTCCGCCCCTGGGGCTTACATAGACTTTAAGCCCTCTCACATGCTTCTCCCATATTCTGGGGCTTCTTCCACATACCATCATTACAATCATTGCTAAACTGTTATATACAGCACAATTGTTCCTGTAAATCTCCTTTCTCTTTTTTCATTTTGCATTTTACTCTGCAAATAATAACAACCTTTTGGCAGGGTTTTCATATCTGACATTCCATGTACAGTATTTGTTCTTCTTTTAATGTTACTGTTATATCCTCTGTACATCTCAGGGCGCATCGGTGACTGGACCGTGTTTGCATTGTGCTTGCCTTGCATTTTGTGTGGATGCACTTGCTATGGGTCACCTTACAGATAATTCATCTCCATTATGAAGTACTCTAAAGCCTAACTCCGGGCAGCAGTAAAAATTACCCTTACAGGAAAAAAAGGATAAGCTAAGTGTTGATGCGTATTTTCCTACCCCTTGAATAAAAAAGCATTTAACACATTGGTTACATTCAGTTTTAATTTTAAAGAGTCATCCCACCCAATACTTATATTTCTGTGTTTAGTAGATATAGGTGAGTTTCTCTCCTGGGTCCGTTCACCTGCTTAGCCCATTATGAAGAGTTCCAACCATCCCTGTGATGAGTTCACAGGTCTGCACATCTGCTGTACTCATTATGAGAGGTTTCCACCATCACTGCTGAATTATTTATTTTACATTTTGAATATAGCAAGGGGAACTGGAATGCACAAAAGGTAAGTGAGGACACCAAATAAATACCTGTCTCCCAGGTGGCCAGGAACAAAGTCAATAATTATGGAAGAAAGCTCTTGCTGTTGCATTATAAAGACATAAATGAAGTCAGGGCAGACTAAAACTAAAATTTGAGATGACTAATCACTTAATGCAGGGGTTCTTAACCATAGCTAACCATACTATATATGGTTTGAGGAACTAAATGATGAGTATGGGATTGGATCTTTAAATAATTTAATACAATTTAAAACAGGATTCTGTGCATTATTGAAACTGAAATCAAAGTTGAGAAATCGACCTGATGTGTCAAATCACATGTGAATGGAACATGGCGAAAATCTCACTAGTTGTAATTAGCCTGTGTATTTGTGATTTGCAGTTTCTATATCAATAAATAAGATAAAATCCTTAATAAATTATTTCAGTTGTTTTTTGCTAGCTATCCATATTTAAAGAGTAGATCCCTTTTTGTTGAGATAAAAACAATCCCCTCTGAGTGATATGTGTACGTTGCAATGATTTTAACAAACTTTGTGGTAGATTCCTACCTTTTGTTATTCTTAAGAAAAGGCTGTTTGTCTGTGTCCATGTGCAAGTGAATAGGAATGGAAGTGAGTTTATAATTATCAATCAGCTGATGCACTTGCAGGGCTCTAATGAGGAAAGTGGCAGGGTTGAAATCCCTTTAGGCATGATTTCCCTCTGGAAGTACCTCACCGAAAATGACATTTTTATTTCAGAGTGTGACGGGAGGGCCTGTGAAACCAAGAATCCCTTGGAAAGGTTGGGAAACCCATATTTCAGCTCCCCATGCACCTCTTATGTCTAAGTCACCCTGTGTCATCCTGGCACAGGGTGACTGAGAAAATACATCTTTGATTACTTAAAATGGGACAGTAATATTTATACACAATATTTTCCAGGATATATGTAAAGACTATTCTTGGATTGTTTGATTCTGAACTCAACATGTTAGTTGAGAGAGCTGATCACATTGGCCTCTGTATAATGTAGGAGACAGGCTGACACCTGCTGGAGCTCCTGCTATTGTGTGAAGGTGTTCTGTGTTTATACTTATGATAATGTATAATCTACTGTGTGAATCTAGGTGACAAGTCAAACGTGTAGTGAAATCCTGATTAATCATAACAATGCTCAGGAGGGCACGGAGTCACATCGGCTGCTTTAAGGGATTAGTTAATTAGCTCATGTTAATTCGGTTTCTGGTTACAGTTGTATTGTTGGAGTAATATGAGCAGGAGGGGGGACCTCCTCTTCTACTGTATATAAGACTTGTATCTTGGTTCCAATAAACAGTCCATGTTCAACAACTAAACAAGTATCGTCTTGTTTTGTGCTTGTGAGCGGTTGGAATATCTGATATCTATATTCAGACTGGGAGGAAGTGGTATATGACGAAAGCACTCAAGCGGAGTGTGGGACATTTCGTTATACAGAGGATGCCCAAAATCCAAATGGTACATTAGTGTAAACATCAGAATGAAAAAGGAAAATCAGTAAGCCAATTATGCAAGCAGAAATTGTATTTTGGGGAAAGGGGGGGGGGGGTTCTGTGCATGGAACACATCCAGGTTGCCATATTGCATTTACAGAAAATTACAGTGTTGCTGATTTTTAATAGTCTGCTGAAGAGGGTATGGGCACATAATGGGCAATTTAATAGGGTCTGTAAATGGGTTAAGAGCTCCTGCTTTACGCTCATTATAAAAACAACCATTTATGTGTAGAAATATAACAGAACAGTGGCAGATGGATGCTGTTGTATACCTGACTATTTATAGGGGATGGTTAAGATACATTTACTCCAATATGATGGTTATTTTCAGACAGTATTAACAGCAGTTCCTGCCAACCCTACAAAAACTGCCTGCTAGCAGAATAATAGATAACCCTTTGGAAAACCAAGGATGTTTGACACCAAACGCCCTCATTCCCATTGATACTCTTGTCCCTTTCCTTGAAACTCAAAACTGCATGGTCTATATTGTGTGAATATGGTATAAGTGTGCAAATACTTGACCATCACACCCATATAAGCTTGTTGGACATTCTGTTAGAAAACCATGGGCATTAATACAATATATAATTTTTGCTGTTTTACAGCTATTCTGATCCTCTTGGAAGGCTTTCCACAAGATTTAGGAGCATGTTTGAGGTAATGTGTGCTCATTCAGCTCAAGAAGCATTTGTGAGGACATGTACTGATGAGAGAACCTGGCTCACAGTTGGTGTTCCCATTCATCCCATAGGTTTGAGGTCAAGGCTCTGAGTTCCTTCACTTCAAACTCATCAAACTATGTTTTTATGCAGTTGAGGTTGTACACAGGGGAACAGTCATCCTGGAAGAGAGAAGAGCCCTCCCTAAACTGTTACTACAAGGTGGGAAGTGCACAAGTGTTTAAAATGTATTTAGTAGTGCCATTCTAACACTACCCTTTGCTGGAAACACCCAAACTCAATCATTTAGAGCAGGGGTCTCCAAACGTTTTAAACAAAGAGCCAGTTTACTGTCCTTCAGACTGTGCCCAGTGTGAATAGAAATTGTCCTGGCACCAGTAAGAGTAAACCCTGCCCCATAATTGGTTTTAACAAGAGGAATAGTGTCCCATTGTTGATCATAACAAGAGGAGTAGTGCCCTATTGTTGGTTTTAGCAGGAGGAATAGTGCCCCATCAGTGGTCTTAGCAGGAGGAATAGTGCCCCACTGATGGTGTCAGTGGGAGGAATAGTGTACTATTAATGGGGTCAGTGGGAGGAATAGTATCCCATTAATGGTGTCAGTGGGAGGAATAGTGCCTCATCATTGGTGTCAGTTGGAGGAATAGTATCCCAAGAGCTGGATAGAGGCAAGCAATGGGCCACATCTGGTCTCTGGGCCGTAGTTTGGAGGCCACTGATTTAGAGAATAATTTAGATATGATGGTCAGGTGTCCACAAACCCAAACAGCATAGAGAAAATGCAAATGCTGTCCAGTTGCCAATACACATGCTCTTCCTTAGCGCAGCTACAGTATGTGAATAATGTCTTCGCCATATGAATCAATAATAATAATTGCAACAAACGCTGTCAAGCATTTAAGGTGCCTTATGTGCAATTAGATTTTTTTTATTTTAAAAACAGCCCTCGCCCTGCTTCTGACAGGTCTCTCAGTCTGGAAAATTACTCTTGTAAATGTATGTGTTTGTGCACTGTCAAGAGGCAGGAATCTTCACAGCCTGTTCAGAGTATCAGGTCATTAATGGCGAGGAGGAGAGATTAGGTGCTCCCTTTGCTGGAAATTTCACATCTACGCTTTCCTAATTACACAGGAGGGGAATGGGCAGTGGTGACCGAGGGAGTCAACATGAGAAATAGCTAATAACTTCCCACGTCTTGTGGCTGGAGAACAATAATCAAATCATAACACACAGAAGAAAAGACATAATAGAGAAATCACACTCTGCTGTAGCTAACAGGGGGGAATATTTTATGAGGACTAGAGAAAAAGGAAGTGTAGGTGTCACACATAATAAAACAATCAGATTCCAGCAATAATTTCTGGTATGTTTCACAAAAAAAGCTATATAACTATATATCTATATATATATACACACACACACACACACACACACACACACACACACACACACACACACACACACACACACACACACACACACACACACACACACACACACACACACACACATATATATATATATATATATATATATATATATATTGCAGAAGATATGCATAATTGTAATTGGAAATAAAACCAAATATGGCAATAGAACTATCATCCATCCCCACACATTCTTCAAGTGGCATAGTGTATTAACTTGCCAAATAATGTATTATATTACAGCATAGGACAAGGAAATCATATTTTTTAATAGACTCTTGGAGGTTTACAGAAAAAAACAGCTTAGAGTGCAATGCCCATATTTAACGGACATCCCCTGTAGTACCTCTACTTTGCCACAAGATGTCCTCAGTTCTCCAGGTTACGCTACACCAAGTGTCACCCAACCTGGACGATTAAGTAAACACTGTGGAGGAGGATGTCATGGATCCGCCTCCTAAGCAGATAGCAGCACTGATGTCATCATTAAGACTGGCCATACATTATAACATTTTCTTGTACAATTTTACTTTAAATTTATCAAAACCATATAGAGTGAGGTTAAACCTAAACACTTTCAATTTGTAGGCAATCGGGGCAGACCCTTGCACTACATAGTTGAAGTTAAATCTAAATGAAATTGAACAAGAAAATTGTATAATGTATGGCCAGCTTGAGGGCTTTCAACCACAAGGAGAAGACCTTCTGACTGACGATTATCATCTGTGCCATTAAACAGTCCTCTTCTTCAGGTGCTTCATCCAACAAAAGGTTCCAGTGGAGACTGTAATCCGTGGCTTGCCATAGCATCAAATTCAAACATAACTAAGGTGTCCATTTATAAAACAGAGATCAGCCGTGATCCTGATCTCTGGGGTGTACTGGTTTATATAGCTGAGATAAGGAGGAGAGAACATGTTCTCCACTGCTCATCACAGTACATGACCGTTTTGTCACAAACGGCCAGTTTATAAAAGTGAGATCTGAAGATCTCACAGCCGTTACACTGAAATATCTCCCTTCCAGTTTCACCAGCTCAGAGCTTTTGTTTCACCTCATTCACAGAGGCCTGGTTCACACCTATACATTTTTTTAGTGCGTTTTCAGTTTTGCAGAAACACTACAGTCCATTTAACATGGTTTCCTATGGGTCACATTCACATCTGTGCATTTTTTGGAAAGGGCCAGGGACTTTATCTGATTTTTGGTTCCATAGACTTCAATGGATCAAAAACGCAAAATGCACCTGGAATATGCATCAACTGCAACCTGCATTGGTGTGAACCAGGCCTAAGATAGGTTATTATTTACTTTGAAAGTGAAAAAGGGCTGCAATCATTGTAAATCAAGCCCACTGCACTGCAAATCCTCTCTAGTGATGAATATAATAGAAACTGAGTTCTTTCTTAGGCAATGCCATAGGGAGGAGCGATTACACAAAAATTTTAAATAATCAAGCTGACCATTACATATACGGACTCCAAATATATACCCGCTAAAATATTTTATATGAAGCACTTCCAGCATTTCAGACATACAGCTGAGAATTTTTTATTTGGCTATGTGAGAATGCCCATAGTCCCTTTTTGAAAAGATTTTGCACATGTATTTATGTCTCTTGACAATGATAAGTGATGTGTTCAATTTGCTCTGAGTTTAATAACTTATTAATACATATCGGAGAGTTTCCCTTTCAAACACAGATGGCAGTCAAACAATGGTGCAGCCAACTCCTGAAAGCTTGGATGCCGCTAGCTAAACATATGTTTATGATGTCTTGAAATGCCGGCCAACCCCACTAATTGTCAGTGTATTGTGACTGGCAGCTGGACTGGCGTGTCTTCACAGATTACAGCATGAAATGTGATATACAAATAAGGGAAAGTGTAAATGTGTGTAGAACCCTCCTAGTTAGGTGCTAGTAAGAGGTAAATTTAGTCATTGGGCTCTGCTGTTGCCTCCCCCTTTGCTTCTCTTCTGATTTTTTTGCTCCCAGGATTGAAGAGAAGTACTCAGTACTTCCAGGTATTGAGCAAAATGTGATTGACTCCCCGTCCTTTCATGTGATAGTGCCGAGAATTGGTGAGTGGCTGCTGAAGCACCCAATGTCATCACATAGGGGCGGGAGTCTTCAGCATTGTGTAGAATCAACATAAAAAGCATAAAGCTTACACAGGGCTTGGTGAGGGAACAAAGCAAAGGTAAGCATGTCCTGTTGCTTTATTTTAATTAGTATTTGTATAAAGTTTTTGTTATGCAAATTAATATTGCAGGGTTCATACATGACGTTGTGTTTGCAAAGCATGCTGGAGTTTTTAATAAGAAGTATACATAAGCAAAAGACAGGATCACTTTAGGTTCACAGTTTAGGTTCACAGGCTCCAACGCTGGTAATAGGTTTTTGTAGTAGCGTTTTCGCAGCGTTTAGGAGCGTTAGTGTTTTATTAGTGTTTTTGCAGTAAAAGGGGGAAAGTTCAAAAACTGCTATTAATAGTGTTTAGGAGTGTTTCTGCTGAAAAAAAACGCTCCAAGAAACTCTACAAAAACAATTTTTTTTCTGCTCCTAGACGTTGAAGCTCAAAAAAATGCTAAATGCCTAAAGTAGTGTGCATGGACACATAGGATAACACTATTTAGCTTCTAGGAGCAGAAAAAAATGCTAACAGCTTCTAGGAGATTAAAAAAAAACGCTAGTGTGCATGGAGCCTAAATGTACTCGCACTCTAATTTAAAGATGAAATCTAGTCAGTTTTTAGGAAATTTCACCTTCTTCAGTAATGGTGTTAAAGGGCAGGAAAGTCTAAGGGACAATAACAGAAAAAGATACTTAATTTGTTTCTCACTCACATAGGCTTCCTTCCTCTTAGACAACCACCCGGTGTTGCCAACAGACAGTATTTATACTGGTAGCCAGGAAAAAACGGGCACTTTCCTCCTGCCAGTAAATGCCAGTGACATAAATAGGTTGGCAATAAAAAATATGGCTGTGATGCTCGGCTTAGAACTGCACATGCGCAGTTCAGGTCCGGAGCTGGCCGAGGCCCCCTGAGTGTCTGCTACAGTGTGTTCGGGCGGTGTTGGTGGGGGGGTGGGTCTGAGCTTGTTAAGTGATGTTATGGTGAAAGGGAGCCAAGGGAGCGTCCAGAGCCTCGTCTGCGGGACGGGAGCAAGGCAAGCTGGTAGTGGGACTGTCAGTACTGTTTGGACTGGAGTAGACTGAAGGGATCACCTGGGGTGGAGAGAGACTGTCACTGTGACTCAGGAGGGGACATGTCGTGTCTGTAAGGTGTCATCATCATCTGTTCTGCTGCACACTGCTGTCAGTGTCACTGGGAGAGTCAGGTTCATGTGTGTGTGCCTGCGCATTCTAATTTCTTGCCCTCCTGTCCCTGAGCTACCTACTTATGTCGAAAATAAAATAAATATTTTTTTCCCCTTAATATCTACCTTAAATCACATTGCTAACTGCATACTGTACTTGTTTGTACCATAAATACTGAAAATTGCCCTTAAAATTGTAATGTTTTAACCTTTGGAAATGCCAGTAAAAATGTGGCTGTGCCAGTAATTTTTGGGTGTTGTGTCAGTAAATTGCAATCTGGTAGGTTGGCAACACTGCACCCAGCCCCACAAAGCTGATCCTCTTTGCCAGTCATCCAGTTCCCCATTGTTGACATCATAATGTACAATGGAGGACCTGTCATCCTGCACTTTACACAAGGACTTGAGGAGCCCACCTACATTGTGAAGGGTGATGAGTGCTGGCTGCTTCGGAGAGTGATAAATCAGGTAAGTATGTTTCTCTGTTATACCCCCTAGACTTGACAAGCATTGAAGACTTACTAGAGAAGGGGAAGCTACCAAAAAGCATTTTATTACAATCCTACTGGAGCTCAGCTTTGAGCAACTTGAAGTATCTCAGGCAGTGGAAATATGACTATGAAAACTGTATCTCTGTAGCTAAAGGGTTGTTCTGTTCCTTATGGTGCTCACCGTACTTACTGGGAGCATACTTGACCAGTGTAGAACAGATGTGCCAACCTTAGGCAATGGCTGCCAGGCCAAACCCATACTCCACCCCAACCCCTACCGTTACCTACCATTAATGGAGACCACACAATGACTGAGTAAAAAATGGCCGTAGCAGCCTCTTTATTAACATATAAACTTAAATTAACATAAACGATAAAAAAATTCCTTAGGTAAAAACATATCAGTCACTAATCGCAATGGTCTTTGAATGCACCCCAAACTATAGTGTGTTCCAATAATGCACTGCGGTACCTTTTACCAGAATAGGCCTCCAACCGCAACACACTGGCTCGGAGACAACACACTAACCGCAGTACAAACAGTAACCTATTCCAGCTAAAATTAACTGGAATACACCAGAGGGACACATACCACCGATGGGTCCCAAACCCTTCCTTATCCTAGATTTTCATCCACCAGCAAAGACCAAAACTCGCCAGCTGCCACCGCATCCTCAATCCGCCACTTCCGATGTGAGAACTGGCCAAAACAGGGAGGGTGGGCAGGAAGTTGCTGCCTACTTCCCTCAAACTCCACTGGATGCCAGGGCTGAACCACCCCTCCTAAAGTGCCTTGGCCACTCCCAACCAACGGTTACCCCCCAATCAGGTAAGCCCTCTCTTATCTAACAAAACTACCTGTTCACCCCTACATGACCTGTTCCCTTATTCACACAGTCATGCCTGCCCTCTGCTATTTGTTTTCTTTTCGCTCCAGGCCTCACTTTTTCAGAATACTTTAAGAGATGCAAAGGAACATTGAAGATGATTTTACATCTAATATACAGTAGCTCCAAACTGTCTCTGATTTCGAGGGACTGTCCCTCTTTCAGAACAAAGTCCCTGTGTTCCTCTTTCCTCCTCATTTGTCCCTCATTTTGGTCTGATCTATATAGTTGTACATAAAATGCGCTACTTATCTATCAAAAAGTGTTTTATAGTGCTAAACCTTTTATCCACTTTCTAAATTGCTGCATTTAGAAAGCCAATATAAAGGATTAGTGCTTGTAGGTTTAACCAATCATTTTCTTTGTAGAATTCTCCTTTAAGGGGGGCATGGCAGGGGGTGCGTCCTATTCCTCCATACTTTTGCTAATAAGTGTCCCTCATTCCCATCTTAGAAAGTTAGGAGGTATGCATGAAAGGAATCTGTTTGGTAAGCATGCTGGACTTTCTAAAGAGAAAGCCCACCACTGCCTGTATACTTTTGACAAGCTGTGGTAAATCACGATCTAGGACATTGCTGCCCCTACCCGCAGTGGGGAGAGGGTGATGCGAGAAAAAGCTACAAGAGCCTGCAGATAGCTTAGTGCCCACACAGAGCTCCATTGTTTGTTTCGTCCATGCAAGGAAAATTAACAGGTTTACTGAAATGCCTTACTGATCTTTCATTCCCTCCATGATTCCTCATTTGAATGCCTCAATAAGTGAAGTGGCAATCAGTATGGGGGAGCATGTGACTCCCTCCCCTACCTATCATGATGGAGCACAGAGTGCCCATACGGCCAGGCCCCAGTTTTGTCACATAGAGCAACTTGGAATTTATGCAAGATAACTGGGAAGAACAATCAAAGCCCCCTTAAAGTGGAACTTCATTCTCCCAATCAACATTGATTATTTTTAATTCTCATACTGCTAGCATTAGTAAAATAGATAAGAAGGTATATTTACTTGTTTTAAACTTTTTTTTCTTTTTTCTACATTTCTCAGCTACTTCCTGGTTTCTTGCCTACGCAAATGATGTCATACACCCCAGGAGTCTTCAGGAGGGGTTTTGCTAAGCACACTCTCCCGCATGCATGCTTGAGCTAAGGGCAGATAGATTCCAGGAAATAAATGCTACATGAACCATTTGCCCTTACTCAAGATGGCCACAGCCAGAAATGCTAGGGGGGTGTTTTTCAAAGTGATTTCTCAACAAAACAAAGCATGGAGACATGGATGGATGGGTGAAATTGCTTTGAATAGTAAAAAAATGAATTAAATAGTGTTTTTGGTTTGTGGTGCTCAGATGCAGTGAAGATCCACTTTCAGTCAAACTCCATGCAAAGAAATCGGGAAGAACAAGTAGAGCCCCTTGAAGTCAAAGTCCATGCAAGATAACTGGGAAGAACAATTAAAGCCCCCTGAAAACTTCATTTTCATAATTAAATTCTCCACTTCTCTGCAAGTGTTGTCGGTATCCAATTATGGCTGTGAAGTCCAATGGGCACCAAAGCAAGACCTAGTGCACCCAATCATGAGCTCTCAGTAACAGACCTGCTCAGACATGCCCCCTTCCCTTTGCAAAACTGTGTAAGAACACTTGTGCCGAGAGGTGTGGCTGTTACTCAGCTCTGAACTTACAGAGTACTGCAGTGTGATGGCTGTGAGCAGCATTTGCACTGAGAAAAAACTACTTTAAGGAATTTCTAAGTAAAAACCTGTGTCAAATCACAACATGCAGGAGGTACAGGACTATAAAGAAATAAAAAGGTGTGAGACTTTATTTGAGCTTTAAGTCAAGCTAAGCGTTTGCCCAGTACATGCAAATTTCAGATTCAATTTAACTGTATGCTACTTATTTATCCAAAACTGGTTGCCATATACTAAAGCTATTGCCGCCTAGATAAATTATTATGCAGCCATAAAGTACTTGACCTTTACCCACACTGCCCTCAAAGTGATAGTGTGGTCAGCCATAGTGCTGCCCTTG
Organism: Lithobates clamitans; assembly: GCA_037952925.1. Lineage (NCBI taxonomy): Eukaryota > Metazoa > Chordata > Amphibia > Anura > Ranidae > Lithobates > Lithobates clamitans. The sequence goes on along the minus strand of JBBGZY010001622.1, from coordinate 422,233 downwards.
ATCAGAGCTGTCCAGTGCGAAATGTGACATTGAAATAAATTAGAGACAGGACAAAACTGTCAGGTCACGCTGTGAGATCTCAGGAAAAGACATTTAGGAAGGTGACAGGGGACAGGCACTGCGCACATAGTGGCTATTATTGCATCAGCCTCAATCACAGGCTATTTTATAGTGGACATTGACAGTTATAATTTTCTCTAGACGCCCGTAGATGATTTTTTTTTTTGCAGAGCGGAGCGCATGAATATTCATAGGTCTAAATTATTCTTTCATCAGAAATTCTGCTTTGTTTACCCTTTGCTTCAATCGCGCTATAATTGGGTGTCTAGTCAAATGGAAAATGCAAACATTTGCGGTGGCACATCATCTGAAAGCCCCACAGTTCTGTTATATAACTCTCTTTGCAGGAGTGAGCACTTGGAAGTTAAGCCAATGGATTAGTGAGGCTTGGTGGCAGAACCAGTCGAATTGCACAGGTGAAATGCGTTTTGCATACCTTCCGGAAGAATCTCCCTGGGCCCTTTAGAAGCTCTATGGAAGGTTTAGGGGTCTATTGATCAATGTTTTTACCCAGGAGTCACACAACTTTTTAACTAAATAAGGTTTTATAGCTATGCAATGACTGTACATTTATTTGAGGTACTTATATAGCTCCAACAAATTACACAGCGCTTTCCAATTACAGTATATACATATTATACATTCACATCAGTCCCTGTCCTCAAGAGCCTTACAACCTAAGGTTCCTAACTCACATTCATACATAGATGTAGCACCCTGTAGTTTAGGCAGGGAGCTCCTCACAAATTTACTTGCCAGGAGTAGTTATCCTGGTTAATTGGTAGAGATCTATTGATTTCTCCCTAAGTTTGACCTTGTTGCACTTTTATCTTCTACCGCAAGGTGGCCGGGTACTTGGTGGTACCAGATATGAGAAGGGCAACCCAAGGTCAAGTTATGGGTATGTGGGATGTCTCAGCCAATGGGCGGGGGTTTTCTTGAATCCCTTGGCCTGCTTGGAGAACCTATATATTCGGGTGGAGTCAGGTGATCTAGGTTCTCTGCCACCTGGACGGTTGTCTGGGTGGATGTGTTTTGTACGCCCCGGGATGCTAGGCCGGAGATTGGGCCTATTCCAGGGGCATCTGGCTGCTAGGCTGTCTGAGGGCCTATTCAGAAGTAAGAGAGCAGCGCAGGGTTGGAATTGCGGCTTGCAGTCCAACCAGAAGTGACGGTTCTGTCGGCCGGACAACCTGTCAGTGGTCGGAGGTAGAGGGGAAGCTGTCGCCACCAACGGACCAACCACCTTTACCAGGGACCACAGTGAGTAACTGAAGCAAGTACCGGAGCAGCATTCTCAACGAATGGGCGCGGTGGAGAATGGGAAAACTTCAGGCGGTGATCAAGTCGGGAACCCAGCCAGCAGAGATGACATTTGCAAAGCAGCCTTGTGAGTCAAGCCAGGGACCGAGCCGTTTAGTAGGGGTGAAGCTTGAGAAGTATCTGGAGTGCCAAGCTAGGGACCCAGCAGGGAAGCGTGGGTGACGCTTGAGGGAGATACCACCGCAAAGCTTAGAGCAGCTCCAGGGATTCAGAGTCAGTTAATCAGAGAATCCAGTGAGAGACCAGGAGCTCAAGGGGCTGAAGAACTACAAGTAGAAGTTGTAGTGAAGCTGTTATGATTTGTGTTAGGAACTGTTAAAGACTGTTACCATAGGAGACAGAAATCCTGCACGTACAGACGTGGCGCCTTGCTGGGGCCTTTCCCTGTACGGCTGTCCTCCTATTGAAGTCTTGGAGTCTGCCAATTGAAATTGCAACTGCTTATGGGTGTCCTGGCCTTAAACCTCTTTCCCTCATAAAAGAAAGACTGTAAAATACATAAACATCTCTTTTGCATTGAAGAAGTGTGTGGCGCCCAATAACTTACACCTTGCACCCACTATGCCTCACAACCCACTACTTACAGAAGGACATCAGCTATCTCTGGCCTTAGAGGTCCTCATTAGACTGGAAGAGGCTAAAGAATTTGCTACATACTCATACCAGGACCAATTTACCTACCAGCATGTCTTTGAAGTGTGGAAGGAAATCCATGCAGGCATTGGGAGAACATACACACTTCATGCAGGGATTCAAACCAACAACTCTAATGCTGCCAAGGCAGAGGCTTGGGACCCAAAGGTTAGTGGAGATGACTGGGGTAGCGCTGCCTACTACAGTGATTTCCAGCTTCCACAGGGTTCCCACAAGTTTGGCACATACAGTACATACTTACATTGATCCAAGCTGGATGTAAAATTTGCCAAAAATAAAAATTCAGCTATAAAACTGAACTCCAGGCAAATAGCTAAAAACATAGATGAAATACAGATAAGGGAAATGTTTCACCTGCCAAAAATATTTGCATTTCATCCCATACAGTCCTGAAACTGACACAACTCAGCTATATAGCACAGTCTTCTGTTTTGTTTTGTTTTTTTGCAGTTTCGCTTTCACTTACAGATCCTGACCTTACATTAACTCTATGACTGGAGAATTACAGGGAAAACAGCACACTGATGAGCTCATCAATCCTATCAACATGCTACTTGCACTAATTAAATGGCTTGCATTTAAACAAATACATTAAAGCACTCACTCGCTCCAAAAAACAATCTAGGGCACATGTGTCAAACACAAAGCCTGCGGGCCAAATGTGGCCTGCCAGGCCATTTCCTGTGGCACTCGCACCTCTCCTACAGCTGTGACAGTCACCTTGTCTCCACCTCCACCTTGTCTCACCAGCCAGAAGCAGGGAGGAGGACAGAATTCCTCTACCAGATCCTGCGCTTTACCATGCAGCCATGGAGAGACTCGTCTCTGCCCCCATCTCAGAAGTTGGTAGCACAGAGGAGGACAGAGCGCATACTACAGATTCTGCGCCAGCTGCAGCACTACCTTAACTCTACCTTCCCTGGTCTGCTACAGGAGTTTGAGTGGGAATCATGCCGGTCTGCACCTGCTCTTCACAGCTTAAGTCTTAAGTTATTACTAAAACCAGTAATAATCAAATTCAGAGGCAATTATTTAATATGATAAAATGTAGATGCATTTATATAGCCTCAATACTCCAAAAAGCTCCTCCCAGACTCCACCGCCTACTTCTGGAAGCTTCTTGAGGATTCCAGAAATCAGGGCGAGTTATCAGAGGTGCTGCTTGATGAGTCATCCAGCCTCCCTGAGTCACTTAGCCCTGACATTGCATGACATGAGATTCCACCCAGGCCAATTTACCTACACTAACAACTATGTACACCTATGTACACTATAACCTAGCTAGAGGGTGCTACATTAGGGCCTATACTAAGGCTTACCTATAGGTACAGTAAATACCTCCTAAACATGCACCGTTTTGGAGATATTTTCTTATGAAGCCGTCGGCGACGTCCTATTCACGGGTGCATGTGAGGGAGTGATGTCATTGCGGCTCATCCAATCAAAGGACCGGAGCCCGCAAACCCGGTAGGAAGACCAGGTGAAGAAGGAAGACCTGTCAGTGGTGACAGCGCACCTCTGCAGGGCTTCGTTTAAAGTAAGTTTCACATAATGTGCTATTATGCGATACATACTAGCACATTATAATGTTGCCTTGCAGGTTTAAAAAAAAAAAAAACGCGGTTTCCTGCCGCTTTGATGTTGAACTGTTATCTTGTGTTTCTTATAATGCTGCACTATTCCAGTATAGCTTCTGAAACTTCTCCATGCCTGGTCTGAAGTTACTTAAAGGGGTGCATGGTGGTAATGGCATATAGATGAACAGGGCCTGTAATACACACACACGGGTGAGGTGGTGACATGCTGTGAGTGGGGCTAACAAGTACCATAAAGGATGATATGACAGCCAGGCAACGGGAGAGTGGTACCGGCAGGGTTGATGTATAGTGCGGGGAGTGGTCCATAACCTACTTCCTCAGCACAGCAGTTGGTGCCCCAGTAATCGGAACCAGACCCACATGACAGTGACCCTAGCAACCTAGTCGTATGGTATGGAAGAGTTCAATATGCGTGCGCATGGGGTCCACACTGGTGCCTTGTGGGAGCTGCACTGTCACTGGAGGTGGAGTCTAGCTGGACTGGGGGAACAGTACATTACAATGTGGTGTCTCCTTCGAAATGTCAAATCCTGAGCAGGTGCAAGTATTGTGGGACTGTAAGGCACGTGTACACAGCAGCAAAAGGCCCAAGAGAGCGAAAGGCCCCATGTACACTGGCGCTACACATGCAATGCCTCTTCTGTAATAAAATACATTTATCTGCCTGTTTGCAGCATCCCCGGCATGTAAACTGAGCTGCTCATGTGAAACTCAGCTAATAGTGGCCAGCCCAATCTTACACCAGCCAATGAAGATAGACAAAAACTGGCAAAAGGCGAAGGTGCCGGCACCGGCCAGGGACAGAAACTTTGGCGGAAACGTGAGTATAAGCTGCCCTTTGTTGCGTATTAAACAATATAATAATGAATAATGCAGAACTGCATCATTTGAGTGTCTTATATCTACCTGGAGTCAGGGGCGTTGCTAGGTCTGCAAAAGATCTGGGGCTAGAGCCCATAGCAGTGATCACCTTTTTGCAGGCCCGCGGGGGGGGGGGGGGGGGGTGCACGCCGGTGGTAAGCCATATTTCGCGGGCAATGGCTGGTGTTGACGCTTCAATCACCGTGGCACCATGGTTTATATGGTGTCAGGGTGATTGAAGCGCTGGTAGAGCAGGGACCCTGCGGCAAGAGACTCGGGGCTATAGGCCCCAGATTCGGGGCTATAGCCCCAATAGCCACCCCCTAGCAACGCCCCTGCCTGGAGTTTAGCTTTAAGGCAGCTAACAGGGGTTTACTGAAGAGGTACCAGAGTTCCCCTTTAAGCGACTGAATCTGAAATAAAAGACTCCAGTGTGCGATGTTTGCTTTTTGTTAGTCTACAGCACTGATGAAAAGACAGAGTTGACTTTAAAATGATATTTGCAGTGTGTTGCATGAATGACAGGGTCTGTTCTTGTCAACAGCTATCCTTTTGTAATTAGAACTTTTCATCTAGGCAGCTGCTATTTAAATATCAATCCCAGTTCTCCTGCAAGGGAATTTTGCGGTAATACGGGGCTATAGCACTTCACAGTGACATAGAGAAGGACAAGCTAGAAATTGTTTTGGAGGTCAAAAGCAAAAAAGTGTCTCTAATCCTCCTCCTCACCCCCACCCTTAACACATTTAGGTTATTTTCTTGCCCAGGTGAGAATGTTGTCGCTTATCCTGCTCCCCTCTCACAGACGCTCCTTGGATGCATCAGACGTTCCATGAGGCTATAGGACCACCGCACCACGCCATCTTGCGCATGTGCTGTAGGGAGTCATGTGTGATTCTTCTGGAAATCATAGCTGGCTCCCAAATCCAAGATGGCAATACTGTGGACGGCAGAAAGAATAATTGGCTATGGGAAGAAAGTGCTGGGCTCCATGGACTGGTAAGTATTTGGTTTAAAAAAAAAGGGTAATGTTGCTTTATAACCACTTCACCTCCGGAAGGTTTACCCCCTTTCCTGACCAGGCCATTTATTTTTTGCAATACGGCACTGTGTTATTTTAATTGACAATTGCGCTGTCATACGACACTATACCCAAATAAAATTGATGTCCTTTTTTTCCCCAAAATAGAGCTTTCTTTTGGTGGTATTTGATCACCTCTGTTTTTTATTTTTTCCGCTAGAAACAAAGAATGACCGATAATTTTGAAAAAAAATATATATTTTTTTACTTTTTGCTATAAAACACCAATAACATTTTAAAAAAATCTAACTTCTTTATCAATTTAGGCCAATATGCATTCTGCTACATATTTTTGGTAAAAAAAAATCCCAAGAAGCATTTATATTGACTGGTTTGTGCAAAAGTTATAGCCCCTACAAACTATGGGGTATCTTTTTTTTTTTTTATACTAGTAATGGTGGCGACCAGAGACTTATAGCGGCACTATGACGGACATTCTGATACTAATTGACACTTTTTGGGGGACCATTGACACAAATACAGTGATCAGTGCTAAAAAATATACACTGTTACTATACTAATGACGCTGGCTCGGGAAGGGGTTAGCATCAGGGGTGATCAAAGGGTTAACTGTGTGCCAGCCTGTGTTTCAGTGTACTGTGGGAGGTGCTTTTACTAGTGGAAAGCATGGATCCATGTCCTTTGCAGGAACACAGGAGCCATGAATTCCCTTACTGACAGAATGAATTAAAGTGGGGACAATGTTGGCCCACCATCATGGGCTTGCGGCTGCTGCTCTCCCTTAAATTTGACCTAGTTCAATGTAGGCTGATTGGTACAGGTGTGTGGGGCCATTGCCCCTTTAATTGTAAGATAACTTACCTGTACAGGTATCTTATTGGTTATTTCAGAAAAAGAGGAGTGCCCCAAGAGGGATAGTATGGGCAGGGAAACCAAACAGGATCAATATATGATAAGTACAAAAAGGTAAAAAAGTAAAAATTTTATTCAATATGCAAAGATAACAATTCTAAAAACATTTAATGAGAGGTAGGAACAGGAGTGTAGAAATACAGCTGCTACATGCTGCAGCAAACAAAGATTCTGAAAGCTGAAAATCAGAAACAAATTGTAGCTGCAAAAAACCCTACATGTTTCGGAAAACACAAAAAGATTGGTTTCTTTTCATGATACTGTACTTCCTTCTTCAGGAGTTCAGACAAAGCGTGCTGTTGTATTTCTATCAAAAAAGGGACATACCGTATATACACATATAAATAATCAACCGATGAATAAACATTAAAGCTACACATGTATAGATTTAATGATTTTATCTGGATTGATTTATTTGACTAAGCCTAAAAAGAATACGTTATTTGAACTTGTTAATCATTTTGATTAAAGTGTTTGTTGACCCAAAAAAAAAATCAGATTCTGGTCCCTTAAAGAAGATTACACAGCACAGTGCTTGTGCTGTGTAATCTGCCCTCCTGTAAACTGTAAAAAAACCTCCCTGATCCTGCCACTTCCTGTATGCCCTCTCTATACTGACCACGATAACCAGGGCCGCTCAGCCCTGACCACTGTGGTCAGAGTACATCCCTTGATCATACGTAGCTGTCCTCTCTGCTCTCCTCTCGCCCCCTCACCCCTCCTTCCTGCCTGTCAGCGCCCTCTCTGTATCCCTTTCTCTGCCTCACACCCCCCCCCCCGGCACTACTATTAAAAATAAAAACCCTACAATTGTCACTGTCAGCCCCTCTATTAGAGGCTGGCATACCACACTATGCAAGTCCTTTGTAAAAACTACCGTTCTAAATACCTCATTAGAGCTGTCACATGACTCGTGGCCGCTTTTCAGCTCCGAGACATTGCTTCTGCGGGAGAACACGCGGTCTCCTCAGCTAACGTCAGAGGGAGATCTTGGCCCCTCCCGTAGAAGCAATGTCTCAGAGCTGTAAAGTCATGTGACTGGCCTGAAGACAGCTCTAATGAGGTATTTAGAACGCTCTTTTTTACAAAGGACTTGCATAGTGTGGTATGCCAGCCTCTAATAGAGGGGCTGGCAGTGAATACAACATTAGACTTAACAAACACTTAAATTCGTTGGATATGTATCTTATTTTGTAACCAATAAAGTGCCACGGCCAATTTTCTGCCATATTCTAGACTGTGTTTATTTCATTAATGGTATCTGTGAGCATGCAGCCTGCAATCCCATGGCAATCTGCCTTGCTTTTCATAGGCAGACTTCCGTTCTGCCTGTGTAACAGATGATCTGCCCACTGATCAGCTCCTGCTGTGTATAATCACAGTGGAAACAAGATGCCGGCGGCATGCATGAGCGCCCCCTACCCAGAAGAGCCGGATTACGTATTTATACGTGATCCGGCACACAGCTGCCGCCCTGTGGCAGTAAAACTACTATGAGGCGGACAGCAAGCGGTTAAAGAGTTAGTTCACCTTTACCAAAAACTACCTTTGCAGATAAGGGGCTTCTTTAGATAAAAACAAGCTTTGCAGCTTTGACCAAAGTGGAAAAATGCCTTTGCTATAGGTGTAGGCCATTTTTGTACCTCATGAAGCCTAACTAGAAAACATCTTGCTAAGGATGTTGCTAAGAGAAGCCCAGCTTTTAGTGCTCACCTTCACCATCACAGGAGAGAGCTCTCAAATGCTGAGCTCAAAGGTACTGCCTTACGGGAGAGAAAGAGCATGTGAGGGGGTTTCAATCAGAGAAAGAGTGCTGAGATTGAGCAGCAGATTGTCAATTCTCTATTCTCCCATATTCTCCTATTGGTCTGCAGCACTGTCAAACATGGGTGGTACTGTTGCCATGGATACTGTCTTTTCATCTGATTTCTTGTAGGCACGCTGGGCATCAGCACAGCACCTTGCAAGGAGTCCAATGGTCGCAGGTTCACAAGGGTGACAATATCATGCCTGCATTAAAAAGCAGTAGCTGAGTTTTGTCACCCTGGATAAGGAAATGGGTATAACAACAGAGAATAAAAACTGAAATATCCTAGATCGGCAGAGCAAAAATCAGTAACTGCGTAAGGTGCCTAAGCTGCAATAAACTGAAAAGCATTTTAAATTTTGGGTAATATTTATACAGCAATGAAATATGGAATTTGGTGAATTTGGCAAATTGGCAAATTTTGCGAACCCTTCAAGTACATTTGATTTCAAAGACATGATTGACTGACCACCAGTGAAGGTTTGGTGAAGGTCACAATCACTGCTTTAAAAATATGCCCCTTTAAGAACAAGTAGAACAGTCGCTCTGGGCCCTGTGGTGCCATAAACTATCAAATATAACCCTGTTAGGGCTTGTTGACACCTACATTGGTGTCTGAAAAATGATCTGCAGTGGATTGCAAAGGATCATTTCTCTGGCATGTGTACAACCCCATCAGACTGCCTATTTTTACTACCCCCAACCACAAAATGATACAAATTAGTAACCATTAAATTGCTCTACCAGTAGCTCTGCTGTTAAACTAGTACGTCATCTTTTTTTTTTTAGGGTGTATTTTTTTAATTTGTTTAAAAAAACAGTAACAATGTCACTTAATTGCTTATATCTATGCATTTTTCCCATGATGCATTGTCCATTGAAACCAATAGAAGCACATCAAAGCACATGTCAACACGCATTGACAATCGCTAACATGTGTTGCACATTATCAGTGTGCAATGCAAAGCACTTTTTATTGAACGTCAAGCCGCATCTTAATGCGCATTAATCAGTGTTAACATATGTCTCTATGTGGGTTATGGCGTGTGAAGTGTGTTATGACACAAGTTGTTGTGCATTTTAAAGTGTGTGTTGAGAAGCATTTTGATGCGCTTCCATTTATTCAATGGCAAACGCATCATGCAAAAACACATACTGTAGATGAAAATCGGCCCTAAAGAACCAACCCACATTTGCTTTAAAGTGGAAGAAAGCTCTGAGGAAGGGAGCATATCTCCCGAAACACGTCAGTTTCCAACTACAGTGACTTGACATTAGGGATGAGCTTCGAGTTCGAGTCGAACTCATGTTCGACTCGAACATCGGCTGTTCACAAGTTCGCCGAACAGCGAACAATTTGGGGTGTTCGCGGCAAATTCGAATGCTGCGGAACACCCTTTAAAAGTCTATGGGAGAAATCAAAAGTGCTAATTTTAAAGGCTTATATTCATGGTATTGTCATAAAAACTGTTTGGGGACCCGGGTCCTGCCCCAGGGGACATGGATCAATGCAAAAAAAAGTGATGAAAATGACATTTCAAAAGGAAAAAAAGTCATTTAAAACTACTCGCGGCTATTAATGCATTGCCGGTCCGACAATACACATAGAAGTTCATTGATAAAAACGGCATGGGAATTCCCCACAGGGGAACCCCGAACCAAAATGTAAAAAAAAAAATGTAGTGGGGGGTCCCCCTAAATTCCATACCAGGCCCTTCAGGTCTGGTATGGATATTAAGGGGAACCCCGGCCAAAATTTAAAAAAAAATGGCGTGGGGTCCCCCTCAAAATCTATACCAGACCCTTCAGGTCTGGCATGGATTTTAAGGGGAACCCCGTGCCAAAATTAAAAAAAAAAAAACGGCGTGGGGTTCCCCCAAAAATCCATACCAGACCCTTATCCGAGCACGCAACCTGGCAGGCTGCAGGAAAAGAGGGGGGGACGAGAGAGCGCCCCCCCTCCTGAACCGTGCCACATGCCCTCAACATTGGGAGGGTGCTTTGGGGTAGCCCCCCCAAAACACCTTGTCCCCATGTTGATGAGGACAAGGGCCTCATCCCCACAACCCTGGCCGGTGGTTGTGGGGGTCTGCGGGCGTGGGGCTTATCGGAATCTGGAAGCCCCCTTTAACAAGGGGACCCCCAGATCCCGGCCCTCCCCCCTGTGTGAAATGGTAAGGGGGTACAAAAGTACCCCTACCATTTCACTAAAAAACTGTCAAAAATGTTAAAAATGACAAGAGACAGTTTTTGACATTTCCTTTATTTAAATGCTTCTTCTTTCTTCTTTCTTCTATCTTCTATCTTCCTTCGGTTTCCTCCTCCATCTTCTTCTGGTTCTTCCTCCGGTGTTCTCGTCCGGCATCTCCTCCACGGCGTCGGCGTCTTTTTCCCTTCTTCTCCTCGGGCCGCTCCGCATCCATGATGGCATGGAGGGAGGCTCCTGCTCTTCTCTTCATCTTCTTCTCTTCATCTTCTTCTCTTCATCTTCTTCTCCGGGCCGCTCCGCATCCATGATGGCATGGAGGGCGGCTCCCGCTCTTCTCTTCATCTTCTTCTCTTCATCTTCTTCTCTTCATCTTCTTCTCTGGGGCTGCTCCGCATCCATAATGGCATGGAGGGAGGCTCCGGCTGTGTGACGCTTCTCCAATTCTGATTTTTAAAACTTTTTAAAACTTTTTTTTGCATTGATCCATGTCCCCTGGGGCAGGACCCAGGTCCCCAAACACTTTTTATGACAATAACTTGCATATAAGCCTTTAAAATTAGCACTTTGGATTATTCATGTTCGTGTCCCATAGACTTTAATGGTGATTGCGTGTTCGAACAAATTTTTTTCCTGTTCGCATGTTCTGGCGCAAACCGAACAGGGGGGTGTTCGGCTCATCCCTACTTGGCATCCCAGATGCTGGAGTTGTGATTGTTATGCTTTTAATCTTCTCATGTTTGTGAGCATGTTTTGGCCGTTTTTCAATAAATCTAAAATGGTGTTGAAGGTAATTCACTAAGCGTTTGCGCCTTCTATCTTTTCGTTTAAGTAGAATAAAAAGCCTAACCATATCACATATTCTCAAAAATGTTCCCACCTCTACTCCTCATACTTATCCTGCCTAAACTGTATAAAAAAAGATCTGTATACTTTTAATCCACTCGGGTTTGGTCATGTGATCATGCAGCTGCGGCTCCCCTTTGTCAGTGAGTGACTGCTGTAGGGAAATGGAAGGAGAGCCAATAATAGCTGGGCCATTGGAGTCTATGAGTGACGTCATGGCTCCCAGAATTCAGAGCCGTGATAAGCGCTCCCTTACACAGAGCTGTAAGTCCATCACCAGTCCATCACCTTTACCCTCAGCTTCTTTACCAAGGCAGTGGTCGTCTTGGAGGTGTGTTTGGGGTCATTATCATGTTGCAATGTTGCCCTGCGGCCCAGTCTCCAAAGGGAGGGGATAATGCTCTGCTTCAGTATGTCACAGTACATGTTGGCATTCAATGAACTGTAGCTCCCCAGTGACGGTAGCACTCATGCAGCCCCAGACCATGACACTCCCACCACCATGCTTGAGTGTAGGCAAGACACACTTGTCTTTGTACTCCTCACCTGGTTGCCACCACACACGCTTGACACCATCTGAACCAAATACATTTATCTTGGTCTCACCAGACCATGGCACATTTTTCCAGTAATTCATGTCCTTAGTCTGCTTGTCTTCAGCAAACTGTTCATGGGCTTTCTTGTGCATCATCTTTAGAAGAGGCTTCCTTGTGCGACGACAGCCATGCAGACCAATTTGATGCAGTGTGTGGCGTATGGTCTGAGCACTGACAGGCTGATCCCCCACCCCTTCAACCTCTGCAGCAATGCTGGCAACACTCATTCGTCTATTTCCCAAAGACAACCTCTGGATATGACGCTGCGCATGTACACTCAACTTCATCAGTCGACTATGGCAATGCTTGCTCTGAGTGGAACCTCTCCTGTTAAACCGCTGTATGGTCTTGGCCACCGTGCTGCAGCTCAGTTTCAGGGTCTTGGCAATTTTCTTATAGCCTAGGCCATCTTTATGTAGAGCAGCAATTCTTTTTTTCAGATCCTCAGAGAGTTCTTTGCTATGAGGTGCCATGTTGAACTTCCAGTGACCAGTATGAGAGACTTGGAACGATAACACCAAATTTAACACACCTGCTCCCCATTCACACCTGAGACCTTGTAACACTAATGAGTCACATGACACCGGGGAGGGAAAATGGCTAATTGAGCCCAATTTGGACATTTTCATTTAGGGGTGTACTCACTTTTGTTGCCAGGGGGTTTAGACATTAATGGCTGTGTGTTGAGTTATTTTGAGAGGACAACAACTTTACACTGTTATACAAGCTGTACACTCACTACTTTACATTGTAGCAAAGTGTCATTTCTTCAGTGTTGTCACATGAAAAGATATAATAAAATATTTACAAAAATGTGAGGGGTGTGCTTACTTTTGTGAGATACTGTATTTCTGAAATCAAAGACTGCGTGTGTTATTAGTGTACCATTTTGAAATAAAGCTGTTTTTGTTAAGCCAAAGGTGATTTAAAGAGTCATTGTAATCATTTGATGAAGATTTTTCTTTTGTTTGTTCACTTTGCTGCATTCGAATTGAAAAGAATATAACATTTTGGTTTCGACCGATTCGAAATTTGTCGATTTGAACGTTTCGAATCTAAAAAAAATCAGTAAATTTAAAGAAAGTTAAAAAAATTCAGAATATGAATTCCAAATACGAATCAACGAAAACTAAATAACTAGATTAACAAATCTAAACGAAACAAATTTATTTGTCATGTACATGTCTAATTTTTAACAATAGATATAGCTAGGGTTTTCTTCCATTTTAAGCTCCATCCCAGGTATTCTGTCTACTGCAATTCTGGCATTTGTCAGCTGAATGACTGCAGCAAAGATTAGTCCCAGGAGAGGGCGGAGCATTTTCAAGACTTTGAGAGAAGTCAAGGCCCTCTGAAGGGTTTGGTCTCAGATTCCAAGGGGGCTCCATAGACATCTGAAGGCTTAACTGTTGTTACTGTTTGCACTGCTCAGGCCAATGCAGGTTAACTTTTAGCAAAGTACATCCCGCTATTAGAGAAAAAAAGAATGGATTCTCACGTTACACTAAAGAAATGGCCGGGGAAAAAAAAAATAGCGGTTGTGAGATTGGAGACAACGCTAAAGGAGATCATTTTTGCACTACCATTTACTTTAATGGGAGTTATTTTGGGATGAGGGTGAGATGATCTGCATTGGACCACAGCAAGTCCCCTCCTGCGATACATAACTAGCTGGCTGAGAAGCGAGGCTTTTTCCCTTACGCCTGCAGTGCAACAGCTGCTCTCCGCTTTGACCTTAATTATACCTTGTTAGAGTAACGAGTACTAATGTATATGTATGAGGGGCCTGCTTCATGCTTTTGACAACATTTTAGAAACAGAGGAAGCTGATGTCCATGAGAAATTACCCTAGAAGAATGAAGAGGAGACAGGTTTGTGTATTATTTCCCGTAATTGCTACAGTAAAAGGCCATACATAAAGTTATATGACATTAACATATGTCATACAATTCGACTTTTGCAAGACAGACAAGGTGCCATCCAACTGAACATACATTATAAATATACCTGCCTGGCCTGTACAGGGTTGGTAGATCCTGAAATTGTCACTAGATAGAGGGCAGCATACACCCAGAAGAGAAGGACAATGGGGTTTATGTCATGGTTGCTCACAGTGAAAAACCTAACGCAGAATCTGCTTCCCCATCTTCATTTAAATACACCATAGACCAGTGGCAGCTGGTTCTCAATATTTTGGGGGGGGGGCGTCAAACCAACCACACCACCCCCGCGGGACACAGGCAGGAAGGAGGTGCTACCTCACTACAACCACTGATGTATTCCCCGGTAGGGTTTAAAGGACTGGAATTGCAGTATCAATTCTAGAATTAATTGAACCCTGAGGGGTTCCTCGTGTGACCGTCAAGGAAAGTTCAAAACTGAGTGAAAGTTCAGTATTAGCAAGAGCTATTCCAGTAATCACTGATTGATGAAGGACGGATTATTTAACGAACAGAGTGCAGCTCTATCTGTATCATAGATGGATAGTATGCCGGCTCGCAGTGCATCCAGCACAGTGTAAAAGGAACGCACAGTGCAGCAAGTCACTGCATGTGTTTAAGCTCTGATCAAAGCAGGGATTAGGAGATCCTCCGAGACTCATGGTTGTGGATACAGGACATTCCGAGAGTCCTTACCGTCTCGGTTGCTATATTAGTTCAGCTAATACAATGGCCCAAGCAACGGCCGTCCACGGCTTCTCCTCCCGGCCAAACAGGAAGTGGGTCCTAAGACTCCCGGCCAATCGCGTCTCAGGAGATTCAGGAAGACAATAGCAAATATTATTTTGCTATTGCCACATAACTGGGTGGGCTTAGGGCGCAGTGCTCTGCACCCCAAGCCCACCCTTTTTTGAAGCCAATTAGAGCCTCAGGCTCTAATCGTGTGCTTCAAAAAAAAAAAAAACATTGAAATTCATGCGACCAGTGCCCTACATGTAGATTAGGGGCTGGATGCATTGATTAGGGGGGGACGACGCCCGTGCGCCCCTATGAACGGGCTGTCACTGCCCTGGACCCTCCTAAGTGACAGTAACAGTATGGCAAAGTAAAATCTGCCATACTGGTGTTGGTATCGTTTGGTGTGGCAAAGTCATGGGGGGGGGGTCACTTCCCCTCCTCCGTCACAAAGGAACACAGCAAAGGAAGGGGAGTAAGCAAACAGGGGGTTAAGTTTACTTTAGGGAGTGTTAAGGTTGAGTTATAAGGAAAGTTCGAGTACATGGGGTCATAGTTTTTAAAGTGGTTGTAAACCCTCACATATACCCTGTGAAGTGACTGGCCTCAGATGATACACAGAGATAAAACAAATCCTCCTACATAAGTTTTACTCATTTAACTGCAGTTTTTTTTTGTCTACAACCCTTCAAAATTGCAGATTTGTGATAAAATCCTTCTGCATCTGTGAGGAGTACAGAGGAGGGGGTGGAGAGCTGTAGTTACAGCTCGTATACACTGTGTGAGAGCTGATTGGAGGAAAGGGACACCCCCCACCCCCTCCACATAAGCAGAGGAATGAAGGAACATGCAGAGCTGCATTCTGAATAGACATGCTCCTTGCTTATCTCACTCCCTGACAAAATTTTTATCTCTGGTGTCAGGAAAACTTCTCAGAAGTGACTCATGCTAAAAACAGAGGAAGGAAGCACCAGAGAGAAAGGACACTTAGCGCTTTGGAGACAGATAACTAAACACTACAGATATATGTATATATAAGTGTGTAAAGAGTGGTTTAAAAAATAAATACAATTTTATTCAAGTATGAATTCTTAACTCAGAAAAGTACCTTCTGTTGCTCTCAGCCTCCTCCAAATCTCCTTAGAGGGTGGCTATGTTCATTCACCATGGTCTCACTGTATGCATGAATGTAGCCACTATCTCTTGGTTGCTCCTGAGGTTGAGTAAGGGCTTTGGACTATGGGATTTATAGTGTGCATATAGTAGTGCTCATGATCACAACTAACATGCACTGCTAGTTCTAAACGAACACAAGTGAGGGAGCAAAGGAGGGGTTCATGATCTCATGCAGGATGTTAGGAGGAAGCAGAAATATACATTTCATGAAAAACATATTACAGAGCCATTAATTAGTGGATGCGTATAGATTATTTTTGGAAAATAAGGACATAGTTTTGTGTTACTTTAAGGCTAGGGTTAAAGAGACAGTGTCAGGGTTGGCTTTGCAGGGAAAGTTAGTGTTGGAGCTGGGGGTCACAAGGATGGTTAGCATGAGGGCTGGGGTCACCTAGAGGGCTACAGTGAGCACTAGTGTTAGGGTTTTGGCTACAGGAATGGTTAGTGTTGGGGCTGAATTAAAGTGGCAGGTTAGTGTTAAGGCTGGGGTTAAAGGGACAAATAGAGTTAAGGCTTGTTCATATCATTTGCATTGAGCTGCACTGGACAGCCTTGCCTAGCACAGTCCCATCAAAAAGAAAAGGTAATGGTATCTGCGTTGCAGTTTTGTGTGCTGAAAAAAAAATACTGCATGCAGTACTTTTTTCAGCACAGCTGGTTGTTATGTAAAGTATTGCAAAGCTGCTCCGTGAATAGAGCTTGTGACATTTCAATTCAGCTCTCACAAAAAAAGAAAAGAAAAAAGTTAACTAGTGTGATGCGCCCCTTTGAATTGGCAAGGGCTCTTAGGGTTAGTAATACGGGGATGGCTGGTATTAGGGTTGGAGCTACAGGTAAGGTTAAGCTGGCCATAGATGGTCACTCCTGCTCAACAAAAGTCGATCTAATGATTGCAGTTGCTCCAGAGTTTAGTAAATGAGGTAATAACCAATTAGAATACCCAATCACATGCAAGGAAAATAAAAAAAAACAGCATTTTTGCTTGCACTTGATTGGATGATGGAAGTCAGCAGAGTATCTGCTCATTTACTGAGCCCTGGAGTAACTGTTCTTGCAGAGTGTCTATTTGCCTTTAGAAATCAACCCCATTCCCAACCCTAGAATTCCTATATCTACCTTGCTTGTGTGGATGGAGAAATCCATTCTTTTTTTTTTTTATTCAGCGGTCTGAACAAATAAAAATGATCACTCTAAGCCTAAGGCTAGTCTTGGTGTCAGGATTGGTGATAAGAGGGTTTGTTTTGGGAATGTGATTACAGGGAGGGTTAATGTTAATGTTGAGTTTATAGAGAAAGTAAGGCCCCTTTTACACATGCTGACCGTTTGTCTGTTTTTCATCCATCCATTGACGGATGAAAATTGGACATCAACGCATCTCTATGGAAAATTGGATGTAAACGGATGATCATCCATTTACATCAGTTTACATCCGCATCTGTCATCATCCGTTTTTTTAAACCGATCAAACCTCTATTTTTCTTCCGTTACAAAAACGGATGTAAACTGACAAAAAGAAAATTTTATAGTGTGTATCCAGCTTTAGTGTTGCCTTTTCAGGGATTGTTAATGTTAGGCCCCTTTCACACTGTTTGTCCTCAGTCCCCCACCTCCATTACTATCCTCGATCCTCCTCCCTCATTACTGTCCTCAGCTACCCTTCATAACGTCCCCCCCGTCTTTTCCAACAGAGGGAGACACAGTAGGTCTGGACAGAGGGCAGGAGCTGCAAGCTGGTGCCCTGCATCCTAGAAACCAATCACCTGCTTGTTAACTCAGACAGCCCCCGAACTCTGTCCAGAGCTGAACTGCCTCCTGCTGTTGGCTCTATGAGAATGACAGCGGAGGCAGTAATGGCCGCGGGGCAGAACGGCTCCTAAATGGCGGAACCTCAGCAGTCCGGATGAGACATTGACTCAGTCTGGATCCGAACCAGAGTCCTCCATTTAGTGATGCCTGTTCTATACTTTGTATTTGCCTCAATCCAAACCACTTAGTGCGATTTCTGTCTGCTGGCTCTATCCTATGGTATCTGCACGAGTCCCTTGACACTGTCACTGACAGGTTATGTAGACTCCAAGTGATCCAGAGGGAAGCAGAGGGCAGCCCCAGCACACAGCCTGTGACTGACAGTCTCAGCTGTGCATGTTTCCCTTTGAGATTGCGTAGGGGGGTGTCCTTTCCATCCACTCAGGTCTCAGATTACACTCAGCTCCCCACTCTATGCTGTGCAGTGTGTGAAATTAGATAACCCACCTCCTGCCTCTTGACAATTAGAGATGTTGTTTAAACTGTTCACTTCAAACAGCTGTAGATAAGAGAGGGCTGCAGACAAATAGGTGCAACTTATGCAGGAGGATTAGTTTCATCTCTGTATCACCTGAGTCTAGTCACTTCACTGGGTATATGTAAGGGTTTTTAACTGCTTTAAGCAATAAATATGTAGCATGGAAAGTTATTTAATACACACCCATGACAGGCCATTAAAACAGCCTTGCATATACCTTGCTGCAAACGGACCTGCACACTTACAGAAAGCCTGTTTTTTGCCCTTGTATACATAGCAGATCAAACGTAATTTTGTGTATCCTGGAAGGTGTTAAACTAACAGATCAGTAGCTCACAAGTGTGGATCCGCTGCTGCAGGTGCTGTCCCGCCACGTGAATAATTTCATTTGGAAAGTGCCAACCGAGTAAGCAATTTACAGCAAGATTTGTGCTATTTCAATAAATGGAAAATAAAGTATGGCAGCGGATAAAAGCTGAGCAAATCTGATACATAATAGATTGCGGTAAAAAAAAAGATACCAGCATATACTGTTGACACATTGAATTCCACAAAGAAACACCACCATGGTGACTGCAGTCTATGGGCTATATATGGAAAAACATTCACACAAAGAAGTGATATCATCGCCCTACAATCCTCACTGTAAGCAAGCTGTGTAACACAGTCTGTTTAAAGGGAAAATGTTTTATTACTCTGTACATCAGAAACGTCAACTTAAAATTGAACTCCAGGCCAACACCTAAATACACAGATACAATGCATATAAGGGAGCAGTTTTATTAGCCAATATACACTATATTGTCAAAGTATTGGGACGCCTGTCTTTACACGCACATGAACTTTAATGACATCCCAGTCTTATAGGGCGTACACACGGTCGGACTTTGTTCGGACATTCCGACAACAAAATCCTAGGATTTTTTCCGACGGATGTTGGCTCAAACTTGTTTTGTCTACACACGGTTGCACAAAGTTGTCGGAAAATCCGATCGTTCTAAACGCGGTGACGTAAAACACGTACGTCGGGACTATAAACGGGGCAGTGGCCAATAGCTTTCATCTCTTTATGTGCTCTCCAACTTTGTGTGTTGGAAAATCCGATGGAAAATGTCCGATGGAGCCTACACGCGGTCGAAATTTCCGACAACACGCTCCGATCGGACATTTTCCATCGGAAAATCCAACCGTGTGTACGGGGCATTAGTCTGTAGGGTTCAATATTGAGTTGGCCCACCCTTTGCAGCTATAACAGCTTCAACTCTTCTGGGAAAGCTCCACAAGGTTTAGGAGTGTGTTTATAGGAATGTTGGACCATTCTTCCAGAAGCGCATTTCTGAGGTCAGGCACTGATGTTGTACGAGAAGGCCTGGCTCGCAGTCGGCACTCTAATTCACCCCAAAGGTTTTCTATCGGGTTGAGGTGCAAACCAGTCAAGTTTCTCCACCCCAAACTCGCTCATCCATAGCTTTATTTATTTATTTATTTCAGGTACTTATATAGCGCCATCAGCACTTTACATATACATTGTACATTGTACATTCACATCAGTCCCTACCCTCAAGGAGCTTACAATCTAAGGTCCCTAACTCACATTCATACATACTAGGAACAATTTAGACAGGATCCAATTAACCTACCAGCATGTCTTTGGATTTATGGACGCAACTCAACATTAAACCCTACGGACTAGGACTGGATGTCATTAAATCTCATGTGCTTGTAAAGGCGGGCGTCCCAATACTTTTGTCAACATAGTGTATATTTATTTCTGGGATTTACATACTTCCTGCAAACAGCTCAGCCCTATCTGGCAGGGCAGAAGACCTCATTTTCTTTGCTGCACATACTAACTCTTACAGGTTTTGTCTCCCCCCCAGCCTGTGACTGAACAGTGAAGAAGAAGAAGCAGCAGACTGATGACTGAGCTCATCTGCTCTCCACCACCTATCAGTATGCTTCTCAATAGCACATGAGCACTCTGATTGGCTCTTTGTACTGCTTCTCTTTTTCCCAGTCTGTGATCTGTTGAACAATGGACTGTGAGTGGTTCAAATTTAGATACTTACACTGCGTGCATAAAATAAAATACATACAGTATAAGAATGTATAATGCCGCGTACACACGGCCGGACTTTCCGGCAGAAAAGGCCAGACGAAATCATTCCATCGGATATTCCGATCGTGTGTGGGCTTCATCGGACTATCTTTCGAAAATTCTGACAGACCTAGAAATAGAACATGTTTTAAATCTTTCTGACAGACTCAATTCCTATCAGGAAAACCGTTCGTTTGTATGCTGTTCCGACGGACCAAAAACGATGCAAGGGCAGCTATTGGATACTGGCTATTGAACTTCCTTTTTCTAGTCCCGTCGTATGTCATTGCGTTCTAAACGATCGGACTTTGGTGTGATCATGTGTAGGCAAGTCCATTTCAGCAGAACTCCGTCGGAACTCCGTCGGAACTCTGTCGGAACTCCGTCGGAAAAACCGTCAGAGTTTATTCTGATGGAAAAAACAGTCGTGTTTACACGGCATTAGAGAATAATTCCAGGCATCGGTATGTTATACATAGTTACATTTGTCCAGCTTGGTCCAATGTAACTATATATATGAGATACCTGATTGATACCCCCGGAAGCTGGGAATCACTAGGCACTCTTACTTGCTTGCTTACTCTTACTATCTCCACTTGCTTCCAGCTCCTGTAGGGGCAGCTCTCGTGCATTGTGAACACAAGGAGGTTGGCCACTCAGCACAGACACCATTCAGAGAATGCTTTGCATCCTCTGAGCAAATGCAAAGCGTTCTCTGGTTGGACGGGGTGAAGCTGGGGGCAATTCAAACTGAACACCTGATGAAAAAATACATATATTGCAGTTAACTTTAAGGATCACTCACACTTTACCATTGAGCTGCAGTGTGGCACTGGCAACAAATGGGAAAAAAAGTTTTGCGTTAAGGCAGCCCACTGAAAATCAACCCACCACAATGTACCAAAAATTGGACATGGTCAATTTTTTTGTAATGCACAACAGCACACAGCAAGTTCATGAAAATCATCAGAGCATAGTCATGCATGCTAGTATTGCCTTATACTGGCCAATCAATATTGACCAACATAGGAGAACCGGCCTAGGAGATCTTCCCATGAGACTGGTCAGTCAGTAGGTGTCTTTATAGGAAGAACACAGCCTATAGACCTGCACCCGTCTCCTTTATGTATTGAAATGGGACAGACTATGGAATGGTCATCTTATAGTTCTAGGCAACTTTAGATGGAAAATGTTGTTCCAGAGGTACACAAATCTTTTTCTCATTTTTTTTAATTTAACAGATGTATGTCCAGTGCAATGTACAGATAAATTACATGGGTTTCAGGCTCTTAATAAGAAATCTTCTCACGTTGCCTTGGTAGCAAAAGCTGCAAAACATTTTCAAGGTCTCCAAGCTAAAATGTTAAATGCAAGTGGTTGTGTAATAATGGCCACTCATGCACAAGACAGCCATCCCTGGCCAAATCTCGTGCAAAGCTTTCTGACACTGTATGACTTTATTGTCACAGCTGCAACACACAGAGCCTAATCTTCCCCTCTATGGGAGGACAAGTCCTATGTGGTCCCAGCCTATGCACACTTCCTAAAGAGTGCCTGGAGAGAGCGCTAGGGTTAAATATAGGCCAGGGTAGTGAAAAAGAGACAAACCCAACAAAGTACTTACAATTTTCTTTCCTTCTCTCCTTACCATTTTCCTTCATTTCATCCTTTCTTGCTTCCTTTTTTCCTGCCCCTACCCTTTTACTTACTTTAGAGTGGAGTTCCACCCACTTTTACAACTCTTCAGCATTCCTCACTAAACTGTGCACTGTAAACGAATTGGATATTTTTAAATTTTTTTTCTCAGCACCTACTGTATATCTACTGTATTCATTTTGCACTTCCTCCTCCCTGGCCGCGGCCCATCGCATCATTTCCTGTTTGCAATGCCTTCTGGGAAGGGGCGGCAACTTCCTCTGAAACTACCGTTGCTATGGAAACCTGATCTGAAACCTATTACACTGCTTGTGCTGCACTGAGCATGTGAGAGATCTGCAAGGATGAGATCCAGGAAGAAATACAGTCTGGCTTCAGATGCCCACACTTAAGATGGCCACGGCCTGCTGTAAGTTTATAAAATAATAAACTACTGTTATAAACTAACAAAACAGACCTTAGTGGACAGACTAACTTTACTAGAATACATTAAGCTTGTGTATTATAGGGGTATTTTTATTTAAAAAGTATAATTTCGGCCGGAACACCACTTTAATCATCCCTTTATTGTTTCGTTTCCTTCCTTCCTTCCTTCCTTCCTTCCTTCCTTCCTTCCTTCCTTCCTTCCTTCCTTCCCTACACAATTTACTTACTTCCTTAATCCCTCAATATGGGAAAGTTCCCCCAGGCTTTTTTTTTAGCAGCAGGATAAGTAATTAGAATGAGTAATTTAATATAGAAAAATAAATTCATTATTATTTACATAAGATAATACCATGGCAATTGAAATATGAGCTCTGGTAGGAGAATAAGAACCATTCCAAATACATAAAATGCAAACACAGAATTATACATGGAATTACATATGAGAATGTCAGTTGTATAAAAAAGACTGACGCGTTTTGACCCGTACAGTTAGGGTCTTCTTCAGAGATTAAGTTTGCTGCAAAGTGATTACATTTCACATGTCAAATTTTGACAGATAATTCATAAATCGTAGTATAGAGAGTATGGATATAACATATAGTTGTATCGGGTATTATTATAGGGTATTCTGAAAAACTCTCCAAACCAGAATTCCCTTAAGAGCTGTCAAATGATCCCACATGCTCCCCGGCTGCACGGTACCCCGAAGGATGATGGCACTCCAAGAGGTACGGCTTACAAGAAGTCACACGTTCGGCACCCCCTAGGGCGTGCCAGGTTAAGTGGTCAGCACCTGCAGCAAATTCCCAGGGTACCTCTCTTTATATGTGTCTTTCCAATGCTACTTCCTTAATCCCTTTATTGCTTACTTTCTCTTTTCCTTCCTTCCTTTCAATCTTCCTTCCTCTTTTCCTCCCTGCATCACCTCTTTGATTCCCTTTACTTTTTCCTTCTTCTTACTTTTGTTCTTCCATTCTCCCTATACTTCTTCCATTCTTCCTTCCTCCCTTCCCTCCTTCCTTTCTTTCTTCCCCTCTCCCTCCTTCCTTTCTTTCTTCCCCTCTCCTTCTTTCTATTCTCCATTTACCTGTTCCTGATTCCTTTCCTCCTCCTTTTCATTCCTTTCTTCCTTTCTTCCATCCATCCTTCCTTCCCTATCCCTTTACGTACTTCCATCATCCCTTTATTTAATACTTCCTCTTTTCTTTCTTCCTTCCTCCTTTCCCCTTTCCCTCTTTGCATCATTCTTTACTCCTTCCTTCCTTTACTTCTTCCTTCCATGCATCTCTTCCTTCATTCTTCATTCCAGGTTTCTAACCTACATAAGATGCCACATGTGGCCATTGAACCACAAAGTGAACAGAGCTGAAGCTGCGATGTACAGCGTAGTGGTCAGAACACCAAGCAGAATCTTGATTTATTGGGAACGCAGTGTCGGAATTTTGAATCACACTATATGGAGTAATATACATTTGCATTTATTATTGTTTTGCCATACATCATGTTGCTTTGCTTTTATTCTCCCATTATCAAGGGATCTCAATAACATCCCACATTGACTTGAGAATTCCTGACTTTAGCACAGTCGCAGTACTTCCTGGACAGGATTGGCAGTTTTCCAGTTGAACTTACTTGTTGACAGGAGTTTTGTTGTAAATTGTGTTCATATCTCTGATGTACGATGGCATCTTTTGTGCAGCACTAAACTAAAGTCATTATTGTGGGCACAAAACTGTGCCGTGCAGTCAGTCCGCAGCTGCAACCAGGCGGACAGATGGCAAATTCTTAAAAGTTCCCGAGATCATAGCAGGAAACGGCTGCAGAGCCATCTCCACTTTTCTGCTAACTCAGGCTGTAAGAGGAGGTCAGCGGTGGCTCATACATACATTCATACGGTTACCCAAACAAAACACACAGATGCAGTGACAGTTAATCTGCTCCGAGGCATCCGGAGAGCAGAGCTCTGCCAGCCGACCAGCACATAACATAATGGGCTTTCTTCAGCTGTCACTCAGAAGAAATTATTTCACAGAAAGTGTTGAAATGTGTCAGAATTTTTATGCAAATATTTTATGCAGAGATTTGCATATTTAAAGAGCAACTCCAGCCAGCTCAGTTTAAAGTACATGTAAACCCAAACAATCGCCTTTATAAAAATAGATTGTTTCATATTTTCCAATTTTTTTAATTCTTTGTTGCATCCCAGTGCTGCTGATCTATGCCACCACTTTTCAACCTCTTCCTGTCTACATGCAGTCCAGAGAAAGCTGCATGGCATTTCTCAGGGTTGGTTTCCTTATTGTGACAACAGTAGACCATGCCTGTGCAATCTGAGTTAAAAACAGCCACATGCAGTCTCCAGGAAATGAGGATTAAAAAAAAAACAAAGGTTTTTTTTTCCCATAGTTGCAACTGCGTTGCCAACTTTCCGTAAATTTACTGCAGAACTTGAACTTGGATGGAAGTAGGGTAACTGAGGGATACTCCAATAACTCTAGTAGCAACTTGAGGACACTAATCTTCTTCCTATTATTGTGAGCAGAGTCCTTGCACAAGCAGTTAGTGGAATGAGCTATACAAGGACACCATGCACAATGTCCCCTTTTGAGCAACGCTGACTCTAGCCCTATGAGGGATAGCAGCAGCACACAGGGATCTCTCTTTCCAGTCTGTACTCACTAATGTCCTTAGATAGTTGAATGCCTCCTTCTAATATCTTCCAGTGACCTTTTCTAATACCTTTTCCAGTGACACCAGACCAGAACCACAGACGAAAATCCCTCAGTCAGCTGCAGCAACTTTCAGTAGAATAGGCCCCACAGCTAGCCTAGCTGGGACCCCATTGAACAGCAGACACATGGCAGCCTGCCCTAAGGGGCAGCAGCCCTCCAGGCTGGGATCTCCTACTCTGAGAAACAAATCCCTCTGCTCCAGGTCTCAGAGTATTTATGCTCCTTCCCAGCCACCATCTAGGGGCTGCATAAATATTCAGGTGCATGATTTGACTCTCTGACGAGAGAGAGAGAAGAGAGAGAGAGAGACAGAGAGAGAGAGCGGGGATCTGTCAATGTAAACAGACAGATCCCCGTTCTGTCAGGGGAAGAGAGACAGATCTGCTGTTACTAGTGATTAGGATATATCACCCTATAACTGGCAGTGATTAAACATGGACCTCCGTGGCAAGATCCTACATGCGTGCTGCTTGTAGGATAATGAGCCTTGGAACACCAGTGCTTTTTCTGTATTGCTGGTTTGAGTCTGTTTTGAGGGGCTCATTCACACCACAATGTCAAAAATGCAGAGAAAATTCATGCCTATTAATGCATGTTTTTTTATACACTGAAGTGAAATTTTGTTTCTGTAAGGACACATCAAGGGTCCATATTATGCACCTGAAAGGAGTGAACAGGACATACACTGTTTTCTATGTGTCCTTGAGCTGAGCCTGCATTGATCAGTTCAGCTCACCAGACACGGTGTGAATGAGCCCTTATTGCTTGTATCTGCTACAGAGCTATTGCATAGTTGCCAACATTGCAAAAAAAATATGTGGGACACTTTTTTGGCTGTAGGCAGAGCCCTACAATAATTAGGGGGCGGGGCATTCGTTTGTAGGCATGGCTTAGCAAAGAAAATACAAGTGTGGCGCGCTTCGTGCAGACCCCCTCCATCAGTGCAGACCCCCTCAGTGCAGACCCCTCCATCAGTGCAGACCCCCTCAGTGCAGACCCCCTCCATCAGTGCAGACCCCCTCCATCAGTGCAGACCCCTCCATCAGTGCAGACCCCCTCTATGAGTGCAGAACCCCCTCCATCAGTGCAGATCCCCCTCCATCAGTGCAGACCCCCTCCACCAGTGCAGACCCCCTCCATGAGTGCAGAACCCCCTCCATCAGTGCAGATCCCCCTCCATCAGTGCAGACCCCCTTCTATTAGTGCAGACCCCCTCAATTAGTGCAGACCCCCCTCAATTAGTGCAGACCCCCCCTCAGTGCAGACCCTTCCCTCGTCCAGGAGCGGCCGGTGTTCTGCCGAGAAAGTTCCCCTCGGCAAGTAAGGACCCCCTGTACTGTGCAGGCACAGTACGAGCCGGCGGAAATAGCCGAGCTGGGGAACTTTTCGGCAAGACACGGCGGCGCCGTGTGTTCAGTGGAGAGGGGAGGGGCCAATCCGTGCAGCTAAAGAAGCCGATTCATTGGCTGCACGGATCGAGTCCCCTTCCTCTCTCCACTGAACACTAGGGGGAAGATCAAGCCGCGGCGCCGACGGCCATTTTGCTGGAGCCAGCTGCTCCAAAAATTTAAAAAAACAACATTCCCGATTTTCCTAATGGAAATCCCGATTTGGGACAGCCTCCAATCGGGACGAGGGTCCCAAAATCGGGATTGTCCCGGGAAAATCGGGACTGTTGGCAACTATGCTATTGCTGTGCTGACCCTTCATGCTGGTAAATTTTTGTGCTTTGTTTCAAACTATTCCAAAATCTTACTTCCCCTTTAAGTAACCTTCAACTGTCTCCAGTGGCTGTGACTACCAGTGAAACCCTTGTTACGGTATATGCTGTCCCATGGACTTACGGCTTGTTAACTGCTACTAAAAGCACAACATTAACATTCTTGCCAATTACCTATATGTTCCAGCAAGGAGGTTGTTCTTTCAGCATGCTGGAGCACAGCTGACTCCAGGTTACGAGCTCAATACCCGGGAGGGAGCTCACTGTTAAGGCCCCCTGTAAAACATTCATGACCTCAAGCTTGCACCATGGATTACAATTACTGGACCCGTCCTGAATTATTTACAGGCTGGGCTCAGCATGCGCAGCGTGCGGTGCAGCATCTGCCAGTATGTGATATCTTACTATTGATTTGCCTTTCTCAGACCCCTCTAGCCATGAACAGCTAGACTGCAGGGAATGCAGGAAAGGACAGCAGACAGGGGGGGTTAGAAATACGTTTTGGAGGAGCACATGACATGTGAATTGTAATGATCTGGCCCAGTGTAAAGTTACTGTGAATGAGACAATTTTTTTACTTGGAGACAGACATTGTGCTAACAGTTTATATTTTCATAGTCTTACCTTCACTGTTCTAGCAGTTGCACAGGGTGTCTAACTATGACTGTGCAATTTAAAAGGACGCAGAGTCTGACCACACTGATCAGTGTTGTAAGGCTCTATTCACACCCGATCGCAGGCGGAATGGCCATGATTCCGCCCGCAATTTCATATTGCTGCAAAATGCAGGGCACGTTTGTGATGCCATTACTTCTTAATGGCACCCAAATCACGCTGCAATTTTGCCGCGTTTATCACGCAGTAAATTGCGCTGCAATTGCAATGTGCTTGTCACTCATAAAGGAACATGAGCGTCTTTTGGGCAATGGCGTCACGCGTTGCCACAATTGCAGTGAGATTTGATGTGCAACAATCGCGGCAAAATTGTGGCGCGATTTGCGTGCCATTAGAAGCCTGAAGCTGTAAAATGCTTTACAATATTTTGTAAAAAACGGCAAAAACACTTTTAAAAAAGCCCGAAAAACCTGTGAAGAGTGTGGCTACCACACAGATACTCCAGCACAGACCACTGGAGTGGGAGAACAGGGAGCAGCAAATATTTCACAGCTAAACTGCAGGCTTATATAAAAGACACACAATAATGCAGATCAGTAATCATTACTACATCATGTAATGTATTTTTTAAATGCAAGCATTGTAAGTACCTGAATGTGACCAGGTATCAGCCCCTGTACAGCAGGGTTGGAGTTTGAGAGGAAGAAGCTGTACAAGAAGTCAATCAGTTCATATGCTGACAAGAAGCAGGAGGGAAGAACACAGTGACACAGAGATGAGCCAATCGCTGCATTGCTTCTCATTTCACAGTCCAGTCACAAGCTGGGGCTGGTCCAGGATTATCTGGGCTCAGAGGAAGTGGGTTGAATGATACTATTAAAAGGAGGGCATCTAAAGGCAGAAAAAATACTGTGGAGGAAATCTCTGATTTATGCCACGTGCACACGAGCATACTTTCCGGCAGAAAAGGTCAGACGGAACAAGTCCATCGGACATTCCGATCGTGTGTGGGTTTCATCTGACCTTTTCTGTCAAAAAATCTGACGGACCTTAGAAATAGAATATGTTTCAATTCATTCAGACAGACTTGATTCCTATCGAAAAAAACGTTCGTCTGTATGCTAGTCCGACGGACCGAAAACGACGCAAGGGCAGCTATTGGCTACTAGTTATTGAACTTCCTTTTCTAGTCCAGTCGTACGTCATCACATTCGAAACGATCGGACTTTGGTGGGATTGTGTGTAGGTAAGTCAGTTTCATCAGAACTCCGTTGAAAAGTCCTTCGGAGTTCAGTCCGACAAGAAGTCCGCTCATGTGTACGCGGCATAAGACCCCTTTCACACTGAGGCGTTTTTCAGACGCTTTAGCGCTAAAAATAGCGCCTGTAAAGCGCCTGAAAGAAGCCTCAGCTGCAAACCCAGTATGAAAGCCTGAGTGCTTTCACACTGGGGCGCTGGAAGGGCGTCAGAAAAAGTCCTGCAAGCAGCTTCTTTGCAGCGCATTGGGAGCGGTGAACTCACCGCTCCTAAAGCACCCCTGCCCATTGAAAACAGAGGGCCGGCGCTGCTATACCGCTGCAGCGGCGTTTTGTAGGCTGATTTAACCCCTTTTCGGCCGCTAGCGGGGGTTAAACCCGGCCCGAAAAGTGCAGCTAAAACGGTGCTAAAAATAGCGCCGCTTTACCGCTGACGCCCAGGGCGGAACAGTGTGAAAGGGCTCTCAAAGATTACATTTTACAGCAAAAGCTGGTTTTGTTATATTACCTTTTAATGAACTACTTATTTTTTATCTTTTTCGACTTGTTTTGCTTCTGGGAATTTTAAAGCAAACTGTAACAAATCATAAAATGTGGGAATACAGGACCATAAAGAATGAAAAGGTGTTGACTTTCACTTATTGTTTTTTTTTTTTAAAGGAAAGGTTGCATGGTGTCCCCTTCAACGTAATAAAAAAAGCACACAGAGCATAGCACTAAATGTACAGTGCAGAAGCCAATCACTAATTACTGATCTGGACCAGTACAATATGGGCTCTAATTGGTTTGTCTGGCTGTTGAGCTTTTCACTTGGGGCTTTACTCACCGCACCATTTTATTGGCTGACAGTACATGTGTTTGGAAGAAACTCAGCACTATAAAGTGACTGGGTGCTACATTTGGCACAATTCAGTACTTTTAGTTGTTACACCGACTGATGAGGTCTAAAACTTTCAAAGATTAGCAGGTCTTTAACCTAAATGCAGTTTATAATGCTAAACTTAAATGCCCACTATAGCAAAAAATATTGAATTCTAGAAACTGTATGGAGTTAATACCCACAATGGAGTTAATACCCACAGTATTCAGTATATGCATTCCTTTTCAATTTCACAAGGCTTTATTGATAGCTTTTTCCACATTTTCATGCAGATCAATCTGTCCAGACAAAGTGGCAGTTACAGGTGCTGGGACATGTAACACTGTTGGCGTGCTTACACAGTCAACTTATTCAGTGGGGAAAATAATTATTTGATACCCTGCAGATTTTGTAAGTTTGACTGGCTACAGTATGTGCTCATCTGGTACACAGATTAGTCCTGTCAATGTAAGGAGGTGCTCCTAACGACAACTCGTTATGTGTATAAAAGACACCTGTCAACAGAATCTTTCTTCCATTCAAATCCACCATCATGGGTAAGACCAAAGAGCTGTTAAAGGATGTTGGGGACAACATTGTAGACCTGTACAAGGCTGGAATGGGCTACAAGCCCATCAGTAAGAAGCTTGGTGAGAAGGAGACAACTGAATATTCGCAAATGATACAAATACAAAAACAACCATCAATCGCCCTTGGTCTGGAGCTCCATGCAAGATTTTCCCTTATGGGGTAAGGACGATCTTGAGAAAAGTGAGGGATCAGCCCAGAACTACACGGCAGGAGCCTGTGAATGATCTCAAGGCAGTTGGAACTACAATCAACAAACAAACCATTAGTAACACAATATGCCGCCATATATTGAAATCCTGCAGTGCCCGCAAGGTCCCCCTCCTCAAGAAGACACATGTACAGGTCTGTCTAAAGTTTGCCAATGAACATCTAAATGATTCAGAGAAGGACTGGAAGAAAGTGCTGTGGTCACATGTTTCCAAAATTGAGCTCTTTGGCATTAACTTGATTTACCATGTTTGGAGGAAGAAAAATGCTGACTATGA
Source organism: Lithobates clamitans (assembly GCA_037952925.1). Taxonomy (NCBI): domain Eukaryota; kingdom Metazoa; phylum Chordata; class Amphibia; order Anura; family Ranidae; genus Lithobates; species Lithobates clamitans. The sequence continues at coordinate 391,755 of JBBGZY010001622.1, read as the reverse complement.
ACCTAAGAACACCATCCCTACAGTCAAGCACGGAGGTGGAAACATTATGCTTTGGGGCTGTTTCTCTGCTAAAAGTACAGGCTGACTTTGCCACATAAATGGACGGGCCATGTATTGTAAAATCTTGGATGAGAGCCTTCTTCCCTCAGCCAGAACACTGAAGATGGGTCATGGGTGGGTCTTCCAGCATGACAATAACCCAAAACATACCACCAAGGCAACAAAGGAGCGGCTCAAGAAAAGTCACATTAAGGTCATGGAGTGGCCTATCCAGTTTCAGACCTTAACCACTGCAGCCCCGGAAGATTTTACCCCCTTCCTGACCAGAGCGTTTTTTGCGATTCGGCACTGCGTCGCTTTAACTGACAATTGCGCGGTCGTGTGACGTGGCTCCCAAACAAAATTGACGTCCTTTTTTTCCCACAAATAGAGCTTTCTTTTGGTGGTATTTGATCACCTCTGCAATTTTTATTTTTTGCGCTATAAACAAAATAAGAGCGACAATTTTGAAAAAAACGCATTATTTTTTACATTTTGCTATAAAAAATATCCCCCAAAAATATATAAAAAAACATTTTTTTTCCTCAGTTTAGGCCGATCCTATTCTTCTACATATTTTTGGTAAAAAAAAATCGCAATAATAATTGGTTTGCGCAAACGTTATAGCGTTTACTAAATAGGGGATAGTTTTATGGCATTTTTATTAATAATTTTTTTTTACTAGTAATGGCGGCGATCAGCAATTTTTTATTGTGACTGCGACGTTATGGCGGACATGTTGGACATTTTTGACACATTTTTTGGACCATTGTCATTTATACAGCGATCAGTGCAATAAAAAATGCACTGATTACTGTGTAAATGACACTGGCAGTGAAGGGGTTAACCACTAGGGGGAGGGGTTAAGTGTGTCCTAGGGAGTGATTACTAACTGTAGGGGGATGGGCTGTATGTGTGACATCACTGATCTCTGCTCCGATGACAGGAAGCAGAGATCGAGTGACACTTGTCACTAGGCAGAACGGGGAGATGCTGTTTACAACGGCATCTCCCTGTCATCTGCTCCGTGAGGCGATCGCGGGTATCCCTGCGGCGATCGAGTCAGTGGGACCCGCGACCCGACTCACGGAGCTCCCGGCTGGCGCGCGTGAGTCGGGTACGCCCATTTGCCCAGCCGTGCCATTCTGCCGACGTACATCGGCGTGCGCCGGTCGGGAACCGGTTAATCCTATAGAAAATTTATGGAGGGAGCTGAAACTTCGAGTTGCTAAGTGACAGCCAAGAAACCTTAAGGATTTGGAGAAGATCTGTAAAGAAGAGTAGACCAAAATCCCTCCTGAGATGTGTGCAAATCTGGTCACCAACTACAAGAAACGTCTTGCCTCTGTGCTTGCCAACAAGGGTTTCTCAACCAAGTACTAAGTCATGTTTTGCTTGGTTTTGCTTGGGGATCAAATTCTTATTTTACTCACTTAACTGCAACTCAATTTATAACATTTGTATCATGTGTTTTTTCTTGATATTTGGTTGATATTCTGTCTATATCATTTAAAATACACCTATGATAAAAATGATAGACCCTTCATTTCTTTGTAAGTGGGCAAACTTACAAAATCTGCAGGGGATCAAATAATTATTTTCCCCACTGTATTTATATGGTTTGAACCTTTTTTCCACAAAAAACAAACAAAAAAAAAAAAACCAACAGGTATTGTAACTGGAACTGCTTAACAGTGTTATGGAACCAGACTTTAATTTGGTTCTTACTAAGGCTGGGTTCACACTGGTGCGATTACAGACATTGCATGTGATTCGCACCGCATTGCTGTGCTCATCACATGCGATGTCTGTTCGATGAAAATTCAGCCATGCAAACTGTATGGCTGAAATTGCAGCGTACTTGCACCAAAATGGTGCAGGATCCTTTTTTTGGTCCGCACTGGAATCGGATCGCATGGGTGTTCACACCCATGCGATCCAACTCCTGTACCATTTGAAAGTTCACACTGCGATCCGATGGTGTCATTAACTTTACGTTGACAGCCGCAGCTGTTCGCAGAGTGCAGTGCGAACTTGTGGATTTCCTTGCTTATACTGAAAAGTAACCTTACTAGAAAGACCCAAGCATAACAGAACTGCCTGTGACTGAGATGAGATGCGGGAACCCGCACTGGACCCACCTTGGGTCCCGCACTGCACAAGTGTGAACCGAGCCTTAAAGTGATTCTAAAGGTAAAACACGCTGTACCCAAATAAAATGTATGTCCTTTTTTCCCACAAATATAGTTGTCTTTTGGTGGTATTTGATCGCCTCTGTGTTTTTTATGTCTTGTGCTATAAACAAAGGCCGACAATTTTGAAAAAAAAAAACAATATTTTTTTACTTTCTGCTATAATACTATAATTTCTTAAAAGTTTAGGCCAATATGTATTCTGCTACATATTTTTGGTAAAAAAAATCCCAATATGTGTTTATTGATTGGTTTGCGCAATCGTGTTAGCATCTACGAGCTATGGGATACTTTTATTTATTTATTACTAGTAATGGCGGTGAGGTGAAATAATACTGCGCAAAACATATACCAAATGTGACAGCTGCTACACTAAATGTGACAAATTTCAATACAAGGGGGTGTGAAAAAAATTTAGTGCTTAACAAAATATGTGCACAAATATTAGGTGCAATACAGTGAAAACAATACGTATAAAGTCCAACATATATTGGGTGGACCCGGACACTAAATAATAAAAGCTCGAATCCGTGGCCCTCTCCGATGGAAGTGGAGGTCCAGGGTCTTCTACGGATGGCTCCAAAGGATCTCAGGGACCCGACCAGGAAACGGACATCTCGGAAGGAACCTCAACAGCAACTCTCATCAAAAACAACGGTGTATAAGAAAGAAGAGAGGAAGAGGCTCCTGTTGGACTTTATACGTATTGTTTTCACTTTATTGCACTTATTATTTGTGCACATATTTTGTTAAGTAATGGCAGTGATCAGCGACATAGAGCGGGACTGCGATATTGCGACATTCTGACACTAACTGACACTTTTTAGGGACCAGTGACACAAATACAGTTATCAGTGCTAAAAAATATGCATTGTCACTGTACAAATGACACTGTCTGGGAAGGAGTTAACATCAGGGGTGATCAAAGCGTTAACTATGTTCCTAGCGAGTGTTTGTCCATACAGTGGGAGGTGCTTTCACTAGGGGAAGACATGGCTTCTAGTCCCTGCTTTGCAGAAACACAGGGTCCGTGCCTTCCCTTATGTCAGAACGGCAATCTGCCTTGTTTATATAGGCAGATCGCTGTTTTATCTCTGTGCTGCATAATCGGTGGGTGCCAGCGGACATCAAGTCCGTGGTACCTGCCGCTGGGTTCCCGCTGTGTATGATCACAGCGGGAGTGAGCCATCAGCAGCGTGCATGCGTGTCCCCTACCCGAGAGACGGTTCATGTGCATACGTGATATATATATATACACGTATATATACATGATCCCGGCAGAGGTGCTGCCCAGTAGCATTAAAAAAACTGCTATGGGGCGGACCTTAATGGTTAAAGTGTATTTAAAACTATACAGTAGGTACACCTAAGACCACCTTCATTTTTAACACAGGTAATGTTTATTGAATAAACTGTACATTACACTTGAGAATGTAAGATATATGTCACATACAGGTGCACTTGAAAATAGGATATACGATTCATACTGGTATAAAGCCAGAAGTACATTTATGTCAGGGCCTAGCGTTATCTATATGGCTATACATCCATTTTAGTTTATAAAAGAAAAAGAAGGAACCCATTCCCAATCTCTACTGATTGTGTAAGCGTCCCTTGAACCAATGTGGCTTACATATTAGTCTAGCCTCCTAGATGTCTAGCCTCCACCCAGGCCGCCCATATTTTGTCAAATTTCTGGGGGCAATTTCGGCCCATGTAGGTGAGTTTATGTAGCGGTAGTACCGCATTTACCTGGGCTCGCCATGCCTTTACTATAGGGGGGTCTGGTAGCTTCCATCGAAACAAGATCTCTTTCCTGGCATAATGAGCTGTATAAAACACAAACATTTTGGTATACTTAGCAGTTGCCAAGTTGTCTGTAATACCCAGAAGGAACACAAGCGGGTCTACATCTAGATGCAGCCCTGCCACTCCATTTATATCAGCCACTACTTCACACCAATAGGCCTGTAGGACCGGGCACGACCAGACCACATGAAAGAAAGTCCCCACTGACTGTCTGCAGCAGATCTGCTGAAGAAGTCCCCGCCCACTGGGACGCAACACGTCCAGAACGAGATGTCGTGACGTCAACCGCGGCCACCGCGCATGCTCCATCTTGTGTTCACACACTGTCGTTTACTGCTTTCATCCTGGCACTTGAGAAGAGCTTGGTATGTAAGTGTTATTTTATCATTCTAAATAAATTTTGGCAAACGGAGAGCACTATTCTTGTCCCTTTTCCATGTTTTGTATGCTATGTGAGAATATCCTGATCCTCATCCACCTGGTATCTGACGGAGCTCCTGATCACCGATTTGGATCTTTATCTATATGACCCGTTATGGGAATGCCTATGTGACCCTCTGAAACTAAAGGGTCCTGGTCGTCAGGTGAGAGGCCATTCGTTTTATCGGTGAAGGGCACATCTATCAGTCACTTATACTGGCATGACATCAAGCTTGTTTGGTGGAATCTCACAGGAGTTTTTGGACTTTGTTATTGCTCTTGGATTTTTTCTATATCATTGTTTTAAGGACTCTAATGTTATATTGATATCCTCAGATGCCCTTTATCCCTGGATGTATTTAGTTTGTTATATTTAGCGCTGCACCTTTATTTTATATCTGACTTGAGGGATTTGATTGTTTGACCCTGGTGTACAGCTGCTCATTAGCATACACGCGCTGATTTACCTTCAATATTTCTTTTCCACACCGAGCAATGTTGAATACATTGTTGAAATATGGGGTATATATTATCAGCTAGATAACTTTGTAGGTCTGATTGTATCTGAATGCCTAGATATTTGAATCTCGTTACTCTTTTAAGAGGGGGGGGGGGCTGCCATTACCGGAGCATCTGTCAGGGGGAACAGGAGGGATTTCTCCCAGTTCACCCTGATCCCCGAAAATACACCAAATCAGTCAATAATAGACAGGGCTGCTCTAAGCGATTATTGGGCACCACGGACATACAATAGCATATCATCCGCGTACAGAGAAACTTTTTCAGTTAGGGGTGGAAACGAGATACCTCCCACTTCCGTTGATGCTCTGAGAAGCACCGCCAGTGGCTCAATTGTCAAAGCAAAGAGAGCCGGGGAGCGTGGGCAGCCCTGCCTGGTGCCTCGGTGGAGGGGAATGGAGGCCGAAAGGATACCGTTTGTACGGACTCTAGCTGTTGGGCCAGAATACAAAAGCCGCAACCACTGTATAAATTTAGGTCCTATCCCAAATCTATGCAAGATTAGCCACAAGTATTCCCACTCCACCGAGTCAAAGGCTTTCTCTGCGTCCAGGGAGGCCACCACATTAGCCTCCCCTTCAGCAGCCGGACTTGCCAGCACGGTATACAATCTTCGCAGATTAATATCTGTTCCCTTGCCCGGCATGAAGCCGGTCTGATCACCATGTATCAGTGATAGGATAACTGGTTCGTTCAAGTAGTTTTTATTGGTAATTAACAAGCATCAGTTACAGGCTTTTCAATACAAGGTATTGTGTACATATTACGTTGTATGCATCTTAAACATGGAATAACGATGACATAAGAAGGATAAGAGCTTACAAACATTATATACTCTGTCAAGTAGCTCAAGATCTATAAAAACTGAACATGCGAACATTAGAAGGGATTAAACTCCCTAGTTTAATCACTTTACAACACTGGTGATAATAAGCCTGAGGTCGGTCTCGAAAGAACCGTCGAGACCAACTTAACAAAGAAAAAAAAAAAAAATAGCGACAGAATATAGCACCCAATATTATCAGGAGTAAGTAAAGTGGGAAGTTAAGAGGGAGTGAGGAGTATAGAGAGAAGGAGAACTGAGTGGAAAAAGAAAAGGAAAGCTGGGAAGAGGTGGCGGGGCGGCCGGAGCGCACGGGCACCGATGTAGTTCCCAAAAAAAAAAGAAAAAAAAAACATAATTAGTTATTAGAAGTAATTTAGGGTTCCAGTAGATTCATATCGATGTCTGGGGATAAGAAGTGTTCTATCCACGGTTGCCAAATTCTGAAGTGCTGTGGGATTTTATCTAGTATTGTTGCTTCAATTTTACTGTGTATCATTGCCTGGGTAATCCTGTTTTTCATTTCAATTATATTAAGTGTTGGTGTCTTCCAAGCTTTGGCTATCGTTTGCTTGGCTGCTGTAAAGAGATGGAGGAGGAGGCAGCGCTGAGCGCTGGTGTAGTCTTGAGTTATAAGTTTAAGTAGAGCTGTAGCTGGGTTAGGTTCTAGGGTAACTTGGTGGAGAGTAGAAGCCATCTGGAATGTCGTTGCCCAGAAACATTGCACTAATGGACATGTCCACCAGATGTGGACGTGAGTTCCTTTTTCTTTGCAACCCCTGAAACAGGTCTGGGGATAGTCAGGTAGGAATTTGGCGATTCTGGATGGAACCAGGTACCATCGCATGAGCACTTTGTAATTTGCTTCTGAGGCAACAACATTTTGAGATGAATTTTTCGTATTGGTCCATATGGAGGACCAGTCTTCTGCTTCTAGGTCAATGTTTAAGTCTTTAGACCATTGTTGTGCATAGGTGGGGAGACTTGTGGGTGGTGTAGTAAGGTGAGTGTAAAGGCGAGAGATGATACCTGGTGCGTGCGGGTCTGTAGCGCACATATTCTCGAACTCAGTAAGGGTATCTAGCCCAGAAGTTGATTTTACATTTGTTTAGACAAAATGAACAATTTGGAGATATCGAAAGTACTCTCTAGGTGAAAGTTGTGCTTGCGTTTGTATATCTGGGAAAGATTTTATAGAGTTACCACTGAGTAAGTCACATATACGAATCAGACCCGCCTGGGCCCAGGTTTGGAACGAAGTTGGTTCAGTCTATGCTGGGTAGAACAGTGGGTGGCCTAAGAAGGATAAGAGTGGGGAGTGCGGAGACATCAACTTGAAGGAGATTCGTAATCTATCCCAAAGTTTGAGTGTGCTTTGTGTAATTGGGTTGGTTATAGCGCAGCGTGCTGCTGGGGGGAGCCAGAGCACATTGGATACTGTAATTGGATGCAGATCTATGGCCTCAAGGCTGACCCAAATCGGGATTTCAGTTTTAGAATGATATAATATAGACTGGGCCAATCAGGCTGCATGATAATAATGTAAGAAGTTGGGTATACCAAGGCCTCCGTTAAGCTTATGGCGGAGTAGTACTGGTCTAGCCACACTAGGTTTAGTGGGGCCCCAAATGTATTTAAAAACTCGGTTTTGTATAGTCCTATGATAGTAAGGGGGGATTGCTATCGGGAGTACCCTATATAGATACAGCAATTTTGGTAGTAGGGACATCTTCACAGCTGCTATGCGTCCAAGCCAGGAAACACACAGGGGCTGCCAGGAATTAAGTAAAGAAGAGAGTCGAGTTAGCATTGGGAGGTAATTGGAATGGAATAAGTTCAGAGGATCACTGGTCAGTTTAATTCCCAGATAAGGTATGGAAGTTGTGGACCAATTAAATGAGTAGTTCTGACGAAGCAGTTCGAGATCGGTTTGTGGTAGTGACACGTTGAGGGCCTTTGATTTCGTTTGATTAACTTCTAACCCGGAGATTAGAGCAAACTTATCTAAGATAAGCATGAGGTTTGGTAGGGTTGTGTGTGGTGACGTGACAAACAATAATGCATCGTCTGCGAAGAGACATAATTTATGTGTGGTAGAAGCTATCTCGAGACCTCGGATATCGGGGTTTGCTCTGATCAAGGCTGCCAGGGGTTCTATTACAAGAGCGAATAACAAGGGAGATAGGGGGCAGCCCTGTCTGGTTCCACGAGAGATGGGGAAAGGATCTGAGCGGAATCCTGAATATTGTACATATGCTTGCGGGTGGTTATTTAGGGCATTGATCCAACCAAGAAAGTGTGGGCCGAAGCCCCATCGTTGGAGGATATAAAGAAGGTAAGGCCAGGAGACTGTATCGAAAGCTTTTCTTATATCTAGAGAAAGGAGGTGCATCGGTATTTTACGTGATCGGGCTAAATGTTGCAGTAGAATTACTCGTCTGACATTATCACTAGCTTGCCGCTTGGGTATAAAACCGACTTGGTCTTTGTGTATTAGACTACCAATAATCGGGTTAAGACGTAAAGCTAAGATTTTGGCCAGGATCTTGATATCAACGTTTAACAGAGAGATTGGTCTGAAATTAGACCATACTGTATTGTCTGTGTTTGGTTTCGGGATCATAGATATAAGTGCCGTCAATGTGTCACGACCAAAGAAATGTAGTGATAGGATAACTGTATTGAGCCTGCTTGCCAGGACCTTGGCAAGGATTTTTGCGTCCACGTTAAGGAGTGATATAGGCCTATACGAGGAGCAAAGTTTAGGGTCCTTGCCAGGCTTAGAAACCACCAAAATTACAGCTCTTGACATAGAGGGGGGCAGAGAAGCTGAGTCAAAAGAAGCAGATAGGACCTCCAGTAGCCTAACAGCCAGGGTCTCAGCATGTGTCTTGTAAAATTCCACTAGAAACCCATCGTCCCCTGGGGTTTTTCCCGACTGAAGGGAGCTAATGGCATTTTGGAGTTCTTTAAGGGTGAGCGGAGCATCAAGTCCCCTATGGGCCATCTCCGACAGTCCGACAGGGAGGGCAGTTCAATGGTCTCCACGTATGCCTGGAGTTCAGTAGTAGAGTATCGCACTCTGGACGTGTATAGGTCCTCATAGTACGAGGCAAAGCAGGTATTTATATCCCTGGGATCAGACAGCAACTGTCCTGAGGCGTCCTTAATATTGGCCACTGTGGTTGTTACCGATTGCTCCCTGGACAGCCATGCCAGGAGTCGCCAAGTCTACTCACCCTGCTCAAATATACGCTGCGATTGATGTAACAGCAGTTTCTTTGTGGCCGCTACCCTGAGGAGCGCCACCTCTCTCACAGCGCACTACAGATCCACTCTGTGAACCTCGTCTCTGCTAGCAGCATATTGAATTTCTAAGTCGGTAGCCCTCCGTTCAGCCTGAAGCAGTGCTGCCCCAGTCTGATGTCGGGTGCGAGCTATGGCAGTCTGGTAATTCTCTTTAGCATGGTATTTAAATGTCTCCCAGCTAGATGCGGGTGTCATAGCGGGGGGATTGTCAGTCCAGAATTCCCACAGAGCCACCTCCGCATCCATTGCTATATGTTCGTCAGAAACCCAGAACCGGGGCAGGCGCCAGAGACAGTCAGTGGGGGCAGGATTCGCATTCAGTCGGAGCAAGATAGGAGAGTGATCAGATATACCCCTAGGCAAGTGGGAGATCTCCTGAACCATATTGAGAACACTAGCAGTGGCGAGCATCAAATCAATACGGGACATAGCTCTATAAGAGGCTGATTGGCAAGTAAAGGATCTCAGCAGGGGATTCTTCCAACGCCAGATATCCGTGAGACCAAACGTGGTAGCCCATCTAGATAGTGGGGACTCCATAGCCGTGTCTGGCGTCAGCCTATCCATCTTTGGACATGGTGGCATATTGAAGTCCCCTGCCAAGATCACATTATCAGTGGAGTACCCTGCGATAAATTTAGTAATTTTGTGACGTACCAGCAGTGACGCCGGTGGGGGTATATACAGTCCCACTATTACCATAGGTACATTAGCAACAACCGCATGTAGCACAACAAATCTACCCTCGGGGTCCAGGTGCAGGTCCAGCAATATGAAGGACAGGGCCTTGTGCACAAGTACACTTACCCCTCTGGCATATGAAGAGAATGTGGCGTGATAATAGTGACCCACCCACAATTTTTTAAGACTAAGGACCCGGCCTCCAGTGAGATGGGTCTCCTGCAATATACAAACATCTGGGCGATGCAGTTTAAGAAAATTAAAGATCGGTGAACGTTTTATTCGGGAGTTCATCCCCGAACGTTCCAAGAGATTAGCTTTATGGGGGCCATGGGGAGTCCAGAAATTTTGGATCAGCCTGTAGAAGGAAGAGTGCACCCGGACCCCTAAGGAAAAGAGTACATCTCATCCCCCACAGCACAGCTAGAATCATTGCATAGATTAGTGTCCAGCAGCATAAACCAGTATAGCAATACATTGTACATTCCTGTATAAAACTTGTATAACATTTCCCTTTCAAACTCAAACCCCTCCCCGCACACCCCCCAAACCAGGGTATGCCCGTTCCCCAAAACTAGAAAAGGTCATCGACCCAACAGGGTCATGTACCAGAGGACGAGAAGTAGGTAACGTCTACTCAATGTACAATGTTCCTAGTCTGAGGAAGATGCCGCCATCAAGCGGGAATTCACTTATTTTTCTCCTGGCTTAGGCCAGGGGCACACACTTGGGAAAATTAAAATTGTAAAGAACACCCCCCCCAGAATGCATTTATCAAGAGCAAGGCGAGTGAGTTAAACAAACTCTGTCTCCCCTAATCCAGGAGCCAGGTAGCATTCACCAAAATAAATAGTAACTAAAACTTGCAGCAGCCTGGTCAACAGCTCCACCCGCCAATCCATCCCGTCTCCCTCCCCAGCCCATCTCAATGGAGCAGGTGGGATAGCTGGGCATCAAAGAACCAGGGCAGTCATTACATCTCCAGGACAAAAATGCATATGTCCGCCATCCAGTCAGGGGTTGCTTGCCATTTGGGTTGTCCAACAGACATCAGGTCATATAGGGGAAGACAGCCGCACGAAAGTCCCCGTGCACAACATTAGGCACAGATCTTATTTCGGCGCCAACAGGTCAAAACAATAGTCCAGGGGATCAAGAGATGACCACTCCAGATCAGTGGAGAGTTCCCCATGGTCAAACCACAGGGCCACACATCAGGATAGTCTCCTGGAGCAGTTAGTAGTTGACAAGTTAACATCATCTCTAGTGACGGGGCAGAGTGTTCAGCCACTGTGAGGCCTCATTAGGGGAAGTAAAGAACCGGTCACTATCGCCATCTTGTACACGAAGCTGGGCTGGAAACATCATACTGTACCGTATTCCCTTGACTCGGAGGGCTTGTTTCGCTGTGTCAAACAACTTTCGTTGCTTCTGGGTGTCCACTGAGAAGTCCGGGAAGAACATCAAGCAGGCCGCCTCATGCCGGATGTCCGCCATCTTGCGGGCTTCACGAAGTATCAGGTCACGATCTCTGAAGTTTAGTAACCGAAATATAAATGTGCGAGGCGGAGCCCCAGGTGGGCCTCGGGCCGGTGGCATCCTGTGGGCCCTCTCAACAGCAAAATGAGGTGAAAAAACCGCCTGCGGGAATAAGGAACGCAGTAGTTTCTCCGTGTATGCGGACAGATCAGAGCCCTCTGATCCCTCAGGGGGTCCTATTATCCTCAGATTATTGCATCGATTTCGGTTTTCAGAGTCCTCGGCTCTCGCCTCCAGGTGTTTAACCCTCACTTGCAGAGTATGTAGGGAAGCCGAGTGATCTCTGACCGTGTCTTCTGTATCCCCCACCCAACGTTCCACCTCAGTTACCCTCTGCCTCACCTTCTCAAAGTCCTGTCTGATGAGACATATTTCCAGTTGCACAGTGTCAATCTTCGTGGTGAGAGTAGACAGGGAGGACTGACAGCCTGTGATGGCTTGCATCAGGGCTGCAAAGTTACTTTGTGAGAGCGGGCTCTGGACCATCCGTCTGGGTCGCCATGTTGGTCACTGCCCCCACGTGTATGGCCGCACCGCCCGGACTAATCTGGCTGTTTCTCAGGCTGTGGTGATCCAGTCGACGCTGGCTCCGTGTCCGCATCCGCAGGGGGAGAGCGGGAGGTGCCTCGGGTGAGTTAGGAGATTGTCAGGATGAGATAGAAGGATAAATTCCCCGCGATGGCTGCAGAGCTCCCTGACTAAGCGTCCTGCACCGTCGCCATCTTGGTCACGCCCCAGACCACCTTCATTTAATCAGACTTTAGGCAATCACACTGTACCAGTTAAAAAAATGATATTTACCTGTTACTTTAAAAGCCATGAAACACAATTGTTTAAAACTTCTGTTTGGCGAACCTCACAAAAAGAAGACAAAACAAATTGTGTCCCATACAATAGTTAAAATTGCACTATACAGGTATTTTGATACAGTATATCAGCAACAGATTATATTGGTACATTGATGGTGGGAGGAGGACAATCTCTCAATGTGTTGCGTAGACCTTGTGTCCACTTCCTTTGGAAGAGATGAAGTATTGGTAATATATATATATAAAAAAAACGCTAAAGCCTTCACTGCCCAAAGTTGCATACAGCAAGCCAGTGCTTGAAGTTCCTGGACATCAAAGCCCAAGTACTTGCTGTGTCTCACCTTCAGGGCAAGCACCTCCAGTTGTTCATGGCAAACCCATTAATAAGTCAGGACCAACCTCATATGCAGAGAACCAAACCTCCCCCCCCCCCCCAGCCTCTCAGTCTCTCAGTGGAGCTAAAAGCTCAAAATCCCATGGGAATGCATTCTTGTAATGGGCTGGAGTGCATTCTTGTGGGATTTCAAGCTCCTAGAAGAGGAACCAGGGAGGACCTCAGCAGTGTGTTCCTTTATTATCCAATCAACAGGCAGGTGGTATAGGAGGTTAGATAGCTGTAACAATGATTAGCAATGTCATGTTGTATGGCATAGGTTTCTGAGCCTATTCTGGCACATAAAACGGTTTGCATACGCTGTATGTATCTCTGATGTGTAGTTGGCTTTTTGGTTGTTGATTTGCTTTAGTAATGTGAAGATGTACAAAAGAGAGAAGAAAATGTAACTAGATAAAAAAGCTATAAAGTATTAAAGCTCAGAAAGCAACTTACAGGGGGAAAAAATAGAAAAAGGTGAAACTGGGCTTTGGAATTAGCTGAGCACAAACTTTACAAATTATTCCACTTTGCGTTATCTGGGTGCACAAGGAGCCACGCTCTAATAGGATAAATTCCGCTATCTTTGTAGTGCATTCATTCGGCAAAGGCAACTTTTCAGAGTAGTCAGAAGGACAAAACTTTCTGCATTCTTCATCGTTTCCCTTTGGACTCTCTTCCCTTATCGCTCAGCTTACAAACACTAAAAGCATAACCGAGCTTGCCCTGTCCAGCCGGTTTGCCACTACCAAGAAGGGCTACAGTCAGCAGCTTAGGGAAATCTTCACAAGCTTTTTAATTATAATTTTTGTCTGGATAAAAGAGATGGTAACAGGAGGCCCAGTAAATGGATTAAAGGCTTAGGAACAAGTAAAGACACTTCTCACAATTTTTTTTTCTGAATAACTATGTAGCCTGTGGTGTAAATCTATGCCTAGCTAAATTAGTCTTCCGAAGTTAGGCATTATTTGTCTATTTGGTGTCAAGTGGACCAAATTACTGACATGGCAACTCACTTGACCCATTAAAGTGGACCAGCAAACCAGTTAAGGCAAATGTATAACATTTTTTTTTTTTTGTGTGCGGACATTTTACAGTATGTGGACATTTTACAAATGCATCAATGTTACAAAAAAACAATAAAAACTTTCTTTTATATTTAACTACTTCAATACTGGACACATTCACCTCCTTCCTGCCCAGGACAATTTTCAGATTTCAACACTGTCACACTTTGAATGACAATTACTCAGTCATACAATGCTATACTCAAATGATTTTTTTGCCTTTTTTTTTTTAGATAGATAGAACTTTCTTTTGGTGGTATTTAATCACCACTGGGTTCTTACTTTTTTTGCTATATAAATAAAAAAAATACAGGTGATTTTGAAAAAAAAAAACACAACACCTTTTTCTTAGTTTCTGTTATAAAATTTTGCCAATAAATAATCTTTCTTCATACATTCAGACCAAAATGTATTTTGCTACATTTCTTTGGTAAAAATAATCAGTGTATATTATTTAGTCTGAAGGAAAGTTAAAGATTCTACAAACGATGGTATATATACTATAGAAATTGATCAGTCCTAATGTACTGACCGCCTATCTCATTTCTTGATTTCCTAAAATGCCAGGACAGTACAAATAACCCCCAAATAATCTTTTTTGGAATTTAGACAACCCAAGGTATTTAGTAGGAGGCATGGTGAGTTTTTTGAAGTTGGAATATTTTTGGCATAATTTTTTGGAAAATCAAGAAATTAAATAAATCATCTTTTTTTTTTACATACTGTCACCAGAGCAGTACAGCGTCATTATATGACTAGTCTGGCAGTGACTGGTGACAGTATGTAAAAAAAAAAAATAATTTTTCCATTTGTTTTACTTTTTTTTTTCTTTACATACTGTGACCAGAGCAGTACAGTTTCACCATAGTGACACTGTACTGCTCTGGGAAGGTGATCATTTTTTTTTACTATGATTGCAGTGATTGGTGATTGGCAGAACACTAAACAAACAGTGGTCAAAACTGGCAAAGTTTGTTATCTAAGCAAGGGTCAAAGCAGCCTGACAAGAAAAGGCAAAGTACGGGAACCTAGCCAGGTAACAGAATGCTATACCAAACCCAGACCTCAGTGTGCAGGAGTAATTCAGTTTGCTTAGAGTAATCTATCCACAGGGACTAGAATTTTAGAACTTTTTGTGTCGGTTCTGCACAAATAAAGGTAATTTCTTGTTAATCGTGATGCCATTTATTTTTAACTTTTGAGAAATTTAGCGTAGGAGATTTCCAATAGTGGGCCATAGTTTGCTTGGTTACACTAAGGATGACCCCCCCCCCCCCCTTCCCCACCGCTGCTGAATCAAACCAATTGCTCTCCAATCCAATCAGCAAGACTCACATGCCCTGCTGTCAGACCTCTGCAGTGTGACCACTGTTTACAGAGAGTAATCAGGATCCCACCCTGTAGCTGCTGGCATGGGACAAGTTTTTCTACTCAAGTGATAGTTACTTTCTAAGGAAAATCAACTGTAGGAATTTGAAGATATAGTGCTTTGATGTACCTAGAACATATTTCTGGCTGGGTTCAGATATATGTCGGTCCAGATTCGGTGCAGTTTCTATTCAGCTGTTCAGACGCAATTCAGGTGCAAATTTGACACTGAAATCACACCTGAACCAGACTGAAAAACGCACAAGACCCTTTTTATTTTGCATCACAACCGGCCTGCATGTATGTGAACCGGCTCCATTATAAGCCGGTCTGGTTCACATGTAATGCGAAACTGATGCGGTTCAAAGCGCATCCAATTCGCATATATGTGAACTGATCAGTCGGGCTCTAATTATATATATTTTTATTTAAATATATTTATAAATGAAAACTGATCTATGTTCAGATAACAGCATCCTGTCTCATGTTTCATAATTGATAATGTTTTTTTTTTTTTGGTAAAATATATATTTTCTGGTGCACGCTGGCAGGAAAACACCTGAACAATACAAGGACATTGCTCAGATGGTCTCTGCTGAAAGGGAAGAAAATATTTAAGCAGAGCCGCTGATTGCCAGAACATAAACACGTGCAACCTTCTTCAGCGTGATGATATCTTCCATCTAGAGGCCCATTTCAAAAGAAGGTATGTTGTCAAGTTTAAATATTAGTTCATTCAAATACTATCCACAGTATTTTTTTAATTTTCTGAGGTGGACAGGATATGACATTCAATAAGATACTTCTGGATGGCAGCCACAAAGTACAAAATGTTCATAACCCTGTGTCATTGGATTGTAACTCTGTATTGTATTATATTGTAAAATGCTGCACAAACTGTTGGTGCTAAATAAACTCTGTATAATAAAACAATTTAAACTTCTTGGGGACATTTATTTTGACTGCAGCACCCTGTAAAGCATTACATGTCATACACTGTGCACAATTTCTGCAAACACAAATAGAAAAACTTTTGTACAAATAAATTAAGCCGGTGCAATAGCTGACTTCTGCATCTCCCGCGTTCTGCTACTGTTTCTCTAAAATAATAACGAGACAAATGCCAACAGTTCCTGTACACAGACACCTGGAAGATTGCCCATAAAATCATTTTACAAGATTCCAGTTTGCATACAAAGGGAAGTAGGTTAATGCTTAACCACAAAACAAACATGGCAAAGCAGATTACGTATATATACCCTGTGGTTTGCAAGTGGTTTATTGGGGTTATGGTTTAAGCTATCAGCCATATAACCCCAGTATTTTTTTTATTTTTAGCTTTCTTATGAAAACGGTCCGAGTGGCTCATTAGCCGCCGGATCACTTTCAGAAGCTTACCATTTTCACCAGTGCGCCCGAGAGACGATCTGACGGTGCGGCCGGCTGGTTACAGAGGCAGAGACCAGATCATCCCTGATCGCCTCTATGGCCTTGGAGGATTGGAGCAACGTCATAACGTCACTTCTGGCACTACTTATCCATCAAAAAGTGTTGTACCGTAGACATGTGCAGAACAAAAAAATGTGTTTCGTTTTGTTTTTCCGATAGATTTGTTATGTTACAGATTTTGTTTTGTTGATTAGTTTCGGAATTATCTTAGTTTAGTTCCGTTTTGTTTATTCATGTTCTAATGAATTCGAATTTTCATAACGATTCAAAATCGGATCAGTCGAAATAAGATCGACTGATCCGAATTCTGTTTGAAGAATAGCTAGTTGTTAAGGGGTGGGCCAGGAAGCTGACCGCTGCGTCCTTAAAGGGGTTGTAAACCTTTGTGTTTTTTCACCTTAATGCATAGGATGCACCTGGCAGTGACTGGTCCCCCAGCCCCGCGTTTTGCTTACCTGAGCCCCGTAATTCTGTTGGCAGTGATGCGCCCTCCCTCTCTCCATGAGGTCCCGGGTCTTGATTGGATAGATTGATAGCAGCACAGCATTGGCTCCCGCTGCTGTCAATCAAATCAAATGACGTGGGCGCCGGGGGGTGGGGCCGAGTCCAGCATTCGGCGGCTATGGACACAAATGCTGGACTCGGAGCATGCCTGCAAGCTAATCCTCCGGGAGAGCTGTTCTCCTAGGGGGTTATCTGATGCGGGAAGGAACCGCGGGACCCCAGAAGAGCAGGTTCAGGGCCACTCTGTGCAAAACGAGCTGCACAGTGGAGGAAAGTACGACATGTTTGTTATTTAAAAAAAAGAACCCTTACAGTCACTTTAACAACTGAAGAAAATAAACGAAACTTAACGAATTTTGTTGATATTTGTTGATTTAGTCATTTGGAGATTCGGATACATTGAATCTCCAAATAATCAAAAATTCCTTCGAAAGTAGTTTCGGACCAAAACAAATTGCATATGTCTATTTTACAGTGTTAAACCTTTCATTCAATTTTTAAATTGCTGCATTTGTAAATTCCAAGAGCCAATGTAAAGGAATAGTAGTAGTAAAAAAGCACTTGTGGGTTTAACCAATCCTTTTTTTTGTACAATTCTGCGTGGCAGGGGGTGTGTCCTATGCCTACATACTTTTGCTAATAGGTGTCCCTCATTCCCACCACAGAAGGCTGGGAGGTATGGATAAGGTAAGTAGTACAGCTTAATCCTCTACTCCTAGACTTAACAAGCAGTTAACCTTTTCAGTGCGGAATGGGAAGAATATTTTTTTTATAAAATCAGCACAGCACAGTCTTTCCAAATCAGGGAAAAAGGAAGACAGAAGACTGTGCCCATTAAAACCATTTACCTTATTCCACACAAGCACAGGATAAAAGATAAAGCTCTGGTATGTTTTCCTCTGTACTTAATGCATTGTCAAAGAGCACACGTGACCACCAATGCAAGGAAAATGTTACCACTAACCACCAATGTAGGTGAAGCTTCACGATTGACCACCAATGCAATGGAAAATTCACCACTGACCACCAATGAACGTGAAACTTCAAGATTGACCACTAACGCAAGAGGAACTTCACTACTGACCACCAATGTAAGTGGAACTTTACGATTGACCACCAATGTAAGTGAAACTTCATGACTGACCACCAGTGCAAGGGGAACTTCACCAATGTAAGTGGAACTTCATGATTGACCACCAGTGTAAGGGGAACTTCCCCACTGACCACCAATGCAAGGGAAATTTCACCACTGACCACCAATGCAAGGGGAAATTCACCACTGACCACCAATGTAAGAGGAATCTCACCACTTACCACCAATGTAGAGTGCACTTCAAAGCTGACCACCAATGTAAAGGGCATCTCACTACTGACCACTATTGTGAGGAGATCCTACACTGGCCACCAATGTAAGGGAAACCTCGCTACAGACCACCAATACAAAGGGACACTGACCCACCAATTTAAAAGGACACTATACCACTAAGCACAAATGTAAGGGGACATTTCTCCACTTTCCACCATTTTAGGAGAATTTCTTCACTGACCTCCAATGTGAGGGGGCCCTTCTCGACTGTCCAACAATATAAGAGAAATTTTTTTGTTGACAAGTGCTGTAAGACACTTTAAAATTCATTGTCTTTTCTTTCTGATATTATTATTAGTTTAATTTTATGATTATTACTGATTCTAATGTTTTTTTAGAGTGGATCCAGTTTTCAAATATTCTCTTCTTTTATTTAAAACTTCCTATACTTTTACGATTGCGCTTATATATCATGAGCTGTAGATATAATCGCTGTTAGCAGTTTCTTGGGCCCTGAAAGTTATTTCATGGGTTCCTCTGGGGCAAAAGGTTGAGGAAGACTGCTGTAGACTAGGGATGAGCTCAATGTTCAGGTCGAACATAAGTTCAACCCGAACAGCGAACATTATGGGGCGTACGCGGAAAATTAGAGCACCGCAGAACGCCCCATAATGCACTGTGAGATCGGAGTGCATTGCTGTATGATGATTGGCCAAAGCATGCACCTGACCTGCATGCTGTGGCCAGTCACAGCGCGCTCTGCTGAGAGAGCCATAACTGCCAAAGGCAGGTTGCCTTTGGCCAATCGTGGCTCAGGGGGACTAAGTCCACGCCCCACACTATATAAAGCTGCTTACAGAGCGGCAGTGTGTAGTGTTGTTGGTGTTGACAGAGAGATTGCTTAAGTTAGATTAAGCAGGCAGGTTATTCAGTTAGTGGCAGTGTATTTGAGATATATATATATATATATATATATATATATATATATATATATATATATATATATATATATATATTCTGCATTTAGCATAGACTATATATTCAGTGTTCAGTGTTTACTCTATATTCAGTTGGTGCAGGCAGTGTATATATATATATATATATATATATATATATATATATATATATATATATATATATATATATATATATATTTATATATACATATATACACACATACACTCTGCATTCAGTGTAGCCTATATCTACAGTGCATTGTGTGGTGTACTGTTTCTTATACACTTCAGGCTTCAATATGGAATTGAGCTACTGGCCTGTCCTGCATCCAGCTTGCATTGTGAACGCACATTCAGTGCTGCTGGAGGGTTTGTAATGGATCAAAGAGTGCGCCTGTCCACAGACTTCGTTGATAGGCTCACATTCATAAAATTAATCAGTCTGGGATCAGCAGCTATCAAGCACCTGATGCTAATGTAACTGATTGAATTTGCTATGGATCTGGGATACCTTGAATACTGTCTATGCTGACTATTCTATTTCTCCTCAATCTTAATGATGCTAGCTTCCAACAATATTTTTGGTTTAGGGCACCACCACCACGACCCAAGGCCCAATTTTTTTGCCCCTGTTTAACAAGGGCATGTAATTACAATTTTTGACAGCAGGGCCCGTTCCTGCACCCAACAAGAGTATCTGTGAGGCGTTACAGTGCTGTGGCACCACCACCACCCAAGGCGCAATTTTTCTGCCCCTGTTTAAAAGGGCCATGTAATTACAAGTTTTGATTTAATATTTCACAGCAGGGCCCATTCCTGCTCCCAACAAGAGTAACTGTGAGGGCTTACAGTGTTCTGGTACCAGCAACACCTAAGGCCCAGTTTTCTCTGCAGAGTATATATGGCAGGCCGTATAGTGTATATATACTGCTGTTCAGAGTATATAGTGCCTGGTGGCCTGGGGGACCCCCATGTCATTTTTTTATAGATTTGGTGCGGGGTTCCCCTTAATATCCATACCAGACCTGAAGGGCCTGGTATGGATTTTGGGAGGGACATCCACGCCATTTTTTTTTTGTATCTTTGGTATTTTTATCTATATTGCGGGGATCCAACAATACATTACAGCCGCAGGCAGTTTTAAACAACATTTTTCCTTTAGGAATTTCATTTTGCTGTAGCACTGTTATAAACATGGGAAAGATGCGCTACTTTACAGGCATACTAGGACACCCCCCAGGCACGATATTTAAAGGAATATTTAATTCTTATTGTTTTACTTTAGGCGTTATTGAAATCACTGCTCCCGAAAAAACAGCCGTTCTAAAACTTTTTTTTGCATTGATACATGTCCCCTGGGGCAGGACCTGGGTCCCCAAACACTTTTTATGGCAATAACTTGCATACAAGCCTTTAAAATGAGAACTTTTCACATTCGCGTCACATAGACTTTAATGGTGTTCGCGTGTTCACACTAATTTTTTGCCTGTTCACATGTTCTGCTGCGAATCGAACCAGGGGGTGTTCGGCTCATCCCTACTGTAGACTGATAGCAGCTAAATATTTTGAGCCATTTGAAGATGATGCCCTAAAGGATGAACACTTTTTTGCAGAAAAAAATCAAATTTACAAAATAACCTGACAAGTTATCTAGTTTTTTTAGGTGTGATTTTATTTACGAAAACATACTCAGAAAAAGGCACCAACCTTTTATCAAAGATAAGACCTGTTTTCTATGTGTGTCAGGTGTATAACAGGATCAGCATGAACAGTTGTGCGGCATCTTTGACTATCACCTCAGGCAAAGTACATCACAGCAAAAGACTCAATAAATCACATACGCAAAGCGGTAAACAATTGTCTAGACAGGAGAATCCACTTTGCAGACTTAAAGAGCCTCAGAAACATTCAGGCTTGTATACCAGCACAGCTATTCTGAATGCATCTGCACACGCGCTGCGTGGGTACCCAGCTGCCAATCAGTCTCCGCTCCTTCAGGAAAAACAGTTTTGCGATTTTTCAGGATCAGCGGCGCAGTCTGCGGGGTCGGGAGGTCGTTTAATACATTCCGCAGGCAGCTGCAGTTTAGCGCTGGCAAACTTATCTTTGAAGGCTTTCTGCTTGAAAGATGAAGTAAAGCCAAGCAAATATTTATGTAAGTTACAGCGTGAGGGGAAATGCGTTTTATTTTTTCTGACTCTCTGAGCAGCTGTTTGCTCCGGTAATCGCACAATGATTTACAAAATGAGTCATTTTCAGCCAGGCTGTGTTAACTTCAGACACTTGGGTTGGCGTATATAAAAAGCACAGAATTTTCCCATGTACCTGATTATGTATTCAAAGCAGCTGCAAAACAGTTAAAGTTAAAACATACAAATATGAACTGTTTTAATACTAAAAGACTTGTGGTTTTGTTCAGACAGTTTTGAGATTGCTGAGCAAAAACAATTCCCTGACTTTACTTTTCTCGACTGCAGTTAAAGTGGTTGTAAACCCTTACATATACCCAGTGAAGTGACTGGCCTCAGGTGATACGCATAAATTAAACAAATCCTCTTACATGAGTTGTACCTGTTTATCTTCTTTCCCCTCCATCCATTAAACGTGTGGAATTTACACAGGGTCTCTCAGCTCTGAAAATAAGGGGGCGGAGAGCTGAAATTACATCAGTGAGAGCTCTGAGCCTATGTTCACACCATTGCACTTTTTGGTGCATTTTGCAGAAACGCAATACATTTAACATGATTTCCCATGGATGTAGTTCACATCTGTGCGTTTTGCGGTGCTGTGTTTTTTGAAAAGGGTCGGGGACTTTTTTCCCGCAGCAGATTGCATTTTGCGTGTAATAGACTTCAATGGAGTTGCACCAAAAACGCAAGTGTTGCTTTTATGATGCGTTTAGTGTTTTCATTTATTTTCCCTTTAAAAACACTGTAAATAGCTGGTTGCTATGGAGTGGACCAGGAAGCCAGGCCTTAACAACTGCTTCCCCGCTGACAACTGAATGTAAAAAAGAAGAATTGCTGGCAAAAAAAAAAAATTGTAAAAAATGGGGTTCCCCCCCCCCCCCCAAATCCATACCAGGCCCTTTGGATCTGGTATGGATTCGGAGGGGAACCCCACGCCAAAATCCATAAAAAGCATGATGATGTCATGGGGGGGGGCGATGCCACTTATCTATTCAAGGAATGTCACATAGCGGAGCGAGCAATCCGCAGGAGCATTCATTGTGACCAGGGCTCTTTTTTTTTTTCAGGTCCGGCGGTGGCGGCGGGCATCATGATTGGCAATGGATCTACATAGGGGACATTGTTTTTTTATTTTTCATTCTTCCAATAAAGTTCTTGTCGAAAACTCTTGTACTGTCTTTATTCACTTTCACACTTTTTTGGTAAATGGGTAGGAGTACAATGTACCCCATACTCATTCACAAAGGGAGGCTTCCAGATCGGATAAGCCCCCCTGCCCACAGACTCCCACAACCATAGCCCATAGGGTTGTGGTAAAGAGGCCCTTGTCCCCATCAACATGGGGACAAGGTGCTTTGGGGTAGGGGGGGGCATGTTGAGGGCATGCGGCCTGATATGGTTTAAGAGAGGGGAGGGCACTCGTCCCCTCCCTTTCCCGACCTGGTGGGCTGCATGATCGGATAAGGGTCTGGTATGGATTTTGGGGGGACCCCACGCAATTTTTTTTTTAAAATGGCGTGGGGTTCCCCTTCAAATCCATACCAGACCCGAAGGTCATCGGTTGTTAAGGACGTGGTGGCCAGCTTCCCAGCCTAATCCTTAGCAATCAGCTATATACAGAAAAAAAATGCAGAATGCATGAAAACTGCACGCAAAAACTAGAAATTTTAGCCACCGAATTATTTCGGACGAAAATGGTGTTATCGGCATTCGGCCGATAAGAATAAAAAGGTGCCGTAGTGGCACCGAAAATACACGTGATTTTGCCGCAATTTTACCACGATTTTGCAATGATTTTACCATGATCTACTGTGCTTATGGCGTGTTTTTCATAGGTCATGTGACTCAAAAACTGCATCAAAAACATAACACCGGTGCGTTAATGATGCGTTCTTGCTGCATTTTCAATGCATTTAAACTGGGAGGTGTGTTTTTTGTGCGTTTTTTTTTTAACTGACTAAAAATGCAGCAAGCAGGATTTTTAACACCACAATGGAAGCCCAATAGACCAGTGTGAAGACATACAGTGCCTTGAAAAAGCATTCATACCCCTTGAAATTTTCCACATTTTGTCATGTTACACCTAAAAACATGAATGTATTTTTTGGGGGATTTTATGTGATAGACCAACACAAATTGGCACATAATTGTTAAGTGGTAGGAAAAAGAATTTTTTACAAATAAATATGTGAAAAGTGTAGTATGGATTTGTATTCAGCTCCCTTTACTCTGATACCGCTAACTAAAATCTAGTAGAACCAATTGCCTTCAGAAGTCACCTAATTAGTAAATAGAGTCCACCTGTGTGTAATTTAATCCCAGTATAAATACAGCTGTTTTGTGAAGCCCTCAGAGGTTTGTTAGAGAACCTTAATGAACAAACAGCATCATAAAGGCCAAGGGACACAATAGACAGGTCAGGGATAAAGTTGTGGAGACGTTTAAAGCAGGGTTAGGTTATAAAAAAATATCCCAAGCTTTGAACATCTCACGGAGCACTGTTCAATCCATCATCCAAAAATGGAAAGAGTATGGCACAACTGCAAACCTACCTGTCATGGTTATGCAATAGAGTTTTCTCTGTCAGCTTACCTGTCTCCATGTGTTCATCTCTAAAGACCAGCTGCCTCTCACCTGACTGGTTTTATAACCTCTCCTCTAAGCATGGCCCCACCCCAGGCCCTATCAGGGAACCCTATATTAACCTGTGCACTGCAAGCCAGCAGTGCTGATCAACCATTGTGTGTTAGCCTCCGTGTGCTGTGTTTCCTATGTCTGATTGCTGTTACCGCCTGTTCTCGACTCTCCCTGTCTGCTTGTTACCCTGACCTTTGGCGTGTTATGTTTATCCTTGTCTGCTAGTCGCCCTGACCTTTGGCTTACCCCTTACTTCCCTGTCGTTCCAGCCTGCTGCCTCCTTCCTCTTCTCCTGTAGTCTACGGTGAGCGTGAGCTGTAAAACCCTGGGGGCCGTGACCTGGAGCCAAACTGCAGCGTAGTCCATCCACACCACTAGAGGCTCTGGTGAACACCCGCTGGCTCTTAGACTCCGCGCCCTGGGGAATCTATGCTCTAGTTCCCACTGGGATCCATGTTAGTTATCCTGTAGACCTGCTTCCTAAACCTTCCAGGGTTCAATCTGCAGCAGTCAGTCCTAGGGTCCACTACCTTAGCGGTGCACTTCTGACTCCTACAGAGTGCATCTGTCACCTGGTCCCAGGTGACCTGACAGTTTGATCAGCCATGGACCCGGCTGATGTGCCGCTACCCGCAGATGATCCATTGCAGGGCTTAGTTTGCAGACTTGAGACCCAGGAATCGCATCAGACCCAAGTGATGCGATTACTTCAGGATTTGGCATCCCGTTTTGAACAGCTTCAAGCCTCATTAGGACCCCCGGTTCAACAACCTCAACCGCTATCTGCTGCTGCACCTATCGCACCAGTCGCAGCCACACATTTATTACAACTGCCAGCTCTGGCCCGTTTCTCTGGGGACTCCAAGGCTTGCAAGGGGTTCCTTAGCCAGTGCACGATTCATTTTGAACTTCAGCCCCAAAACTTCCTGTCCGATCGGGCGAAAGTAGCCTATATTATATCCCTCCTGTCCGGCGAGACGCTGGCTTGGGCTGCCCCTCTGTGGGAACTGAATGATCCAGTGGTTTCTAGCCTGTCTGATTTCTTGAAACTTTTTCAGAATATCTTCGAGGAACCGGGTCGTGTCTTCTCAGCGGCTAGCGCTCTTTTACGTCTCCATAAAGAGTCCGCTTCTGTGGGACAGTATGCTCTTCAGTTCCGTATCCTCACAGCTGAATTGAGCTGGAATAATGAGGCCCTAGTTGCAACCTTTTTACATGGCCTCTCTGATAGAGTGAAGGATGAATTAGCAGGAAGATCCCTTCCTGCTGATCTGGACGGTGTCATCACCTTGTGTAACCAGATCGATATTCGCTTTCAGGAGAGGGCCCTGGAAAAAAGACGCCAGCACTCCCCGTTCCTTAGGCAGCTTGAGCTCCCAGTCCCTTCTCTTCGATCCGAGGAGCACCCCCTGCCCGCTGAAGAACCTATGCAGCTGAGCTGAACCAAGTTGTCTGCTGAAGAACGCGCTAGGCGCAGAACTCTGGGCCTGTGCCTCTATTGTGGGGCCAAAGGTCATTTTCGTGACACTTGTTCTCTTCGTCCGGAAAAACGATCGGGGCTAATACATCTGGAAGGTGGAGTATTAGACCCTGAAGTATCACCTTCACCTTCTCGTCTTCTTCTTTCTGTGTTCCTTCATGTCGGCGCTTCCTCTCGTTCGGTCTTGGCACATCTGGATTCCGGAGCCGCTTGCAATTTCATGGATTGGGAAACTGCATCTTCAATGAGATTTACCCTTTTGCCCCTTTCAACGCCATTGGTGGTCTTGGCGATTGATGGCACCGTTCTCCCAGGGGGCCCTATCCGCTTCCAGACTCTTCCTGTTAAGATGTCAGTAGGGACACTCCACCAAGAGTGGATATCCTTCCTTGTCTTGCCTAAAGCTTCATCTCCTATCATATTAGGTCTTTCTTGGTTACGGTTCCATTCTCCACACATTGACTGGACTGCTGGATGGATTCTGGCTTGGGGTTCCTCCTGTTCCTCTTCCTGCCTACTCAAGGTTACCCCAAAAGAGAAACTTCCTGTTGCCACCATCCCAGTATCTTCTGCTCTTCCCGCTGCATATAGCGATTTCTGGAATGTCTCCTGCAATAGTCGGGTTGAGGCACTCTCTGGGTCATGTGGCACTCTGGATGAGGAGCCCACCTGTGAACTTGAGCCGATAATTCACTCCAGTTTGCATGGTCATTTACCTTTGCCTGTTCCTGGACCCCCTTGGACGCACACCCAGGCTGACTCGTCTACCAGTTCCACAGTCGCTACGCCCTGTGATGCGATTCTGGTGGTCGCTGCACCTGGCAATGCTGTTCAGTCTGCTTCTGCACCAGTTAAGCCTATGCCCAGTGAAGCTATCCAGCTTGACTTCTGTGACACATCACTTTCTAACCAACCTGATCTCAGGGATCCACTGACTTCTGCCCAGTCTGATGATTCTGTGTTGGAAGTCCAGCTCATCTTTAAGGGTCTGGGGCAGTGTTTCTCAACTCCAGTCCTCAAGGCGCCCCAACAGGTCATGTTTTTTAGGCTTTCCGTTATTTTGCACAGGTGATTTGATCAGTTTCACTGCCTTAGTAACTACTACAGCCGTTTCATCTGAGGGCAATCTTGAAAACATGACCTGTTGGGGCGCCTTGAGGACTGGAGTTGAGAAACACTGGTCTGGGGGACCCTGCTCAGACTCCTGATGGTCTTCTTATGCCTTTACCCATTCCTAAGAAGCCTTCAGCCCTCAATAAGTCCTCTCATCCTCTCCCTACCTCGGTTTCGGTCTCTGAGGATAATCTTAAGTACGAGGTTAGTCAAGTTCTCGATTCCCGGCGCCGTAGAGACATTCTTCAGTACCTCGTACATTGGGAAGGGTTTGGTCCTGAGGAGAGGTCTTGGATCACCGCATCTGAGATCTTTGCGCCTCGTCTGTTGAGGAGGTTTCATCTGGAGTTTCCCTTTAAGCCAGGGCCCAGGCGGGGGAGGAGGAGGCCTCATAAGAGGGTGGGTACTGTCATGGTTATGCAATAGATAATGATAAAGACCAGCTGCCTCTCACCTGACTGGTTTTATAACCTCTCCTCTAAGCATGGCCCCACCCCAGGCCCTATCAGGGAACCCTATATTAACCTGTGCACTGCAAGCCAGCAGTGCTGATCAACCATTGTGTGTTAGCCTCCGTGTGTACTTGCTCTGTTTCCTACGTCTAATTCCTGTTACCGACTTTGGCCTGTTCTCGACTCTCCCTGTCTGCTTGTTACCCTGACCTTTGGCGTGTTATGTTTATCCTTGTCTGCTAGTCGCCCTGACCTTTGGCTTACCCCTTACTTCCCTGTCGTTCCAGCCTGCTGCCTCCTTCCTCTTCTCCTGTAGTCTACGGTGAGCATGAGCTGTGAGACCCTGGGGGCCGCGACCTGGAGTCAGACTGCAGCGCAGTCCATCCTCACCACTAGAGGCTCTGGTGAACACCCGCTGGCTCTTAGACTCCGTGCCCTGGGGAAACTATGCTCTAGTTCCCACTAGGATCCATGTTAGTTATCCTGTAGACCTGCTTCCTGAACCTTCCAGGGTTCAATCCGCAGCAGTCAGTCCCAGGGTCCACTACCTTAGCGGTGCACTTCTGACTCCTACAGAGTGCATATGTCACCTGGTCCCAGGTGACCTGACACTACCAAGACATGGCCGTCCACCTAAACTGACAGGCCGGGCAAGGAGAGCATTAATCAGAGAAGCAGCCAAGAGGCCTATGGTAACTGGAGGAGCTGCAGAGATCCACACCTCAAATCTAGCCCTTATGGAATAGTGGCAAGAAGAAAGCCATTGTTGAAAGAAAGCCATAAGAAGTCCTGTTTGCAGTTTGCGAGAAGCCATGTGGGGGACACAGCAAACATGTGGAAGAAGGTGCTTTTATCAGATGGGACCAACATTTTTGGCCTAAAAGCAAAGCACTATATGTGACAGAAAACTAACACTGCACATCACCCTGAACACACAATCCCCACCATGAAACATGGTGGTGGCAGCATCATGTTGTAGGGATGCTTTTCTTCAGCAGGGACAGGGAAGCTGGTCAGAGTTGATGGGAAGATGGATGGAGCCAAATACAGGGCAATCTTAGACAAAAAACATGTTAGAGTCTGCCAAAGAATTGAGACTGGGGTGGAGGTTCAACTTTCAGTAGGACAACAACCCTAAACATACAGCCAGAGCTACAATGGAATGATTTAGATCAAAGCATATTTATGTGTTAGAATGGCCCAGTCAAAGTCCAGACCTAAATCCTATTGATAATCAGTGGCAGGACTTGAAAATTGCTGTTCACAGATGCTCTCCGTCCAATCTGACAGAGCTTGAGTTATTTTGCAATGAAGAATGGGCAAAAATGTCAGTCTCTAGATGTGCAAAGCTGCTAGAGACATACCCAAAAAAAGACTTGCAGCTGTAACTTCAGTGAAAGTTGGTTCCACAAAGTATTGACCCAGGGGGGCTAAATACAAATGCACACCACACTTTTCACGTATTTATTTGTAAAAAAATGTGAAAAAACGATTATCACTTTCCTGCCACTTCACAATTATGTGCCACTTTGTTTGGTCTATCACATAAAATCCCAATAAAATACATTTATGTTTTTGATTGTAACATTACAAAATGTGGAAAATTTCAAGGGGTGTGAAGACTTTTTTAAGGCACTGTACATAGAATTTAAAGGGATACATTTTTCTTGAGCTCTTCTTGCGCTAAAGGTGCCAATAATGACCGCATTTATTTAAATTGATGATATTAATTAAAAAGTCAAATATACAATATACAATTATATATAAAAAATTAAATATTTTTTAAAAACTGTATTATTCGGTTTCAGTTTCCAGCCAAGTGCATTTTCAGTTTCGGCACCAGGCCCCAAAATTTCCAATTGGTGCACCTCTAGCAAAAAAAAGTGCGGGTTTAAAAATCACAAAAAACGAACCGCAAAAGCCTGAAAAACGTATCAACCACAACCGCGTAGAAGTAAACCTAGACTGAGAGCTGATGGGTGGGAAGGGACACATCCCCCTCCACACAGCTCACAGGAACAGAGCTGAGGATGTCAATCAGCTGGAGGTCCCTCTCCTGTCACCATTTTTCTCTTCGTGTCAGCAGAGGAACGAGATAGCAGACAAAAATGATAAAGTGCTCTGGATAGAGACAAGTACACACTATAGAGGATGCTTTGTTCATATTTCATATCTAAGGTTTACAACTGCTTAGAAAAAAAATAGCTTGGTCAAAGTCATGTTCTATGATTGGATAGTGAAGGAGCAGTAGCTCATTCCTGAGGTCACCACTCTTCTCTCTCTCAATAAGTAAGATTTTTGCTTATATAAAGACTTTGAGATTCTATTTAAAAATAGGTCATATGGGGGGGGGTTATGTTTTTATAAAGAAATTAAATGAATCACACAACCGATCCATGATATTGTATGCTCCCACATAATAAAGTTTGGTTATCCTTTTTTACCCCCTTTTTTCCTTTATTTTACCCTGGTAATCCTGCCATTAACTCACTTCATTGTCCTAGGGTGATAAGTGTACTGAGCAGTGTTGTCACCCTAGAACAGGGAGTTCTGTAAGACTACATAACACTGTTTTAGGACTACATAACATCTCCCTTTCATCTCCATAACAAGGGGAGGTGTATTGTAGTTTATGAAGATAGCAGTGAACAATGCTAACAGTCCAAAAACAGAAAATAGAAGACGTTATCAGCTGATAATGTTTCTACTGGATGAACAGGTATTTTTTTTTCTTTCTTTTTTTTTTTTTTGCACTTGTCGAACAGATATAATTAAACACTTTTAATGATATGTAACACCCTTAGTGTAAGGCGTAGGTACATTTCATTTGGCTCCTCTGTAGGCAGAGCAGCTGGGGTTATTTGTTTGTGTTCATCTGTGCAGAGCTTCAAGGGCTGGGCCTCTGTTACCTCCCCCTGGCTTCTAGAACTTGCTGGATAGTTCTGAAACTTAGAGGGTGGCAAAACAGAGACTAAAGCCTGAATATTTATAGAGTCTCCACCAATCCCTGGGTAGGCAAGGCCCAGAAGGTAGGGAGATAGGCCATAAATGTTCAGGAGCCTGGTTAGTGAGGGGAGGAGAGTCCAGGGTCCACTTGCCTGGAGGGGACTCCTGTGCGGTGGGGCTCTGCCCCCTTGGCAGAAGAAAGAACAGGAGAAGGAGAGAGTGGGTGGAAGAGAGAAGGAGCAGCTGAAGTCTTGAAGTGGCAACAAGGGTCAGTTTATATGGCCATAGTTATGTGTGTAGTAAGACTGATTTATAATTTCAGCTAAGAATCATATTTCTTGTATTTCATGTTGAAACTACTTGTGGCAGGTTGTGGTTAAAGACACTGGACTTTCTCACTCCCCCTCCCATACAGAAACCTGCTAAGTTGTTCCTCTTTCTGTGCAAGGAAAACAAAAGTTTTGCATAAGGTTTTGCAGAACTTGTCTGGTTTAGGATACGTAGGTTGATTTTAGGTCGATTTTTTAAAGGTTAGAATGTTTTGTATAACTGAAGTGTTCCATTTGGTGGCCTGCTGTGGACAACCGTGGTAGCGTCAAAAGAACCTGGGAATCTGAGAAATAGATAGCTGGAGCTCCAACGGGAACAGGTGAGAGTTTTTTACTTTTGTTTTTGGATAACAGTCAGACAGCCAGCCAGCCTCTCGACGGATCGAGAGAAGGGAAGCCTGATCACCTTCCGAGAGAGACGTCCGTTCAGATGATTGTGCATCTTTCGGACAAATCCTCAGTCAGTCAGTAATTTTTGGGTGGGCGTGTCTGGTATGATTGATGTGTGATTGAGACATTATTTTATGGTGAGGTGACAGTTGTCCTCTTCTAAGTGCGGTTCCTGGCCGGGAGACCGCGCCCAGGCCACTGACCGAGGGAAGCGTTGTCTATTGTTCCTACTTGTGTTGAGGATTCAGACCCCTTACTGAATTCTCATCATTTACCCTACCCTCTGTGTCTGTCTTGGTGTCTTTTAGGTTACAAGTATGGGTGGGAAACATAGTGTTGAATCTCCCCTACAATCCATGATCTCCAACTTTAGGAAGGGATTTTCTAAGAACTGCAATTTAAAACTTAGTCCTGAAAAATTGATAACATTGTGTGAGAAAGATTGGCACCGCTATGGAGCGCGGTAGCCCCCACAGGGAACCTTTGACTTAGAGACCATTGACCGATTATTTGAGAATATTATGTCAGATTCACAGAAACATGACCAAGACGCACCTTCCAGGAGGACTGTTCATCCGGATGATTGTGCATTCCTCAAATAAATTCTTAGCCAGTCAGTTAGGAGGAATATCCGTGCGGATGATTGTGCATCTCTCGGAAAAAATCCTCAGCTAGTCATTCAGGAGGAATGTTTGTCCAGATGATTGTGCATCTTTCGGACAAATCCTCAGTCAGTCAGTCAGCTAGGAGAAAACGTCCGTCTGGATGATTGTGCATCCTTCGGACAAATGGGAGATAAAGACCTGCAGTGGATAGAAGCCACAAAAAGAGGAACAGTGCAGAATTATGGTTATGACAAGAGTAGTGCCACTGACAAAACAAACAAAACACATATATTCTCAACCCGAAGAGACAGATCAGCCTCCCCCGTATGTAAATGAACGGACCTCAGATAGAGACAGGTCAGAGCCATGTCCAAATGCCCCATCCAGTAGACAAGGGGACTCGAGTTGTTGTCCACCTACATCAGATTCAGCAAGTTTGTCAATGCCAAATCTCAGTAAATATACTCCGAACCGTAACACTCTGGGTATAGGCAGGACAGAAATAGGGAACTCAGTAGTAGTCAATGGGCTCCCCAATCAAGTGTCCACTTCCACTCCGAGAAATCCTGATGCAAATAGCCAGACCCTTGCCCTGTCTTTCAACATACCTCTGCAAATGCCCCTAAGAGAACAGGCGGTGGGGGAACATCGGACTCTAGTTTACACCCCTTTTTACCACAACAGATTTACTGAACTGGAAGATTCATAACCCTGCCTTCTCTGAGAAGCCCCAAGCCATGACAGATTTGCTCCGGTCAATAACTCAGACCCATAACCCCACTTGGTCAGACTGCCAGCAACTTTGATTGACCCTTTTTAATACTGAGGAGAGACACAGAATTAAACAAGCAGTGCAGAAGTATAAAGTCAAAAGACCCTTCCTATTGGAAAGACTTTGTAGTTTTGTGGGGGGCATCAAGTCCAACATCAGTTCCTGTACATGCCGGATTGCCCTATTTCCTTGCTGAGCAAAGACTTACTTGCTAAACTCAGAGCACACATATACTTCCAATCTGACGGACAGGCTATCCTAAAATTGCCCCATCCCTTTGAAGCCCGCATACTGCAAGACATCCCGGGACTATGGGCAGAAGACAACCCATCAGGATTAGCCAGACACATTCCCCCAATCCTTATTGAATTAAAATCAGGAGCCACTCCGGTCAGCCTGAAACAGTACCCAGTCCCTCAAAAAACCCTAGTAGGAATACAAAAGTATTTAAACAAATTCCTACACTATGGAATTCCAAAACCCTGTCAGTCTCCCTGGAATACACCTCTACTCTCAGTACAGAAACCCGGAACAGCTCACTGTTGTCCTGTTCAAGACCTCAGAGCGGTCAATCAGGCTGTAATGACCATCCAGCCAGTGGTCCCGAACCCATACAACCTATTGGGATTAATACCAGGGGAGGCCACCTATTTCACAGTTCTGCATTTAAAAGATGCCTTCTTCTGTCTCAGAGTGGCAGAACAATCCCAGCGCATTTTTGCTTTTCATTGGGAGGACCCAGAGACTGGGGGTAAGGGACAACTGACATGGGCACGTTTACCCCAGGGATTCAAAAACTCCCCTACACTATTTGGAACAGCCCTGACCCAAGACCTAAAATCCTTCAAGTCTGATACTGAGAATAGAGTCCTCCTTCAGTATGTGGATGACCTATTGATCACTGCCAAAAATAGAGAAGAGTTCCTTCAAGCTACTAATAAACTGTTACAGTTACTGTGGGAGGCAGGTTATAAGGTGTCCCGGAGAAAGGCGCAATTGTGCCAAGAGACTGTAAAGTACCTGGGATTCAGAGTATCACAAGGACAGAGACAATTGGGAGAAGGCAGGAAAGAAGCCATTTGTCAGATTCCCACCCCAACTACCAGACAGCAAGTACGTGAATTCCTGGGTGCGGCAGGATTCTGCCGAATCTGGATACCGGACTTTGCCACAAAAGCCAGAACCCTCTATGAATCCAAAAAGGGGGGGGGGGAGGAACCCTTTCAATGGGGAGAACAACAAAACAGAGCATTCCAAGACATTAAGGTCTCCCTAATGCAGGTTCCTGCGCTAGGCCTGCCGGATAGCCGAAAAAAAAAAAAAAAGTCTTCTATTTGTATGTCAGTGGAAAACAAGGAATAGCAGTAGGAGTCCTGACACAATATTTGGGGTCGTGGCAGCGCCCTGTAGCATACCTTTCAAAACAACTGGACACTGTAGCTCAGGGATGGCCATCCTGCCTGTGGGCCATCACAGCAACAGCCCTCCTTGTGGCCAAAGCTGACAAGTTGTCATTAGGTCAGGAGACTTATGTCCCAGTCCCACACCAAGTACAGACATTAATGGATTACAAGGGAAATCACTGGTTCACTAACAGTCGAATGGTTAAATATCAAGCTATGCTGTGTGAAAATCCTCGTATCCACTTAGAGACTGTAAACACTTTAAACCCAGCCACTCTGCTCCCCACCTCACAAGAACCCCTAACTCATGACTGTCTCCAGGTAATGGATATGCAAGCCGACCAGGCTTGAAAGACAGCCCCTTGGAAAATCCAAACGTTGAGTACTTTACTGACGGAAACAGTTTTGTAAAAGATGTTTATCCCCAGATATGGAATCCCCTCCACCATAGGCTCAGACAATGGCCCTGCCTTTGTCCACAAGTGCCTCCAGGATTTAGCAACAGCACTTAAGATTACTTGGAAACTACACACCGCATATAGTCCCCAAAGCTCTGGAAAAGTTGAACGAATGAACCGCACGCTCAAGTCACAACTGGCCAAGCTCTGTCAGGAAATCCAAATGTAATGGACCTTGATGTTGCCCATTGCTTTACTGAGAATTCGGAGTACCCCAACAAAGAGGACAAATCTGTCCCCTTAAGATACTGTATGGTAGGCCCCCACCCATCATTAGAGGGATAAGAGGAGACTTGCATCAGATAGGAGGGGTAGTTAACCGTGAACTGATACAGAGACTTGGGGAGAGTAAGCAAGACATAGGGAAATGGGTTCAAGAGAAACATCCCATAAGCTTATCGAACCCAGTACACCCCTTTAAACCAGGAGATACAGTGTGGGTAAAGGAGTGGAACTTAACCCAATAGGGCCAAAATGGAGAGGTCCTTACACTGTTCTGCTATCTACCCCAACAGCCATTAAGGTAGCTGAGGTGACACCCTGGATACACCACTCCAGGGTAAAACGAGCTGCTGATCTTACAGACTCCTGGCACAGTACAGTAGATCTCCAAGATCCTTGAGACTGAGATTGACCAGAGAAATCAGAAGGAAGAACTCCAGCCCTGCGGCTAGCACACCCCTGGAAGCTGCTTGCTCAACGCACGGCGGAAGATAAAGGACATCTACTAAGCTCTGCTCCAACCACAGCCCGGACGCTAGTTGGTGTACGCATAAGCTGAAGCTTGAGGATATTCATCAATGTAATGTTTGCTAAAATCATAATAATGAGACTGTTGGTAGCCATAGCAGTGATACTGGCAAAGCTAAAAAGGGAGGAGGGTAATTCATGTGACCCTTGTATAAAGACCACCAGAATAGGATCCATAGCTACCAAGATGTTACTGTGGCACTCTCATTATCAATGCAAGGGCACAGTAGCTGGTACCTGCATACATATTGGGACTACCTATTCAATGTGCTCTGTTGAAAATCAGATAACCTGTTATAACCCCACTTATGCAACCTATAAAACTTGGCTAACTGCTCGGAGCTTTAGCTCCACCAGTAAGCTGGTAAACCATACCCTGATCACCAACTTAAGTATTGCAGAGACAAGTTTTAATTATTATCTGATTCTCCCTATAGTGTATGGAGTGATAATATTTTTACTCTTTTTGTATTCTTATTGTTACCATGGGCCAAGGGTCACTATCCCAGTGTTTTATAAGTTAATGAGAGACCCGACTGGAGCTGACAATGGGGAATAGTCTTGATAGAAGAATGTTTTGTGCCTGCTAGTGAGGCAACCATAAAGAAGAAAAAAAAAAACTGTATGTTATCTAGTGATGCTTAATCTCGCTCATATTAATCGCTATGATTATGATCAAAGGGGGGAATGAAGTGGCAACGAGGGTCAGTTTATATGGCCATAGTTATGTTTGTAGTAAGACTGATTTAGAATTTCAGCTAAGAATCATATTTCTTGTATTTCATGTTGAAACTACTTGTGACAGGTTGTGGTTAAAGACAATGGACTTACTCACTCCCCCTCCCATACAGAAACCTGCTAAGTTGTTCCTCTTTCTGTGCAAGGAAAAAGAAAAGTTTTGCATAAGGTTTAAAAATATATATGTTTTGCAAAACTTGTCTGGTTTAGGATGCGTAGGTTGATTTTAGGTTGATTTTTAAAAGGTTAGAATGTTTTGTATAACGGAAGTGTACCGCCTGTTCGCTTGTGACGCAATATGCTGAAATTATATGTACACTGTATGAGCTGTATTTTGGACACTTGACATATAGACACGAGTCGGGTCAAGCGTGTCCACTCTTTTGGCCAAAAGGTGGAATAAATCTCCCATACTCGAGTCCTGTGTCCAGCAACGTCATTTTACCGATATTCACCTGCTACTTCAGTCTCACTCCCTTTCCAGCCTCAGCTAGGCTTAGGTGGAGCTACCCTGACAGTCAGGATCTGGGCCTGTATAGCAGGAAGCCTCTGCAGCAGCCTCTTTGATTTCAAGATTCACCAAAAAGGGACTGAATGAGTAACTTACCTTTATTATACCCCAAGCCTGGATAGAGGGGACAGCAAGGTGCAACACTTTGCTTGTCTATAACCAAGAGACAGCCTAGTGCTAGTACAAAGCTATCAGGAGCCACCCCACACCTCTAGCTTGGGTCAGAACCAGCTACGTGCGATAGTATTTCTCTAAGGAGCAGCACCTGCATTCTTCAGTTGGAACTTTTTGTTATCATGTTTGGCTGGGCCATGAATCCTACGGGAGGACAGCATTTTTGACATTACTACCTAGCAGCCAGAGAGATTAGCAGGTTCTCAAGATTTCATTCAAATTCTACAATTCTGGGCATCTTTTCCCTTTTCCCCATCCACGTTTAACCCCTAAATAAATGAAAAACAAAAATCCCCTGGGCTGATTCTTGAGTCTGTAAGAAAGCTGCAAAATTCCTGTTGCCTGGCTGTGTATAAGGGAAGGCCCGAAAATCCAGTGGCTCCTAGCGCTACAGGTACTATATATTCAACTGACCAAATGGGAGAAAAAAAAAGAATATTGTTAGAGTTTACCTACACATTAACACTGAACTTCAGGCAAGCAGCTGAATATGTAGCCTATATGTGTTTTTTTGTGAACTGTCTTACCTGCTCAAAAGTTTGTAATTCAGTTTAGTCAGCTTTTTGATCCAATTACCCCTTTCAGACAGCTCAGCCAGTTTCTGGATCTCTACCGCCGTAGCAGCAGAAAATCTTGATTTAGGACACATTCCAAACCAAACTGATTTGATAGTAAAGGAGGAAATATGAGCCTTCATGCTGCTTAGTCTACTCTCAACTCTTGTCTGTATGCTTGTTGTGTTAGAAAGACAGCACTGTGCACTGCAACAGGTGCTGATATTGTCCTGGTGCCGTGCTGTCATGACCAGCATGAAATCCAGGCAACCGGAAGTAACGTCAGGGTGGGCGGCACATATACCGCCCACTCTGACGTCACTTCCGGTTGCCTGGATTCCATGCTGGTCCTGAAAGCACAACCCTCCATCTTGGATCAGAGAGACAGTATTTACCACCGCTGGTCGGCTGGAACTTCCATCTGCAGCTGTCCTACTCCCAGGAGGCATCCCGCTGGATGTTATGGATTCATTGATATGCCTGTTTTTCACTTCCATCTTGTAAGTGTTTTTAACCCTTCCTTGTCACTAAAGTATTTTATTACTGCACTTAGAAGCACCTTGTTCTCTGCTTTGTACAGGAACCATACGGTTTGTAGGAGCGTGATTTTCAGAATGATGCAGCCACTTTTTTGAATGTTTCTCTCACATAGGGCAGCCCCACAAAAAACAGTTGGTCGTACCTCCTGAATGGAGAACAGAGCCTTAATGTAGTTATTTTTTAATGCAAACATCTGAATTTGACCTGGTATCAGCCTCTTGCAGTCCCTGTACAGCAGCTCAGACTAGGAAGGAAAGAAGCTGCACAAGGAGCCAATCAGCTGTGCTGGAGTGTTAGGAGCATGTAGCTACAGTGGGGAAAATAACTATTTGATCCCCTGCAGATTTTGTAAGTTTTCCCACTTTAAAAAGAAACAAAGGGTCTATAATTTTTATCATAGGTGTATTTTAAATGATAGAAACAGAATATCAACCAAAAATCCAGAAAAGGCGCATGATACAAATGTTATCAATTGAGTTGCAGCTCAGTGAGTAAAATAAGTATTTGATCCCCAAGGAAAACATGACTTAATAGTTGGTGGAGAAACCCTTGTTGGCAAGCACAGAGGTAATATGTTTCTTGTAGTTGGTTACCAGGTTTGCACACATCTCAGGAGGGATTTTGGTCTACTCTTCCTTACTGATTTTCTCTAAATCCTTAAGATTTCTTGGTTGTCGCTTGACAACTCAAGGTTTCAGTTCCCTCCATAAATTTTCTATAGGATTAAGGTCTGGAAGAGGTCTACTCTTCTTTACAGATTTTCTCTAAATCCTTAAGGTTTCTTGGCTGTCGCTTGGCAACTCAAGGTTTCAGTTCCCCCCCCCCATACATTTTCTATAGGATTAAGGTCTGGAAGAGGTCCACTCTTCTTTACAGATTTTCTCTAAATCCTTAAGGTTTCTTGGCTGTCGCTTGGCAACTCAAGGTTTCAGTTCCCTCCATAAATTTTCTATAGGATTAAGGTCTGGAGACTGGCTAGGCCACTACATGACTTTAATGTGCTTCTTCTTGAGCCACTCCTTTGTTGCCTTGGTGGTATGTTTTGGATCATTGTCATGCTGGAAGACCCATCCACGACCCATCTTCAGTGTTCTGTCTGAGGGAAGAAGGTTCTCATCCAAGATTTTACAATACATGGCCCCATCCATTGCCCCCTCAATGCAGCAAAGTCAGCCTGTACTTTCAGCAGAGAAACAGCCCCAAAGCATAATGTTTTCACCTCCATGCTTGACCTGTAGGGATGGTGTTCTTAGGATCATAGTCAGCATTTTTCTTCCTCCAAACACAGCAAGTTAATGCCAAAGAGCTCAATTTTGGTCTCTTCTGACCACAGCACTTTCTCCCAATCCTTCTCTGAATCATTTCGATGTTTATTGGCAAACTTCAGATGGGCCTGTACATGTGCTTCCTTGAGGAGGGGGACCTTGCGAGCACTACAGCATTTCATTCCATGGCGGCGTATTGTATTACCAATGGTTTGTTTGGTGACTCTGGTCCCAACTGCCTTAAGATCATTCACAAACTCCTATCATGTAGTTCTGGGCTGATCCCTCACTTTTCTCATGATCATCCTTACCCCATGAGGTGAAATCTTGCATGGAGCTCCAGACCGAGGGTGATTGTTGGTTATTTTGTATTTCTTCTATTTGCGAATAATCACTCCAACAGTTGTCTCCTTCTCACCAAGCTTCTTGCTGATGGTCTTATAGCCCATTCCAGCCTTGTGCAGGTCTACAATCTTGTCCCAGATGTCTTCTTTTGACAGCTCTTTGGCCTTGCCCATGATGGTGAGGTTTGAATGGAAGAAAGATTCTGTAGACAGGTGTCTTTGATACACATAACGAGTTGTCATTAGGAGCACCTTCTTAAATTGACAGGACTAATCTGTGCACCACATGAGCACATACTGTAGCCAGTTTGTGGGAGCCAGAATTATTGTTGGTTGGTAGAAGATCAAATATTTGAAGACAACTCACTGAACTACAACTTAATTAATAA
This sequence comes from Lithobates clamitans, assembly GCA_037952925.1. Lineage (NCBI taxonomy): Eukaryota > Metazoa > Chordata > Amphibia > Anura > Ranidae > Lithobates > Lithobates clamitans. Next base: position 352,553 of record JBBGZY010001622.1, on the reverse strand, counting down.
CATTTGTATCATGTCTTTTTTTCTGGATTTCTGGATGATATTATGTCTTTATCATTTAAAATACACATATTATAAAAATGATAGACGCTTAATTTCTTTGCAAGTGGGCAAACTTGCAAAATCTGCAGGAGATCAAATAATTATTTTCCTCGCTGTTAATAGAGAAAGCAGAGAGAAACCGAGTGATAAGCTCAACAATTTCCTGCTTCTTCTTTCACTGTCCAGTCACAGGATGGGGAAGTGACAAGACCTGTTTGTGTTACTGGAGTTCAGCTTGAAGTAAATGTGAAACAGTTGCTGTTTTTTTCAGGTTCTGTATCTTTTAGGTACAAGGGGCACAGTGCTAAAAGAGTATGGTGGAAGCTAATTAAAGCGAATGTGCTTTGAGGGTGAATTTACACTTTAATACAAGAATATTTTTAGTTCTGTGTGCTAGGGGTGTTTTAAGTCCATCTTAAAAAAAAAAACAAAAAAACCTCCGCGCCAACTCCCACGTCACACATCTTTGTACGTTATTTGGAATGTTTCCTTTGATCTATTTTAAGTTGGAACCATTCAATAGCTTATTATTAAATTCAGTAATTAAACTTACAGTGAACTAAGAAATCTGCAAAGCCTAAATGATATTAAATACCACAGACTCCTGGCGGAATACAACGTAGGGAGGACATTGTTCCATGTGTCTCAGATGCCAGATTTAAAAATCCGTATTAACTGTGAGAAGGTCGGAGACCCAGAGGGACATGAGAGCGTGTTTACTTGTAGGAGCTTTGCTCATTAGACAGGTGGATTATAACGGTAGGAGTTTGCCAGAGGAAAACAGAGATAAATTGAGACAGAGAAAGGAGGGAAAGAGACAAACCAAAAAAGAGGGGTTTAAGCCATAGGATATATAACCACTTATATCGTATATACATTGGCATATTACAAGCATAAGTAACTTATACTAAATTGAAAGTAACATGCATTGCAGTGTTCCCAAAATGGCTTAATAAGACAACGTACGTAACTAATAGATACCTCTGCAGCCAGTGCTGAATGTAACAAGTACCAAATGTGATCCTAATATATATGTGATCCTAATATATATACCTATTTCGTAAAAATAAATATAGACTATACCATACATAGACGAGAACTCTTGGCAGAGCACAATGGCACACTCCTAGTTCCACAACAGAAAGTAGATTAAAGTGGACCTCTCAGTAACTATACAATATAATAATAAATAATAACATTATAATTTTTCAGAGAATCTATTTTCTTTTAAAATTAAGCCATCCTTGAATGCCATTCCAATGATGGTGCATTTTTTAAAAAAATCAGAAAAAATGTTTATTGAATAAATCGTGAAATCAAAGATTACACAAATTGAGGTATGATATAACGGTACAAAACAGAAACACAAAAGTTGCATAAGAAATGGCACTTAGCTTTAAAATGGTATGCATTTACATAGGTAGTATGAATGCAACAGAACCATATATGGCTGAAATATTATGATAAGGTTAAAGATAAGGCCCAGAAATCTGGGCATACAAAACCTCCTACAACAGAGAGGAAAAGAAAACACTCGTGAATGGAGCATATTCACCTGAATAATCAAGTACAATATCCACATAGGTTCTTGTAAAGGCCTATCCCTGAAGGATCCTGTCCCTTACCAACTGGTGTGAGGCCAGTCCTGGGACATCTAGCCATGGTTGCCACAAAGAATAAAACTTACGAGGGACATTTCTATGTTGATATGTCAATTTCTCATGTTCACTTGTTCCACCCACTGCCGATGGTACATTTGTACTCATGTTCTCATTTTTGTATATTAATTTTGAAACCCCAAATTCCTATCAAAAATTTAGCTTTAATTATGACCCGTAGAGAAAATATTGTTTTGATATCAGATTAATATGGAGATTTTCTTTCTAGCCCTGAAGAAGGGGGCCCCCTAAACATGTTGGCTACTTTTTGGATTGCACTCCTGACTTTTAAGGCAATAATGTTGTATATGGACCTCTTAGCAGTGGTGGCACTTCAATTTCATTTTTTTTACACTGATTGTGCATTGACTTTGGTGACATTAGCAGTCTGCTGCAGGCTGGAGGAAGCATTTCCTTAAAGGGGTTGTAAAGTCTCAGTGTTTTTCACCTTAATGCATTCTGTGCATTAAGGTTAAAAACCTTCTGTAGTGCAGCAGCCCTCCAAAGCCCCCCTTTTACTTACCTAAACCTAATCTTTCCATCGAAGAGAATGAGCACAGCAGCATTGCAGTTGGAAGGGAAGTCAAGAGGAACATGGTTCCTTGGATCACTGGGGCAGCTGTCGGACTAGATGCTGTCACCCCATGTGACTCTGGTGGCCCTCTTGGGTCAGGCAGAGTCTGTTTAAGACCCTGGCTCCCAGGCTTGGCATGCATTGTGCATGGGGGCAGTGTGGGGACAGGTCACCCGTCTGTCAGGGACAGTATTAGTAGTAGGGAGAGGTTCGAGATGAGTAGGAAAAGAGCTGGGATACGCCATTCTTCCTGGAAGCCTCTCTGTTTGGGCTCGGACTGACCAGGCTGCATTTCATCCCTCAAGACAGGCGCTGTCAGTGCATGCGATACCTACTGTTATACTCTTCGCTGCAATATTCTGTGATTGCGCCCGGTCGGATTGTCTTCCCACTGGGTGGTTATGCTTTGTTGGACTTTAACTTCAATACAGTTCTGTCTCTGCAGCTGGACTCTGTATGTTCACTGTTGCCGCACCACACAGCACTTCCCCACATGTGTAAAAAACAAAGTGATTGGGTTGTGAGTGTTAAAGGTGTTGAGAGTATCACATATTCAGGATACAGTGGCTTGCGAAAGTATTCGGCCCCCTTGAACTTTTCAAACTTTTGCCACATTTCAGGCTTCAAACATAAAGATATAAAATTTTAATTTTTTGTGAGGAATCACCAACAAGTGGGACACAATTGTGAAGTGGAACGAAATCTGTTGGATATTTTAAACTTTTTTAGCAATTAAAAAACTGAAAAGTGGGGAGTGCAAAATTATTCGGCCCCTTTACTTTCAGTGCAGGAAAACTCACTCCAGAAGTTCAGCAAGGATCTCTGAATGATCCAATGTTGTCCTAAATGACTGATGGTGATAAATAGAATCCACCTGTGTGTAATCAAGTCTCTGTATAAATGCACCTGCTCTGTGATAGTCTCAGGGTTCTGTTGAAAGCGCAGAGAGCATCATGAAGACCAAGGAACACACCAGGCAGGTCCGTAATACTGTTGTGGAGAAGTTTAAAGCCGGATTTGGATACAAAAAGATTTCCCAAGCTTTAAACATCCCAAGGAGCACTGTGCAAGCGATCATTTTGAAATGGAAGGAGTATCTACAGCTGTAACAACAGCTGAGGTGGGAGAGTCTGTCCATAGGACAACAATCAGTCGTACACTGCACAGATCTGGCCTTTATGGAAGAGTGGCAAGAAGAAAGCCATTTCTCAAAGATATCCATAAAAAGTCTTGTCTAAAGTTTGCCACAAGCCACCTGGGAGACACACCAAACATGTGGAAGAAGGTGCTCTGGTTCCGATGAAACCAAAATCAAACTTTTTGGCCACAATGCAAAACGATATGTTTGGCGTAAAAGCAACACAGCTCATCACGCTCAACACACCATCCCCACCGTGAAACATGGTGGTGGCAGCATCATGGTTTGGGCCTGCTTTTCTTCAGCAGGGACAGGGAAGATGGTTAAAATTGAGGGGAAGATGGATGCAGCCAAATACAGGACCATTCTGGATGAAAACCTGTTGGAGTCTGCAAAAGACCTGAAACTGGGACGGAGATTTATCTTCCAACAAGACAATAATCCCAAACATACAGCAAAATCTACAAAGGAATGGTTCACAAATAAACGTATCCAGGTGTTAGAATGGCCAAGTCAAAGTCCAGACCTGAATCCAATCGAGAATCTGTGGAAAGAGCTGAAAACTGCTGTTCACAAACGCTCTCCATCCAACCTCACTGAGCTCGAGCTGTTTTGCAAGGAAGAATGGGCAAGAATTTCAGTCTCTCAATGTGCAAAACTGATAGAGACATACCCCAAGCGACTTGCAGCTGTAATCGCAGCAAAAGGTGGCTCTACAAAGTATTAACGCAAGGGGGCTGAATAATTTTGCACGCCCCACTTTTCATTTTTTTTTACTAGTTAAAAAAGTTTCAAAAATCCAAAAGATTTCGTTCCACTTCACAATTGTGTCCCACTTGTTGGTGATTCTTCACAAAAAATAAAAATTTTATATCTTTATGTTTGAAGCCTGAAATGTGGCAAAAGGTTGAAAAGTTCAAGGGGGCCGAATACTTTCGCAAGCCACTGTATATATGTTTTAAGCATTGTCCTTTCAATCAATATTAGTGAATAAAAGTGAAAAATTATTTAACAATGGCGATTGATTTAGTGACTTCTGCACTTCCGGACCACCGCACGCCGATGTACATCCAAACTTTGCCAGCGGATATCATTGTTATGGCAGCAGCTAGCTGCCATAACCCCGGTATCCCCGTTTTCGTGCGGCGGCCAGCTTTCTGATAAAAGTGGTCCCTGCGGCGGATTCGCAGCGAGGTCACTTTTATTGGTGGCAGGAGAGGGGACCCTCTCTACCGCCGCGATCCGGTGCCCTCCACCGCTTACTGAAGGCGTCGGTAGCGGCGAAGGCGATCGCGTCCGTCTCCCTTCTGTGCCTGGAGACGAGTGAGGCTAAGATGGCGCCCACTCGTCTCCATGACACTGCTGGGCGGAAGCGACCTCAAAACGTCACTTCCGCCCACGCCTCTTAAAGGCATATTTTTTTCAAAGTAATTTTTTTAAATGATTTTTTTTTTTTTTTTAAATTGCATTTTAGTCTAGATATGAGATCTGAGGTCTTCTTGACCCCAGATCTCATATTTAAGAGGTCCTGTCATGCTTTTTTCTATTACAAGGGATGTTTACATTCCTTGTAATAGGAATAAAAGTGACACATTTTTTTTTTAAACAGTGTAAAAATAAATAAAATAATGTAAAATAAATAATAAAAATAAATGTATTTTTTTAATTAAAAACCCCCCGTCCCGACGAGCTCGCGCGCAGAAGCGAACGCATACGCGAGTAGTGCCCGCATATGAAAACGGTGGTGAAACCACACATGTGAGGTATCGCCGCGACCGGTAGAGCGAGAGCGATAATTCTAGCCCTAGACCTCCTCTGTAACGCAAAACATGCAACCTGTAGAATTTTTTAAACGTCGCCTATGGATTTTTGAGGGTAAAAGTTTGACGCCATTCCACGAGTGGGCGCAATTTTGAAGCGTGACATGTTGGGTATCAATTTACTTGGCGTAACATTATATTTCACAATATAAAAAAAAATTGGGCTAACTTTACTGTTGTCTTATTTTTTTATTCAAAAAAGTGATTTTTTTCCAAAAAAGTGCGCTTGTAAGACCGCTGTGCAAAAAAAAGTATTGCAACGACTGCCATTTTATTCTCTAGGGTGTTAGAAAAAAAAACATATATAATGTTTGGGGGTTCTAAGTAATTTTCTAGCAAAAACACCTGTTTTAAACATGTAAACACCTAAAATCTAAAACGAGGCTGGTCCTTAAGTGGTTAAAGCTCCAAGAGGATAAACCTCTGTTTATATAATACAATAATTCAATTGTAATTCAAGTTATCAGTACAAATAATATTTTGGGCACATTAATTTACACATATATCAGTAACCTAAAAAATAAATTTAAAGCCAAAGCATTTTTTTAAATTTTGAATAGCATGTGGGGAGTTTTATTTCTATGTGTCTCATTAGAGGAATTTTCCTCTACTAAATGAACAATATTAAAAGTAATCACCCAAACCCTAAACAGACAGCTCAAATATGACCTAGCTGTACTAAGCAACACATTTACTAAAATCAAAAGAAGGAAAAGAAAAAGGTATATATACAAGTTATGCTAATTAAACTGTGTTAGGATTATTTACTAAATGCGCATATAAAAGAATTTTGGAATTGCAAATCCTTCCTACACAACTTTAGAAAAAGATTCCCTCTGTTCAAAGGTTAAACATTAAAGCAGAACTACATTGTATCTGAGCACCACAAACCAAAAACGCTGTTTAATTCATTTTTTATTTTGTTGAGAAATCACTTTGAAAAACATCCCCCTAAAATTTCTGGCCGAGGCCATCTTGAGTAAGGGCAGATGATGTAGCATTTACTTCCTTGAATTCATCTGCCCTTAGCTCAGGCATGCAGGCAGAATGGTGTGCTTAGATGAGAAAGCTCCTCCTCCCATCTTGAAGACTCATGAAGGCCATGGAAACCAGGAGGTAACTCAAGAAATGTAAAAAAAAAGTTTAAAAAGTATAAAAGTTAAAAAGTATATATGGTATGCTTTTCTATCTATTTTCTAATGCTAGCAGCATGAGGATTAAAATGAGTCAATGTTGATTAGGAGAGCGAATTTCCACTTTAACAACAATGTAAAAAATAAAAGCACAAAACATGGCCATGACCATAGATACTCTAGCCCATGTATGAGCACCTAACATTGTCCATCTAGGGAAGGTGTACACCATAAGCAATAATAGAAGAATGAGCTAGTAACACAATGAAACTGAGTGGCTAAAAGCACTGTTATTCAGTATGCAGATTCATGTTTGCCGCTATTCATGTGTATATAACATATCTAATGTTACAGAATCTGGTAATGGATGCGTCTGGGTTATACAAAGAAATACTCTATATGCCGTCTCACTTTGATATATATTGTCTAGATATCCTTCCAAAGAAGCTTAGCATGCACCTATAACATTAGTTCAATAGTCTGATTGATGGACTCAATGCATGAGAGGAAGCCCAGACATCAATCAGTCCCTTTGGGTTTGGTATGGATTTTAAGGGGAATCCCACGTCAAAATAAAAAAAAATAGGGCGTGGGGTCCCCCCCTTTCCTGAATTGTCGGGCTGCATACTCTGATAAGGGTCTGGTATGGATGTTGGTGGGGCACACCATTTTTTTTTTTTTTTGGGGAAGTTCCCCTTAAAATCCATACCAGACCCGAAGGGCCTGTATGGATTGAAGGGGGACCCCCACGCCGTTTTCTTTTCAAATTTTTTCTATTGCCGACAATGTTTTTTTTTCATTTAGCTGTCAGCGGGGAAGCCCATTGATAGCTGATGACTCAACAGCTGTTAAGGGTGCAGAGACCGGCTTCCCGGCCCCCTCCTTAACAAACAGCTATTCACTGACTGGGTAAAGCTTTGCCCAATCAGAGCTTAGAATGCACTGTGCAGCGCGCAGTGCATTGTGGGGCGCTCGGTGGGTGATCATCCCGCCAAGTGCCCCACAATTTTGGGTGTTTGCCAAACGGGCAAACAGCCGATGTTCAGGCTGAACTTTTGCTGGGCTCAAACTGTTCGCCCAACTCTAGTGTTGAGATCAGGCTGCCAGGGCATCAACCCCCAGTCACTGCTAGTCATCTGCTGGTCAGTGGGCAAAGTCTTAAACCACCAACATGTTTCATCCACTAGTATGTAGACTTTTTCAAGGTGAAGGTGAATAGTTTGGTTAGCATAGTTTCTTTTTCTTTTTGTATATATATTGTGACAGGGCTATGCCATGTCATGGTATCAGAAGGGATAGATGTCACCCAGGATTCTCATTTATTCAAGTTGGGGGCTCCAGAATGTCTGTTCTGAGTGGAGAAAAATGTTTTTTGCTATTTTTTCCAGGACTGTTAACTCCTGGAGTGGGTTCTGGAGTCCAAAGGCTTTGACTTGGAAGGGATGAAGCCTCTAATCCTATGTCCACATTTTACTGGAAACCCACACCCTGAGTGTGCAGGTGTCCATAGTCTTTTTAGTCAAGGGGCTGTCTGATGTTCAGGGCTCCTTCCCCTGGAGGCAAGAGGCCCTGGGAGAGCTTTTACTCTGGCCTCAAGGAGAAGTGATCTAATCGGATCATGCCTTCGCCTCAAGATGTACTAAGAGACTGTGTGTTTTTAAGCAGGAGCCTGTGCAACCCAAGTTGGGCTGTTTGTTTGTCACAAAGCTGGAGTCTAAGCAGAGACAGGCATAGGGGCTATGGAGTCAGGATAGCCAGGAGCATGGAAATTTTCTGTTTAGTCATTGTAATGCTGAAAACCCTTGTAAGGGTAACCTTGTGCGAGTCTTGGAACTTTACTTTTAGATAAAAGTTGGCAAAAGCCCTGAAATGTACTTCAATGACTGGACTGAAGTAGATGAAAAGCATTACAAGTGAGTGACCTTACACACAATAAATATGTATACTGTATATAATTAATGTTTTGTATAATTACTTTATAATGTAATATTCTATTCAAAATATCCTGTAATGACCAGCCTTGGGCCTTTGCTGTCTGCTGGTTGTTACTCACCACTGCAGCTTAGATTTCTGCAGTACACACCTGCTGTACTCAAAAGTGTTTAAGTAGACTGCTGAACATTCAGCCTATGCCTGATCTACAGGTTAGTTTGACTGCTGACATCCTTAATTCAAGTCTGTTTAACCTTCCTGTTCATGGCCTGAATTACTCCTATGAATGTTTGGACTATGTTTGGACTCAGTTTGTCTGTTCCTATCCTGATCATTGGCCTGGCACCTCCACTATTGTCAGTCATTGCTTTATCCATCTGTCAGGAACCTCTGGTTAAGATTGGTTTGTGTGATGCAGAATTGACTGTAAGTTTCCTGACTTTGCTACTGTCAGCTTTTTGCTCTGATCATCTTTCTGAGGACTTACACCACTCTAGTATCTGTCCTGCATATTAGTCAGCTGTCAACCTTGGTGACATAGTGGTCCACAAATCCTGTGACATGGCCACTCTGGCACAGGGCTTTACCAAAGTGCAGTCGGCACTCGGCAGCATGGAATAGGTGTGGCTGAGCACTCCAGAATGTAACAGGAGTAATGTTTTTGCATTTAATTTACACAGTGAGTGATAAAGATTATTCTGTTCAAAACATGGTATGTGTGCTTCTATACAAAGGGATCGGCAGTGTATGGTATGTGTGCTTCTATACAAACGGATCGGCAGTGTATGGTATGTGTGCTTCTATACAAAGGGATCGGCAGTGTATGGTATGTGTGCTTCTATACAAAGTGATCAGCAGTGTATGGTATGTGTGCTTCTATACAAAGGGATCAGCAGTGTATGGTATGTGTGCTTCTATACAAAGGGATCGGCAGTGTATGGTATGTGTGCTTCTATACAAAGGGATCGGCAGTGTATGGTATGTGTGCTTCTATACAAAGGGATCGGCAGTGTATGGTATGTGTGCTTCTATACAAAGTGATCAGCAGTGTATGGTATGTGTGCTTCTATACAAAGGGATCAGCAGTGTATGGTATGTGTGCTTCTATACAAAGGGATCAGCAGTGTATGGTATGTGTGCTTCTATACAAAGGGATCGGCAGTGTATGGTATGTGTGCTTCTATACAAAGGGATCGGCAGTGTATGGTATGTGTGCTTCTATACAAAGGGATCGGCAGTGTATGGTATGTGTGCTTCTATACAAACGGATCGGCAGTGTATGGTATGTGTGCTTCTATACAAAGGGATCGGCAGTGTATGGTATGTGTGCTTCTATACAAAGGGATCAGCAGTGTATGGTATGTGTGCTTCTATACAAAGGGATCGGCAGTGTACAAATCAATGAAATATGTACTGTACAAATCAAGCAAATGTGTAGTAAAGCTTCCATGTTACTCTGAACGAATTTTAATTGAAACTTCCTCAATAGCAAGTCAGAAAGTGGCAGGGAAAATTGGATGTGTCTTGTAAAGGGATGAATGTGATGTTATATACTGATTAAAATATTGTTCTCAGAAATTGTCTTCTCTGTGTTGGTATTTTACAATCAAATCTCAATGACATCATGATTCGGTGAACCATGCCTTCCAGCTAGAAATTATTAGCACAGTGTATCACCAGTTTGGAAAATTCACAAGGGTTACTGATTTCATCAATATGGTGGTTATCAGATGACTGAATATGCATACAGTTCAGGGGGATGAGCGCCAGACTTTCGGATTCACTGCTCTACCCACGAGTGGAAAAGCTACATATCATATGTCTATCACTAATCAAAACTATTTCTTTTTTTCTAAAATTGGCTACAAGCAGTAAAACAAGTCTTAAAGTATAACTAAAGGCAAAACTTTTTTTTTTTTTTTAGTCCTGGATAGAGGGGAGATAGAATAGAACACCTGTCAGTTTTTATTGCTGTCTCCCAATAAGGGGATTCACCCTCACCATTTGTTCTGTTTAACATTATTGAAAGTGAAAGTAAAAGAAAATCCTAATTTTTGGGTTGTCCCTAGAAAAGTAATATGAAGGAAATCTTCCCAATAGGGACACTAAATCTGGTGCCCCGGGGGTCCCCAAGAGATTCCCTCAATTTGCAGGGATTTACTCTCACTTCCTGTTTTGGTTTTGGGAAAGAAAGTGAAGTTAAATCTCCCCAATGGGACAAAGATGGCAAAAATAAACATTACAACGGGTTATAACCCTCTCTTAATCTATTCAAAATGAAAAGAAAAAGTTTTGCTTATAGTTCTTTAATTTTGATGCCTATGCCATAAAAATGTTTGAAATTATATCCTATAGTTTATTTTAACATGGACCTGATGAAATAAGTAATTATCTATACCTTTAAAACCCAATTCTATCTTAATATTTTTCTAATCCATTGTTCAGCAGTAGTTTATCTTTCAATATTTTTATTATTAAAGCAACAAGACAGTGTCATATAATATAGTCAATAAGCAATAATGCAATAATGTTATTGCAATAATATTGTATAGTCAATAAGCAATAATGCAAACAGAAGCTAAACTGAGCATAAGCGTAGGAATGTCCTTCCATCAAAATGTTCATAGGTATAAGACCTCCGAACATTAAAACGAAAGATCTCAACATAAAATGTGCTTGGTGGAAATATTGGTAATATTAAAACAAAACAAAACAATATAGAAGGATACAGATTCTTAGTAATAAGGTCAAGAAATATACATCCAAATTGCTAGGGACTAACTATAAGTCCTATCAAACCACTTTGACCTATAGTACTGGGAATGGCTATACCACAGAGAAAAGATATAGCGTAAGGAACAAGGGAAGGGTGTATGAGAAGGGGAGGGAAAGGGAAAAGGGCAGTAAAAAAAGGAGGGAAACCTCTGAGCCCATTCCTATGAGTATCATCAACATAGAACTATATGCACTATCAAGACATCTTGTGTTTATAAAAAAAAAAAACAGACAAAAAATATAAAAGAAGAAAAAAAAAGCAAGAAAAGGAGAAAGAAAACGAAAAAGAGGATCAACCAAAGGTGCATTAAGGTGCAGATATATATCGTATCCATGGATCCCATGTCACATCATATTTCTTAGTAAAATTGTGAAGGATAAAGGTGAGTCTATCATTAACCATTATCCAGTTAAATTTATTCTTTACATTGTCAAGTGGAACCATCGACTGCTTCCAATATTTAGCAATAATTATTCTGGCTGCTAAAAATATGTATATAATTAGCTTCATCGATATTTTAGGGACCTCATCAGGAATTCCAGCAGTAGTTTAAATGAAAAAAACATGCTTTCACTGTAATACTCAAATGCAGACTCACTCTGAGCTGAGCTGCTCTGTGTTGTATGTCACTCCTTGAAGGTTTTTCATCAAGCCACCTTGGTCTCACAGAAGAATGCTGCTAAGAATGGCGCTCACATTGGTATGTGAGAGCTATTTTCTGTAGAATTTGGAACACGCTACTACCAGAAAAAATAAAAGAGAAAGATGACCTATGACATTACATGACCAGAGAGAAGACACCCAGATAAAGGTATGTGTAAAGAAAATTAGGGGTTGATTACTGGAGGCAGAGGAGTTGGGGGGTTGAAAGGTGAAACTAGGCTTTTCTCTCCCAATAACGCTTCCATATTAAAGTTTAAATTCAAGTAAAGAGGGTGCCAACCTTATTAGGTCAGGGGTGTGAGATGATAAAGGAAGCAGAATATCAGAACCTTCAGCTGACCATCAGATAGGTGATATCTATTGACACTAAGGATGTGCACTTTTGTCAAAATTGATTTTGAAGAGAACTACCGTTTTTGCCTTTTTCTAAATATTGTCTAATTCAGTCAAAATTTTTTCCATGCGGGCTGAATATGTGAAATTTGCCTAAAAAAATGAACATGGCTTATTTGCCAACAAAACCATGTTAGCACTAAGACGGTGACAAATAGTTTTTCCGATAAACAAAGCCAACCATACCACTAACTCTAAGGCCAAAACTGATGCCATCCTTAATTGTATTTATTTGTTTAAAAGTAAAAGATTACAGTTAGTTTTGGGGTATCTCTTTCCTTAATATCTAACCTCAGCTTGCAGCAAATGAGGGGCCATATTTGGCAAAAGAACAGGCCCAGGATAGCTGAAATTAACTTCTGTGGTAGTGATATGTGAATCTACCTGGGTTCAATTAGGAGCGGGTTCTGCAAACACGTCTAAAAATCTGCAAATTTTAAACTTTTATGTGACTCCATTAGAGTCAGTAGGAGAAGAATCTTGAAAATCAAATCTCCTCACTTTCAAGGCTAATAGGAAAGGACAAAGGGCATGGGGAGCTGAGCATTGCCATGGGGGGCATGTACCAATGCAAAAAAAAAAAATCATGAAAAATACCATTCTATGGTGAACAGCTATTTAACCACTTCAATACAGGGCACTTTCGCCCCTTCCTGGCCAGGACAATTTACAGCTTTCAGTGCTGTCGCACTTTGAATGACAATTGTGTTGTCATGTAACACTGCACCCAAACTAAATTTTTATAGTTTTCTTCTAACAAATACAGTTTTCTTTTGGTGGTATTTGATCACCATGGGGGGTTATATTTTTTGCTAATCAAGCTAAAAAATACTGAAATTTTTGAAAAAAAAAGTTTTTCTTTGTTTCGGTTATAAAATTTAGTTTTTTGTCCTTCACCGACGGGCACTGATGAGGCGGCACTGATGGGCACTGATGAGGCGGAACTGATGGGCATTGATGAGGCGGAACTGATAAGGTGACACTGATGGGCACTAATGAGGAGACACTGATATGTAGAATTGATGGGCACTGATAGGCGGCACTGATATGCAGCACTGATGGGCACTGATAGGTGGCACTTACAGTATATGCAGCACTGATGGGCACTGATAGGTGGCACTGATGGGCACTGATAAGGTGGCACTGATGGGCACTGGAAGGTGGCACTGATGGGCACTGACAGGCGGCTGTGATGGGCACTGACAGACAGCTGTCATAGGCACTGACAGGCGGCACTGATTGGCACTGACAGGTGGCACTGATAGGTGGCACTGATAGGCAGCACTGATGATGAAGTACTGATGAGGTACTGACAGGTGTTACTGCTGGGCACTGATTGGCACTGTGATGGGCACTGTATGGCACTGTGGTGGGCACTGATTGGCACTGATATGGGCACTGATTGGCACTGATATAGGTACTGATATCTGTTTCTGATGGGGCACTGACTGGCAGCTGATGGGCACTTATTGACAGCTGTGGTGGCACATCTGATGAGGCTGTGCTGATAATCAATGTGCTGATTATCAGCACAGACCCCCCCTCTGACAAGGAGATCCGCCGATTGGCTTTTCCTGTCAACACAAACCGAGAAATGCTGTTTACTGGCACTTCCTGGTGCACACGATAATCAGCTGTAATTGGTCACAGCTGGTCACGTGGTAAGGAGCCTCTGTCAGAGACTCCATACCACGATCGGAGATGCAGTGTGTCAGACTGACACACAGCACCTCTGATCCCCGTGGGCGCGCAACGGTATTTAATCCTGCTGGATGCCATATGACGCCCAGACAGGATAACAGAACCACCACCCGGTCGTCATTCTGCCATAGGCCGGGTGGGAAGTGGTTAAATAAAGCTGAAAGTAAAACATTGATGTACTAAAGCAAATGTGACATTTTAGAAAAAAAATAAAATTTTTATTGCAGCTAAATTACATTTCCCAGCTGCTTCATACTGTTCATAAACAAAGCAACCTGAGAATTACCTTCATCTATACCAGACCCTTATCCTAGGTGTGGGCCTGGTAAAGGTTTTAAGTGTGACCCTAAGAAAAAATGGCTGCCTGTCCTATCAACCATGAATGTTGTGTGGGCAAGCTGCCTGTGTCCTAGAAAACAATAAATGTCATTGGTTGCTAGGATGTCTTGTCAGGCATTGGTTGTTATGGTGCACCATTGGTTGTTATTTGTTTAAAATTTAACATGGGTATCCCAACAAAATTCATACCATCCATATCCATACCATACCAAATCCATCCATGTAATAAGGGTATGGTATTGATTTTAAGAGGGAACTAAAAAAAAAAGAAGAAGAAAAAAACAAGTGGATAAAAATCCGATCCATGAAATTTGAGCTGGGCACATATATCTGCAGTGTTTTCTTATCTCTCTTCAAAGTCCTAAGTCCCGTGGCTTTCTCCTGCTCCGTTCTTCGGTTGTCAGCATTAAACTTCTGACAAGTTTACTGTCAACTGTGCTAAAACCAGGCTGAATTTTGTGTCAGGGTGGGTGCTCTTAATAGATTAGCAGAGAGCTGGTCTGTTCACAGCACAGCTCTGCAAGTCTCTGCCTATGTGGAGTGGGGGTGTGTGCCTTTCCTCCAATCAGCTGGCTCACAGTATATGGCAAGAATCCACACCCACAAGTGAATCAGGGTGAGAAAATTCTAACAGGACGTACACTTTCTAAACAGTATATAAAGCTGAAGACAGCAGATATACATGTAAAACTTATGTAGGAGGATTTGTATCATCTGAGTCTGTTCACTTCACTGGGTATATGTGAGGGTTTACATCCACTTTAAAACATAAAAACCCTTATCTGAGCTGGCACACTCTTGATGCATACCAGGCCATATGCCTGCAACCTGGCAAAGTTACCTTGCCGGGGATAGGGGTGCATCGGCACAGCACCTAGTCCTCATGTTTATGAGGACAAGGGCTCCTACTCACATCCTACTCACATCCCGGTAAATGCAGGGGTCTATGGGGGGATGTTGGAATCTGATTGCCTCTATTAAAATAAGTAGGCCTCCCAGTTATTCCCCCCAATGTGATTGAGTAAGGGGTCTATAGTGCCCCTTGTTACTCATTCAGATATAAAAAATAAAAAGTAAATAAACACACCACACACAAAAATCCATTAACCCCTTCCGACCGAGCATACGCACATATGCAGCCTCACGTAAGGGGGTCTTTATCCGTGGGCCCGCATATACAGTATCTCACAAAAGTGAGTACACCCCTCACATCTTTTCATGTGACAACACTGAAACACCCGAGGGTACTTAGGGAACTCAGTCAAGTAATTGCCAGACCATTGTTCCTAATTTTTACTGGCAGTCTACTGACTGGAATGGTACCAGGTGATTGGAGAAAAGCCAATGTAGCACCAATATTTAAAAAGGGCCCAAAATACATCCCTGGGAATTACAGACCAGTTAGCCGGACATCAATAGTATGCAAGCTCTTGGAGGGGATGATAAGGGACTATATACAAGATTTTAGTAATGAGAACGCTATCATAAGCAGTAATCAGGATGGATTCATGAAGAATTGTTCTTGCCAAACCAATCTATTAACCTTCTATAAAGAGGTGAGTTGCCATCTAGATAAAGGAAGACCCGCAGATGTGGTGTATCTGGATTTTGCAAAAGCATTTGACATAGTTCCCCATAAACATTTACTGTACAAAATAGGGTCTGTTTTCATGGACCATAGCGTGAGTACATGGATTAAAACTGGTTACAAGGGCAAGTTCAGAGGCTTATGATAAATGGGGAGTACTCGGAATAGTCAGGGGTGGGTAGTGGGGTTCCCCTAGGGTTCTGTGCTGGGACCAATCCTATATAATTTGTTCATAAACAATCTGGAGGATGGGGTAAACAGTTCAATCTCTGTATTTGCAGACAATACTAAGCTAAGCAGGGCAATAACTTCTCCGCAGGATGTGGAAACCTTGCAAAAAGATCTGAACAAATTAATGGGGTGGGCAACTACATGGCAAAATTAGGTTTAATGTACAAAAATGTAAAATAATGCATTTGGGTGGCAAAAATAGGAATGCAATCTATACACTGGGAACCTCTGGGGGAATCTAGGATGGAAAAGGACCTGGGTGTCCTAGTAGATAATAGGCTCAGCAATAGCAGCAAGCTGCTGCTAACAAAGCAAACAGAATATTGGCATGCATTAAAAAGGGGATCTACTCCAGAGATAAAACGATAATTCTCCTGCTCTACAAGACTCTGGTCCGGTTGCACCTAGAGTATGCTGTCCAGTCCTGGGTACCAGTCCTCAGGAAGGATGTATTGGAAATGGAGTACAAAGAAGGGTAACAAAGCTAATAACGGATCTGGAGGATATGAGTTATGAGGCAAGGTTGCGAGCACTGAACTGAACGCTTGAGAGGGGATATGATTTCAATTTACAAATACCATACTGGTGACCCTACAATAGAAATAAAACTTTTTTGCGGAAGGGAGTTTAACAAGACACGTGGCCACTCATTAAAATTAGAAGAAAAGAGGTTTAACCTTAAACTACGTAGATGGTTCTTTATTGTAAGAGCGGCAAGGATGTGGAATTCCCTTCCACAGGCGGTGGTATCAGCAGGGAGCATCGATAGTTTATAAAAACTATTAGATAAGCACTTGAATGACCACAATATTCAGGGATATACAATGTAATACTGACATATAATCACACACATAGTTTGGAATTGATGGACTTGTGTCTTTTTTCAACCTCACCTACTATGTAACTATGTAACTCTGAGGCTCGGTTCACACTAGGACAACTTGGGATCCGACTTGTAAGCCCTCAAGTCGCCCCAAGTCGCCCCAGAAAGAGATTCACATTACAGTGAATGGGAGCGTCTTAATAGACACTACTGAAGTCGCTCCGACTTCAGAGCGTACTCCCTGTACTACTTGGATCCGACTTGGTAGGCGACCTGTACCATAGAAATCAATGGAAGTCGCCTCCAAGTCGGATCTCTCTCTACAGTCAAGCGACTTTGCAGGGAAAAAATTTAGTTTGCCCAGGCAAACCCCTCCCTCCCAGAGAGCTGATTATCCTAAGATTGGCCACAGCCAAAGTCGCCTGTCCTGGAGGGGACTTGAAGTTGCGTTGTAATTTGCTTAAAGTCCCGCTGACGTCGCGCTGAAGTCGCATTGAAGTCGCCGTACAAAGTTGCGCTGAAATCGTGTTGCCCCTGTGTGAACCGAGCCTGAAACACTGAAGAAATTACACTTTGTTACAATGTAAAGTAGTGAGTGTACAGCTTGTATAACAGTGTAAATTTTCTGTCCCCTCAAAATAACTCAACACACAGCCATTAATGTCTAAACCGCTGGCAACAAAAGTGAGTACACCCCTAAGTGAAAATGTCCAAAGTGTCAACATTTTGTGTGGTCACCATTATTTTCCAGCACTGCCTTAACCCCCTTGGGCATGGAGTTCACCAGAGCTTCACAGGTTGCCATTGGAGTCCTCTTCCACTCCTCCATGACGACATCACGGAGCTGGTGGATGCTAGAGACCTTGCGCTCCTCCACCTTCCATTTGAGGATGCCCCACAGATGCTCAATAGGGTTTAGGTCTGAAGACATGCTTGGCCAGTTCATCACCTTTACCCATAGCTTCTTTAGCAAGGCAGTAGTCATCTTGGAGGTGTGTTTGGGGTCATTAATATGTTGGAATACTGCCCTGCGGCCCAGTCTCTGAAGGGAGGGGATCATGCTCGGCTTCAGTATGTCACAGTACATGTTGGCATTCATGGTTCCCTCAATGAACTGTAGCTCCCCAGTGCCAGCAGCACTCATGCAGCCCCAGACCATGACACTTCCACCGCCATGCTTAACTGTAGGCAAGACACACTTGTCTTTGTACTTCTCACCTGGTTGCCGCCACACACGCTTGACACCATCTGAACCAAATACGTTTATCTTGGTCTCATCAGACCACAAGACATGGTTCCAGTAATCCATGTCCTTAGTCTGCTTGTCTTCAGCAGACTGTTTGCAGGCTTTCTTGTGCATCATCTTTAGAAGAGGCTTCCTTCTGGAACAACAGCCATGCAGTCCAATTTTTATGCAGTCTGCAGTGTATGGTCTGAGCACTGACAGGCTGACCCCCCACCCCTTCAACCTCTGCAGCAATTCTGGCAGCACTTATACGTCTATTTCCCAAAGACAACTTCTGGATATGACGCTGGGCACATGCACTCAACTTCTTTGATCTACCATGGCGAGGCCTGTTCTGAGTGGAACCTGTCCTGTTAAACCACTGTATGGTCTTGGCCACCATGCTGAAGCTCAGTTTTAGGGTCTTGGCAATCTTCTTATAGCCTAGGCCATCTTTATGTAGAGCAACAATTCATTTTTTCACATCCTCAGAGAGTTCTTTGCCATGAGGTGCCATGTTGTACTTCCAGTGACCAGTATGAGAGAGTGAGAGCAATAACACCAAATTTAACACACCTGCTCCCCATTTACACCTGAGACCTTGTAACACTAACAAGTCACATGACATCGGGGAGGTAAAATGGCTAATTGGGCCCAATTTGGACATTTTCACATAGGGGTGTACTCACTTTTGTTGCCAGCGGTTTAGACATTAATTGCTGTGCATTGAGTTATTTTGAGGGGACAGCAAATTTACACTGTTATACAAGCTGTACACTCACTACTTTAAATTGTAGCAAACTGTCATTTCTTCAGTGTTGTCACATGAAAAGATATGATAAAATATTTACAAAAAATGGGAGGGGCGTACTCACTTTTGTGGGATACTGTATGTGCCACTGTGTTTGTGCTAAAGTGAATTGCACAGCACCCTCCCATTGCAGAGACCAGGCTAGCAATTGACTATCACAGCGATCAGTCACTGCACAGCCCACCCCTCTGGGGGTTTTTTTGCCTCCTGAATAGAGAGTAAAAAAAAAAAAAGATAAAAGAGCTAGATCAGGGTTTCATCCAAGCCAGTGTTAGGGTTGAGTTCAAGGTTAGGGTCAAAGGTCATGCTCAGAGTCACAGTCAGGGTATTTTTGGTAAGATTAAAAAGCAAAATGCATAATATTGTTTCTGGACCCTACTACAGGTACAAACAACAAATATACACATACAGTATGTGGTATCTCTGTGATAGTCAGAAGTAGGAGAATAAATAAATATATATATATATATATATATATATATATATATATATATATATATATATATATATATATATATATATACACATACACTGCTCAAAAAAAAATTACGCAACACATTGAAAACACATTCGATCTCAATGGTTAAAAATATAGTGATGGATATCTATACTGTTATGGACTGGGTAATGAGTTAGGAATGAAAGGGAGCCACATTGTTTCATGGAAATGAAAATTATCAACGTACAGAGGGCTGAATTCCAAGAAAACAAAGTGAAAAAATGATGCAGCAGGCTAGTTCACTTTTCTGAAATTTCATTGCAGCAACTCAAAATGGTACTCAGTAGTTTGTATGGCCCCTATGTGCTTGTATGCATGCCTGACAACGTCAGGGCATGCTCCTAATGAGACGACAGATGGTGTTCTGGAGTATTCCCTCCCGGATCTGGACCAGGGCATTACTGAGCTCCTGACCAGACTGAGGTGCAACCTGGCGGCGTTGGATGGACCAAAACCTAATGTCCTAGAGGTGTTCTATTGGATTTAGGTCAGGCGAGCATGGGGGCCATTCAATGGTATCAATTTCTTCATCATCCAGGAACTGGTTGCATACTCTCGCCATATGAGGCCGGGCATTGTCGTGAACCAGGAGGAACCTAAGACCCACTGCACCAGCCTAGGGTCTGACAATGGGTCCAAGGATTTTATCCTGATACCTAATGGCAGTCAGGGTGCCTATGTCTAGCCTGTAGAGTTCTGTGGGTCCCTCCATGGATATGCCTCCTTAGACCATCACTGACCCACCACCAAACTGGTCATGCTGAATGAGGTTACAGGCAGCATAACATTCTCTACGGCTTTACCAGACCCTTTCATGTCTGTCACATGTACTCAGGGTGAACCTGCTCTCATCTGTGAAAAGCACAGAGCGCCAGTGGCAGACCTGTCAATTCTGGTGTTCAATGGCAAATTCCAATCAAGTTCCACGCCAGTGAGCACAGAGCCCACTAAAGGACCTCAGGTCACCTTCATGAAGTCTGTTTCTGATTGGTCAGAGATATTCACACCTGTGACCTGCTGGAGGTAATTTTGTAGGGCTCTGACCAGTGGCGTCGGGGGGCTGACAGGGCTGGAGCCCCGAGTGTGCCCCCAAAAAGCCCCGGGTCTCAAAATCCCTAAATACATTATTAGCCCTGAGCCGCGGCAGCAGGGACCGATCTCCCGACAGCACGGCCGAGTGACGCACAAAAAGTCCCGCCTCCGGACCCGGGTCCTATGACAGATGTCACACTCATTCAATGCCAAGGCCGCGGGACGTGTGATGTCCATCATAGGCGCTGCCGGGTCCAGGAGGTGGCGGGAATGACACTATGGCCGCGCTGGGCACTGGGAGATCCCCACTGAGCCGCTCGCTCTGTGTAAATGAGGCGGGCGGCTCTTCTATCCTGATTCCTGGCTCTGGCTGCCTGGTGCCTGCAGGGCTGTCTGGTGAATGCCGGGGCCCAGGATGAGTGTACTCCGACACAGGTAAGGCTGAGCAGCAACAATCTGTGTATGTCAGATAGGACAGTCATGTATGTCATGTATGTCAGGTAGACCGGGTAGGTCAGTCATGTTTGTCAGGTAGGTCAGTCATGTCAGTCATATATGTCAGGTAGGGTAGTCATGTATGTCAGTCAGGACAGTCATGTATGTCAGGTAGGTCAGTCGTGTCAGTCATGTATACCATGTACGTCAGGTAGGTCATGTATGTCAGTCATGTCTTTCAGTCATGTATGTCAGGTAGGTCAGTCATGTCAGTCATGTATGTCAGGTTGGTCAGTCATGTATGTCAGTCAGGTCAGTCATGTATGTCAGGTAGGTCAGTCATGTATGTCAGGTAGGTCAGTGTATGTCAGATAGGTCAGTGTATGTGTCAGATAGGTCAGTGTTAAGCAAGTGAGAGCCTATCGCCCTCCCCGAGCCTGTCCACCCGACCACCACACCACACTCCCCCCCGTTCACCTCCGGGCTGAAGCCCCTGGTCTTTTTCCCCCCTAGCAACAC
The DNA here is from genome assembly GCA_037952925.1 of Lithobates clamitans. Classification (NCBI taxonomy): domain Eukaryota; kingdom Metazoa; phylum Chordata; class Amphibia; order Anura; family Ranidae; genus Lithobates; species Lithobates clamitans. The sequence goes on along the minus strand of JBBGZY010001622.1, from coordinate 331,224 downwards.
CCCTGGCTCGGGCAGTGGTCATCCTGTTCCTCCTTGCACAAAGGAGCAGATACCGGTCCAGCTGATGGATTAAGGACCTTCTACGGCCCTGTCCAGCTCTCCTAGAGTAACTGCCTGTCTCCTGAAGTCTCCTCCATGCTCTTGTGACTGTGCTGGGAGACACAGCAAACCTTCTGGCAATGGCACGTATTGATGTGCCATCCTGGAGGAGTTGGACTGCCTGTGCAACCTCTATAGGGTCCAGGTATCGCCTCATGCTACCAGTAGTGACACTGACCCTAGCCAAATGCAAAACTAGTGAAAAACAGTCAGAAAAGATGAGTAGGGAAAAAAAATGTCAGTGGACTCCACCTGTAAAGCCTTTCCTGTTTTGAAAGTCGTCTCATTGTTGCCCATATAGTGCACCTGTTGTTAATTTCATTAACACCAAAGCAGCTGAAACTCATTAACAACCCCCTCTGCTACCTAACTGACCAGATCAATATCCCAAGAGTTTGACTTGATGCTATACTCTGATTAAAAAGTGTTCCTTTAATTTTTTTGAGCAGTATATAGCAGTGTATATACAGTATATATATATATATATATATCATTTTCATTTTATAAAGGACTTTTTCAAATGCATGGTGTTTATACTTTTCATTGTATTTATTTTGTACAAAAATGATAAAACCTCATCGAAATGTCTCATTTTTCAACAAAATGTTGGCTAAGCAAAAACTCACAACTTCATAAATGCACCCTTATTCAAACTGCTTGTGGCTAACCCATGCATTTTGACCTGTGCACAGGGAGAATATACAGTATAAGTGGGGCAAAAAAAATGAGATCCAGTGTAAGTGTAACTAAAACCAGTAATATGTAAATAGTTCATTCGCCCTCCCGCAGTGCCCACAGCCTATAAATCTTCTTTTTACATTAAAATACTGCCACCTTTTTGGCTGATCTGTTTACCACGGTCCTGTGATAAACTGCAGGGTCCGCCCGAGTGCAGAGTGTTCAGGTAGGAGGAGATTTCCACTATAGCCTGTGTCCGCATGCTGTTATGGGAGGCGGCTCATCCATGAATCAAGATGTGACATCCCACCCACTGTGTTCTTTTTTAGTTACTGGGCATGGAGGGGGAGAGAGGGACTGGGCTGTCATTTAGGATCTGTATACACGCCCAAATGTGTGATGTCAATATCATGTGACCTGAATAGCTCTGGAAATGTTCTCTCCACCAATAGAGACCAAACTGAGAATGTGTAGCCTTACTACTCTGACTGTGTTATAACCTTACTACTCTGACTGTGTTATTTGGCCTTATCAAGAGAGACTGTGCAGGAGTGGGAGGAGCTGTGCATACAGGATCAAAGAGCCTTTTTACACGATACAGAGGATTAACCCCTTAAGTTCCACAGTGAGTATAACAAGCATGCTATTCTGCATATACAGACTGATTTTACTGTTGTGGGTTTAGTAACACTTTAAATAGATATCCAACGAAGAACTCTGTGCAGGATGCTGGATATACAACCAAATTAATATCATCATATCATTGTAAGTATACTGGTTGATAGCCAAACTGCTTGAGCAAGCTTTTATCAAAACAGCTCCAGGCTCTTCCTGTTGCAAAGATTCCTTTAGGCTACAGAAGGCAAGGAAGAACCTTTACACGCCTGCAATATTTTAATAGTATTATAAAGGTTAGAAATCACACTGTGCAGTCAATAGACTTTCTGTATGTACCTCTCATGTCTAAGAACCAGGATCACAATTTACTGACCATTATCTCAGAAAGGAAATCAAACACATCTTTAAATAGGGTGACATGGTTACAATGATACATATTTCGACTTGGCAAACACAGTGTGACCATGGAAATTAGAAACCTGTAAATTATATTTACAAGTTAACTTGTTAATTTATGACTTTAAAGATGATTGATGTATCTTTTTATGCCTAGATGCTCCAATGTGTTCGATGCCAAGGGCAAACTATAGACACAGCTGTTTACACTTTTCTAGAGTTTTTAACAGTATGCTTTCATAAACACAGCATATTATTGTTGTTTTTTACGCTGGTTTAGTTACCCACCAGTAGAGATGAATGATGATTTCGGAGAAAATGATTTTGCTGCAAAATGAATGATTTAGCCTTTTTGCGAAATCTAGCTGATTTAGAACGTTTTAACGTTGCTCATTCATCTGCTAAGCCAAAAAGCTTCCGAAGAAAACAATTTAAATTTTTTACATGTTCCTGTGTACTATTGTCACTTTCAATTTTTTATTTTACTTGTTTTTTCACTGATATTTTTTTGTGTGTGAATAAAAAAAACGAAATAATAAAGTGAATGAGGGGCTATTTTTGAGCAAAAGAAGAGGTTCACAAAAACCATCAAAGCCACGTTCTTTTTTTCAACAAAATGTTGCAAAAATCTCTCAATTTTCATTTACATTTCAGGAAAATGAAAACTTGAATGGCAATATTGTCCACACCTGAATTCCCAGATCTGTCAACCACTTAAAGGAAACCCAGTAAAGAGGTAAAATGGGTCTGTCATTGCTGACCCCCCAAGTAACTATCATTTGCAGAATGAAAAATCGGTAATGGCAGCCTCCATGTTCCATTCCTAACAGATATACTTTAAAGCGGAACTACATTGCATCTGAGCACCACAAACCAAATACAATTAAATTAATTTTTAACCACTTGAGCTGTAGAACGTTTTACCCCCCTTGGGGGAATTGACTAACTGCCACTGACATCACCAGTGACACTAACACAGTGACCAGTGCTAATACTAGACACTGTTACTGTACTAATGAAACTGTCTGGGAAGTGGTTAACATCTAGGGTGATCAAGGGGTTAAATGTGTGCCTAACAATGTGTAATGTGTGCTGCTTTTACTAACATCTCTTTGTTTCTTATCCTTGCTTTGCAGGGATACACAACAGAGAGATTGTTCCCTCTGTACAAAGCCCTGTGTTGATTGCCAACACAGGGCTCCGGGCTGTGATTGGACACAGCTGATCAGCAGGCTCAGGCCATGAATTATTGTCCGGGACTTGGTGAAAGACTCCCGCTTTTTACAGTGTACACGCGTCCTAAACCTGGAAGCAAGCAAAAACGTACAGATATGTCACTTTGCCTGCACGGGCAACCTGTTCACAGTACATTGTGGGCGGGCAGTCCACAAGTGGATAATATTCAAAGCAAACTCACCCATTCATCCATATCTCCATGCTTTTTTTTTGCAGAGAAATCAGATTGAAAAACACCCCCTAGCATTTCTGGCAGTGGCCATCTTGAGCAAGGGCAGATGATTCATGTAAGATTTACTTCCTGGAATCCATCTGCCCTCAGCACAGGCATGCAGACAAGAAGGTGTGCTTAACTGAGAAAACCCCTCCTTCCCTTTTTAAGGCCACATGGGATGTATGATATCATTTGCCTAGACTTGGAAACCAGAAAGTAACTGAAGAAATTAAAAAAAAAAGTTTAAAACAAGTAAAAATGATATACTTTCCTATTTACTATTTTCTATTGGAACAAGCAAAAGTTTAATTGCCAATATCTCACTATCGTATAGGAGCTTAGTCCATGTTAAATACTTTAGGCGGGGTTCTTCCTTACCCGTTTGTCTTACTATTTTCTATTGACTAATGCTTGCAGCATAAGAATTAAAAATGGTCAATGTTGACTGAGAGAGTGAAGTTCCGCTGTAAGGTTCCTTCACTCCTCTGTTAGGATGGTTTACGCACTTTTCAGTACTATAAAACAGGACAGGGCTGGTCCAACTGATTGGCAGCAAGGCTCCTGCATCAGCAGGGAAAGGATGTTAAAGCAAGCCTGCCCCTACCTGTGCTTTTAAACTGTACACTGTAGGATACTCCACACTCCTAATTATTATAGGAACTACTTATTCAGAGTTCAGATATATAAAATATAGTGCAACTGTCTATCCTTGCAGTAGTTCTGATCCCAGCTGTCCTCTCCTGCCTATTGAAAGTATACACACGTGCCTTGCATCACCTAAAGAATAAGTACAGCAGTAGGTTTTCTATGTGTGAAGTTCGTGTAATACAGACCCAGAGTAATCAATAGAGTGGGGTAGTACACAGACAAATTATAGTATAAAGGTTATCCTTTCATCTGTGCCATCCTCATGCCAGGAGAGGCAGAGGTGTATCACTTTTCCCCCTGCCTCCAAAAAATAATTGCACAGAATCCAGAGGACCTTTAATGGATTCCAATTCAGAAAGAATTATTCAACAAGAGAAAGTATAGCAAACCAAAGAAACCAATCACGTTTCTTCTTTCCCTGAAAAAAACTTCTCCAAACTGAAATCGGATTGGGTAGTTCAGCATGTGGTGTAAGTATAAAGTTTCAGGGTAAAGTCCCAGGTACTTACGGAGGGCATGCCATTCATCTTGTCGGATGGTCTTGGTGATGTTATATGTGAGGTTCTTGGGTATAGTGGCCGAGGAATAGTGATACTTGATAAACGAGCATCGCTCAATCTCCCCTGGAGGTATAAAACAAAATATATATTATTTTCTCAAATCATTTCAAAGACATTAATAAATAATGCCCCAAAAGCAAATGTGCTAATATAGAGATGCCCATGGCCTCATACAGTGATCACAATTTTATTTCAATAAATCTAAAATACATGACCAACGATCCCACACATTCTGCACAACCTAAAAATGAAAATGAAAAAATGCATATATCTCTCACAGTAAGAGATGCTTTTTGGCCAAACGTTTGTGGACACCTGACCTGGTAGATGTCAGGGTCTTAAAGGGAACCTGTTGCTTTACAAACATCCACTCTCCTGAGAAGGCTTCCCAAAAGATTTTGGATTGTGTCTGTGGGAATTTATGAATATTAAACCAAAAGAGCATTTGTGAGGTCAGGTGTGAGGTACTGATGCTGGATGAGAAGATCTGGCTCACAACCAGCATTCCAATTCATACTAAAGATGTTCAGTAGGGTTGAGGTCAGGGTTCTGTGCGGGCTACTTGAGTTCCTCCAAAACAAACTCATCAAACCATGTGTTTATGGAGCGGGCTGCAAAGGGACACAATCATGCTGGAACAGAAAATGGTCTACCCCAAAGGGTTACCATAAGGTTTGAAGCGCACAATAGTCTTAAATGTATTTGTATGCTGTGGCATTAACAGTACCCTTTGCTAGAAAAACCTGAACTTATTTGGAGGGGTGTCCAGAACCTTTTGAACATATAATGTCTTAATTCTACAGTGGGAACATGGCTATCTCTGATTTGAACTATAGATCTGGGTAAACAAAAAATAAAATAAAATTGTTGTCAACAGATGTGCTAAATTTTCAGAAATCCCCAGCATAAGCGGACGCACTAACCTCAACATCTCAAATGTCTATTGAAACTTTGTTTATCATTTCACTATGTACTGCACATGCAATCATATTTTACTAGTACTAGGTGCACGCCTTTATTAAATTAACCCAACTGTCTCTTTTATGGATTCCTATTGAGGTAGAAAATAAAACTGTCAATGGCAGTAAACTCCTTAACTAGCATCTTTAGTAAAAACTTTTGACATTTTGGGGAATTCACCCTCTGAGTTTGTCCTGGCAACTGTTGACATTGTTACTATAATCAATAGCAAAGGTGTCACGGGAAATCTTCAAATGGAGCCACATATTCCTGTGACAACAGTCTGAATAGGGATTTCTTTTCAGTTTGGAGAGATTTCCACTTACTTCCTTGTGTCTCTGGGACAAACAAGTTTCGGATAGAGATGTACTATTAAAACGTATTTTTTTGCTTCTCCAAAAACATCTAATGAAGTATTCCCTGCAAAAGATGGCACTGAACACCTACCTTGCCATCAGGCGATAAACGCTAAATTAGCTGTCTTTAAGTGCTAAAGCATCCGGCAAAGTCCTTAGCACTTGACCCTTCTGGAAGTGCTGAATGTTTGCGTCCCCTGGCATGCAGTTTGTTTCCTCCCACCAGCCTCTACATGTAGAGGTTGATGGAAGAAACCATTGAACACAGCAAGAGTAGCAGGCATTACCAAAAATGCTGAATACTTACCCAGAGCATTTAGTACTTTAATGCCCCGTACACACGGTCGGATTTTCCTATGGAAAATGTCCGATCGGAGCGTGTTGTCGGAAATACCGACCGTGTGTGGGCTCCATTGGACATTTTCCATTGGATTTTCCGACACACAAAGTTGGAGAGCAGGAGATAAAATTTTCCGACAACAAAATCCGTTGTCGGAAATTCCGATCGTGTGTACACAAATCCAACGGACAAAATGCCACGCATGCTCAGAATAAATAAAGAGATGAAAGCTATTGGCCACTGCCCTGTTTATAGTCCCGACGTACGTGTTTTACATCACCGCGTTCAGAATGATCGGATTTTCCGACAACTTTGTGTGACCGTGTGTATGCAAGACAAGTTTGAGCCAACATCCGTCGGAAAAAATCCTAGGATTTTGTTGTCGGAATGTCCAAACAAAGTCCGACGGTGTGTACGCCCTATAAGAGAGCAAATGACAGACTTGTTGCTCACAGCGGAGAAAAGTATTCAATGTGTTGATTTACTAAAGGCAAATAGACTGTGCACTTTACAAAGTGCAGTTGCACTCTGCAAGTACAGTTGCTCCTGAGCTTAGCAAATGAGGTAAAGCTTTACGTTGCAAAAAGTAGCCAATCATGTGCAAAAAAAAACTGCATGTTTGCTTGCACATGATTGGATGATGGAAGTCAGCATTTTTATTTTTTTGCTCATTTACAAAGCTCTGGAGCAACTGCTCTTGCAGAGTGCAACTGTACTTTGCAAAGTGCACAGTCTATTTACCTTTAGTAAATTAACCCCAGTATCTTCTATTGTAGGGTGCAATCATTTTAAAATATTTTGGGGGGAAGCACCAGAGTTGCTTTAAATCTCCAGGTGTGGAATGATACCAGTAGCAGTAAAGCTTGCCATAGATGAATCGAAATTTAGATTTAGATTTTGATGTGTAGTCATCTCTGCTCGACAGAAGTTGATCCCTAGATTGACTTTTGTCGAACTGAAATGTTGGAAAACTTTTGACAATCAGTGGCTGCATCCAATCAACTAAAGCCACTGATCAGTGTATTCTGATAGTGTCAAAGCAGTGCCTAAAGCCTCGTACACACGATCAGATTTTCCGCAGACAAAACCTCAGACTTGTGTCCTTGTGTCTGAAGGCATGTGCCTGGATTTTGTCTTGCACACAAACGGCAAGGAATTGTCGGCCAACAAACACGAATGTAGTTACGTACTGCATGTTTTTTCAGCTCTTTAGCGCCACCCTTTGGGCTCCTTCTGCTAATTTCGTGTTAGTAGAAGTTTGGTGAGTGTTTTAATTCACGGCTTTTCATTTTGCGCTTTTCAGTTCGTTTCTGAATGGCCGTTCGTCAACCAGACATGTTGCGGAATCAGAGGAGATAACGTGTTATTTATTATTGGCCTTGGAGTTATTGCTTGACCCAAGTCCAGTCCAGGAACAGGAGGAGGAGGATTTCTTGGACCAAAAATTGGTTGCTTTATTAATCGTGACCAATTATGTCATATGCTTTTGCTGCGGGAGCTCCAGGAGAATAATCCGGATGATTTTCGGAATTATCTCCGGGTGATTTTCGGAATTATCTCCGGGTGACGGACCCCTGCTTTCACCAACTCTTGGCATTGCTGACCCCCTATATTAAGAAGGACACATGCATGAGGCTTTTATTTTATTTTTTGGTTGAATAATGATTTGATTTGGTATATTTTCTATATTTTTGGATGCATAGAATGCACTTTTTGGTTAAGTTCTATTGGCAGATGGCATGTCTAATTTTATTTGTTTTCTTTTTTTAATGCACAATAAAAAAAATTGTGTAGAATAATACTTGGCTATGTGTTTTACTTCAAATGACAGTTTGGGAGTAGGCAGTTGCATTTAAAAAATTACAATGTAAAATTGACAAGGGACACCAACATAGTTGTATCTTTGATCTTAAAAACAATGTGATAATGGTGTTGTGGTAACTTGCCCAAATAAAAAAAAAACAAAAATCATAATAATATTATTCTTGATATCACTAGAAAAAAAAAAAGCCTTTGAAAATTTGTTTGCAATAACTCCATCAGTATCACCAGCAAAGCAGCTTCATTATTATCCCATTCAAGAAGAGAATGTGCTCTGCATTTCGAGATTTCATAATTTGCAGCGCCACTAATGTTAATTCTCCACTACAAACGCTAATTTACAAGACCGACCGCTTCTGGCTCGTCCTTGCTTTCGAGCATGCGTGTTTGTACTTTGGAATTTTGTCCAACAGACTTGTGTACACACGCTCGGAAAATCCTACAACAGACATTAGTCCGTGGAAAATTTTAAAACATGCTATCCAACATTTGTCCGCGGAAAATCCAACAATTGTCCGATGGAGCATACAAACGGTCGGATTTTCCACCAACAGCCTGTCATCACACAATTCTCGTCGGAAAATCCGATCGTGTGTACAAGGCTTAAGGCTTGGTTCACATTGGTGAGATACGGAAAACCCTGTGAATTTACTGTGGGTTCCCGCATCGCACCTAACTAGCAGGCAGTTCACACTGCCATATGCGAACTGCTGGGAGCGCCAATACAAAGTTAATGACACCCCCCAGATCGGTTCGCATATCGCAGTGTGAACTGACAATTCAGATAGGAATCGGATCTCATGGGTGTGAACACCCATGCAATCCGATTCTGGTGCGTACCAAAAAAAGGGTCCTGCACGACTTTGGTCCGAATGCAATGCAAATTCAGCCATACAATGGGTATGGCTGAATTCACATTGCACAGACATCGCATGTGATTTGCACAGCAGTGCGGTGCGAATCAAATGCGATGTCTGACATCGCACCAATGTGAACCCAGCCTTAATGACAGTGTTGATGAAACCAGGAAATTTCCTTTGCGCAGGTGCTCCAGATTTTTATGACATTATAAGGAACCCCACAGAAAGGGATTTGAAATGCACTGCAACCTGGAGGTGTCTAGTCTACATTAATAAAGGGGTTGTAAACCCTTGTGTTTGTTCACCTTAATGCATCCTATGCATTAAGGTAAAAAAACATCTGGCAGTCACCGGACCACCCAGCCCCCCCCCCCCCCCCGTTTTACTTACCTGAGCCCCTTCATCTCTTCCGCGGAGACGCACTCTCCCTCTCTCCACGGGGTCCCGGCTCTTGATTGGATAGATTGATAGCAGCACAGCCATTGGCTCCTGCTGCTGTCAATCAAAACCAATGACGTGGGCGCCGGGGGGAGGGGCCAAATCCGGCATTCGTGTCTATGGACATAAATGCTGGACTCGGGAGCACGGCCACAAGGTAACCCCCCCAGGGGGTTATCAGATGTGGGGAGGAGCTGCGAGAGCCGCCCGGGGACCACAGAAGTCGAGGATCGGGACCACTCTGTGCAAAGCGAGCTGCACAGTGGAGGTAAGTATGACATGTTTGTTATTTTAAAAAAAGTAAAAAAAAAAAAAGCTTTACAATCACTTTAACATTAATTCAAGGAGCTACAACTAAAAGTCACATCTGCTTTTATGGGATTTATTATTAGGTGGTCTTATCTGCCAACCTAGACCAGTGTTTCTCAACTCCAGTCCTCAAGGCGCCCCAACATGTCATGTTTTCAGGCTTTCCTTATTTTGCACAGGTGATTTGATCAGTTTCACTGCCTTAGTAATTACCATAGCCATTTCATCTGAGGGAAATCCTGAAAACATGACCTGTTGGGGCGCCTTGAGGACTGGAGTTGAGAAACACTGACCTAGACACAGCGGGGGAGATTTACTAAAATTGGAGAGTGCCAAAATCTGGTGCAGCTCTGCGTAGAAACCAATCCGTTTCCAGTTTTTTTTTGTTTTTTTTTATCAAAACACAAGCTGAAGTTAGAAGCTCATTGGCTACCTTGCACAGCTGCCCCAGATTCTGAGCACCTCAGTTTTAGTAAATCCCTCCCAGTGTGTGACAAAAAATACAGAACCCTAGAAGTTTATCATTCAGTACAAACCATCTCTCATCTCTCATGAGTATAACACAACAAATTATTAATCTATCCTTTAAATAAATATAAAATGCATTCAATAATAGATAATTGTGAACTCATAACCCCACACTATAATCAATAAACACACAAAACTCACAGGTGTGAATAATTCAACTGCCAATGATTCATTTATTACCTAGAGCGATAGCTGTGAAATCGTGATCATCGTCCCAAACATCAGCAATAAAAATAAAGTAAGTCCTCTTGCACACTGCAGCTTGAAAAATCTCGGTACAGCTTTTTTTTTTTTTTTTTTACTGAGCTAAAATACAGCCCATTAATTGTATTGTGCCTATGCATACAGGTGCGTAAACTAGCGCCTTGCATTCTTCAGTAAAAAAAAAAAATCGAAAAATCAGCTTTTTGGTCAGTAATTTACGCCTCATGCATGCAAATGCCCATTTTCATATTGTGCAGAATAAGAACACGAGAATAAGTTTTTGTGCATTTGCAAGTGAATTGCGAGTGAAAATGCATGAACACATATATGCGAAAATGCATACAAAAAAAGTAGATGCTCAAACAGGAGTATCATGTGCAAAAGGCCTAAGGTTGATTCACTAAAAAAAAAAAAATAGGAAACCAGGAAAAACCGCGAAGGCACGAAAAGGAAGACTGCTTGTGTTAAAGAGGAAGTAAACCCTGATGGGTTTTACTTCCTCTTTATTCCCCTGCAAAGTAAAAGCATAATGGGCTAGTATGTATTGCATGCTAGCCCATTATGTGCCACTTACCTGCAAACAAAGCCCACGATGTCCCCGCTGGTGGAAGCATCCATCTTCGCCCCTATTTCGTCCGGGGCCGTGGACTCTGGCTCAGTGACTGGCCGGAGTCGTGTGACGTCACTCGTGCGCAATGCGCAGGGGAGACAACAGTCACGGCACGGGCCCTATAGAGATTACACGAACGCGCCCTTTCTAAAGTGCGCATGCGCCGATGACAACGGCGCAAGTGTATATGGTAAATATCTATGGTAGCGTTTATGGTAAATAATATATAGTAGATATTTCCAGTACCTACAGGTAAACTTCATTATAGGCTTACCTGTAGGGAAAAGTGATCTGTAATGCCCCGTACACACGGTCGGACTTTGTTCGGACATTCCGACAACAAAATCCTAGGATTTTTTCCGTCGGATGTTGGCTCAAACTTGTCTTGCATACACACGGTCACACAAAGTTGTCGGAAAATCCGATCGTTCTAAACGCGGTGACGTAAAACACGTACGTCGGGACTATAAACGGGGCAGTGGCCAATAGCTTTCATCTCTTTATTTATTCTGAGCATGCGTGGCACTTTGTCCGTCGGATTTGTGTACACACGATCGGAATTTCCGACAACGGATTTTGTTGTCAGAAAATTTTATCTCCTGCTCTCCAACTTTGTGTGTTGGAAAATCCGATGGAAAATGTCCGATGGAGCCCACACACGGTCGGAATTTCCGACAACACGCTCCGATCGGACATTTTCCATCGGAAAATCCGACCGTGTGTACGGGGCATAAGAGTGTACAACCACTTTAATGTGCACCTAAAATCAAATAAATATTTTTTTTGTTTTGGATAGAGTAGAGAATGAGTAAACCCCCTGTCTAGTTTTAATTGCTATCTGGGGCTCCATTAGAGAGATTTCCCCTCACTTCCTGTCCTGCTGACAAGAGTTTTATGAGACAGCAATTAAGAGAAAGTCTACAACAGGGACACAGACAAAAATACAAATTTTACGGTGGTTCTAGCCCTCCAAAACTCTACTAAAAAAAATATATTTTTATTTCTGTCTGCGTTGGTGATTCTGTTACTTCCTGCCTGGTAAAATGTTGTCAGCAGGACAGGAAGTGAGGGGAAGTCTCTCTAATGGAACCCTACTATTTATTGTGCTTCCATACCAGAGCATTTGTAGAGCATGGTGGGCTGACTCACGAGAAAGCCCTGTACCAATTTTGCATTTGTTGCCCTAATTGATTTCAGCAAAAAAATATGGATTTTGCTGCCTGCCTGAAATGTTTTCTGAAACAGAGACTTAGATTTTTACTCATAAGCTGAAATTTGCTTTTAAAAAAAAAAAATCTAAAAACTACCTAGTCTTTTTTGAGTGTCCGTTGGTTTAGTATTTTCTTTTCCTTTTTTGTGTATTTGATTGTTATTTCTGTACTTCCTTTTTTGTGCATTGTTATGTGTATTTTTTTGGGTTTTTTTATTGTGAAATAAATTGGAAGCTAGTGAGGCTGGTTTTGGGCAAAGGAACATGTCTAAGATAATTGAAAGGAACCACTACAACCTTCAAGAACCATTTTAACCCAATTGCACCCATAAAGGCAACAAAAACACCTTCATTTCTCCTTCCTCATTGACACTAATTCATTCAGCCAAAATTTTTCTGAAATCCTCAGATTTTCAATAAAATTTAGGGGAAAACGAAAACTCAATTTCTCAAATGCCTACTGCACATGTAAGATCTGGATGGCACTTTCTTTATTAGGGTCTGTGTTAGGAGAGGGGAGGAGATGTCCCTTCCTTTAAGATCTTGACTTATACCTGCCACCTACTGGCAGAAAATGGTGAATAAAAAATAATTATAGTGAATATTTTATATTTACCTGAACTATAAATAATTAAAATAATACATTTTTGCTTCCTGAACATACAAAAGTGAAAAAAATATAGACAGACAAAATAAATGCCTCATAAGTAATCTGATCGATTCGATATGTATATCTGAAATATTGTAGGGAATCTAACATAAAGCATTCTGTTTATCTAATCTGCACTTACAGTATGAATGGAAGAAGAAATTGGTTATCAAAAGAAATAGACTGTTCTATTTTTCAGACATATCCCTATATCAACTAAGCAACGTAAACAAGCTTGTTGTCCTTTAAGGCACGATTCCACAGCCAAAATATACAAAATGACTGCCATCCAACCAATCCAGGGAATTATGGGACATTTTACAACAATGAAATATAAGACAGCAATCCATGGAGAATCCAATTCACAGAGTAAGCAACTACTGCAATCTCTATAAACATTTATTATTTACAAGCCAGTCTGGTGACATATGCTATTGACTTTGATGCATCATGAAAACACACAAGTTATGGATTATCTATATTTTGCTGGTTATTTTTTTTCCTGATACCAAGCAGTTTTAGTATATTACCATTGATCACCTGTGTCTAGAGAGGCTGCAGGGTGTCATGAAGAGCTGAATAAGTTTAATAATGTCTTAAGGCATTACAGAATGCATAGAAACATAAATACATGGAGAATTTGTTCTGCAGTTGTGACTTCTGTTAGACACCTCTTCAGCTTTTAACATTGTTAAGGATCTGTATTTATAGTGGTTAGATAATTGTCACACAGTATGGCTCAGGTTGGACTTTGCCATCTGCCCGATGTCTTCTCAGATACCTCCTACTGCTACAGATCACCTTTTCCCTAAATTTAAATATGGTGCCCCTACAGGTAAAAAAAAAATACACTATATTACCAAAAGTTTTGGAATACCTGCCTTTACATGGACTTTAATGGCATCCCAGTCTTAGCCCGTAGGGTTCAATGTTGAGTTGGCCCACCCTTTACAGCTTCAACTCTTCTGAGAAGGCTGTCCACAAGGTTTAGGAGTGTGTCTATGGGAATGTTTGACCATTCTTCCAGAAGCGCGGTCAGGCACTGATGTGGACGAGAAGGCCTGGCTTGTAGTCTCCACTCTAATTCATCATATCTTTTGGGTTGAGGTCAGGACTCTGTTCAGGCCAGACAAGTTCCTCCACCCCAAAATCGCTCATCCATGTCTTTATGGCCCTTGCTTTGTGCACTGGTCCAAATCATTTGGTGGAGGGGGGATTATGGTGTGGGGTTGTTTTTTAGGGGTTAGGCTTGGCCCCTTAGCTCCAGTGAATACTGGAAGGGTTATTTCTCTGGTGGGACTTTAAAAGGTAAACTACTCTATAAAGTAAGGCGTAAGGTATGAGTATAAGATATGTATTTAAAGGTGATAGTAGACGAACACATTCTACCATATAGCCAGGTGAGAATACAAAGTCAAACAACAAGTGGGTATACAGGATGCACAAAATCTAGTCAAAAATAAACATGCAATACATAGGGTACAATCATGATTCCGTTGTATGTGGTTATACAAGCAAAAAAGACCCAACGTTTCGAGTTTTAGAATAGATAGTACTCTTCTTCAGGGGTATGTACGATTGTGACCATGGCGGAAGGCACGTCTATAAATTAAAAAGACAATTGTAAACATAAAATATACTGACCGGATAAAAACATCATGCATATTTATGTTATAAAAAGTTGTATTTACACTGACCAAAAAGTATTGCTTAAGATATTTCTGCATCCACTTAAAAAGCAAGAAAAGAGGGGAAATAATGTGCTATTGTCCTGTGCGATGCCAGCTCTGAGATGTCCGGACAGGGGATGACCAACGGAAACCCCTGGGGAGATTCCCCTACAAGGGGCAGTGAAACCCCAATCAATATGGTCCCGGTCCAGGAGGCGAGAGGTAATCGCTAAAAGAGCAAATGGAGACACATTGGTGTGCCAAGCTTTGCATAGGACCGAGGGGGTACATAGAGAAGGAACCCAAAAAAACGTAAGACCCCAGTTACAATACCATACCACGTAACAAGATCATGTAAGTCATACCTGATGGTCAGAGAACTCTTCCAGTATACATATCAATCAGGATGTGGGTAATTTCTACTCTTTGTTGCCAAACCAGCACCATTCCCCTAATTCTATCTTAGTTCCAGTGAAGGGAACTCTTAAGGCGTCAGTATACCAAGACATATTGGACAGTTCCATGCTCCCAACTTTGGGGGAACAGTTTGGGGATGGCCGGCCCCTTCCTGTTTCAACATGACTGCGCACCAGTGCACAATCAAGGTTCATAAACATATGGATGAGCGAGTTTGGGGTGGGGGAACTTGACTGGCCTGCACAGAGTTCTGACCTCAATCCGATAGAACACCTTAAGGAGGAAGAAGAGCTGAGACTGCGAGCCAGGCCTTCGCGTCCACATCAGTGCCTGACCTACAAATGCGCTTCTGGAAGAATGGTCAAACATTCCCATAGACACACTCCTAAACCTTGTGGACAGCTTTCCCAGAACAGTTGAAGATGTTAACGCTGCAAAGGGTGGGCCAACTCAATATTGAACCCTATGGACTAAGACTGGGATGCCATTAAAGTTCATGTGCATGTAAATGCAGGCATCCCAATACTTTTAGTAAAATAGTGTAAGTTCAGCTTTTAAAAATATTGCTTAATGTAATTTGTATCTCTGTAGGTCATTTTTAGCACCCCCAAAGCCTGGCTGAAAACCCCCTGTATTATTTACATTCCCTATCCAACTTTATTGCTTGGATTCAAAATATATTGGACACTTAAACCCAGCATCACAGGTGTGAACACACTAACCTCTTTCAAAAGTCAAATCTTACCCCTCTATCGCAGTCATGCTGAGCTCACCCTGATATAGTGACCCCTGATAACCCTAAAGGGGGCAGGTAATATTCAATGAAAGTAATGCTACAGAAAGCTGTTAAAAAGATGGCAAATTTGGAACAGGAGATGGTCAGAGACTAAGGGCTTGCAACAAGAAATGGTCATAGACTACAAACATGCTACAAGACATGCTGTAAACTGGGAACATGCTTTAGGGGACACATTATATGAGATTGCTAGAGATTACTACTACTATTACAGGGCAATAGGAAAACACAGAAAACTGTAGGCAGCACAAAAAGTGCCATAGATCCACATGTAGCCCCTGGGCCACAGGTTGGGAATCCAGGCCACTGCGGCATTGGATAACTGTGAAATGTACGCCCGTTTTTGCCTTCTGGTAGGCTTCACATAAGTGACATATAGTTATTTTCCCCTGTCTATTTTCTGCTTAGACAATTTGTACACTGTTTAAAACACTTTGTTGCTGCAGATTATAATTGCCTATTTGCCTACACGTCTCTCATAAAATGTGCATATTAAAATCATGTTTAATGATTCCAGAAATGGGTCTCTGGGTTCCCATTAAAACTATGGCAAAATATCCCGAACAGTGTTAGTGTGGGTGTCTGCAGCCGTTTGATTCAGACAAGCACTTTCTGCAACCTACACAGCAAAAAGGTTCTCAAGTTTCAAAACCTCCAAAAAAGTTTTGTCTAAAGCAATCTATCTTTGCAAATAACTGTATGAAATTAATTTGGCATATAATCACAGGCAAAACACAGCTTACCCCCTAAATCTTTATGTCATCACTGTATCCCTAAAAAAGTCAGGGCATAGGCACACCCATTATCCCACCGGTAAAAATGATATACCGCGCTCAACTCAGTCTTCAATGCAGATCAACAAGATACACAGATGCTCAGACAACTGCCCCTGTATGCAAGGTTCAAACAGTGAAAGTCCTGACACAAAAGGGGTTACTTATGATTGCTGTGCGGATGTCTCTAGCATTGGCACAGTTATCATAAATAAACTGGTATTTGTCTAATATCTTTATTTCCTATGATCTAATGGCCATAATGCAGATTTTCCTGACTGGAGTATTTCAGGAATGGCCACAAGATGGTGGGGAATATCATATCTGTCTGCCGGTACTCTTATTGTTCCAGCTTCTAATGACACCAAAGAGAGCAGTGAAGGATGAGAGAAGTAGTCTTCATAGAGCTAGCAGTATAGGAGGAAAGACCAAAAACAAATGTGCCCATGGGACTTTTATGAGTGGTGCTTAAGAAGGATACAAACAAACACAGTATTAAAAGCGTACAAAATGTATTACAACATATTAAAAAACAGTAGTGTAATTCAATTAGATAATAGTATCAATAGCCACACGTCAGAAATGTCTATACAACATATCACCCATAATTGCTGAAACATGTGATTTTCAATTCATGAAGGCTTAAAAGCTCTTTACATGTTTCATGGGGCAGCGCCCACTTCTACAGGTGTCAGCCAAGATTGAATTTTTGTGTATATATCTGTGGAAAAACCGTGTCATAAAAAACAACGAATTGAATTAAATTGATGCATTGAAAAAAAATACATGCTATTGCAAAAAAAAAAAAAAAAAGGAAGTTCCAAAATATATATATGAGAAATATACTCACGCCAACAATGAAAAAATGGAGGGTAAGCATAACAATGTGGGCCAAAAGGCACATAAAAAGTGACACCAGGATCTCAATACTATGGAAAGAAATCCACAGAGATGGTTCCAACCAGGAGCTGATGGTGATGGATGGACTCGAGGGCAGGCACAGAAGGAGGGCCAAGACTGCAAGACCTCTGGAATGGGAAAAAGAGTCAAACGAAAAAATAGTGATGGGTATCAGAGTTGAGAACATAGAAATGGGGTATATACTATTACCCAGATTTATAACAGATTAAAAAGAAAGAGAGTTCTCCCATGCCAACAAAGGAGGACAAATAAGTGGAAAAGTGTGGTGAACAAAGAAGTGAACAGTAAACACAGAGACTGTACCTGAGTGAAAATGGCCAGACAATAATGGAGAGGGAGCATTTTTACTCAGGTACAGTCTCTTTGTTTACGTGTTCACTTTGTTCACCACACTTTTCAACTTATTTGTCCTCCCTTGTTGGCATGGGAGAATTCCCTTCCTGGCTCACCGGTTATAAATCTAGGTAATAGTATACCCCCTTTCTATGTTCTCAACTCACTCAATGCATTTTTCCTTAAGCACCTCAATATTTAGCTTTAGCTGCACAGCAGGTCTTGCAAGCTTACCCAAGCATACCCACTATTCACTCTCCTCACAGTGCACTCTCTGTGATATCTTCTGATACCCATCACTGTTTTTTAGTTTCACACTTTCCCCATTCCAGGGGTCTTGCAGTCTTGGTCCTCCTTCTGTGCCTGCCCTCAAGTCCATCCTTTACCATCAGGTCCCGGTTGGAACCATCTTTGTGGATTTCTTTCCATAGTATTGAGATCCTGGAGTCAATTTTTACGTGCCTTTTGGCTCATTGTTTTGCTTACCCTCAATTTTTTTACGTGGGCGTGAGTGTATTCCTCATATATATATTTTGGAACTTCCTTTTTTTTTCTCTTTGCAATGGCATGTATTTTTTCAATGCACCAATTTAAATTATTCAATCCGTTGCTTCTCATGACATGGTTTTTCCACAGATATATACCAATAAAATTTGACTCCTGAAGAAGTGGGCGCTGCCCCATATAACGCGTAGAGAGCGTTTAAGCCTTCATGAATTGAAAATCACATGTTTCAGCAATTATGGGTGATATGTTGTATATCATATATCATATCATGTCTGTTGTGGGGACATTGATGCTATTATCTAATTGAATTACACTACTGTTTTTTAATAAGTTGTAATACATTTTGTACGCTTTTAATACTGCGTTTGGACCCATATTATGCACCACTCATTTCTTTTTGGTTTTTTCCTGTATAGTGGGGACTGAGTGTTGCTATGGTTTGAGCCTAGGTGGCCTTTTTTCTTGTTTATGATTATACTACATCTACTGCCTCTACAACATCTATGTCTACTACATCAGGTACATGCTAAAACAAGCAAAAACAATGCAAGGCAATATGAAAAGTGTCTTTTATTGGACTTTATGCTTAACTGCCTTTATCTTATTAGCGGATTTTGGTAATTGCTAGCTTGATGATTGTTTTTGATAATTCTACACATGCAAATTGTCTTAAAAAGGGAAAAATAACATGTACATTCACTGAGAACCAGTGCAGAAAGAGGTTTGTACTAAACACCAGTGCAGGGTGGATTTTGCACTGAACACCAATGCATACATTCTAACTGTCCGAGATTTATTGGGATGGTCCCGTATCTCAACAAAAGGTTTTGGGTTGGAGGGAGAACGTAATTAGGGTCAGGACTACCCAGATAAAGTGTGTGTCCTAGACAGAACCATCTAGAAAGTGAGTGTATAAAGTGTGGGCCCTGGGTTGGGAAGTAATCCAGATGTTGGTAGGTATGCCAATGCAGAGTGGGTTATGCACTGCACACCAATATAAAGTTAGAGTTGTACACTGAGCACAACACCAAAGGGGTAAGATTTAGAGCTGAAGTAAAGTCTGCAAACACCTCCGGTCTGATGTCAAAGGTGTTTCTCCGCTCTAATGTCTGCAAGCTCATTTACTGGTGCTGACATCTTCTCCTTGGTTTCTTTCAGAGATAGTGAATGCCCCAATAAGAACACAGACAGCAATGAAAAGCTTAATAGATCTTCAGGTAATAGAGTAACAATAGATTACTCAATGGGGGGAAAGTACTACACCAGGAGCAGACATGCATGGCAACCAATCAGCTTCTATTTTGAGCTTGTTCACCTAAGCTTTGAAAATGAAGGATAGCAGCTTATTGGTTGCCAAGCACAGCTTCTCCCGATGCTAGCTGCCACAGGTTTAGTAAATTCCTCTAAATATGTATTAAAAAGTATATTGGCGTCAATTGGCAGTTCTATTTGTCCCTGAACTTCTGTAGTAGTTCTTAGGAAAAACTACATATAGGATAAGAAATATTCTGTTGTAGTAGAATAGTATATATTTAACCCCTTCACTACAAAAGGTAAGACAAATTCTAATGCCTAAATCAAGTATTGCAACTCTGGCATGTTTGTAACTAAAACTGTACATATCCTTAGTGTATTTGGGGAATTATGCCTTGTTTTGTTCAAGACAAATTGGGCTTTTATTTGGTGGTGATTTTTTTTTTTTACCAAAGCGAAACTGGCCCAAATTAGTTAAAAAAAAGTTTATTAAATGTAGCTGTATTTTTCTTGCCATTATATTGATTCACCACCAAAGAGCAACCCAGAATAAATTCTCTACTCTTGACGAGCATGTGGATACCAATGGCACTGACACTAAACACTGACACTAACCCCAATGCTAGCATTTACAGTAACACTAATCTTTATTTTATTTATTCATAGAGTTCTAAAACTAGTGATCACTGAGACTGGCCATCACAGTGATTATGTAATCAGACCAGGAGCTGTCAGTGGCTGCTAGGCTGCTTGGGGGGGTATGATCAAGTACGATCCCACCCAAAAATGTGCAACATATACGTGGCACCACAGAAGAAAGACCACTTCTGTGAAATCGCATATATGTATTACCTTGGCGTTCGGGATTAAGATTGCCATGGAAAGCCAAACTGAAATGAGACATGTTTCAGACAGCAACATTAACAGCATCTAATGCTCTGCTCTTCTATTTTTGCCCAGTCCAGATTTTAGACTTTTTTGCCCTGCTCTAGTAATTCCCAAAGCCACATTCTTTACCATGTCATATTCAATTATCCTGAAATCTACTTAGGACTTTGTCTTCTCCAGCTGCTTTCAGAAGTTGCTGGGGAGATTTTCAGCCATCAGAGGGTTGCATTTTATCAGCTATAACTCATGTTCCATTCAATGAAACATGTCCAAAAATAGATCTTGTCCACATTCCTCATCCTTCATCTTATCAAACTACTTGCAAGTGATTTAAAGTCTTTGCCAATAAAAGGAAAAAGTCCTACTTTAGTTGGGTCCCTCATTGATCTGTTCTGCCGAACTGAAGGGGTGACACTGCAATTATGTACAACATCATTTGCTATCGATCAAGTAACACCAATGTCAATTCACATTGAAAATAATGCACAGTGATTGATAGCCTGGAAACTAAAGGGTAATTAAATGTCAATAAGATAATGAATACTTATTATGATAAGTATTTTTATGAAAAAAAAATTGTTAATGGGGGCCTTTAGACAGTATGGAATTTTCCAGGTAATTTCAACCTAGCCCCGTAACAGCGAATGAGGTATATAAAAAATACTAAAAGATTCAGCTTAATTCTGACTCTTATTGTAATGACCAGACCCTAGTGAGGCAGAAAACCTCTACAGGTACTTCAAGCAATGAGAGAGATCCATAGCTGAGGTTCAGGATCCAGTTGATGCTTTGCAGATTCTGCATAGTCCGACATTGGCTGACAAGAGGAGTCGTCTGTGCACAAAGCAGGGCAAGAACCAGGAACAGCACTTTGATGCAAACCTGGGATGCCTTGTACAGGCCAAAGAGTGGGGCTACAAACTGAAAATGACACTTGCCAACCACAGATAGCACTGGTGAGACTGAAGTATAGGAATGTGCAGATAGTTGTCCATGATGTCCACCAAGGCCAGGAAATCCCCTGAATGAAGACAGGCAATCTCTGACCTACAAGACATCATATGGAACTGCACTGGAAGGAACTTGTTGAGAACTTTTAGGTCCAAAATGGGCAGGGTGAACAGGTTGGAGTAAAAGCTTTGGAACCTTTCTCCTTCTGGAACTGGGGTAATGACCCCCTGACAGAAAAGCTGTTTCAGGCCAGCCTGAGGACCTGCCGGGTGCAAAAGCACATTGGAGGGTATGAAGTGAGTATGAGGCACAATGTGAAACCCCAGCTTATGTAGACCCAAGTGATGATGTTCTAAATCAATTGATCTGAAATGTCCCGGTTCTAGATGGCCCAAGGGCTGAAAAACATCCCCCTACATGAAAAAGTAAGGGCGTCCCTTTACTGAGAGGAAGTCTTGTATCCTGCTCTTGAAGTATTGTATCCTGCATCTTGTATCCTGCTCTTGTGAGTCTAGTCTTCTTTTGTAACTGGGTGGCCTGCTTTGGCTAGGAGCTCAAGGTCTGTGAGGGACAAAAGGCACTTTTTTTAGTTTGTACTGAAAAATATTTTGATCTGCCGTATTTGTTTTTGTTTTTTTTAGAGACAATAGGGTACTCTTGCCCCTTGTTGATAAAAGTATCCAAAGCATTACTGAAAAGACTTTCAACCTCAAAGGGCAACTGTCTGTTTCTTGCAGGGGAACACCACAAACCAACACTTACACTCTAGAACACGTCTTATATGCACTGACATGAGGTCCAGCTAGAAAAGCCACCTGAGGGATTCTCTCAGTTCGTCCAGGCAAAAGTGAAGGGCCTTTGGAAAGATCTTCAGGTGCTGAAGAGGGGAGGAACCAGTCCTAAGGACCATTTGCTCGTTAGTCATGCGCTTGGCCCAGACCACCAGGGCTTGCAAAAGCCCACCACAGGAAAAAAAAGGCTACATGGCTGCACCCCCCAAACAAAAAGGTGCCCTAAAGATAACTTTAAACTCTTGTATGAGGGGTCTGGGGTCTTTAAACACTGTAACCTCATCAACGGGAACCGCCAGGGTCTTATTCTAATACAAAACAGTTTATCTACAGCTGGAAACACCCATTTCTTGCAAAAGCACTTCTCCATGGGATACTGTTGCACAAACTGCTTCAGAGGAACAAAAAACCTTCTCTGGATGTATCTAGCCTTTGTAAAGAATATCCTGCATAACAGAATGAAGCAAAAACAGCTTAGGAGGTTTGAGATCTTGCCAAAATCTAAAACCAGAGACCTCAGGCAATGTTGACTCAAGTTACTGCATCTTTTCTTTTTTTTTTTATCATTTTTTGTCAATGAGTGCCTCAACATAGATTTGAGGGCTAAAGGCAAGGTAGAAGATTGCGCATCCTCTTGTGAGGATTCATCCGAAGAGGACAAAGCCACCTCCCCCACTCCTTTTGAGGCCTGCAAGGCAGATCGAAGAAACGCACAGGAAAAACCTGACAGAGAGGGCAATTGGGATTGCATGCAGCTGTTGATGTGAGTAGGAGGAGTTGAGGGATGGATTTTGAGCTTTGTTTTTTCCAGTGTCCAATTAACAAAAAAAATTAAAAAAACAACAAAACAGTAAAACAAATGCAACCACCATTTCTAAGGACTGTTAAAATGCGATAGTTCATAAACTAATCACATAATAAAAGAGGAGAGCTTGTACAAAAGGACATTATCATCATAAATTCATCCCTGGTAACCATTGTAGACATTCCACCATAGGCCATACACTAAAGAGGGTCTCCCTGTGTTTTGGGGGGAATGTAGTCCAACATTTTTTGGAAAAAAATTAATAATGAGCCCTAAGAAAGTTTTCAGCATCTTTTCAACCCTCACAACTGACCAGACAAATGTTCTCTATTATGGAATCATTCCTAAAGCTTCAGAATCCCATGGGTTGGACACATGTCCCATTAAAGCCAAACAAACAACCATTTTTTACATTACCATTTTTACAGGTGGTGAAAATGATTTTTTTTATAAACCAATGACATCAGTAACAAAAGAATGGACTCTGAGATACAAAATGGCTGTGATATCCATGCTATAAAAAGTTATAATTGGCCAGCTGTGGTAGAACTGTAATGGCCCGTACACACGGTCGGATTTTCCGATGGAAAATGTCCGATCGGAGCGTGTTGTCAGAAATTCCGACCGTGTGTGGGCTCCATCGGACATTTTCTATCGGATTTTCCGACACACAAAGTTGGAGAGCAGGAGATAAAATTTTCCGACAACAAAATCCGTTGTCGGAAATTGCGATCGTGTGTACACAAATCCGTCGGACAAAGTGCCACGCATGCTCAGAATAAATAAAGAGATGAAAGCTATTGGCCACTGCCCCGTTTATAGTCCCGACGTACGTGTTTTACGTCACCGCATTCAGAACAATCGGATTTTCCGACAACTTTGTGTGACCGTGTGTATGCAAGACAAGTTTGAGCCAACATCCGTCGGAAAAAATCCATGGATTTTGTTGTCGGAATGTCCGAACAAAGTCCGACCGTGTGTACGCCCTATAATTCACACTCCAGAGTCTAGAGTAAAAGAGCCCTTTCACACTGGGGCGGGTGTCGGCGGTAAAGCGCCGCTATTGTAAGCGGCGCTTTACCGTCGGTATGCGGCCGCTAGCGGGGCGGTTTTACCCCCCGCTAGCGGACGAGAAATGGTTAAAATCCACCGCAAAGCGCCTCTGCAGAGGCGCTTTGCCGGCGGTATAGCCGCGCCGTCCCATTGATTTCAATGGGCAGGAGCGGTGAAGGAGCGGTATACCGCTCCTTCACCGCTCCGAAGATGCTGCTAGCAGGACTTTTTTTCCCGTCCTGCCAGCGCACAGCTCCAGTGTGAAAGCCCTCGGGGCTTTCACACTGGAATTAAGGCAGCTGCACTTTCGGGTCGGTTTGCAGGCGCTATTATTAGCGCAATAGCGCCTGCAAACCGCACCAGTGTGAAAGGGCTCTAACAGTTGTTTTTTTTTTGCACTACTTTGGATTTAACATGCAATACAACTAAATACTTTTTTAAAGCTATAATTGTTATTAATGGGTACATTTTCTCATATATTACAATAAAAGCTACTCAAACAATTTTATATGGGAACATGCAGACGTCTCTCAATTCCTACCAATTTCAAATTCTGGAAACCTACAGAGTTCTAGCAACACGTTTCAATAACAGTGTTCACTTTATCAGGGTTTTTTTTTATAAATTGTGTTTGTCCCCCTACTTGCAACCCTTTAAAAGACCCTCCATAATCCAGGGTAAATTCAGGGGATGGTATCTGAGGGTTTTTACCAAAAGTATTTTGCCAATCATATGGGCAGTACGAGAAAATAGCTGCCATACCACTACTGTAAAAAAAGAAAAAGATTTTATTTAGACGGCTAGGTTACAACAGTCAAGCTTGCTGGACAAAAAAAAAAAAATACAAATGCAGCATATAAATCAAGTTTCTCTTTTGTGTGAGACTATCTGCTCCTCCTTGTCAGTATGAGACAGTGTAAACCCTTTGCTTTGTTTGAAGGACCTGATGATAAATTATTGCTAATTGCAATGAAGACATCATTAATTTCACCAGCTTGAAATGAGGAAACAGAGAATGTGCAGAGCATACTGAGGCTCTGCAAATTACAGGAAGAGATTAAACCGTGCATGCATTTAAATCGCTTATTATGGCGATAAGTTAACACTTTTAAAAAATATGCAAAAAAAATTAATCAAAATATTGAGAAAAGGGTAAACCACGCGACGTGGACTTCATTTGGTTTTATGTGTTGATATTGATTTTCTGGAGGAATAAATTATCTTACGTATCGATCATCATTCATATTTTGAAATATGCCTTTAGTTCATGATTATCTTTATAGCTTGTTGTTTTGCAGCAAGCTTTAATATCAACAAACATTGTGAGGATATAATTAATTTCATATGAAAATTACATTTGCACATTTTGTTATATAACTCCAAAGGCCAATAATATTTTTGTGCATTCCTTTTTATTAAAGCTTATTTATTATTTTTATTAAAACTCCAGGCAAGAAAACACCCTTAAGTTCAATTACTTATTTAAGAAGATGAAATGTATTAAAAATAAATATAATAAAATAAAAGTATAAAATGCTGCTAATAAAGCAGAGTTTATTGAATATTTTGTTTTCCCACAATGCCCTGCATAGCAGAAATCAGACTGAAAGTGGGAGGTGATGTACTGTGAGCCAATGGGGGTCTAATGCTCTGTAAAATACTGCCAGGCTTTTTTTAAAGTTTTCAGGCACAGGGAGCTGAAGCGGTTTAAGCAGGTAGGAGAAGCAGCACACACAGCTGAGATCAACTGTATAAGAAGCTGTTTCATAAGACAATGAGTCGGGAGGTAATACAAGAAACTCAAAACTTCAACAGTATTTGGACATACCTCTTGCACTAACGATATATATGAAAAATCTTGCGCTTTAAACTAGTGAAGACTGTTGCACTTTTACTACTCCAAGGATACAAGGAGATAATGACAAACAGGTGAAAAATCAAAAAGACTGCGCTGTCTCTTCAGTGAAGAAAAACTCTGATCCAACAATTAATGTGACTTAACACACAGAGGAAGATTTACTAAAACTGGTGGTACAGCTGTGCATAGTAACCAATCAGCTTCTATGTTTTATTATCAAGGCTTAATTGAACAAGCTGAAGTTAGAAGCTGATTGGTTACTATGCACAGCTGCACCAGATTCTGTGTGCACCCGTTTTAGTAAATCTCCCCCACAGTGTATCAAAATGTGATTCTTTCTTAAACCAAAATAAAAAATTCAATGAAACTGTTCAAAAAAAGTGTTCAGCCTCCTAGCGAAATTTTCCAGTACGACCAAATCGCATCATTCATCAGATCTAAACTCAACTTACAGGTAGGACCCATTACGCTCACAACATTTGAACTATCATGCCAAAGCAGGAGCTTTCAAAGAGGGCATGTATCTGTGGGATACACCTCTCTCGTTGAACCAGACTCCAAGCTTGCCTATATGGTTCAGTGGGAAAGGGACCTGAATCTTACCTTTGATATGATTGAATGGCAAGATATCACCTTTAACCTATCCAAAATATCAATCAATACCACTCTTATAGAGGCTAACTACAAAACACTCCTACGATGGTATTTGGTCCCGACCAGGATAGTTAAAATGCATCCTTCCACCTCGCCGAATTGTTTTCGGCGATGCGGCCAGTTGGGGACAATGTATCATATTTGGTGGAAATGCCCCCTTGTTACTAGATTCTGGATAAGGATATTCAACTTCATAAACTCAATAACGGGGGTAAATATCCGTAGATCTCCAGAAGCCGCTCTTTTTCACAAACTACCATATCAGCTACCCAAAAAATCAATAAAATTGATCACATATATACTGCTGGCGGCGAGAATCACAATTGCTAGGCATTGGAGACAGTCGATCATTCCCCTAGATCACATTAAAAGTAAACTTAATTGGATCATGATTAATGACAAGCTCACCCATATACTCTGTAATAGCTCCAACAAATTTAATAAGACATGGGACCCATGGATCAGCTATAACTCAACTCCATAAGAAACTCCATAAGGAACTCCAGGATGATCCTCTCTTCCTCTCTCTTCTTTCTTTTATCCGTTCTGATTCCTTTCTGTTCTTGGTATTTACAGGTAAAATACTTTTGATAGTCTATGGGGCCTCACACTATAGAGAGCACTAAGATGGTCTCAGGGACATTCACCCAGGCTACTCAGTGGCTTCATCATTATCCTTTCCCACTTTTTTTTTCTCTAACTTAAACCAATATTCGGGTTCTCCATCACTCACTAAACGTGATGGCATTCTTGATCGTTGATGGGAAGTACCTCTTCAGCCCCACTAGCACTTAGTTGTTGTTTGGCCTTTTGTTTTGGATGTAAGGAAAAAAGTTGAATATATGTTATGGCCGTATTTTCAATGTTTTTTATGCTATTATGTTGACGACCTGAGAGTTGATTGTGCTGCACTATTGTGTCTGTTCATGCCAAACTGTTTTTTTTTCAATGAAAATATTGAAATATACAAAAAAAGTGTTCATTTGTATCCAAACACATTCCAAGTGTGTTCCACCAACTGAAAAGGCTGTGCACTGTTCCCAGTAAAACCACAACACATCAATCCAAATGAAGATAAAATTAGCCTCTTACCAAATCACGAGGATCTCTAATTTATAGGAGATCATTACTCGCACAAGGTAAGTAGGTGCCTGATGTCTCGACCTGTGGATGTCTGCCGACTCCCTTGATGGATGGATCAGACATCCTGCAGTTCAGCGTCCCCACACAGCAAACTCCAGACTCGATCTCCGCCCTCAATGGATCAGACAGCTTGCTGTTCAGCATATCTCATACAGGATTAGCTCTCCACCTTCATCAGGTGTATAATTTGGATTAGGAACACAGAAAATAGGCTCATGGCATAGTATGTAAAAACAGGGGGATTTATTAGGCTAAAATATGCACTTACAGCAAAGATAAAATATCAAGCAGTATGGGGCGTGGCCGGATGTAGAAGAGGAAGGACGTGCAGAGACTGAGCTCCGCTCCTGCAATCATCCTGTCGGTTATTACCAGGCTAAAAATCCCATATACTTACCTTCTCACTGTCATCCTGGGGTCTAGAAGGTCACACGGCACTCCGCGGGCTCCTCCACTGTCTCCAGGCAAGCTCCGATCCTCTGCCACGAATACCGCCCGCTCCACAGCGGCCATCTTGCCCACAAGGCTGCCCATTTCCACAATGTCAGTCAGCACTCAAACTACCCAGGCATCAGAGTCATCCTCTCATGCTGACATCCTGGCTGCCATAAAAACAGGCAATGTCTCTGTCATGGTGAAAATTGACCATCTGGTGACGGATGTCAGCCTAATCCACCATGACATGGACAAATTTAGGTCCCGCTTTGCTGAGGCGGAGGGCCGCATCTCCCAACTAAAAGACAATACTCAGTCTGACTCACGAGATATCCGGGCACTACAGATTCAAGTCAAGGCCCTGCAATAAAAAGCCATAGACACTGAGAACCGGCTCAGGAGGAATAACGTTCATATCCTGGGCCTCCCTGAACGAACGGAGGGGTCCAGGCCTGGGGAATTTGCAGAGTCCTTCCTTACCACGCTACTAGATTTTCCGGACATGCCACCCACCTTCGTCATGGAAAGGGTACACAGAGTTCCCCCCACCCCTCCAATCCTTGGAAATCCACCGCAACCTTTAATTCTAAAACTGCTGAACTACAGGGACAGGGATCAAGTTCTAGTGGCCTCTAGAAGCAAGCAAGACCTCCGCTTCAATAATGCAAAGATCCTTCTCTTCCCCGATTATTCTCCAGAGGTACAACAGAGACACCGCTCCTTCACAGAAGTGAGACGCCGCATGAGAGATAAAAACATGAAATTCAGCTTGCTCTACACTAGCAAACTCTGTGTGATAGACAGGGACCGCACACGTTTCTTTGAAGAACCGGAGGCCGCATTAACCTGACTGGGTGCCCGCTGATGATCCTCCTAGTACGGCGAGTATGAGACCCACTAGTTCCCCCATGTTTCAGTTGTACCCCCAATCCCCATGATTTCTTCATGATTCCGGTTCATTTACGTTGTTTCATCTTAATGACCCCGGAACTTTTACCCCCCCATTTGGTCCGGATCAGAGATCCGCAGATGCCATATGTTTATCCCATTCCTGCATTTGTTCCCATGTTGGGAGCAATGACTGTTTAAACACCAAGCCTGAGTCACAGGCCCTGGGTTTTGGAACTTACCTGACCCCCCCTATTCCCAAGACAGCCCCCCCCCCTACTAAACCTTCCCATCCCACAGCATAGTGGATGGTGGAACTTTGAACCTCCGGAACATTGAGCACTACATCCACCTCTGAACTTCTGCTCTACACCCCTCGCTAGCCCAATTTGCGAGTTGTGTTGGGGTGTGATGGACGTTATGCCACACAGTGCCTAGACTGGTTTGCCCTGTGGAGACCCGAGTTCGGGCCTATTTACAAATACCAAAGTTTTTGTTTTTGAGCATAAACTATTCCCATTCCCTTCCCCTGTGTTGTGAAGGTGATGGGATATAGTAGGATAAGCACCTGGTGCTTGGGTTGTTCATATTTGCTATATGTATTAGTTTTATTATTTTCAAGTGCTAGCATGTGCAGATGCGTTATAACTGAGATTTTGCTGCCTCTATACTCGGATACACCCTCCCCAATATCCTGCTCTAACGTTGCAGTTTCTGCCTCATGGCTAAACAGATAGCTGACTCCTTTACCGTTCTCTCATGGAATGTTAGAGGCCTTAACTACATATTCAAAAGAGCCCTCTTATTCCAATATCTCAAATCTAGCTCTCTCCAACTCATCCTTTTACAAGAGACCCATCTTATGGGCAGCAAAATCCTAACGCTAAAAAAAACATGGGTACAACAGCTATCCATGCCACCTACTCCACATATGCAAGAGGTGATACAATTCTCATACACAAAAAACTTTCCATGTGTAATAGAAGAGATCTGTACAGACCCCCAGGGAAAATTTACTCTGGTGGTCTTTACACTCTGGGCTCAAAGATATATTGTTGTGAATACTTATATACCCCCATCATTTTCACCTGCAGTATTATATGCTATTCTGGAGAGGATCACCCCCTTTTGTCCTGGGAAGATACTGATTATGGGAGATTTCAACGCCACCATGTCACCTGACTTAGACAGACCCACCCACCCCTCTAAAAACCACTCCATGGAACTGTCCATCTGGGCTCAGGCAATGGGCCTGGCATAAATTTGGAGATGGAAGCACCCCACCACTAGGTCCTACTCTTGCTTCTCAGCCTCTCATAAAACAGCCTCGCGCATTGACCTGGCTTTCTCCAACCCATCGCTTATGTGTTATGTGTGGCAGATGTGTTGGATTCGTCTTACCTAACTAGTGGTTTGTCGGATCATAGCCCCCTGGCGGTGGTGTTCCGCTCTCCTGCCTCTCGTAGCATGGCATTGTGGTATCTGGGTCCCCACTGGGTCTCCCGTTCAGACCTTGCAGATAAATTACCGACTTTACTGACAGAATTCTGGGACTGGAAGGTGGGGTCCTCCTCTCCAGAAATGACATGGGACGCTTTTAAAGCATATACGGGGGGGCAATACATTTCCTCCATTGCTTTTATAAAAAAGCAGCAGTCGCTTGCGACCATCTCCTTGCAACAGTCGGTATCAGATCATACGACTACATATAATTCAGATCCCACCTCCGAACATTTTGATCTCTTGATGGCGACTCAAAGAGACTTACACTTTCACATGACAGAGATCACTAAACTAGAGTCCTATGGGAACAGGCAGAGACACTTTGAACAGGGTGACAAAAACGGCCGTTTTTTAGCCATGATAGCTCAACATGACCAGCCACTCACACTCATATCTACATTAACTACTCCTACAGGTGAGAAGGTGTCTTCCCCACCTGATATACTAAATACATTCAACAAAGGCTATGAAACGCTATATACCTATGCTCTGCCCTCCGATTTCCAGCCTGAGGAGCTACGGGACCTTCTGGACCCCTTGGCGCTTGGCTGGCTTTCGGACACTGAACGAGAGACTTTGATACAGCCCTTCACGGCCTTGGAAGTACTACATGCAATTCAATCCTTCGCCTCGGGGAAGGCTCCGGGTCCTGACTGGCTGCCCATAGACTTTTATAAGACACACGGGAACTGTTGGCACCCCGGCAGAAGGGAGGTTACCAAGTTCCATGTATCACGCTTACCTAACCTTGATATATAAATCTCTGAAAGACCCTACCTCCTGCTCTTCTTACAGACCAATAGCGTTGCTGAATAACAACTTTAAAATATTAACAAAACTTCTTGCCATTAGACTGTACCCCATGTTACCATCAGTGATAGACTCCGACCAAACCGGTTTCATGCCTCGCAGAGCCACTGATGTTAACCTCCACAGGTTATTCACTAATATACATACCCATCACATTAATGAAGGAACACTTACTGTGGCCTCTTTAGACATAGAAAAAGCTTTCGACACAGTTGAGTGGCCTTTCTTGTGGAAACATTGCGCAGAATGGGGTTCCCTTTGATTTTTATTGAGTGGCTCCGGGTGATTTACAAGTGTCCCACTTCCTCGGTGAGTCTGGGGGGTCGACTGTTCGATCCCTTCAGGCTCTTCAGGGGAACTAGGCAGGGCTGCCCTCTCTCACCGGCATTATTCGCAATAGCCATTGAACCAGTTGCTGAGGCGCTACGCACCTCCCCCCACATTAAGGGTCTACGCATCAGTTTGCTGGAGGAGAGGGTAGCCCTCACTGCATGCTGATGACATGCTGCTTTTCCTTGGTGATGCAGGCTCTTCACTGCAGGGAGCTCTATCTGTTCTAAGCACCTTCACGACTGTCACTGGGTTTTGCGTCAACTGGACTAAATCCCTACTGTTCCTAATTGACAAGGCAGCTAGGGCAACGGCCCCCCAGACACCCCCCTCCAATGGGTAGATACTTTCAAATATCTGGTTGTAAACATCTCCTCCCAAGCTACAGATTACATCCCCCTTAATTTAGACCCAGTTATCCTAGAACTAAAGACCAAACTTAAGTCATGGGGTAATCTGCCATTGTCCCTGTGGGGTAGAGTAAACCTTTTCAAAATGAAAATCATCCCTAAACTCACTTACCTTTTTCGACATTCCCTGCAATGGATATCCAAACTCTTTTTTAAGAAACTCAATCAATTATTTTCCTCATTCCTTTGGGGCCCCTCACCACCCAGATACAGATTGACCACTTTGATGAGACCAAGGACGCAAAGCGCTATGGCATTCCCTGACTACAAATATTTTCTAGCCACACAGTTGGTAACTGCTGTCTGGTGGCTGGACCCTGATGGAACAAATTCCTGTACAGTGCTAGAGGCGGCAGTGGTGGGATCACTAGAGGCGCCTAAATTCCTGATATATAGGGGACCTTGTGCCCCTTATTCTCTGACTCCCTCTATGCGCACCACCCTGCGGGCTTGGCAAGTGGGTCTGATGATAGAAAAATACAGAAATAACGAAGTTTCACCAAATGCCCCATTTGACTAAACCCTAACCACCCCCATTTATACAAACTGCCAGACCCATATGCTTGGACCAAATATGACGTTAAAGTCATATCACAGATAGTGTCACAGAATACCTTGGTCCCCTTAACGCATCTCACCTCAGTCAACAAAATTACACAACATTACATATTTCTCTATCTACAACTATCTCATGCCTTTGCAGCGCAATTCCCGCTTTCCTCCTGCACTGTGGTCCAGTCAGGGTTGGAGAAGACACTCAGATCTAGATGTGCTGAAAAGCCTACCTCACGCTTATATGAATACCTACTATATGTGTCTCTCCCACCCTTGGAAAAGCTCTGGTCCTGCTGGCTACGAGACATTCCTACACTGGACAACGATGATTGGGATGATATCTGGGACTTTCCATTTAGCTCCCTGGTTACCTTATGAAACACGCCACATCGACTCCACAAGATGAAACTTGAGCATTCCGCAGAATGCTGGAGATGCAACACCTCACCAGGTGACTTCTCACTTCTGGCACTGCCCCAAGATTGGGCAATACTGGACAGAGGTACTAGATTTGATTAATCTGGTCACCTCGGTCACACTGCCGATAAGAATGGATATATGCTTACTTGGGCTCATAGAAACAATTATACCGACTGTTGCCAAAAGGACTCTGATTGGGCTGTTGCTTTTCTATGCCCGGAAAAACATTGCTATGCATTGGAAAGAAACCTTCTGCGCCATCCTTGAGTCAATGGAAACGCCTGGTTAATGAAAGCCTTCAATTATGCAAAGATTACCTATAGTAATAGAGGGTGCCCCATGAAGTATGACAAAATATGGCGTAAATGGCTAGCTGAGCCAACTACAGCCTAACAGATCAGAGGGAGCAAGAGTTATAATGTATCTTTATATCGCAAATACACGTATAGCCTTTTTTGATTGATGGGGCGGACACTGCGACAGACTGCAAATAGTAATTCCAGATAGCTGAAGAGCGAACCAATATTCCAGATCTCCTCTGATATCTCACTCAACATAAATCTGTAATAATGTTATGTAAGACCACATGGTGGTCCACAAATGTACTGCTATGCACTGAACTGTTCATGTGTTTTTTGTTTGTTTGTCTTTTTTAAAATACAATAAAAAGAACATCACAGATCTCAACTCACTCTAACGCGTTTCTCCTTAACAGACTACGTCTGGGAATGGAGGCTACGTAGCCTGTTAAGGGGAAACGCGTTGGAAGGAGATGAGAGCTGTGATGTGGTTGCGATCCAGATCTGTTGGTGAATCCCAAGCTGGATCATCCTCTCTCTACTGCTTGATATTTTATCTTTGCTCTAAGTGCATATTTTAGCCTAATAAATCCCCCTGTTTTTACATACTATGCAATGAGCCTATTTTCTGTGTTCCTAATCCCAATTATACACTTGATGGAAGTGGAGAGCTAATCCTGTATGAGGTATGCTGAACAACAAGCTGTCTGATCCATTAAGGGTGGAGGTCGAGTCTGGAGTTTGCTGTGTGGGGACGCTGGACTGCAGGGTGTCTGATGCATCCATCAAGGGATTCGGGAGTAAAGTTGCCACCTCATACCTTTAAACCCGAACACCTTTGAATTACACAGGTTCTGAGGCTAATTTAATGCAAATAAGGCACCAAGTGAGTTTAAATTACCACCTTAATCAGCTACAGAACCTGTGTAATTAATATATGTTCCGGATTAAAGGGATGAGGTGGCAACCCTAGTCGGGAGACATCCACAGGGTGACACAGTGCACATCCTATTCAGTTGGTGGAACACACTTTTTTTGAACTGTTTCATTCCATTTTTTATGTTGGTTAGGCAAGAATCACATTTTGATACACTGTGTGTTAAGTAACATTAATTGTTGGATCAGAGTTTTTCTTCACTGAAGAGACAGCGCAGTCTTTTTTATTTTTTCACCTATATCTCCTGCATTGCAATGCTGTCTGGCAGGGATATAAGAATTTTAGGACTGTCTGAACATGATTGCAAATATTTTGTCAGTTTACAGCCCACTTCTACTTTTTCTTCTTAAATAAAATATAAATTGCCCAGCAGCAATTAAAGTAAAAGAGACCAGAGGCGAGAGGAAATCTTTTAACAGTGACACCTGTTCTGGTGACAACTATCTAAAAGGTGTTTTTTTCTCTCTTACTTCCTATTGTGTGTCTGAGACAAAAAGTGAAGGGAAATCACCCCAATGGGATAGAGAAATACAGAAATTAAAGAAGAAAAACTCAAAAGCAAGAAAGAGAAAAACAGAACAGCCAAAGCAATTGATGAATCTGTCCAAATAGCTTTAATGGTTTTAAATGGAATAACAGTATCATATAAAACAGCCAATGCGTTTAAGTGATTAAACCATTCCCCCCTCCCTCCCCCCCACCATCAGGCTTCGACAGAAATTAAATGGACCCAATAGGGGAAAATTGCAGAACAGATAAATATTAAATCTAGCAATTTGCAGAACAGATCCATATTAGATCTCGCTACTGGAGGGAGCCCTGTTTTATTTGAGTATACTTTTCTCATCCCTTACTATACTTTTCTCATGCCTATTTGGAAAGAAAAAATAATGACAGGGGTCCTAACTATTCCCTAATAAATAAATGTGGGTAGCACAGTGGTTAGTACTTCTGCCTGGTAGCACTAGGGTCATCAGTTCAAATCCCAACCACGACACTACCTGCCTGAAGTCTGCAAGTTCTCCCTGTGCTTGTGTGTTTCCTTTGGGTACTCCAGTTTCCTCTCACACTACAAAAGACATGCTGATAGGTTAATTGGATCCTGTCTAAATTGGCCCAAGTATGTGTACCAGATATATGAATGTGAGTTAGGGAGCTTAGATTGTAAGCTCCTT
This sequence comes from Lithobates clamitans, assembly GCA_037952925.1. Classification (NCBI taxonomy): domain Eukaryota; kingdom Metazoa; phylum Chordata; class Amphibia; order Anura; family Ranidae; genus Lithobates; species Lithobates clamitans. Next base: position 295,914 of record JBBGZY010001622.1, on the reverse strand, counting down.
GAGAGCAGGGACTTATGTGAAAATACACTATTTATAAAGTGGTGCATAAATTGATGGTGCTATATAAGTATAAATAATAATGATATATATTTTAAAATAAAGCTAACAAGACAAAGAATATGGATAAAAGAGTAAGTAGAGCAAGAAGAATACGAATATACTATATATACACAGTATCTCACAAAAGTGAGTACACCCCTCACATTTTTGTAAATATTTTATTATACCTTTTCATGTGACAACACTGAAGAAATTACACTTTGCTACAATGTATAGTAGTGAGTGTACAGCTTGTATAACAGTGTAAATTTGCTGGCCCTTCAAAATAACTCAACACACAGACATTAATGTCTAAATCGCTGGCAACAAAAGTGAGTACACCCCTAAGTGAAAATGTCCAAATTGGGCCCAAAGTGCCAATATTTTGTGTGGCCACCATTATTTTCCAGCACTGCCTTAACTCTCTTAGGTATGGAGTTGACCAGAGCTTCACAGGTTGCCACTGGAGTCCTCTTCCACTTCTCCATAATGACATCACGAAGCTGGTGGATGTTAGAGAATTTGCGCTCCTCCACCTTCCGTTTGAGGATGCCCCACAGATGCTCAATAGGGTTTAGGTCTGGAGACATGCTTGGCCAGTCCATCACCAGAGGTCATCTTGCAGGTATGTTTGGGGTCGTTATGTTGGAATACTGCCTTGCGGCCCAGTCTCCGAAGGGAGGGGATCATGCTCTGCTTCTGTATGTCACTGTACATGTTGGCATTCATGGTTCCCTCAGAGAACTGTAGCTCCCCAGTGCCGGCAGCACTCACGCAGCCCCAGACCATGACACTCCCACCACCATGCTTGACTGTAGGCAAGACACACTTGCCTTTGTACTCCTCACCTGGTTGCCACCACACACGCTTGACACCATCTGAACCAAATAAATTTATCTTGGTCTCATCAGACCATAGGACATGGTTCCAGTAATCCATGTCCTTAGTCTTCTTGTCTTCAGCAAACTGTTTGTGGGCTTTCTTGTACATCATCTTTAGAAGAGGCTTCCTTCTGGGACGACAGCCATGCAGACCAATTTGATGCAGTGTGCAGCGCATGGTCTGAGCACTGACAGGCTGACCCCCCACCTTTCAACCTCTGCAGCAATGCTGGCAGCACTTATACTTCTATTTCCCAAAGACAACCTCTGGATATGACGCTAAGCATGTGCACTCAACTTCATTGGTCGACCATGTCCTATTAAACCGCTGTATGGTCTTGGCCACTGTGTTGCAGCTCAGTTTTAGGATCTTGGCAATCTTCTTATAGCCTAGGCCATCTTTATGTAGAGCAACAATTCTTTTTTTCAGATCCTCGGAGAGTTCTTTGCCATGAGGTGCCATGTTGAACTTCCAGTGACCAGTATGAGAGAGTGAGAGTGATAACACCAAATTTAACACACCTGCTCCCCATTCACACCGTAGACCTTGTAATATTAACGAACCACATGACACTGGGGTGGGAAAATGGCTAATTGGGCCCAATTTGGACATTTTCACTTAGGGGTGTACTCACTTTTGTTGCCAGCGGATTAGACATTAATGGTTGTGTGTTGAGTTATTTTGAGGAGACAGCAAATTTACACTGTTATACAAGCTGTACACTTACTACTTTACATTGTAGCAAAGTGTAATTGTTGTCACATGAACAGATAAAATGTCATTTTTACAAAAATGTGAGGGGAGCACTCACTTTTGTGATATATATATATATTTATATATATATATATATATATATATATATATATATATATATATATATATATATATATATAGCACTAACTCACGGTGGAGCTGCTGGTTTAAGGGGGTCTGTTACCTTCACTCTGCTTCCCTCTGTTTCACCGGCACCGGGTCTAGGGTTCCGTTGAGTTTACTCCTGGACAACATACGCACCAACAATGGAGTACGTTTTTAATGCTTTATTCAACAAATGACTTAGGAGGTAGCAGGAAAGAGGTAGAAAGGAAACTTGCAGAAGAAACTCAAATATTCTCTGGTAGGGTTCTCTTGACAAAAATTGTCCTGGTAGAATTCAAACACTATTTGAAATGCGCTCCCCTCGTGGGACACACTTCTTGCTCGTCTGGATAGGCCTCTCTCACCGGTCTAGCAGCCAGCACGCAGCACGAATCAAAGTCTCTGCCACAGACTTGTTTGGGAACAAAATCCATACAATTCTCTGCCACAGGATGTATAGGTTTTTCTGTAGTGAAAGTCAGTCACAGTGCTTGAACCTTTAAGCTGAGCCGGCAACACTATGCTGTATAGTTACTTTTGGATACGTCCTCCGACCGAGTCACCAGGCCCCTCTATAGACCAGCACGCTGCGTGATCTCTCCAAGACGGGTCCTCCCCTGGGATCTCCTCGGTTGTCCAGCTTCATCACACAGGAACGACAGCTCAGGACCATTCCTCGGCCGCGGTGGTAGGCTCCAGACAAGCCTCGGGACCCACCCCTGCACCGCTGTATCTTGGGCCTCCCGAACGGAGGACCACGAGGTAGCTCTCTAACGCATACCTGTCGGCCAGGAGGGCCAGCAGGTGGCTGTAAAACGAACCCCAAAATATGGCATCTGTCCCATAAATACCCTCGTCCAGAATGCAATTCGGAGGACCACCTCCACCGAGCGTGTCTCCGGGACAGGGGAGCATCCATACGCTTCAACACGTTGTCTTTCCACCCCTGACCAGTGGCAACAGAGACACCCACCAGTCAGCACAGAAGTACACACAACGTCAGCCAAGCTGGAACAGAGGCGAACTTTAACCTTCCTAACGCACAATTTACTAAATTTACCTAACATGCGGTAGATTGCAAATCTACCAGCGCTACACACACACACATATATATAGAGCCATTTCGTATTCCAAGCTACATATAGCTGTTTCAGACTTTTTGCCCATCATCAGTGCAATGTACGGAAACCATGCCTTCTATGGATAAGTTACTCACCCAATAGAGTGAGCACCCTTTAATTGCTTTAATCCTTTCTCACCATACATAGCTACACTGTCTTGTAGGATAAGGCACAAACTCATTTTATACTAGTTTTGTTATAGAACATATTGCCGTTTAGATCTAAAGCAACATTGTAAAGGAGAGATTATAGATCCACTACAATTCCATCTGCACTCTAAAAGGAAAAATCTCAGACTGCCTTGCAGACTGTGGAAATCTCCATGCTCACTCTTCAGAAAGCAGAGTGCAGCTATCATGAGAAATGATTTGGGAGCTGCTTCCCGGAATCACACTAAATGGTCAGGCTATTTGCGGTCTCCTCTCCCTACTGCAGAGTTATTAGGTGCTTCTCTTCTCTTTATGACTTTCAAATGGACAGAAATTGTGTTTCAGGAATGTCCAGTTCACAACATCTTCCAAGCAAGTCGGAGACATAATTTCTTGCAAAAGGCCCAGGAATAAATGTAAGCTGAAGGTTCCCTTCACTGGTATATCAGGCTGTCATTGAGAAAAGATCACCTTGGCCAGTTGCTTAATGATCTACTTGGGTAGGTATGAAAATGTGTGACCATCGTTCTTCCTGACTACTACTGAATGGATAAGAAAGGCTGCATAATATAATACTTTGTGTACATGAGGGAGAAAGAAAAAGGGATTGAAAGGAAAAATGGAGAGAGGAAAGAAATGAAAGCATGGAGGGAGACTTGGGGGAGGAAGGAAGGAAAGGAGGAAAGGAGGAAAGAAAGAAGGAAAGAAGGAAAGAAGGAAAGAAGGAAAGAAGGAAAGAAGGAAAGAAGGAAAGAAGGAAAGAAGGAAAGAAAGAAAGAAAGAAAGAAAGAAAGAAAGAAAGAAAGAAAGAAAGAAAGAAAGAAAGAAAGAAAGAAAGATAAAAGGGAGGAAGAAGATAAAAGGGAAGAGGAGGGAGGAAGGAATGAAGGTAAAAAGGAAGGAAAGGAGGGACTGAGGTAGGGAAGAGGAAAGAAAAAAGGAAGGAAGGAACAGAAAGAGAAAAGAGAAAAAAAGAAAGAGGAAGGAAATGAGGTAAGAGAGAAAGGAAAGAAGGAAGAAGGAAAGGAATTAAGAGAGAAAGGAGGAAAGGAATGAAGAGAGAAAGGAAAGAAGGAAGGAAAGGAATGAAGAGAGAAAGGAAGGAGGAAAGGAATGAAGAGAATAACGAAGGAAGGGGGAAAGAATGAAGTGAGAAAAGAAAGAAGGAAGGAAGGGGGAAATTAATAAAGAGAGAAAGGAAGAAGGAAGGAAGGAGGAAAGGAATGAAGAGAGAAAGGAAAGAATGATGGAAGGATGGAGGAAAGGAATGAAGAGAAAAAGGAAAGAAAGGGAAAAAAAAGAAAAGGAAAAAAGAAGAGGGGAAGAAAGGAAAGAAGAAAGGAAGGAAGAGAAAATAATAAAGTAGTAAAGAGGGAGAGAGAAAAGGGTGAGACAGGGATGGTGAGAAGGATACAGAAAGGGAAAGACTAGAAGAAAGTGGGGATAAAGAGCAAAATAAAACAAGATGAGGATGTAAGATGGAGAAGAAGATAAAATTGGGAAAGGGAATGGACAGGCAGAAAGAAAAGAGAGAGAGAAAGAAAATATAAAAGAAAAGAGAGGGGGTATACAGAGGAGGAGAGGAAGAGGTATAGTCACAGGAATAAAGGGAGGACAAGGAGGGGTTGAAGGAGTGAAAGGAGAGAGGAGGGAGAGAGGAGGGAGAGGAGAGAAATGGAAAGAGAGAGAGAGAAGAGGAGGGGAAGATCGGCTGTGCAGATTGTGTCAGTCTTGCTGCATGGACCGTGTTGGGGATTTAAAGCACTGCGGAGTACTAGACTGCAATCTGACAAATTCTAAATAAGCTGCTTGAAGAAATAAGCAATCACAAGCGGGGGGTGTGGATCTTTTATATCACTAAGTCCTAAATAAACTGAACGTATTCAATTCTTATTGTCGTATTAATAGTGCATTGCATGCAGGAGCTCTGCAGTCTACTGAATGCAGACAAGCACAGTCAACCTGCAGATTTATATTTGCTGATGAACTACAAGGCCTAGCATAACCTGTCAGCCTTTTCCTGTTCTCCGGAACACTCTTCAAACAACAATAATCTAGCAGGCTCCTGAGGTCTTACACTATGTTCCTTCATGTGATTTTCTGGGTGGTTACATTTTTGATCTAAACTGCTTTTTGAAACTATCAAATTATTTCACATGAAGAGGATAATGTCTATGATTGTCACCTTACAAATTATTTTATTCCCGAATGACAAAGTTTCCACATGGTCAATGGATGAATGACACTTGAATCTTGGTTCCAGTTTTAACCACCAGAATAATATATAGAATGTAACATAACACAAGGCTGATTGCAATCATTTACGGCTACATGGCTCATTTCCTGTGGGTCACCCCTTACATGAATCAGCAGGGCACATCTAGTATTTTGGGGTGTGTAATGATAGGGGGCACTGTGAACAGTGTAACTTAATAAATTATACTAAATATTATGCATATACGAATAAAGTGCATAGTGCTTAACTAAATAATATAGCAATTGATGATTAATAGATAATCCAGTGCTGGAATAACAGTGATTCAGATATTTCATCAAAAACAAAGTCCATAAATCTTTTGTGATGCAATTTCAATCTTTACACCATCACGAATGGCAGACTTCATGAAAAACACCCGGTGGATGTGAGTGAAATTCCTACATGAAAAACACCCAGTGAATGTGAGTAAAATTCCTACTCACCAGACCACCATGACCTCTTTAACTAAAAAGAAGGTCAGAAGGGGCTTTTTGGTCTTACTATCATATCAGAGGAGATGTGGCTGGAATCTTGCTAATAATTAGTAGGTACCTTTCCTCGGCACTGGAGGTTTAAAGCATGTATCACCAGGCAAATGGAAGGTACAGCCGTCCTGCTCGCGCTGTGTTGATCGGAGTGCATTCCACCACCGTGGTGGGACAGAAACCGGAAGTGGCCGAAAGTGACGTGACCAGGATGCCCTCGACGTACATTTCGTCTTCACAGCGTCATCACGCTTCCTGATGACGTTGTGAAGACAAAAAACGTACGTTGAGGAGCATCCCTGTTCACCCAGGTGTGTTAGAACAACGAATGAATATTCGCTTTCCTAACACTGAACCGCCTCTCCGCCAATCAGGTGCTCGGATCTGTTACCCGTCACCTGCTTGGCTGAAACGACAGGCGCTGTGATTGGACGACTATCAGGAGGAGAGGACAAGAAGAGACGCATGGAGGACACCGCTCGCCGCCGTCACCCGCTGCCCCACCGAGAAATGGTAAGTGCCAGGCAGACGGCTGGCCAGCGCGCAATGGGATCACAGTGGAGGCATTTGATGGCACAGTGGCAGCATTTGATGGCACAGTGGCTGCGTTTGATGGGCACAGTGGCTGCGTTTGATGGGCACAGTGGCTGCGTTTGATGGGCACAGTGGCTGCGTTTGATGGGCACAGTGGCTACATTTCATGGGCACAGTGGCTGCGTTTGATGGCACAGTGGCTGCGTTTGATGGGCACAGTGGCTGCATTTGATGGGCACAGTGGCTGCAATTGATGGGCACAGTGGCTGCATTTGATGAGCACAGTGAGGCTGCAATTGATAGGGTTTTTTTCTGAATTTTTCAGTTTGTTTGTGCCCCCCCCCAAAAAAAATTTAAGCACCAGCCGCCACTGGTGGTCACTCTCACCACCAGGAGGCCAGGAGGGAATTTCCTTTCCTCAATCACCACCTGCTCCTGAGCCAGTTTGGTTTGCTCAAGTAATCACATTTACTCTTCTTCCCAAATAAGGCTGAACATACAGTATGACATTATTTACTCTCCCAGACTTAGACACAGTAGAGGCATTAGGAGGCTTTTCTTTGAACTTTACTTAAATTGTATAACAATTACAAACTTGTCCGTTCAGTAAAGTTGCATTTCATTATATATGGCAAAGACAGTCTCCAAACATTGGAATAGCAATGCATAGCACAGAATGGTCCACATTTTAGAGGGGAAATACCTGCCTATACACTTACTCCCTTTTGTGTCTCTGGGGACAGGAAGTGCAGAGAAATCTCCCTGTTGGGATGCATGTAGCAATAAAAACCTGAAAGAAGACTAATACCTTGCCACTTTGCCCAAAACAACAAAAATAAGTTCTGGCTGGAGGTACAGTCTAAAGTTGGTCTTTAGTAAACTAAAAAAAATCCCTCCTCCTCATATAGTCCAAGTAGGGTGTACTCACACTGGGCACAATTCAACTAAATCTTGCCTAAGTGTTCCAGCCCCCCCCCCCCCTGCTGGTCTGCACTTATGCTGGGGTATAAGCAAGTGTTTCCAGGAACACATGAGACGGCCAAAGACGAAACAAAATTCGAACAATTCAGCTGTCCAAATTTGGATTCATTTATGGAAAGGCTGGTTGTACTGAAGCCAGTCGATAGACCTAAGGGTATAGTTACCAGTAGTGATCATTGTATTTTGACAGCAGGGAAACCGATTCGATTGTGTGTACGAGGCTTGAGTGTAGCCATCCACAGACAGGAAGTGTGACATGCACAGGATTACCAGGTAAAAAGTAATGGAATAAAGCCTTCAAAAAGAAAACCAATGCAGCCAGCACATCTAAGGACTGCTAAATGGCAAGGTATTAAATTATGTATTTTTGTTTTTTAAATCTGGACAGCCTTCTTCCATCTCAGGGAGATATCTGCCAGCCCCAATGAAATGTTTGTTGAGTTTTGTCCCTTTAAATGTAAATGAAAGGAAAAATATTTTCTCTGTGATAAAACCTGCACTAAGGCTTTTTAAAGAAAGTAATTCCATTCTAACCAGGAGAAAAAAAGAAGCTTTCAGATACCATAAACTTTAGAAGTGCCATTTAGTCCATCCTTTAACGTTGTTATCGTCTCGGGTTTGAAGTAAATGTCTCCCTCTGTAAATCTCTTTTACTAGGTGACTAAAACCTGAGCGGAGGCATTCCCAAGTCTGTACAGAAGCCAACCTGACATTTACGGTCTCGCGCAGGCTGTTGATGCCCATAAACCCAGTACTGCCAGGGGGTGTATACGGAACGACAGATGTTTATTACCGGAGAGAGAAGGTAGGCACTGTGGGGCAGTGCTGTGACGTGGGCAGTCGCTTCCAAAACTCAGGCATGCTGCGGTCTCAGCTTGCATCCTGTATTCACTACAGCTGCACTCCAGGCAGATGCAAAAACACCAATTAATTTAGTTATGTGTTCATTAAAAAATCAAGCACCTAATATATACCTGAATTTGTCCTTTTATCAGTTTCCTGAAATGCCCTGTACAGCAACACTCAATCTGGGAGGAGGATTAGTACTCAGCCAATCAGGCTTTTCTGTAGTGCTCATGCGCTATCTGGAGGCGCAGAGTAATGACCCATGAGGGTGTTTCTCTCAATTCATTATCCAGTCAGCAGGCTGGGATATTGTTCTTGACTAAGTCCATGACTACTGTAGTGGAGGTCAAGAGCCTGGCAGGGATGTCTAGATCCCAGATAGCAAGTAATTGAGCTGCAAGTTTGAAAATGACTTGCTAAGCTCTTGCTAGACTTGCCAGACTTCACAAGTTTGTTGCACAATTGCAGCAAGTCTGCATTGCATGACTCCAGATCAACTTTCTTTGCAAACATTCTGCAGTTATGTTGTGTAATAGTCATCCCACCACAGGGGTCACTGTGGCTAAAATTTCATCATTGCTCCCTGCTGTGTGTAAGGTTTTTCTCTAATTGGTGCTGGGGCGTGGTGTGCAGAGAGGTGAGTGGTAACCATGAGATCTGATATGGAGTTCGGAGAGGTAGATATCAAGGAGTGACCAACCCTAATATCCCATTGGTGGAGCACAATTTGGAATGTTTTATTTTCTCTTGTTTATATGCTAGCAGCTCACCTTAAACAAAGACCACAACAGGTCTAGTGGCGCTTTTAGGAGAGGAGAGTGGAGTGGAATGTAATTTTCCATAAAGGATCCATATATTAAAGCCTCGTCAGACAAGCTGTGGATTTCAATGCAGGCGAGGAGTGGAACGTGAACTGCCAATAAGGATTTGTATACCAAGACCTGTTGTGGACTTTGTTTAAGGGGAGCTGCTAGGGCACACTCCTGGTGGATGCCTGGATAGTGGGAACTGGTTTTAGAGCACGTGATCTTCACATCTCATTACTTTTTGATGCACATGCACTTTATTATTTGGGACTTATTTTATTGTTTTTTTATGTAAAATCAGATGAATACCTACTTTTGAATCAAGCACCTTTTATCATTGTTTCACATTATCGCATATTGTATTTCTTTGTTTTTTTGATAAATTAGGGATAGTCATTTATGCATATTTGTCCTTTTGCTGTTTAGCTTCTTGAGTTAGTGCACTTTATCCCTGTTTCACATTCTATAGCATACTACTGCAACTTTGTTGTGGGTTTTTTTTTTGTTTTTTGTATCATTTTTATTGTTTTTGATAATGTTCTTTTTCATATTATTATAAATGTTCTTTTTTATGTTTTGTTAAATGTTCACCCTAATAAAAAGTGTATCCCTGTTTCACATATTATAGCATACTACTGCAATTTTTTGTGGGTTTTTGTTTTTGTTTTTGTTTTTTTGTATCATTTTTATTGTTTTTGATAATGTTCTTTTTCATATTATTATAAATGTTCTTTTTTATGTTTTGTTAAATGTTCACCCTAATAAAAAAAGATGTAATGATGTAATCCAGTGTTATGTATTGATTTTAGTCAAGTATTTTAATGTTTTTTTTATAAAGATCAGTTTTGTCTTATTGCACTATTCAGTGAACTGAGGTACATTTTTTTTTTTTAGGGAAATAGTAAAATATAGGCCAAAAAAGCTGAAATAAAAATATTTCAATGAGAGATTTTTGTTTTTCTTTCTTCAGCCACTTTGGCTTAGATTTTGCAATTTTTCCGACAATTCACCTCCCTTCACTTATTAGTGAATAGACCCAATAAAAACAGACACTTGGACAAACAACAAGAAAAACTAGTGCCAAAGATATTAATGGAAGATTGAGGGAATAAATAAGATTGCTGCCACCTAAGTACAGGTGAATCACCAGCCTAGGAGTGTGTAGCCTATTGCATTAGGGTGCGCACCCCAAAGATCAAACACACATGCGTATGTGTGTGATATATATATACAGACACACACTCTTATAGTAGAGCTGGTACAGTGAAAGAGAAATAGTAGCACTTCGTGAATGGCAGAACTGGTCAGTGGGAGATATTTCCCATCTCCCTGCCTGTACACAGAGCGATAATGCTAATGGGCTTGGGGTGATTAGGGTGTACCCAGGCACACATGGCACACTCCCTGCGCATGCCGATGATCACCAGTTACCGTATATACTCGAGTATAAGCCGCCCCAGGTATAAGCTGAGGCACCTAATTTACCACAAAAAAACTGGGAAAACGTATTGACTTGAGTATAAGCCGAGGGTGAGAAATGGAGCAGCTACTGTAAGTGGAAAAGAGGGTCAACAATGCCCATCTGCAGCTGCTGGGAAACTGAGTGTTCCCCTATCACAGACGAGGACAAGGAATAGGCGCAGCTTTTGTACACTGGAATGGCCGCTGTCTGACTGCATGACACACTGATCAGGTAGGCAGACGGCAGTGACTCGAGTATAAGCCAGGCGGGCACTTTCATCACAAAAAAAATGTGCTGCAAAACTTGTCTTATACACGAGTATATACGGTAATTGGCAAGAAAGAAGCAAGCAGTGCAAATCTATAATCCCACAATCTGGTGATAGTGAACCCACTGCTATTAACCTAATTCCTTACTGTACATACATGAAATACATTCAAACCAACAATCATGTATAATGATAAACTCGGTGTCATTGCATAAAATAATTCATCTATCATACAAAAGAAATTTGTTTCTATGAAACAAACCAAGTGCCAATGCTGTTAAAAAAAAGTGCAAAAGAAAAAACTGTGTGCTTAGTGCAAGAAAATATTATTCATTAGTAAAGTGCATGCATCAAAAATTAATATGTGTTCAAAATATTTGAAGTCCATTTTGCAATCCCAGGAAAAATCTAAGAAAGTTATAATAATCTTGGATTTTAGATGGGATTGCAAAATGGACTGCAAATATTTTGAACGCATATGAATTTTTGATGCATGCACTTTACTAATGAATATTATTTTCTTGCACTAAGCACTTTTTGTTCACTGTGTCAGCACACAGTTTTTTCTTTTGCGTTTTTTTTTTTTTTAACAGCATTTGCACTTTAATTGTTTTGTTTCATAGAAACAAATAATTTTTGTATGATAGATAAATTGTATGCAATGACACAGGGTTTATCATTATGATTGATGGATTGAATGTATTTCACATGTGTACAGTAAGGGATTCGGTTAATAGCAGTGGGTTCACTGTCACCAGATTGTGGGATTATAGATTTGCGCTGCGTGCTCCTTTTTTTTTCTTGCCAAAAATGGAGACTTGCATTAATCTGGCTATAGACTTGCGGGGCTTGTGCTGTAGACTTGTGGGGCTCTTGCTATAGATTTGCGGGGCTCTAGCTATAGATGTGCAAGGCTCTTGCTATAAACTTGAAGGTCTATTGCTGTATTGCTCACCACTGCAACTTTGCTCTTGCTAGAGACTTGCCTCGCAAATTGGAAAAGTGTCAACTAGAACTTGTGCTTCAAGTGCTCTGCAAGTGTACAACTTGCCAGTGAAAGTTTGCAGCAAGTTTGCTCAAAAATTTTGGGGGGGCGCAAACAAACAAAGGTAAAATAAAAAAAAAAAACATCAATTGTAGCCTCACTGTGCCATCAAACGCAGCCACTGTGCCCATCAATTGCCACCACTGTACCATCAATTACAGCCACTGTGCCATCAAACTCAGTCACTGTGCAATTAAACGCAGCCACTTTGCCATATCAAATGCTGCCACTGTGCCATCAAATGCTGCCACTGTACCATATCAAATGCTGCCAGTGTGCCTCCTGCCCGCCGTCTGCATTTAACCTGTTTTGGTGGGACAGCTACTCAATGTCTTCTCCCGTCCTCTCTTCCCATCCTATGCTATGATTGGACACCTGATAGGCATCCAATCAGGTGACGGGTAACAGATCCGAGCAGCTGATTGGAGGAGAGGCGGTTTAGTGTTAGGAAAGCGAATATTCATTAGCTTTTCTAACACAGCTGAGTGACCTACGAGCACCCAGCATGGCGCTCGCAGGTCACCTTTTTTGATGCCTATTGGCTCTAATCAGGTGCTTTAAAAACACCCCCCGCCGCTGTAATTCAGGCGCTGGCGCCCAAAAACGGGCCATGTGCCTGAATAGGGGGTGGCAGCGGCGGCCATAGATAGATTCATGCAATGCATAAATCTATCTATTGGTGCTATAGGAGGTGGCAGGAGAGAGGGGGTGGCGCCCGTGCGCCCTTATGGACACACCGCCACTGATAAACAGTGGGGACGGAAAGCAAATGGCTGTTATATTGCAGCCATTTGCTAAAATCATTTAAGTTCATTTTTTTCCTCATTAATGTACACACAGCACCCCATATTGACAGAAAAACACAGAATTGTTGACATTTTTGCAGATTCATTAAAGAACAAAAACTGAAATATCACATGGTCCTAAGTATTCAGACCCTTTGCTGTGACACTCATATATTTAACTCAGGTGCTGTCCATTTCTTCTGATCATCCTTGAGATGGTTCTACACCTTCATTTGAGTCCAGCTGTGTTTGATTATACTGATTGGACTTGATTAGGAAAGCCACACACCTGTCTATATAAGACCTTACAGCTCACAGTACAAGTCAGAGCAAATGAGAATCATGAGGTCAAAGGAACTGCCTGAAGAGCTCAGAGACAGAATTGTGACAAGGCACAGATCTGGCCAAGGTTACCAAAAAATTTCTGCTGCACTTAAGGTTCCTAAGAGCACAGTGGCCTCTATAGTCCTTAAATGGAAGACGTTTGGGATGACCAGAACCCTTCCTAGAGCTGGCCGTCTGGCCAAACTGAGCTATCGGGGGAGAAGAGCCTTGGTGAGAGAGGTGAATGAATGAATGAATTGTATAGCGCTGCAAATGCGAACTGAATCACCTCAAGGCGCTCGATCTCTCCTGTGTTGTCCAGCTGCTTAGAAGTGGTAGGTCTTGAGTTTCTTCCTGAAGGCCTGATGGTTTTCTTCCATGTGGATGTGAGTAGGTAGAGCATTCCATAACCGTGGTCCTTGGACTGCGAATCTTTGTTCTCCTTTTGTTTTGTAGCAAGTTTTTGAAATAAGGAGGAGGTTTTGGTTTAAAGGTCGGAGACTGCGATTGGGTGTATAGTGCTTTATTTTCTCGCAAAGGTATTGAGGAGCATTTCCTTTTATGCATTTGTGGGTGAGGCAGAGGGTCTTAAAAGTGATTTGATTCTTTACGGTGAGCCAATGTAGGCTCCTCAGGGAAGGGGAGATGGATTCCCAGGGTTTTTTTCCTGTTAACAGTCTTGCTGCCGTGTTTTGGATGAGTTGCAGGCGCGCAAGCTGATATTGGGGTAGTCCTATGTAGAGGGATTTTGCGTAGTCAAGTCTGGAATTGATGATTGTACCTACTACTGCTGCTTTGTCCTCTTCTGGGATGAAGGGGATGAGTCTACGTAGCTGGCGGAGGAGATGGTGAGATTGGCTGACTACTGATCCTATTTGTGCATCCATTGACATTTCTGAGTCAAAAATGACTCCGAGACTCTTGGCTTTGGAGCTTGGATAGATGGTCTGTCCAAAGATGGTGGGTGGTGTCCATGGGGTCTTAGTTTTGAAATTTTGATTTGCGTGTAGGAGAAGAAGCTCTGTTTTTGATCCGTTGAGTTTAAGAGAGCTAGTGGTCATCCAGTCGTCTATCAAAGTGAGGCATTTTTCTAGTTGCTGATGATGGTCTTTTTCTCCGGTGATACAAAGGTAAAGAAGAACCCAAAGATCACTGTGGCTGAGCTACAGAGATGCAGTCGGAAGATGGGAGAAAGTTGTAGATAGAACTTTTTGGCCTTAATTCTAAGTGGTATGTGTGGAGCAAACCAGGCACTGCTCACCACCTGTCCAATACAGTCCCAACAGTTAAGCATGGTGGTGGCAGCATTATGCTGTGGGGGTGTTTTTCAGCTGCAGGGACAGGACGACTGGTTGCAATCGAGGGAAAGATGAATGCAGCCAAGTATAGGGATATCCTGGAAGAAAACCTTCTCCAGAGTGCTAAGGACCTCAGACTGGGCCAAAGGTTTACCTTCCAACAAGACAATGACCCTAAGCACACAGCTAAAATAATGAAGCAGTGGCTTCACAACTCCGTGACTGTTCTTGAATGGCCCAGCCAGAGCCCTGACTTAAACCCAATTGAGCATTTCTGGAGAGACCTAAAAATGGCTGTCCACCAACATTTACCATCCAACCTGACAGAACTGGAGAGGATCTGCAAGTAGGAATGGCAGAGGATCCCCAAATCCAGGTGTGAAAAACTTGTTGCATCTTTCCCAAAAAGACTCATGGCTGTATTAGATCAAAAGGGTGCTTCTACTAAATACTGAGCAAAGGGTCTGAATACATGTGATATTTCAGTTTTTCTTTTTTAATAAATCTGCAAAAATGTCAACAATTCTGTGTTTTTCTGTCAATATGGGGTGCTGTGTGTACATTAATGAGGAAAAAAATGAACTTAAATGAATTTAGCAAATGGCTGCAATATAATAAAGAGTGAAAAATTTAAGGGGGTCTGAATACTTTCCGTCCCCACTGTATACCTATACTATATATTTTGTGACACGGCGAGGCACTGTCACTATGGAAATAGGTTGAAAAAAGTCACAGAGTTTGCATGGGCAGGGATACGGAGCATATATTTTGAGAGAAGAAAATTGCTCTGGCAGCTTTCTCCAGGTTTTGCTATTTCTGGATGGGACTCTGCAGTTTGGGGATTCCTAATGCCGCGTACACACGACCGGACTTTACGGCACACTTCGATCGTGTGTGGGCTCCGGCTGACTTTTTTTTTCCAAAAAGTTCGGCGGACCTAGAAATGAAACATGTTTCAAATCTTTCCGACAGACTCAAGTCTGGTCGAAAAGTCCGCTCGTCTGTATGCTAGTCCGACGGACAAAAACCGACGCTAGGGCAGCTATTGGCTACTGGCTATCAACTTCCTTGTTTTAGTCCGGTCATACGTCATCACGTACGAATCCGTCGGACTTTGGTTGATCGTGTGTAGACAAGTCCGTTCATTCGGAAAATCAGTCGAAAACTCCGCCAGACCTAGTCCGTTGAAAAGTCCATGTGTACGCGGCATAACAGTCTTGGGTGGGATGGAATCTCCAACCCTGTGTCTATGTGTTGTGGACAGCCAGCAGGGTGTGTGGCCAGGTGCACACAGTCTATATAACGATGGGTTGGGGAGAGCAGTAGGGGGTGGAAGGTGGAGTGGAAGCAGTTGCTGCTCTTTGAAGATAGACCCCTGTCAGGAAAACTGCCCGCCCTGTTGGAGACTGTAGCCCGTGGAAGGGGGATTCTATGCCCAGGGACTGGGAAAGGCTAGCCAGCTATTAGAGTCAGAGGGAATTTAGTCTGTTGGGAGCAAGCAGGTATTGCTGACAAGAGAGCCAGGTGGCTCAGTATGTTTTTCATTTATGTGTGCTAAATGAAGTTGAAACCCCTGCATTGGAATCCTGGGTGGACTTGTTTTTCCTTTTAATAAAAGTGGGCTACCAGGCCCTTAATGATAACGCTTGTGTGACATGGACTCACTGCACAAAATAGCATCTACCACTGAGCTAAACTCCCCCAAATATAACTATATATATGTATCTCTATATAGATCTCTCTCTATCTATATCTATACACACACACTATATTGTCAAAAGTATTGGGACGCCAACCTTCACATGAACTTTAATAGCTTAGTCCGTAGGGTTTAATATTGCCTTGGTCCACCCTTTTGCAGCTATAACAGCTTTAACTCTTCTGGGAAGGCTGTCCACAAGATTTAGGAGTGTGCCCATGGGAATGTTTGACCATTTTCCCAGAAGAGCATTTGTGCGGTCAGGTACTGATGTTGAATGAGAAGGCCTGGCTCGCAGTCTCCATTAGAGTTGCCACCTCATCCCTTTAAACCCGAACACCTTTGAATTACACAGGTTCTGAGGCTAATTAAATGCAGATAAGGCACCAAGTGAGTTTAATTACCACCTTAATCAGCCACAGAACCTGTGTAATTAATATGTGTTCGGGTTTAAAGGGATGAGGTGGCAACCATAGTCTCCATTCTAATTCATCCCAAAGGTGTTCTATCGAGTTGAGGTCAGGACTCTGTGCAGGCCAGTCATGTTCCTCCACCCCAAACTCGCTAATTCATGTCTTTATGGACCTTTGCATTTCTTCAATTCTTCTAGGTACACTTACACACAGTTTTTGAAGGAACTCAGCAGGTAGGTTGTTTCAAACATCTTGGAGAACTAACCACAGATCTTCTGTGGATGTAGGCTGCTTCAATTCTTTCTGTCTCCTCATGTAATCCGAGAGAAACTGCATGTTTGGGGTTGTTGTCCAATTGTAGGACACATTTGGGGCCAATCGCACACCTCCCTGATGGTATGGCATGATGGATAAGTATCTGTCTGTATTTCTCAGCATTGAGGACACCATTGATCCTGACCAAATCTCCAACTCCATTTGCAGAAATGCAGCCCCAAACTTGCCAGAAACCTCCACCATGCTTCACTGTTGCCTGCAGATACTCATTATTATACCGATCTCCAGCCTTTCGGTGAACAAACTGCTTCCTGCTACAGCCAAATATTTCAAATTTTGACTCATCAGTCCAGAGCACCTGCTGCCATTTTTCTGCACCCCAGTTAACACAGAGGACATCCTTACAGGGATGGGCCCATACTTGATATATAACAGGCTGGCAATAGAAAAGGAATTAGACATCTAGGGGTGGTAAGGTATTTTGATTCCATTCACAGACCTCCTTCCCTGGTTGGAGCCAACTGATACTGAAGAATTGTAGCAATTCACAATATCTAACTGGAAGGAAGATTTATTGAGAAGCTCTGTATACATGCAGTACATTACTGGTAAAGTCTGGCCTGGACTATGACGGCCCATTAAGTGTCAAGTATGGGCCTATCATTGGGCATCCTCTATGGAACCTTCCTTTTTCTTCCCTTCTCCACCAGCCAAGACTGACCATTAAAGAGGAACTCCAAGGTACTGAAATGACAATTGTATAACCCCCTGCCGATAAAGGATCTATTATTTGATTTTACCAGGGAATGGACTAGCACACCAATATATTTACCTTCATCCACAGTCCTGCAGTCTTCCTCTCCACTGGTTTCAGTTGTAACAAACAGTCTGCTTAATGCCCCTTTCACACTTATACGACTTGTCCCACGATTTTGTACTGCAAAATCGTATGACAAGTCATTCTCCATGATTTTCAATGGCTACCATTCATATTGCCATGACTTTAAGTCGTGCCGACTTCAAACTAGTTCCTGCACTACTTCCATGCGAGTTGATGTCTATAGACCTCAATGTTAAACCCTCATGTAGCATGAAAATCGTACCTGAATAATATAGACACGATTTCAGTACAACTTTGTAAGCACATGCTGAGAATGGTTAATGCCAAAGTTGTGGCAAAGTCGTACAAAGTAGTACTGCTCCCAAATCGCAGCAAAATCGCGACAAAATCGCGCCCGCGAAATCGCGGTAAAATTACACAACTTTGAAGTCGCACAAGTGTGAAAGGGGCCTCAGTCCCCTTTCACACTTATAAGACTTGTCCCACGATTTTGTACTGCAAAATCGTATGACAAGTCATTCTCCATGATTTTCAATTACTACCATTCATATTGGCACGACTTTAAGTCGTGCCGACTTCAAAGTAGTCCCTGCACTACTTTGGTCCAACTTCTATGCGAGTTGTACTCCATAGACCTCAATGTTAAACCCTCAAGTAGCATGCAAATCTTACCTGAATAAAATAGACACGATTTCAGTACGACTTTGTAAGCACAAGCCTCACACCATGTATGTTTTCATTTGTTAATGCCAAAGTTGTGGCAAAGTCGTACAAAGTAGCACTGCTCCCAAATCACGGCCAAATCGCGGCAAAATTGCAGTAAAATTGCAGGAACAGAGGCGTTGCTAGGGGGTGGCTTTTGGGGCTATAGCCCTGATTTTGGGGCCCTTAGCCCCGAGTCTCTGCAGGGGTCACCAAGGGGAGGGGAGGTTCTCTGGGGACCCTGATATAAGTGGGGGCTCTCTGGGGACCCTGATGCAAGGAGGAGGCTCTCTGGGGACCCTGATTTTAAGGGGGAGGCTCTCTGGGGACTCTGATTTAAGGGAGAGGCTCTCTGTGGACCCTAATGTAAGGGGGGGCTCTCTGGGAACCCTGATGTAAGTGGGGGGGCTCTCTGGGGACCCTGATGTAAGAGGGAGGCTCTCTGGGGACTCTGATATAAGGAGGAGGCTCTCTGGGGACCCTGATGTAAGAGGGAGGCTCTCTGGGGACTCTGATATAAGGAGGAGGCTCTCTGGGGACCCTGATGTAAGGGGGGGCTCTCTGGGGACTGTGATATAAGGGGAGCTCTCTGGGGATCCTGATGTAAGTGGGGGGCTTTCTGGGGATATACATACACACACACACACGTATATTATTGTATATACATTAGGGCTGCTGAAATTAATCGCAGCATCGATGCATCGCAAATCGGGTGTCCCCGATGCGGCATCGATGCATGCGACCCGAAAAATCGATGTCTGGCCCCGCCCCCTCCCGGGAGAGCACTCCGTGCATAAAGCTGTTTTTAGTGTGTGTATAATCCGGTCATGTGATTCTCAGCCGCGCCTCCCTCCTCTCAGTCTCTCCTGTGTCAGCTCCGCCCACTGACTGGAGCTATCAGGTCAGAAGAGAGGCGGGCGGGGCTGACATCAGGAGAGACGTGAGAGGAGGGAGGCGCGGCTGAGAGTCACATGACCGGAATATACACACACTAAAAACAACTTTATGCACCGAGCGCTCTCCCGGGAGAATTCACTGCTGGAGATGCTGACCTGAGAACCTGACCTGACCGGGAACACCGGCCGCACGAATGGAGAGATCGGGGGGGAGATGGTGAGCAGGCAGATCGCCCACCGGCAGAGCAGCATGTAAGTGGGGAGGGGGAGGGGGAGGGGGGGCGCTGTGACACAAGTCCATATCATAGAATTGTCATCTCCTGTGCCATGTCCAAAGTGTCTGATCATCTCCTGTGCCATGTCCCCATTGTCTGACCATCTCCTGTGCCATGTCCCCATTGTCTGACCATCTCCTGTGCCATGTCACCATTGCCTGACCATCTCCTGTGCCATGTCCCCATTGTCTGACCATCTCCTGTGCCATGTCCCCATTGTCTGACCATCTCCTGTGCCATGTCCCCATTGTCTGACCATCTCCTGTGCCATGTCCCCAGTGTCTGACCATCTCCTGTGCCATGTCCCCATTGTCTGACCATCTCCTGTGCCATGTCCCCAGTGTCTGACCATCTCCTGTGCCATGTCCCCAGTGTCTGACCATCTCCTGTGCCATGTCCCCAGTGTCTGACCATCTCCTGTGCCATGTCCCCAGTCTGTGACCAACTCCTGTGCCATGTCCCCAGTCTGTGACCAACTCCTGTGCCATGTCCCCAGTCTGTGACCAACTCCTGTGCCATGTCCCCAGTCTGTGACCATCTCCTGTGCCATATCCCCATTGTCTGACCATCTCCTGTGCCATGTCCCCATTGTCTGACCATCTCCTGTGCCATGTCCCCAGTGTCTGACCATCTCCTGTGCCATGTCCCCATTGTCTGACCATCTCCTGTGCCATGTCCCCAGTGTCTGACCATCTCCTGTGCCATGTCCCCAGTGTCTGACCATCTCCTGTGCCATGTCCCCAGTGTCTGACAATCTCCTGTGCCATGTCCCCAGTCTGTGACCAACTCCTGTGCCATGTCCCCAGTCTGTGACCATCTCCTGTGCCATGTCCCCAGTCTGTGACCATCTCCTGTGCCATGTCCCCAGTCTGTGACCATCTCCTGTGCCATGTCCCCAGTCTGTGACCATCTCCTGTGCCATGTCCCCAGTCTGTGACCATCTCCTGTGCCATGTCCCCAGTCTGTGACCATCTCCTGTAGCATGTCCGCAGTCTCTGATCATCTCCTGTGCCATGTCCGCAGTCTCTGATCATCTCCTGTAGCATGTCCGCAGTCTCTGACCATCTCCTGTAGCATGTCCGCAGTCTCTGATCATCTCCTGTAGCATGTCCGCAGTCTCTGACCATCTCCTGTAGCATGTCCGCAGTCTCTGATCATCTCCTGTAGCATGTCTGCAGTCTCTGATCATCTCCTGTAGCATGTCTGCAGTCTCTGATCATCTCCTGTAGTCATTTGGGGGCAGTCTGGAGCTCCTCTTTAAGTTGTCTGCACTGTTTACACTTTGCTACATGCAAGGAGTGTTGTCTTTTTTTTAAGAACAGATAAAATTTAAAAAATGGAGTTCTTCTGACTACTTAAATTTTTTGGATGAAAACCGCGCGCAGTAATCGTGATGCATCGTTAATCGTGGACCTGATAATCGTAATCGAATCGAATCGTGAGGCCAGTGAAGATGCGCACCCCTAATATACATGTGTATGCCTGCCCAAGCATATGACTTTCTTTATTACGCTGCTATGGGCTCTAGCCCCTGATCTTTTGTGGACCTAGCAATGCCCCTGCGTACAGGTGAGAAAGGGGCCTTAGCCACTCGCCAACTGATCTTGTCAATACCACTCTCTCTGATGAAATCACACCTGCACTATAATTAGTTCAGTACTCATGGCTAAGTCATCAGGATGATAGATGGTCACTAGCTGGAGTGCCCACATTCCAGCACTAGAGAGCAGAGTACTAAACTGCTGGCTGTTGATGGACTGCGGAGTAAGGAGAGTATCTATGAGTGCTAGCCCATCCACTAGAAAGAAGTAACAATAGATCCTTTAATAGCAGAGGGGGCGGTATTTTGGTTTGCTAGAACACGAAAATAAATATCTCAATAAAAGGTTAAAAAAACAAAACCAGCAGTGCTAAATTCCCCTTCAAACCAGAGATTTCCCCTGCAGGCCTCAGCCCAGGAGCAGCAGCACAATGAAGAGCTCATCTCTCTGTCACTCTGCTCTCTCCTTAGGTCAGCAAGCTTCTTGTCAGAACATTAAATATTTGGCACCTTTTGCTGCTTCCCACTCTAATACTCCAGCTCTACTGTACAGGGACTTCAAAAAGCTGATACCAGTTGAGATTCGGATACTTACTCTGCTTGCATTTAAAAATACATTTAAAAATACATTTAAAAATACATTTAATGATGTATTACAGATTACAGAACTGCATTCATTTGACCTATCTGGAGTTTAGCTTTAATTTTAAGAAAAGCTAGAGTTTTGCTTTTATAAATAAAACCAATAAAGAAAACCATAGTGACTTTCCTTCTGCAGATCAGGCATTAGAGAACAGCCCTTCGCAGATACTCATTAGAGAGACAGCGGCGTATGGTGAACAGGGCCCGAACCTAGGCCCGGCTGTCACTGGCACGGAGGTGACGCTCCCTGATCTGGGATGACTCATGGGAGCAGGACGCAGATTGCCGGCCGGCAGTAGCTGATGTTTCACTTCAGTCAGATGAGCATCTGGAGATGAAAGTGATGCTGTGATTGTGACAGTCCCTAAAGCGCCTGCGGCAGCGCCATCACTCGGCCATTTTTTGCTGACTGACAGCATGTGGTGGAGAATTTGACCAAGTGCGAGGGGATCTCACAGAGAGGGGCTAATGTATGCAATTCTGCTCAGCTCCAATTCTGCCAGGGGGCGATTACAGACCATTACATACACAACGAAGGGGAAAGAAAGGACAGCTTTTAACCCCTACAGGGTCCAATCTTTATGTAATGGGAAATATTTATTTGTGGTAGCAAATACAGCAATAAACATGCATCTACAAGGTACAGTTCACTCCAATAGGAACATTCTATACTGTGGGGCTGCGCAATAGCTGAGTAGTTAGCACTTCTGCTTTGCAGTACTGGGGTGCTGGGATTAACACCCAGCAAGAACATTATCTGCATGTTCTTCCATGTTTGCTCTGGCTTACCCCCCTCTATGCTTATTGTTTGGCTCACTGGCTTCTGATTGTGTGATTATGGCTGAGACGTTTAGATTGTAAGTCCTGTTTATCAAGGGACAGAGGTGAATGGTTGAACAGTAAAATATACAGTATGTTAAAATAAATTAATTTGACCTGACTCAGGGGACATAGCCTAACCGCACAATTGCTATGTGTTATGGTACTCATGCTGTGTTCCTGGCTTCTTTGCTGTAGTAGCCTGCATTCTTATCTTCTATACAGCCCTGAATTAAGGCCAGGGGGGAAAAAGCAGGTATGCGTGTTCACAGATTCAGGCTCCACCCTCTCTCTGAGTCCACTGCAGCCTCGTGTATACATGCTGAAGGATGTGAAAGAGGTACAGAATCAAGTGACAGTACAGCATAGCAATGTTGGAACCCCAATAGTGGCCACCAGTCCAGACATTCCAGTGTCCATCACTAGCCCACTGCACATGTCAGAAGTGCGCCTTAAAATGTTACTTAACCCACAACAGTAAAATCAGTCTGTATATGCAACAAAGCATGCTTCTTATACTCTGTGAGGAACCTAAGGGGTTAATCCTGCACATTGTGTAAAAAGGCTGTTTGATCCTGTCTTCTCTGATCCCCCCCCCTCCTTCCACGGACTCCTAATAATTTCTTTATAAAACAGAGTTTATGGAGTCAGGCTGCACATGCTCAGTTTGGTGTGTATTGCTAGAGAGTTTTTTTTCTTCCTTGGGAGGGTGCACGTGATCAGAACCGGGTCAATCAGCACTGTGCAGAAAGAGGGTCAGGGGTCTTGCAGTCTCATAGGTCAGTCAAAAAACTTGTCCTACAAGCTTTAACCAGTGCTTGACTGGACAATGATAGAAGTCACAAGACTGCTCTAACTGCTGATGAGAAAAGGTATTTAGCAGTTTGTATTTACTAAAACAATTGCATTTCCATGTTCTGTGTACTGTGGGAGACCAGATATTGTGAATGCAGGGTCCTGGGTTTAGAGCCCTTGCACACTGGGGCGGGGGCGGCGTCGGCGGTAAAACGCCGCTATTATTAGCGGCGTTTTACCGCCGGTATGCGGCCGCTAGCGGGGCGGTTTTACCCCCCGCTAGCGGCCGAGAAGGGGTTAAATACCACCGCAAAGCGCCTCTGCAGAGGCGCATTGCCGGAGGTATAGCCGCGCCGTCCCATTGATTTCAATGGGCAGGAGCGGTAAAGGAGCGGCATACACACCGCTCCTTCACCGCTCCGAAGATGCGGCTAGCAGGACTTTTTTTACCGTCCTGCCAGCGCATCACTCCAGTGTGCAAGCCCTCGGGGCTTTCACACTGGAATGCAAGGAGCGGCACTTTCGGGTCGGTTTGCAGACGCTATTATTAGCGCAATAGCGCCTGCAAACCGCCCCAGTGTGCAAGGGCTCTTAGTAACACTTTAGAGCCCTTGCACACTGGGGCGGTTTGCAGGCGCTATTGCGCTAATAATAGCGCCTGCAAACCGCCCCGAAAGTGCCGCTACTGTCATTCCAGTGTGAAAGCCCCGAGGGCTTGCACACTGGAGCGATGCGCTGGCAGGACGGTAAAAAAAGTCCTGCTAGCCGCATCTTCGGAGCGGTGAAGGAGCGGTGTGTATACCGCTCCTTTACCGTTCCTGCCCATTGAAATCAATGGGACGGCGCGGCTATACTGCCGGCAATGCGCCTCTGCAGAGGCGCTTTGCGGTGGTATTTAACCCCTTCTCGGCCTGCTAGCGGGGGGTAAAACCGCCCCGCTAGCGGCCGCATACCGGCGGTAAAACGCCGCTAATAATAGCGGCGTTTTACCGCCGACGCCGCCCCCCGCCCCAGTGTGCAAGTGCTCTAAAAGCGTAACAAAACCTTCAAAAATACTCACCTCCACCTTTCTGGAACAGAGGCTTTTGAATGGCTGACGGGGGAATGAGGTCTCCTGCACATGTGCATGGGAGTCAGCCATTCCTGCACTGCCAGAGTATGCTGAAAATACATGCAATTGAATGTACAGAAGAGCAGACTGTAAGCAGATAGGCAAGTGCTTGTTATTGCAGAAGAGACAGCATGTATTTTTTTTTTCAATAAAGAGCTGCCTGCTTGCAGCTTTTTAATACTTAGAGCAGAACTACACTGCATCTGAGAAACTACACTGCAATTTTCCCAGGTTCTTTTTCCCAGTAAGTGCCCCGCAGCCACGCATTGGATCATAGTCACTCTTCTGCTCAATATGTAGTCCAAGGGTGTACTTTTTTGTGTTTTTATTTTTGGGGTAACTGGGATAGGGTTGAGGAATTGAGTGGGATACTCCAAAAAGAACTATGTACAAAGTGAGGACAGTAAACGTCCTTCTGTAGAACTGTAAGCAAAGCCCTTCTAAAAGCAGACTGTAGACTCGGCTAGTAGTAGTAACTAAAGGCACAAAAGCTTCCTCATTTGAGCAATTAGAGCAGAGTCCCTTCGCAAAGAATTAGATAGACTGAGCTCCTCAGGACAGCTGATATCCCCTTCAAACACACACAGATGTCTCTCTAGCACCAGAGGGGTGGCAGCAGCCCACACAGTCTCTAAGATCTCTCACAGCGGTCTCTATTCACAAAATGTCCTTGGGAAGTTGGTTGCCTCCTTTCAACATCCATGCAACACCTTTTTTTTCCTGTGACCAGACTAGATCTTCAGATGATCAGCTCGCCACAAATACAGCAAAGCAGGTCTTCAGGTCGCCCACCTAAGGCCTCAGCACCCTGCAAGCACGTGGCAAGATTAGCCTAAGGAGCCAAGCAGCCCCCTTTAGACTGTGTTCCCCTCCTACAGGAAAAGACATAGAAGCTCTGTATCGCAGACTATTTATACAGGCTTCCAGCAGCCATCTTGGCCACCCTCCCAGGGATTGGTCAGAGCTGTATAAACTTTCAATTTTCATGCTGCTCATTTGCGTTGCTTCACACCTATGTTCCAGAGAGATCCATAGTACTCTATAAAACAGAGAGAGCAATTAAACCTGCAGCAGGTGAAACAACGAACAGGCTAGAATAATCAACACAGCTACACTGATTACAATGAGCAACACTAAATTTGCCTAACAACAAAATAGCAGCTTCACTCAATTGAGTGGATTGAGTTGATTGAGACAGTGAAGTTGCACTTAAAACTTAGTTCCACTGTAATGCCATGCCTCCATGTATATGCATACAGCCAGTGGCACTGTTCTGTTCACTCGCATGCCCCCCCCCCCACCCCACCCCACTGTGACCATGATGTCACAGACAACTAACTCCCTGTCACTGTTTTTCATTAGAAGTCGGTAGGGCGGGCTTCCAACCACACAACCACTGAGACAGCCAATCTCAATGATCACATTATTGGGAAGCCCAGGAAAACCTCTGGAGTTCCCCTTAAAGGGCTGTCTCCTTCCAACAGAAAGGGGTTAATAAAATTAATAAAATATATTGAATAGACAACAACCCTAATTATTTTAGAAAGCTATAGAGGTTAACTTTTATAACAACATGCAAAAGTATGAATACTTACCTGTCCTGCTGCCTATGCCATCGGATTCCAACATCTTGCTTTTTTGTGGGATTCCTAGTCTCCAGCTGCACTTTGTGGTTCTTCCTGCCTGCCTGTGTCTTGTAGTGACATAGTAGCCAGTGGAGACCACCACCAAGCTCAGCGCGGGGGCGCAAGCAGACACTCCTTGATACGTCAGATGAAATAGGTTTTTCAGCAAGATTTTTAAGAGGCCCTGTCACCAATTTAAAAAAAAATTGCTGCTAAATGCACATAAAAATCAACAGTTTGACATGCTTATTTGCAGTGTTTTAGACTTCAGGAAACTTGATTCTCTAGCACAGACCCTCTCTTTGCATGTCATAGCCCTCTCCTCATCTAGAAGTGTCCACCTACTCTTTGTGCTGGCACAGCTTCTTTGCCCCTTCCTTCACCACCCTACATAGCCTTTTACTGCTGCGGAAGGGATGAAGCTGGATACTATAGAGTATAAATTAAGGGACTGCATTGAGTCCACTGTGACTGTTGACATCACATTCAATATGGCAGGAACCACAGGAAGTCTTGGGGCCACAAGGGATGCTTTTACAGAAAAATAATGTGAAGCAGTAGTGCAGGACATGTATTCATGCTGTTCTTTATAGGCTTGTCGTGTATTCATTTAAAATATTACAGCCAAAATTTTAAATAGTAACTTCTAATGAGCACTCCATGAAAATGCAATATCGTCTTCCCCTGAAAGCGCCATTGTCAGGGATGACTCTCCAAAATGTTACAGCTGTGCCTGGAAATGAGATCTTCCAGCGAGCAGCATGCAGCAATTATTGAGTCTGTCTTCAGCTTCGGAATAAATTTGTCCTGCGAGCCAGAGGAAAAGATGAGGATTAAGAAGGCGATGACAGAGGCGAGGCAGAACCCAATAAACGACATAAGTAAATGCTTCCAAGAGTAATCACGTGTTAGGTAAATTAATAAATTGTTTATTGAGTGGCAGGGCCATAATTTAATCTTCAGGGACAAGAACAAAAGGCAGACTCCCCCATCCCTGCAGCGTACACATTGCTTATGAAATCTTCTGCTATGTAATTAACCTTTCTCTGTTTTTTTTTTTTTTTTTTTCAGACTGCTGAATACGCAGCGATGTCACAGGCGGTGCCTACAGGACTGTGCTGATAATGGACAGAGTTTAGCTTTAATTTTAAGAAGACTAACTGAAGCCAATTTTTGTATTCGTTTTAAAAAGAGTAGGGACATTTGTGATTTTCCATCAGGATTGGTGAGATTTTCTCTTACTTTTTGACCCTTTGACACCTGTATAAGAAATGGGATGTAGGGTTGTCAGCATGACAGGTATCAGAAATTCAGAAATTCTTTCATGTCAAACTCAGAAAAAAAAAAAAAACAGTGGGCCGAAATTGAGGGGACTAAATATTTTAGGAGGTAAGATATGTCTATTGAGGGCTTAACAATAAAGTAACAATTGCCATTTACCATATTTAATCCCAATTAAACTGACCATAAACCATTTAATTATAAAATGATTATTAAAAGTATAACTTATCAACTGGAGAACACCTGGGGCTCATTTTTCTCCCCTGATCCCTAAATCATCGAGGACTGCAAAAAAAAGAAAGAGGGCCTCATGAACCCCACAAAACATCAGTCTACGGGACTGTTCTAAGCATTGCCTACACTACTATAGGGGCTTGTACAAACCAGCGGAATGCATAAACAAGGCAATATGCGCTGAAAAAAGAAAAGTTCTATTTTTGTACAGTGTAACGTGTTCCAATGCATCTCGTGTAAAGTCAAATAAACTTTAAAGTTAGGAAAAGGGGAAAAAGCAAGCACGGGGATGTGCTGTAACAATTCATTGCAGCGCACACTAGTGAGTGCATTATGCCCACTGCTGTGAATAATCCCCAAATGTGGTTTCATTTTTGCCTGTGCCCCCCTTGGGAAGAGTATTCCCATTACTTCCTGTCTTGACAGGAAGTGAAGGTAAATGTCCCCAATAGGGGCCTAGAGCATAATAAAAAATCTCACAGAGGCTGAATCCTTTCTTGGCTCTATCCAAAACAGAAAGCTTTGGATGGATTTGCGATTTAACCCCTCTATGCTCGCAAGCTGTAAATAAACATCCCCCTGCTGGAAGCCTGCTGGAAGCAGGAATAAGGTAAGTATTACTCCTTACTCCTATACTTCATAGACTAAGTTAACAAGCAATTAACCCTTGCATTATGAGGGCCACCAATGCAAAAGTATTAAATACCGTAGATAAAAAATACCACGCTAGGTGAATAAATGGAAAAAAAACTAAAATAGTGATACAAAAGCAGCGGCTCAAAGTGAGATACACACCCTAGTAACAGAAATTATAAGAAGGAGCCACGCTATAAAAATAATTACATCAATATACAGTGCCTTGAAAAAGTATTCACCCCCTTGGCTTTTTACCTATTTTGTTACATTCCAGCCTTTAGTTCAATGTTTTTTAAATCTGAATTATATGTGATGATCAGAACACAATAGTCTAAGTTGGTGAAGTAAAATTAGAAAATATATACATAAAACTATTTTTCAGAAATGAAAAACTGATAATTAGCATGTGCGTATGTATTCACCCCCTTTGTTCTGAAGCCCATAAAAAGCTCTGGTGCAACCAATTACCTTCAGAAGTCACATAATTAGTGAAATGATGTCCACCTGTGTGCAATCTAATGCCGCGTACAAACGAGCGGACTTTGACGGACTAGGTCTGGGGGACCAGACTCCGTCGGACAATTCGACCATGTGTGGGCTCCAGCGGACTTTTTTCCCCAAAAGTCCTAGAAATAAAACATGTTTAAAATCTTTCCAAAGGACTCGAGTCCAGTTGAAAATTCCGCTCGTCTGTATGCTAGTCCGACGGACAAAAACCGACGCTAGGGCAGCTATTGGCTACTGGCAATGAACTTCCTTATTTTAGTCCGGTCGTACGTCATCACTTTGGTTGATCGTGTGTAGGCAAGTCCGTTCATTCGAAAGTCCGTTGGAAAGTCCGTTGGAAAGTCCGTTGAAAAGTCCGCCGGACATAATCCGTCAAAAAGTCCGCCCATGTGTACGCGGCATAAGTGTCACATGATCTGTCATTACATATACACACCTTTTTGAAAGGCCCCAGAGACTGCAACACCTAAGCAAGAGGCACCACTACCCAAACACTGCCATGAAGACCAAGGAACTCTCCAAACAAGTAAGGGACAATGTTGTTGAGAAGTACAAGTCAGGGTTAGGTTATAAAAAAATATCTAACTCTTTGATGATCTCTAGGAGCACCATCAAATCTATCATAACCAAATGGAAAGAACATGGCACAACAGCAAACCTGCAAAGAGATGGCCACACACCAAAACTCATGGACCGGGCCAGGAGGGCATTAATCAGAGAGGCAGCACAGAGACCTAAGGTAATCCTGGAGGAGCTGCAGATTTCCACAGCAGAGACTGGAGTATCTGTACATAGGACGACAATAAGCTGTACGCTCTATAGAGTTGGGCTTTATGGCAGAGTGGCCAGAAGAAAGCCATTACTTTCAGGAAAAAACAAAATGGCACGTTTTGAGTTTGCGAAAAGGCATGTGGGAGACTCCCAAAATGTATGGAGGAAGGTGCTCTGGTCTGATGAGACTAAAATTTAACTTTTTGGCCATCAAAGAAAACGCTATGTCTGGCTCAAACCCAACATATCACATCAGGCAAAGAACACCATCCCCACAGTGAAACATGGTGGTGGCAGCATCATGCAGTGGGGATGTTTTTCAGCAGTCAGGACTGGGAAACTGGTCAGAGTTGAGGGAAAGATGGATGGTGCTAAATACAGGGATATTCTTGAGCAAAACCTGTACCTGTGTGTGGGGTAAATAGTTATGCACTTTTTCTGTTATTTTGTCCTATTTGTTGTTTGCTTCACAATAAAAAAAAAAATCTTCAAAGTTGTGGGCATGTTCTGTAAATTAAATGATGCAAATCCTCAAACGATCAATGTTAATTCCAGGTTGTAAGGCAACAAAACATGAAAAATGCCAAGGGGGTGAATACTTTTGCAAGGCACTGTACACATACTACTTAAAACTATATGAAATACAATATGCATGTGGACTCAAATATTAATTTTGCATGAACAGTCCGTTAACACAAACAAGTGTATGTAACTGGATTAGTTAAACTGATGAACAGTCCCAAAACACTGCAACAGATGTGTGCACCTCCACCACATAGATTGCGTACTTACCAGTAGACAAGCGAATCATGCTTGCGGCTATCTACCCAGCCAGGGCCTTTATCCTGGGGATATTGGGATACCAGCTTGCAAAGGGATTCTTTAGGTAATTAGACAGGACACACACCAGGAAGGACGGGTGTTCGTTAGCCGGCTGGCTTTTTTACATTTATGCTACTTTTTCATGCTCTATATGTAAGTGCAACCTTTAACTTCAATAAATCCTATGTGTTTCTGATTTACACTATGCTGAGCTTTTTCTCATTTTTGGGTATACTTTCCTGGTTCATGCCTATAACCGTTGGACAATCGAGTTGCCTAGGTTCCTGGGGTGTGTCCTGTCTAATTACCGTATTTATCGGCGTATAACACACACTTTTTTCCCCTTAAAATCAGGGGAAAGTTGCAGGTGCGTGTTATACGCCGATCCCCTGCGATCCGAGCTGTCACTTCTTCAAAATCGCGGACCGCGATTTGAAAATGGCGCCGCCGGCGCCGAAGTACACAGAGCCGGTCCTCGGCTCTTTCCGGCGGCTCTCGTTTACTTTCGGCTCCACTCGTAGTCCCGAGCGGAGCTATCCGAACCTACTCGGATAGCTCCGCTCGGGACTACGAGTGGAGCCGAAAGTAAACGAGAGCCGCCGGAAAGAGCCGAGGACCGGCTCTGTGTACTTCGGCGCCGGCGGCGCCATTTTCAAATCGCGGTCCGCGATTTTGAAGATGTGACAGCAGGGACAGGGGATCCCAGGCTGCACGGGGGGAAGGCTGCACGGGGGGAAGGCTGCACGGGGGGAAGGCTGCAGGGGGGAAGGCTGCACTGGGGAAGGCTGCACTGACAAGGCTGCACTGACATGGCTGCACTGACATGGCTGCACTGACATGGCTGCACTGACAAGGCTGCACTGACATGGCTGCACTGGGGAAGGCTGCACTGGGGAAGGCTGCACTGAGGAAGGCTGCACTGACAAGGCTGCACTGACAAGGCTGCACTGACAAGGCTGCACTGACATGGCTGCACTGACAAGGCTGCACTGACAAGGCTGCAATGAAGGGCATTTAAATGTAAGTTTTTTTCCCTTCAACTTCCCTCCTAAAAGTTTTTTTTCCTTAAAATTCCCTCCTAAATTGGGGTGCGTGTTATACGCCGGTGCGTGTTATACGCCGATAAATACGGTACCTAAAGTATCCCTCTGCGAGCTGGTATCCCAATATCCCCAGGATAAAGGCCCTGGTTGGGTTGATAGCCGCAAGCACGATTAGCTTGCCTTCCGGTAAGCACACACTCGATGTGGTGGAGGTGCACACATCTATTGCGGTGTTTTGGGACTGTTCATCAGTTTAACTAATCCAGTTACATGCACTTGTTTGTGTTAACAGACTGTTCATGCACAATTTAAATTTGAGTCCACATGCATATTGTGTTTCATATAGTTTTAGGTACTATGTGCATATTCTTATAATTATTTTTATAGTGTGGGTCCTTCTTATAAATACTGCAAATGTATTTTCTTTCCAGCTAGGAGTTCAATTTTAAGCCATGCTAGCATAATTTAATCAAATAAAAAGTACCAAAGCATAAAAGTAATTTAAAGTAGATATAAACCCGATCCCTAAAATCTCAAATAAGCATTTCAGGCACTTCCTGTTATAGGGTGACCACGCTCTGTCCATGTCTCCCAA
The DNA here is from genome assembly GCA_037952925.1 of Lithobates clamitans. Lineage (NCBI taxonomy): Eukaryota > Metazoa > Chordata > Amphibia > Anura > Ranidae > Lithobates > Lithobates clamitans. The sequence goes on along the minus strand of JBBGZY010001622.1, from coordinate 264,251 downwards.
TTGTGCTCTTGCATTGTTACCCTGTCACGTAGGCTTTTGATGGAGACTGCAATGCAAGTGGCAACACAAATTATATGGCATGGTCCACTGTTGTCATCATCAGGAAACTCGCCCTGAGAAATGCCAGAAATGCCATGCACTGTAGTGCATGTAGACAGGAAGTGACTGTAAGGAGGCTGCAGGAAATGGGCAACACTGGGAAGCAACAAAGGAAGAAAGATAAAGGATTTCCTTAAATGGCGGTCATTTATGATACAAGGTGTTTAAGAAAATTAAAAACGCAATTCATTAACCACTTAAGGCCCGGTTAATGACCAGGCTATATTGCGGCACTGCTTCATTTTAACTGACAATTGCACGGTCGTGCGTCACTGTACCCAAACTAAATTTATGTCCTTTTTTTCCCACAAATAGAGCTTTCTTTTGGTGGTATTTGATCACCTCTGCGGTTTTTATTTTTTGCACTATAAACAAGAAAAGAGCGACAACTTTGAAAAAAAAGCAATATTTTTAACTTTTTGCTCTAATAAAAATCCCCCCCCCCCCCCCAAAAAAAAAAAAAAAAAAAAAAAAAAACTTCCTCAGTTTAGGCCAAAATATATTCTTCTACATATTTTTGGTTAAAAATTAATTGCAATAAGCGTACATTGATTGGTTTGCGCAAAAGTTATAGCGTCTACAACATAAGGATTAGATTTATGGCATTTTTAATATTTTTTTTTTTAACTAGTAATGGCGGTCTGGAACCCCCAATGCTCCAGCAGTCTTGAAAATGGACTGTCCACAGCTGGACCATGGGGGAACACAGTTTTTCGGAGGATCGGTGGATCAGGTGAGTATGAAACTTTTTGTAGTTGACCCATGCAGTGCAGGCACAGCTCCATTGCATGGAAGATAAATTGCCCGGAGTTGGGCTTCAAGGCTTTACATCTATTTAAAAAAAATGGAAAAAATAGACATATTAAATAATAAGCATATCTAAATTAAACGCATTGGCTGTTCTTTTTATTTTCTCATTTTTTTTCTTGAAACAAACGTACACTCACTGTGAAGTACCTGTAAGTCATTATCAGGTCAGACAAGGGAGTCCTGATTTGTAGTCAAGTTACAACCAAGAACTCGTAGTTTGCTCTGAAGTAGTCTGGGTAGTGAGACGCAGTCATTTATCCATGATGAAAACAAACCCCGTATTAAGTGTCCCGACGCCTCAATGTGACCCCTGCACAGAACTCTGAGTACAGGAAAGCAATGATACAAAACTGAACTATGTAATGATTTCTGACACTCTCCCAAGCTCATTTATCAACTTCTTGTTACAATGCAAGTTGTCCACAAAAAAAAAAATTGCTTTTCTGTCAAGGAAAATACAATCCTGTCTGTATTTTTACCACTTCCATACACTCACATTTACTTCCAAACGTTTCAAAATTAAAAGAGGAGCATACTTTAAAGCAGAGTTCCAGGCACAAATAACACAGATACCATGTAAGTCAAGTGTCACCTCTGCCAAAGGATCTGTAATTCTACTCACTCTTTTCTACTTTCTCCACCGCAGTTATCTAATAAGATATGGTCAACGAGCAGCCAGACAGAAAATAAGCATCACCAAGGTCATCACCCTGATCTTCCCACCCTTCAGCACGCTCATAGTGTTAGACTGACTGCAATGTGCAATGTAGGTGTGCTGCTGTAATATTTGTTGGCGTAATTTGCACAGCATATTTGCACATTATGGTATACTTACCTCTGAAGGTGTTCTCCTGAAGTGATGTGAGGTCCTAGCTCCCCACAACCACCAGATCCCTGTTATTGCCCTGTTATCCTCTTCTGGGTCCACCATCTTTTTGCTTTATCAGTTGGACAGGCACTGATGGTGTAACTTCCGCACATGTACGTTGGAGTATTTATCTTGGCACCTGGCTGAACACTGTAATATTGCAGAACTACATAGTACAGTACATATTTTTAAGTAAATAGTCTTTTTTAAAGTCTCTTTTATCAAAATACTCCACCCAATGAGTTACTAAAAAGTTGGACTATACATTTTTTACAGGACATGTTTTTTTTTTTTTTTTTTGGCGGGAGGGGGGGGGTTACAATATTACACTTGTTCTTTGTTTTATTATAATTTATTGTGTGTATTTGATCCTTATTTGTTTGCTATCACTTTACACTTTTTTGTTTTACTTTTTTCTATGAAAACAAAACCCCCATAAAATAATAAAGGCTAATGAGGGGATGTTTTTTGGCAAAAGAACAGGCCCAGAACAGTAACTTGTAGATTGCGGTTAATTTTACAAAAAATGGCAACATTTTCTGGAAATCTTCCAATTTTTATATACAGTTCAGATAAAAGATAACTCTCAATTTCCCTCATATCTAAGGGCAGAGGAGACCTTCACTTACCCTAATAGTGATGCTTCCTAACTGGCCTGGAACGCTGCCAGGGAGCGCCCCCAAAGGTAAGTGGTCTGTTAGCTATCTTGACGTCAGCAACTGAATCACTTGTGTGACATGAGCCCAATTGTAAACTGGATATCTAAACCCCATATTATTTACATAGGTTACATTTTCTGCAGTTGTCGCTCCAACCTGCCTCCGACATGCTGGAAAACAGGAAGACCACTCTGTGTTAATGTTCTTGCACAGATCCCACCTCTCCATCACAACAAAAAATATGATGGTGAAAGTATTGCATTAAAAGCAAGTAAAAAGCAAATGAAAAAACATTAAAACACCATTAATTATTTCATGTTAAATCCGAATATTACATTAGCAGTCACTGAAAATACTGAAAATATCATTTTCCTTTAAGCTGTTGTCATTATTAATAATGTACAAGTCATTATATCGCAGTCATCTGATTTCTCCTGTTGGCAGGGGATTTACTGGGATCTGTAGACAATCTATTTTATTGTGTAATTAGTTTTGTGTTACATTGAAATGCAGACTCGTCAAATAGGCGACAGCGTCACGTCCCCCGGACACAAAAGGGAAAAAAAAGAGACAGAAAATGGTTATCTGCGGTCTGCAAAAGTGGCTGTCTATTGGAGCAGGGATATGCAATTTTCAAGAAAACGCAAGACAGGAAGCTGGAAGATGAGGATTTTGCTGCAAACCCTGCATTAGTGCAAACACACTAAATTCCCAAAGTAGGCCTGTTAGTCGGATGATTATTAGATTAAGTTACTGTGTTTTTTATACTCAAGCTTTCTGAAATTAGACTGTCTTTCTTCAGAATCCAGGAGATGTTTGCAGCTGACAGTTTTATTTCCATTGAGATGGAGGCAGCAGTTGTCTGATGTCAATTCTTACTTGTCTGGCATCTTGGCTTCTTCCCTCCTATTTCGAAGCTCAATCCAACTGATATGTTAGTTATTATGAATGGGAAGTTGAAGTGATATTAAAGGTTCACATTTTTTCAAAATAACAAAAAACGTATACAGGCAGTCCCTGAGTTATGAACACCCGAGTTACGAACGACTCCTACTTACGAACGGCCTCAAACGCCGGCCACTTGTGCTCCACACTGGTCCTGGATACCTCCGGACACATCCCATACTGCAGTACTACATGTACTGCATGGCCAGGAGAGCCCCAGATAACATAACAAGCGCCCGGAACATCCCACATCCATGCACAGGCGGACGTTACACTTACGAATGCAGTGTTGCGACTTACGAACAACTTCGACTTATGAACAAACCTACAGTCCCTATTGAGTTTGTAACTCGGGGACTGCTTACAGTGCCTTGAAAAGTATTCATATCCCTTGAAATTTTCCACATTTTGTCATGTTACAACCAAAAATGTAAATGTATTTTATTGGGATTTTATGTGATAAACCAACACAAAGTGGCAAATAATTGTGAAGTGGATGGAAAACGATAAATGGTTTTCAAAATTTTTTACAAATAAATATGTGAAAAGTGTGGCGTGCATTTGTATTCAGCCCTCCCGAGTCAATACTTTGTAGAACCACCTTTCACTGCAATTACAGCTGCAAGTCTTTTTTGGGGATGTCTCTACCAGCTTTGCACATCTAGAGAGGGACTTTTTTGCCCAATCTTCTGTGCAAAATAGCTCAAGCTCTGTCAGAGTGGATGGAAAGTTTCAAGTCTTGCCACAGATTCTCAATTGAATTTAGGTCTGAACTTTGACTGGCCCATTCTAACACATGAATATGCTTTGATCTAAACCATTCCATTGTAGTTCTGGCTGTATGTTTAGGGTCGTTGTCCTGCTGGAAGGTGAACCTCTGCCCCAGTCTCAAGTCTTTTGCAGACTGTAACAGGTTTTCTTCAAAGATTGGCCTGTATTTGGCTAAATTCATCTTCCCATGAACTCTGACCAGCTTCCCTGTCCCTGCTTAAGAAAAGCATCTCCACAACATGATGCTGCCACCACCATGTTTCACAGTGGAGATGGTGTGTTCAGGGTGATGTGCAGTGTTAGTTTTAGGCCAAAAACTAAAATTTTGGTCTCATCTGACCAGAGCACATTCTTCCACATGTTTGCTGTGTCCCCCACATAGCTTCTTGCAAACTTCAAACTGGACTTCTTAGGTGGGAAATGGCTTTCTTTTTGCCACTCTTCCATAAAGGCCAGATTTGTGGAGTGCATGACTTATAGTTGTCCTGTGGACACATTTTCCCACCTGAGCTGTGGATCTTTGCAGCTTCTCCAGAGTTACCATGGTCCTTTTGGCTGCTTCTCTGATTAATGCTCTCCTTGCCCAGCCTGCCAGTTTAGGTGGAAAGCCATGTCTTAGTAGGTTTGCAGTTGTGCCATACTCTTTCCATTTTCAGATGATGGATTGAACAGTGCTCTGTGAGATGTTCAAAGCTTGGGAAATTTTTTACATAACCCTGCTTTAAACTTCTCCACAACTCTGGTGTGTTTCTTTGGCCTTTATGATGCTGTTTGTTCACTAAGGTTCTCTAACAAACCTCTGAGGGCTTTACAGAACAGATGTATTTATACTGAGATTAAATGACACACAGGTGGACTCTATTTACTAATTCGGTGACTCCTGAAGGCAATTGGTTCCACTAGATTGTAGTTAGGGGTATCAGAGTAAAGGGGCAGAATACAAATGCACGCCACACTTTTACAGATATTTATTTGTAAAAAATTATGAAAACCAGTTTTCATTTTGCTTCCACTTCACAATTACGTGCCACTTTGTGTAGGTCTATCACACAAAATTGCAATAAAATATATTTACGGTTTTGGTTCTAACATGACAAAATGTGGAACATTTCAAGGGGTATGAATACTTTTTCAAGGCACTGTACCTACTCTGTGAAATGGTTTTGCACAGAACAGCCCCGATCCTCCTCGTCTCTGGTCTCCTGCTGGCGCTCCTGGCTCCTCCTCTTTTCCAAGTGCCCCAAAACCCCACTCTGTGTGTCCATGAGACACACAGAACGGGGCTTTGCTCAGCCCCCGCTCCCTCCTCATTAGCTGTGATTGGCAGCAGCGGGAGCCAATAAAGAGGCAGACATCTGGGAGAGCAGCCGCTGGATCGCGATCAGACTCGGGTAAGTATGGGGGGCTTGTGGGGGCAGTGTCCATACTGAAGGTAAAAAAAAACCTTGAGGCTGGGTTCACACTATTGCAAATTTGATGCGGGTTTCTCCACATCCAATTCGCATGTCAGGAGATTGTGACCGGCTCTGTATGGAGCCGGTTCATACATCTCCAGAGCGGCTCCAGTGCGAATTGAACAGGAGACCTGTGTGTCTCCTGGTCCATTTCAGGTCCAAATTCAGCCAAAATTTCAGGCTGAAATCGGACCTGAAATGTTGAACGAGGACCCCTGCTATGAGCCGCTCCATTCTGCGGTGTGAACCCAGCCTTAACCTTTAGAACCACTTTAAGTGTGCATTTACACTTTTGCACCAGGGTATTGCAGTATATGTGCATTGTAGTGCTTTACCATTCATTCTGATTTTTTAATTAAAGTGTATCTACATTGTAGCTCTGCTGATCTCCTGCAGTTTCCTTGATAGCTGAATAACAGAGCACAGGTTTCGTAACGGGAACAGTGAACGATGCCTGGGTAACTGATGTTGTAATGACCATTTAATGTCTCCATAGGAAGGCCATGTGGTAGATGACTATATGTGATGCACAAGAACCTTCTGGGCAGGATCACAAGGAACCTATGAAATGACATTAGCATGTTAAAGATTATATGAGATTTTAGTGTTTGGGATTGCGTATACTTTTAATACAGATGTGATATGTTCTATTTCCCCCACCTTCCAGTTAATCCTCCTGACCATAGGCGTGCGCACAGGGTGTCCCATGCAGGCATGTACTGGCCATCCGGACTACCGGGTGTTTCCTGGTGGGCCGATGGCTCAGTGGGCTGGTTTCAGTGACAGCCTGTCAAAGTAATGGCTGCGCAGCTCGTCCAGCCATTAATTTGAGCACCGCCAGGGATGGGCAAGGTGTCCATACACGTCCTTGCAGATCCAAGTGCAGACTGCAGAGTCCTCCCTGAGTCCCCTCCCTTCTCCTCCTCCTCTTGTGTATGATACAGACATGTCACGGAGCTTGTGTTTGAATTCTTCGTGGCGCTGTAACAGAGTCCCATCTCCTACACCGTTCTGTCTATCACAGGAGGAGCCGATGTAGGAGGCGGAACCCAGTTACAGTGCCGCCGAATAATTCAGGCGCAAGTCCCGTGACACAGCGGGAGAACCAGGCCCTGGTAAGTTTGCATTGGGCACAGACTGAGGGGCTCAGAGTCAGCATTGATGTGCACAGACTGAGGGGTTCAGAGTCAGCATTGATGGGCACAGACTGAGGGGCTCAGGTTTGATGGGCACAGACTGAGGGGCTCAGAGTCAGCATTTATGGGCACAGACTGAGGGGCTCAGAGTCAGCATTGATGGGCACAGACTGAGGGGCTCAAGATTGATGGGCACAGACTGAGGGGCTCAGAGTCAAAATTGATGGGCACAGACTGAGGGGCTCAGGATTGATAGGCACAGACTGAGGGGCTGCATTGATGGGCACAGACTGAGGAGCTGCATTGATGGGCACAGAGACTGAGGGGCTTAGCATTGATGGGCACAGACTGAGGAGCTGCATTGATGGGCACAGACTGAGGGGCTCAGCATTGATGGGCATAGACTGAGGGGCTCAGCATTGATGGGCACAGACTGAGGGGCTCAGCATTGATGGGCACAGTGAGGCTGCATTGATGGGCACAGTGAGGCTGCATTGATGGGCACAGCGAGGCTGCATTTGATGAGCACTGGTGAGGCTGCATTTGATGGGAACTGGTAAGGCTGCATTTGATGGGCACAGTGAGGCTGCATTTTGTGGGCACTTATATACTGTATGTACCACAGCAGTCTTTAAATTCTTTAAATTCTGGCTAACAGGCTGCTTCTCCACATTCGACACTTAATTCACCGGGACCAAGTGGGATTTGTACCTTTGAGGGAACCCAGGACAATATAATATGTTATTTTAAACTTATTTGTACTTGTAGAACTAGCACAGGGAGTAGACAGAGTGTTTTTTGATGGTTTTAATTTGAAATGTGCTTTGTGTCCTTCACTAAGGTCTGTACTTTGGAAATTGTTCACCACAGCGTTGGTCCATGCCTATGCCTGAGCACTGCTGTACTGCCTATAAGAGAAATAAAGTAGAACGGCTAATGGCCAGTGAAAGGGGGCTCTTGGGTGGCCATCAGGGTTGGCTGAAGTGGGGGGGCGGGTTCGTCTGTCCGGCCAGTATGGGAAAGACCTGCCATCCGCACTGCTCATCAGCTCACTTCATAGTGCGCAACCCGGCCCAGCCTCAGCGCCGCTGCATTGCTGAAAGGTAGCCAATGGTTGTGCAGCAATGCACAAATTTTTCACTCTTTGTAATATTGCAGCCATTTGCTGAAATCATTGAAGTTAATTTTTTTACTTGTTATGTACACACAGCACCCCATATTGACGGAAAAACACAGAATTGTTGACATTTTTGCAGATTTATTAAAAAAGAAAAACTGAAATATCACATGGTCCTAAGTATTCAGACCCTTTGCTGTGACACTCATATATTTAACTCAGGTGCTGTCCATTTCTTCTGATCATCCTTAAGATAGTTCTACACCTTTATTTGAGTCCAGCTGTGTTTAATTATACTGATTGGACTGATTAGGAAAGCCACACACCTGTCTATATAAGACCTTACAGCTCACAGTGCATGTCAGAGCAAATGAGAATCACGAGGTGAAAGGAACTGCCTGAAGAGCTCAGAGACAGAATTGTGGCAAGGCACAGATCTGGCCAAGGTTATAAAAAAAATTCTGCTGCACTTAAGGTTCCTAAGAGCACAGTGGCCTCCTTTTATTTCTTAAATTGAAGACATTTGGGAAGATCAGAACCCTTCCTAGAGCTGGCCGTCCGGCCAAACTGAGCTATCGGGGGAGAAGAGCCTTGGTGAGAGAGGTAAAGAAGAACCCAAAGATCACTGTGGCTGAGCTCCAGAGATGCAGTCAGGAGATGGGAGAAAGTTGTAGAAAGTCAACCATCACTACAGCCCTCCACCAGTCGGGGCTGTATGGCAGAGTGGCCCGACGGAAGCCTCTCCTCAGGGCAAGACACATGAAAGCCCACATGGAGTTTGCTAAAAAACACCTGAAGGACTCCAAGATGGTGAGAAATAGGATTCTCTGATCTGATGAGACCAAGATAGAACTTTTTGGCCTTAATTCTAAGCGGTATGTGTGGAGAACACCAGGCACTGCTCATCACCTGTCCAATACAGTCCCAACAGTGAAGCATGGTGGTGGCAGCATCATGCTGTGGGGGTGTTTTTCAGCTGCAGGGACAAGACGACTGGTTGCAATCGAGGGAAAGATGAATGCGCCCAAGTACAGGGATATCCTGGACAAAAACCTTCTCCAAAGTACTTAGGACCTCAGACTGGGCCGAAGGTTTACCTTCCAACAAGACAATGACCCTAAGCACACAGCTAAAATAACGAAGGAGTGGCTTCACAACAACTCCGTGACTGTTCTTGAATGGCCCAGCCAGAGCCCTGACTTAAACCCAATTAAGCATCTCTGGAGAGACCTAAAAATGGCTGTCCACTAACGTTTACCATCCAACCTGACAGAACTGGAGAGGATCTGCAAGGAGGAATGGCAGAGGATCCCCAAGTCCAGGTGTGAAAAACTTGTTGCATCTTTCCCAAAAAGACTCATGTCTGTATTAGATCAAAAGGGTGCTTCTACTAAATACTGAGCAAAGGGTCTGAATAATTAGGACCATGTGATTTTTCAGTTTTTCTTTTTTAATAAATCTGCAAAAATGTCAACAATTCTGTGTTTTTCTGTCAATATGGGGTGATGTGTGTACATTAATGAGGAAAAAAACTTAAATCATTTTAGCAAATGGCTGCAATATAACAAAGAGTGAAATATTTAAGGGGGTCTGATAACTTTCCGTCCCCACTGTATTTTAAGCATTTCTTTACTTTAATTTTGATGATAATGGCTTACAGCTAGTGAAAACCCAAAATTCAGTATCTCAGAAAATTAGAATATTGTGAAAAAGTTCAATATTGTAGACTCATTGTGTCACCCTCTAATCAGCTAATTAACTCAAAACAGCTGTAAAGGTTTCCTGAGCCTTTAAATGGTCTCTCAGTCTAGTTTGGTAGCTTACACAATCATAGGAAAGACTGGTGACTTGACAGTTGTCCAGAAGACAGTCATTGACACCCTTCCTAAGGAGGGTAAGTCACCAAAGGGCATTGCTAAGGAAGCTGGCTGTTCACAGAGTACTGTATCCAGGCATATTAATGGAAAGTTGAGTGGAAGGAAAAAGTGTGGTAGAAAAACGTACACAAGCAACAGGGATAACCACAGCTTTGAGAGGATTGTGAAACAAAGGCCATTCAAGAATTTGGGGTGGATTTACAAGGAGTGGACTATGGCTGGTGTCACTGCTTCAAGAGCCAACACAAACAGAAGTATCCAGGACATGGGCTACAACTGTCGCATTCCTTGTGTCAAGTCACTCCATAACCAGAGACAACTTCAGAAGCGTCTTACCTGATCCAAGGAAAAAAGGACTGGACTGTTGCTTAGTGGTTCAAAGTTCTCTTTTCGGATTAAAGTAAATTTAGCATTGTATTTGGAAATCAAGGTTCCAGAGTCTGGAGGAAGAGTGATTATTTGGGGAGCCATGTCATCTTCTGGTGTTGGTCCACTTTGTTTTATCAAGTCCAAAGTCAGTTCAGCCCTCTACCAGGAAATTCTAGAGCACTTCATGCTTCCCTCTGCTTACCAGCTTTATGGAGATGCTGATTTCATTTTCCATCAGGACTTGGCACCTGCCCGCACTGCCAAAAGTACCAATACCTGGTTTAATGATCATGGTATCACTGTGCTGAATTGGCAAGCAAACTCACCTGACCTAAACCCCATAGAGAATCTGTGGGGTATTGTCAAAGGGAAGATAAGAGACACCAGATCCAACAATGCAGAGGAGCTGAAGGCCGCAAAGCAACCTGAGCTTCCATAACAACTCAGCAGTGCCACAGGCTGATCTCCTACATGCCACGCCGCATGTGATGCTGTAATTCATGCAAAAGGAGCCCAGACCAAGTATTGAGTGCATACTATACTGTACATGGACATGCTTTTCAATACGCCAACATTTCTGTATTAAAAATCATTTTTTATTGGTCTTATGTAATATTCTAATGTTCTGAGATACTGAATTTGGGGTTTTTACTAGCTGTAAGCCATAATCATCAAAATTAAAAGAAAGAAATGCTTGAAATATATCACTCTGTGTGTAATGAATATATTCTAATTTTTATTCCAATTTTTTGAGATGTATATTATATATAAGTCTTCTTACCAGTTTACCTTTTGTACACAAATCTTCAAAAGGAGGAAGGGACAGAGTAGATTTATCCTATTAGAAATACTTGCAAAAAAGTGTGTAATTTGTGTATATAATGGCTGATTAAAACTATTAAAAGGATTTCTATTTTGTAACAGGCAGAAATGCAGTCTATGTGATCAAAAGTATACGTACCTGTATATAATTATATAATATAATATGTCTGCGCCAGTTAGTATTTAATTAAACCCAGCAGCTGTACTTAAATATCCCCTGATATTCAATACAATATACTGTATATATTTTATATGCATGCTAAATGAAATCCAAGTCTTATGTAACTAACTTCTATATGCTATAGAGAGGTGCTGTTGAATTCCCTCCAAGTTCCCTGGACTTAACACCCCCCAATTTCTATCTGTGAGGAACACTAAAGGATTTGGTGTACCAAAGAAAAAAACCTACACTGACTGCACCACAGGAAGAATATGAAACATCATGCAGAGCAATTCCTCTGGACACTCTAGTCAATGTTCTTCATGCAGTAGTTCACTAACATAAGAAGTGTCTGGATGCTAATGGTGACCACTTTGAGCACCTAATGTGATTGAATAATCCAAACCTGACTTACAGCTACCCTTTGATGTTTATATAAATCTAGTAATACAATTTTTATGCATATATGTTTTATGTTGGAGCATGGTGGGATTATTATCCAATGCTTGAAACTACTGCTATCTGGTAAGAAGTGAATCTATATGGTGATATTAAAGTCTTTTGAAGAGCACTGAAGTTCCCTTAGTTCACCCAATTCCCTTGAAGAGCACAGAATTTTTCACATATTTGGTTCACTCCGTTCCCTTTTGTATAAGGTTTGTCAGTTGGACATCTTTTTATGCACTTATACACTTGTTGAAGTGTGTGTACACTTTTTGGGCCCCTCTTTATATGATATACATGTGTTTTACTTGTGCAAAATACTTCTTAAAAGTAGAACTATAGGAAAAATGTTTTTTAAATTTTGGATAGAGTAAGGGAGAGTTAGAACTCCAGCCATTTTTTTTGATCAGGGTCATTTGGGTAGTTTTTGTTGCCATTATGATTTAAAAAAAGAGTAAACACAGTTGCTTGATAATAAATGGCTTCAGCCAAACACTAACCATGAGTGAAAGAAATGTTTTTGTGTTATCATTCATATTCTCTGAAAAATGGCAAAGAAATCATAAATTCTGCCAGGGTGTGTAAACTTATAAGCACAACTGTATATGTCTCATAGGGGGGATTTACCTTCCTGTACCATAGCCAAAATAGGAAGTGAGAAGAAACCCTGCAAATTAAGGAAATCCCTTGAGGAACTAGTGTCCCCATTGAAAGATTTTTTTTGCTAATGGAGGCACAGACAGCAATAAAAACCTAATAGTTGTCCTAACCCATGTCCACTTTATACATAGTGCCAAAATACATATGACAAAGTTGACTCATAAAGTGACTCATGAAGTCAAAAATGACTCATAAAGTGAAAAAGTATGACTCATAAAGTGAAAAATATATGATTCAGTTCATAAAAGGTGTGCAAATAAAATGTGCATAACAAGATGTCCAACTGACAAACCTTATACAAAAGGGAACTGAGTGAACCAAATATGTGAAAAATTCTGTGCTCTTCATGGGAATTGGGTGAACTAAGGGAACTTCAGTGCTCTTCAAAAGACTTTTATATCACCATATAGATTCACTTCTTACCGGATAGCAGTAGTTTCAAGCATTGGATAATAATCCCACCATGCTCCAACAGACTGGGCTGTAAAAACGAAGCAAATTCCAGATAACAGCGGTATCAGACACTGCACAATGATCCCATCAAAGGCTCCAACAACTTAAGCTGTAAAAGTGGACCTGGTTTTTCAATAGATGCAGGAATCACGGTATCTTTGGAGGGGTCTTCTGATAGGGGTTCAAACCTTGGGAATGCATTCTTGTTTAACCCCTCGGGTAAACCTTCACCAAAACTATTGTTTTTTAAGGATTTGGTGCTGAAGGATTTACATGAGGCTAAAATCAAAAAGATCCAACAGAAAGATATAAGGTGTGTGTGTGTGTGTGTGTGTGCGTGGGGGGGGGGGGGTATTGTGCTGCAGAATAGACAGGATTATGAAGGGGAGATGAACAACATCTTAGAATTCCTGGTGCCACTTACACCTAAAATATTCCTGTTATTTATTACCTGCCGAACGCTCATAAAAGTTTGAGTCATCCACCAGGAAGAACAATTGTGAGTAGGATCAATTCGGTAACCTCCAGAATTGGAAAATACATTGACGTATTCCTGCAACCCTTGGTCAATGAGACCCCGCCATTCCTCAAGGACACTATGCAGATATTAGGGGAAACCTCAGAACTCAATATAGAGGATGGTATGCTATTAGTAACAGCTGATGTGTCTTCGCTGTACACTGTTATTCCACATCAGATAGGGTATCAGGCAACGAAACACTTCCTTGATAAAGACAACTGGCTGACGATTCCCCATAAAGATTTCATTCTGGAACTTTTACGTTTTGCGATGGAACATGATTTTTTTTTTTACCAAGGGACTTATTATTTACAGCAGACTGGCGTTGCGATGGGGAAAAATTTGCCCCCAGTCTAGTCAATCTTTTTATGGCTTTATGGGAAAATGAGGTGATTTTCACAGATAGGCATCCTAATTTGAGGTTTTGGCGTCATTACATTGATGACGCCTTTTTCATATGGCTGGGGCATGAGCACTCCCTTCATATTTTCATGAATGATCTGAATACTAACAATTGGGGCATTAGGTTCACTCATGAATGGAGTGATACTTCCATCAACTTTTTGGATGTTACTATATTCAAGCAACACAATAAACTTCTGACAAAAACATTCTTTAAAACCACTGATAGAAATGGTTTTATATCATTTGGGAGTTGTCATCATCCCAACTGGTTACAATCAGTTCCTAAAAGTCAATTCCAATGAATTAGACGAAATTGCTCTAACTTTTTAGACGATTTTAGTCTGCAGGTATTCACTCTGAGAGATCGCTTCGTGAAGAAGGGTTCTGATAATCGCGTTCTAGACTCAGAAATCCAGAGAATATCGACTCAGGATAAGAACACACTCTAAGTCCCTAGAGACAAAAAAGTTAATGTTTCTAATAAATTTGAATGGTCCTTTTTGACCACTTTCTCTTCCCAGTATAAATGGGTTAATAACATTTTGACAAAACACTGGAAAGTTCTGAAGGGAGATAATGTGTTGGGTCAAGCTCTCCCTGATCGACCGAATATCATTTTTAGAAGAACCCAAAACTTCAAAGATTTGGTAGCTCCTAGTTCCATGGAGGTGTTCCCTAAATTCAGAATGTTTGGGAATCTAAAAGGCTTTTATCCATGTAGGAGGTTTTAAGTATGTAAGGATTCAAAAACTCTGAGGACTGCTTCCTTTACATACTACTAAATGTACCTTTCCTATTAAGGAGTTCATTAATGTGGAACTGTAGGTGTCAAATACCTCTTGAGGTGCCAATGTGGGTTCCAATATATTGAGAGAACCACGCAGGCACTTAAAGTGAGGATAGCAGAACATCGTGCGAATATCAGGAAAGGCTTTAAAGGGCACAGTGTGTCCAAGCATTTTCTTGATTACCATAAGAGAGATCCGGCTTTATTGCAGGTCACAGGCATTGAGAAATTCACACCCCATTGGCAGGGGAGCAATATGAAAAAATCTATATTCTGTTATGAAACCCATAGGATTTTTTATTTACGTACTTATAGACCCTTGGGAATAAACATAGAATGGTGATAATAATTGTTTCATTGATAATAGCTGATCTTTCTTTTTCTATTAGTGCAAGTGTTAGGTTTGTTTAGGTCTTTTTAGTTTTTTTTTTAGTATCCCTTTTAGATTATTATCTATTCTATTGTTTACTCAATGAAGGGTTCTCTTTTAATATTTGATAGATTATATGTCTACTTTTCATACTGGGTTATGTTATAGTATGTTCAGTTCTACCTACCAATACATTGGGTTTATGATGACTCTTTATTATGTATACGTATCTGCAAATGGTGATCAGCGTGGAGAGAATCAGTTGATCTCTACATCCTGAACATATTTAGGCCTCATACACACGGACGTTTTAACAGCGGATTTTTTTAGCTTTTTTTGCTGATTAAAGCCCGGTTCACACAGGGGCGGCACGACTTGCAGGTCGCCTCAGCGAGGCGACCTGCAAACGACTGCCCGGGCGACTTGCAAAACGACTTCTGTATAGAAGTCTATGCAAGTCGCCCCAAGTCGCCCCCAAAGTAATACAGGAACCTTTTTCTAAGTCGGAGCGACTTGCGTCGCTCCGATTAGAACGGTTCCATAGCACAGAACGGGAGGCGACTTGTCAGGCGACTAGGTCGCCTGACAAGTCGCCCCAGTGTGAACTGAGCCTTAGAACGCCACTCCATGTTATTCAATGGGCTCATACACACCATGGCGTTTTTGAGCTGTAACAGGCATGGTCGTTTTTAAGCTCCAAAAAAAAACCGACGCTGAAAAAAGCTCAAAAACGTGCATTAGCGCTATGCTGACGTTTTTTAGCATCAGCGTTTTTAAGCTGTAAAAATGTCTATGTGGGTAATTTGGGAGTGGAAATTAGCAAAGGAATTTTTTTTTTCTAAAAACGCACCTTAACGTTTACAAACGACGTTAAACACGCATTGACGCCAAATCAGAATGCTAATAAAATCGCATTTTTAACGCTGCTTTTTTTCCAGGTGTTGTTACTAGCTTTACAGCCCATTTTTTAAAAAGTTCCGTGTGTATGAGGCCTTATAATTAAAAAGAATTTTTGTTTTTTTGGAAAGAGGTTTTTTCATTTAATTTCTTTTTTGGTAATTCTTTTAATTATATTTTTTTGACCTTTGGCCCTGGTTCACACTGGAGCATTTTGACATGCGATTTAACATGTCAGTCAAGTCGAAGTCGCATGTAAAATCGGCGGCAATTGCCGTCAATGGCAGTGTCCTAATCGGTGCGACGCCGCACCGATTTCAAGGGTTAGTTTCTGTACTGATTTTTGCAATTTCGGGCTGCGATTTATATTGACATCTGTGCAGAAACCTGCACGGATGTCTCTGGGATCACAGCCAAAATCGGGACTGACATGCGGGGGTGAAGTTGTGCGAGTTCAGCTGAGCTCGCGTGGCTTCATTCCCTGGGCTAATGCACGCCTAATACCAAGTATTGATTACACTTTGGTGGCATAGCGTATTTTTTTATTCTTGATTAGAATTTCTTACGTGTCCCATCTAAGTGACACCAAAAGGCTGTATAGATCAATTCAACTTCCAGTGTCACCCACACCCACTTGTATTTATATGCTATTAGCAGATGTCTTCGGTGAATCTCCTTTCCCAGCTGAAGCCTATCATGGAGAAACTAGTTAGGTGGAGCCCATTGTGAGACGTCTAACCGTTTGAGCTGGTTGGTGCAAACCACCGCTCTGTTTTTTATGTGCATTTATTTTTGCTGATGTTTGTTTGCCTTGATGTAAGTTTTTGTGTGCTTTAAACCCTTTTGTTTTAATAAACCCTTTTGTTGAAACATATTGCACTACGAGGCTATCCTCTTCTTCCTTTATGCTCTGGGATTTATCCTTGAGCTGCCAGATTGGATATCAGCTTTTCCATAGATACCATGATTTCTGCGTTTATTGAAAAACGGGATCCACTTTTACAGCTTAAGGTGTTGGAGCCTGATGGGATCATTGCCCAGATACCGCTGTTATCTGGAATTTGGTTCGTTTTTACAGCCCAATCTGTTGGAGCATGGTGGTATTATTATTCAGTGCTTGAAACAAATGTTATCTGGTAAAAAGTGAATCTATGTGGTGATGGGATATTAATGTCTTTGTATTTTGAAGAGCACTGAAGTTCACTTATATTTTGTTCACCCAATTCCATTGAAGAGCACAGAATTTTTCATATATTTGGTTCACTCAGTATATTTGGTTCACTTTTGTATAAGGGTTTGTCAGTTTTTTCATGCACTTTTTTTGCACCTTTTATGAACTGAATCATATATTTTTCACTTTATGAGTCATTTCATCCAATTTTTTTATTTATTTTTATACACTTGCTATTGTAGGATTAGACTTTATGCCCTTAAATTTTGTCATGTGTATTTTTGCACTGTGAATATTATTATAGATTAGCACACCTGTTTCTTTTAATTATCTATGCTTATGATAGGGGTTCGGGCCTTTTAGGTTGCAGCTTTTCTTTATCTATATATTTTCATTTACGGTATTTATGTGTTTGATTTCTTCATTTCAATAGTCACACTTCCCTTCACCAGGAGAGTAGGAAAAGCGCAGGATTTTAACCCTTTTTTTGACATACTTTAAATCTTGTATCACAACCTTTTTGCATATACAATACACTTATGTAAACGTAATATGTGCAAAGAAAAAAATATAAAAAGCATTGCAAAAAATGGCATACCAAAGTGCTATGGCAAAATGTCCAAAAAATGTTTATTAGGCTGCTTTCACACTAAAAATAGCGCCTGTATAGAGCCTCTCCTCTCACTCCAGTGTGAAAGCCCGAGTGCTTTCACACTGGAGTGATACGCTGGCAGGACAGTAAAAAAAGTCCTGCAAGCAGCATCTTTGCAGTTCTGTAGGAGCGGTGTATACACTGCTCCTAAAGCGCCCCTGCCCATTGAAATCAATGGGCAGATCCGCCACACTGCCGGTGGTTTTAACCCTTTTTCAGCCGCTAGCAGGGGTTAAAAGCACCCCGCTAGCAGTCGTATAGCACTGCTAAAACAATGGTAACTGCCGACACCCCCATCGTCCCAGTGCGAAAGTAGCTTTATTGTCAAATCAAATAGTACAGTCCCATATCATTTCCACTCTCCTGCAAATTTTAATCCACTTGGCTTCTCCCCCACCCGGATGTTCAAAAGCCTCACCAGAATGTAAGACCACTAATAAAATAGGGTTATTTACACTCTGTTATATAACTCCAGGAAACACAGCCCCCAATCAGAGTTACATGCTGTGATTTAAGCCTCGTCCAATTTTTAAGTCCTATTTGGGAATAACCAAAAGGAAGGTTTGGATTTTCTAAAATAAGGGTTGAGAACAAAGGGTGATTAGCACTTAGCTTACCAAGGCCCTTAGCAAGCTATGGAAGAATTTCTAATATTACAGAGCAGTTTTTCTGCTCTACCATAACCCAATGCTTAGTATCTTTAGGACACGCCCAATCTATCTCCTTCTGTAGAACAGCCGCTTCCCAATATATGTAAAGATCTGGTACCGCCAGCCCTCCTTCCTTTTATGGTCTATACAATAATTTCTTGCTGTTTTTAGGGGTTTTACTTTTCTAAATTAAGATTTTTATCATTGACGACCTTTCTTTTATCATAGGAGAAAGATTTCTGAACATAAAACGGTAACATATAAAATTAAAATTATAGGTAACACAACCATTTCTATCCTGTTTAACCTCCCAAACCAAGAAAGCGTTATTTCAAACTTACTTAGCTCCTCTTTAACCACAATTCAACAGCTTATAATTTAAGGCAAACAATTGATTGGTGCCTGCAGAGATTTTTATCCCCAGGTAAATGATTCCCCCTGTGAGCATTTAAATGGGATTGAAGGGATCAACAAGAAAACCTTTGTACCTGTAAGATATTTATTAAGCACTTCTAATTTGCAAAAATTAATTTTAAAATACGATAAGCTCCCATACTTGTTAATTCCTTTATTAAATTAGGATGATTGACAGAATAACAAGTCGTTGAAATATGGGGTTAAATGATGGGACCTAGTCCCTATGTTTATTTGTAGTCATAATATCTTGATTCTGCCTTGTCCAAATATATATGAGGAAAATTATCTGACATTATATCTGTCACTATTGTTCAAGTGCTGATGAATAGGGGGAACTACTGCGCCAACTCAAAATACAAAAAGCAGCCAACACTAACAATCAGACTAATTGTGCAAAGTAAATAGAAAAACAAAAAGTGTAGCGCTATAACTATGATGTAAATTCACATCAGGGGTGTGAAATCACAATAGTGAAAGTGATATCAAAAGAATTCACAAGTGTGTAGACCACCTCCACATTTGTGTGCTAAAAATAAAAAATGAGTATTTGCAAAGATTCATATGTAGGTGAGTGTCTATAAACAGTGCAAGTGTATCTCATTAGAGAAAACATCCAAAAAGTCAAAAAATAAAAACAGCAATATTGCAACACATAAAAAGGACTAGACCCAAATAAATGGGAAATCTCGGATATTATACCAACATATCTATGCAGACATATAGAGGCAAATCCACATGTAGCTATACGTGTAAACACAGGATTGTATACACAGAAGTGTGTTTGGAGAGAAATGGCTGTTGAGCTATCAAAGCTGAGAGGAGCCTGAAGCTGGAAGGACCCCTGTTACCTATGACTTGATCCTGCTGGGGAATGGAATCCGGTGGAAGATCCCAGCCTATATTTGGAAAAGTAACCTGACCAAGAAAAACAAGCACAGGAACATTGGGCCTATCTCCATCCCTTCCAGGAGTGTTGAAGTCATGAGGCTCTTCCTGCCTACCCGGCACCCTTCCAGGATTGGAATCAACTGTAACCCTACCGCTCAGACGGTACAAGCCTATACGACTCACCGCCAACGGCCAGTGAGTCCAACATTTCCGGTAAGGGCATTTCATTTCTTCCAGTTGAAAGTGTTTGTCTTATAAGAAGATCTGGCCCTGGATGTTGGTATATCGTTTACCAGGCTGTGCAGGATATAAATACAAGTTTTGAACACCTCTCATCTTCAAAGAACTGTCAATTCATATAGACTTTTTTGTTTACATATGTCCAATAGCCATTCCATCATACTACTGTGTATACAATCCTGTGTTTACACGTATAGCTACATGTGGATTTGCCTCTATATGTCTGCATGGATATGTTGGTATAATATCCGAGATTTCCCATTTATTTGGGTCTAGTCCTTTTTATGTGTTGCAATATTGCTGTTTTTATTTATTGACTTGTTGGGTGTTTTCTCTAATGAGATACACTTGCACTGTTTATAGACACTCACCTACATATGAATCTTCGCAAATACTCATTTTTTATTTTTAGTACACAAATGTGGAGGTGGTCTACACACTTGTGAATTCTTTTGATATCACTTTCACTATTGTGATTTCACACCCTGATGTGAATTTACATCATAGTTATAGCGCTACACTTTTTGTTTTTCTATTTACTACTGTTCAAGTATTTGGATTTCAAAACAACACCATGGATGAGATCAACTGTCCTCCTGGTGTTCCCCCTTAGTTTCCGTGAATGGAAAAACCCCACTTGACAAAAACTGACAAAATTGTTTAAGGTTTGGAAAATGTCCAGTGAATCTGTGAGCTAAAATTTTTGAAAATATTTTAATATCTATTATTCAGCAGGGAAATAGGGCAGTAACTTATGGTGCAAACTAGGGGATAACAAACCCATCCAGGCCTGGGGCTTTGCCAGAAGGCATCTGGATTACCACTCCATAACCCTTTTTTTTGTGATTGGCTGCTCTAAAATAATTTGGGCGTTCCTGATACTCTTCCATTTCCTGTCTTTGTGTTAACCCATTATATCGTTTATACATTTATGAAAATTGAATGATTTAAAGTGATATTGCTTAAAACAATTAGCTATTTGCTCAGTCTTTTAATATATTCTCTTGTTTTAGGCTGGGTTCACATTTGTCTGGCTGTGGTTTGCAGTCTGGAGTCCGGTGCGGTTTTGTTCACCTGTTCAGGTGCAAATTTTAATTTGAATTCGTACCTGAACAAGATCCAAAATCGCATAGGGCTCTTTTAAAAAAATTGACCGCACCCGCCCCGGACATGTGTGAATCGGCTCCATGTAATGCGAATTGTATGCGGTTCAAAATACATCCGATTCACATATATATGAACCAAGCCTTAAGATCCTTGATTGCTGCAAAAAAAAAAAAAACTTACAAGAACTGTTACAAAAACTTAGCAAGCACTATGTCACATGTATTGCTCTGCTCAAAAGATGATCACCTACACTCTTTCATAATATACTTTATTTTATTCAAGAGATGGTTATTTGAGGCCTTCCTGGCTCTAGTTACCTCAAACAGAACTGCTCCAGTGAGAGAAATTTTGACCCATGCTTCTAAAGTTCTGTGCTGTTATTTACTTCAACTGGTGAGTGCAAAATCTGCTGCAGTTGTGCATGGTAGCCAATCAGCCTCTAACTTCAGCTTATTCAATTAAAGTGGTTATAAAACCCATACATATACCCAGTGAAGTTACTGGCCTCTGTTGATACACAGAGATGAAACAAAACCTCCTACATAAGTTGTACCTGTCTATCTGCAGTCTTCTTACCTCTACAGCCATTCAAAATACTGAATTATAATGCCTGTCAGAGAGTTCCGAAAAAAAGGGGGAGGAGAGCTGAAGTAACACTCTACAGAGCTCAGTGAGTAGAGCTCTGAGAGCTGATTTGAGGGACGAGACCCATCCCATCCACAAAGCAAACAGGAACAGAGCTGAGGCTGTCAATCTGCTGCCGGTCCCTCCCCTGTCACCATTTTTCTCTTGGTGTCAGGAAACCTTGTCAGAAGAGACTCATGCTTATAGAGGAGGAACGTGGCAGCATACTGAAATGACTTAGTGCTCCTAATTGAGACAAGTACTCACTATAGAGGGATATGCTTTGTTCATATTTCATGTCTGAGGTTTACAACCACTTTAAGTTTGACAGAAAAACCTGAAAGCTGACTGGTTTCTATGCAGAGCTGCACCAGATTTTGCAATCTCCAGTTTTAGTTAATCAACCCCTTGGTCTACAACAGTATTTCCGAACTTTTTTCCAGTCAAGGCTCCCTTGAAAATTATTGCGGCACCCCAGTCTAAGGCTTGGTTCACATTACTGCGTGCAAGACTGCGTGCATTCTTTCCACACAGACATACACTCTGCTATTTAGCAGACATGCAGG
The DNA here is from genome assembly GCA_037952925.1 of Lithobates clamitans. Taxonomy (NCBI): domain Eukaryota; kingdom Metazoa; phylum Chordata; class Amphibia; order Anura; family Ranidae; genus Lithobates; species Lithobates clamitans. The sequence goes on along the minus strand of JBBGZY010001622.1, from coordinate 242,313 downwards.
GGTGCCATTAATACTTATTGGTACCCTCATGTATTTGCAAAAACTGTGCTTTTCGGTGTGGCACTATTAAAAAAAGAAAAAAAAAAGTTGGAGACTTCTTTCCCTGCATTTCTGTGGGTAGAGCTGCCCACTGAAATGAAATGCTATTGCATCAATACCTACTTTTGAAGACAAGTTTTGAAGACACCTCCAAACGAAATGTCTTCCAAATCCCTTGTGTTAGATGAGCTCCTAGATGTCAAGGATTAGCATGCCATTTGCCTTTATAGCCAACTTTATTTGTCTCCATTTTGTCAATGCCACACCCACATTAGGCAATTTCAAGGCTCAGTTCAACTGATGTGTCAGATGTGGTGGACTTAAAATTAAGGGTGCATTCATACTTTTGCATTACATTAACATAGTATATGTGCATTGTGGTGCGCAACCATTCATTTTTTTTTGTGTATGGCCATGATAGGGACATACTGTTGCTTTGTAACTCGGCTTATTTTTTTTACAGCATACGATAAACAGCTGCTTTTTTTTTTTTTACTTGTTTTTACCTTCTTTTCAACCCTTTTTACATCTCAGCTCTGCTGACCATCTGCCACCGTTTTGCAGTCACCCACCGTCTACATGCATTCCAATAATGGCTGCATTGCATTTTCTTGGATAGATCACATTCCTAAGGATGGGGTCATTTATGGCCCCGAAACAATGTAATTTACTGCTGTGATGTGATCACTTTAATACATTTTTGGACACTATTTTGAAGATCCATGGGGGGGCTGGAAATATATGCTTTGGCTTGCGTTGACTGGCTCCCGGCCAACAATTGCTACAGTACCCACTTGCTTCAAATAATTTCCAGGAACGCGTGCAATGGAAATATTCTATTTAGGGTCAGACCATTGTTACTCTAAAACAGGAAGCTCCTGAACAAAGACCTTCACAGAAGGATCACCAAATATTATTTTGCCAAAAGCTACAGATTTTTGAAGACTGGAAATTACTTTTGAAATTCCATTAGCATGTCAAAGTTTATATGAGATTTTATTGATTGTGTTTTGATGTACATTAAGTACAGACTTAGTTTAAATTAACAGTTTAAACCCCACTTTATCTGTCAATATGTGGTCAATGCCATTCCCCTATTTACTCACATAAAAAAGTGAACCTTTTCTGTGGAAATAGGGACAACAATATGATTATCCTACCTTATTGTCATATGGCATTGCTGCCAGTCTAAAATGTTATAGTCAAACAGAGGTGCAAATAATATCTTTATCTACGGTTTCCAAGTAAGCAGCAAGATCTCATAGAAACCGTATAAGCAGGAGTTTGTCATGCACTCATCCATCTTGTTTCTGGCATCCATCTTGAGTGCGCAAGCATTCAGTTACCCAGCAAGCATTTAATCCCCATTTCCTAATTATTGTCAGTCTCCTCTTCCGTCTTCACTGTCTACCTTCTACAACACCCATATCAAGACAATTATCTGCCCCTTTCAGCTTTTTGTTAAGCCTTATCTGTCCACCATCATTGAGGCCTGTTATCTTCTCCACCTCCTTATCCTCTCTGTCTTCTCAGTAAGCGCTGCCATTTATCACTTTCTCCCTGTTCCCTGCAACTAATCTATCAGCTTGTGTTATCACCTTTTACTAAAGCAGGATAGAAACATACAGTATATTCCACTCATTGCACAATTCAAGCCTTTGTGTGTCTTATCCTATGAGAAGGCTCTGGGAAAGGTCATGTGCCCATGGGCCTGACACTGGCCTTGAAACGTGATTACGTGTAGCTATTATTAAAGTAAATATGTTGCTTTACCCTCCATGGGCATGATTTAAGGAGGCTGTTTGAGAACCATCTGTATAGGGCTGTATTCAATTAACACAGCTAAACATGCATGTGCTTGCCTGTTTTGCACAGTGGGATGCTCTGTGCTCTAAAACAGACTTTAGCTTAGCCTTAAAGTAGAACTTAAGCCAATACTTTTATTTTTTGGTGTACACTAAGTCTAAGAGGGTTAAAACCATTGTCAGGTTTCTATTTTTCTGTCTCCACTGAAGTAATTCACTCTTATTTCCTATTGTGCCAACAGGGGCAAAAAACAAAAGTTCTACCCTTCCCCACTCTATCCAGATCTACTCTAAAACATGTTTTGGTTGAAGTTCCTCCTCAGATAAAAGGTAGGGTTATAAGGGATACAGAATACATACCACAACATTTTCATTAATGGCTGTCCCCATAACAATACAACTAATCTTTCTGACATCACATGGCACTAGCACCACCCATACAATAAAGGATGCTAGTGGGGCTTGTGTCGAACATAGCATTCAATACTCCAGCACCTTTCAGGAAGCAGACTCTGCTACGCGCACCCTTTGTTTCATCTGAGGCTGTGGCCATGGGTGGTTCTGGGACCAACGCCACTCCTAACAAAAAAGCTCGTAGCTCCGCTCCATTACTTCCAGCACCTATCTAGAAGCTATCTCTTCACCAATACCCTTGCCTCAGCTGAGGCAGCATCATCCCTAGCATCGAGGACAGCAATGTGCTACATAGCACACAGTTCACTGCTTCCAAATCATCTTTGTCACCAACACCCTTGCTTCAGCCAAGGCTGACTCCAGCACCGCCTCTACAATGAAGGATGGTAACAGCGCTCATAGCTGCATCTTCACTGCTTTTGACAATTCTCTGGATACCGACTTTGACACTGACCTTTCCAACTCTGCAAGAGTAAATAGATACAAGAGGAACATTTAGTCTACAGGGTTCCTAATAAAATATGCCCAAGTCTAAAAAGGCAGAGACCAGTGAGCGAGATGAGAAATCTGATACGGACATTGATACACGTGTAAAAAGAATTAATGATACCGGTTATAGATGTTTTGTTTTAAAATGGTATTAAAACCAAAACCAAAAATGTAATATATTGATACATGGGTAAGAGGAATTAATGTTATTGGTTCTAGCTGAGATATTTTAATATATTGTATGTATGCACATCTATGATTATTGGTGTTCATTGCTGTATCAAGTGCTACCAATGAGATCATCATTGCATTTGCTAGTGAGGGCTTGATCTAATGTATAAGCCCCATCTCCCAAAGCTTCAGGTCCCACCCATTCATAGCTGTCAATTGAGAGTGACTTGCTGTGCAGGGGCGGATCGGGGGGGGCAATGGGACAATTAGTGATGGGCCGGCCAGTCAGAGGATGAGTGAGCGGGCGGGTGACCATACGAGCGGGTTAACGAGTGGGCGGGCTAGTCAGTGGGGGTCGGCAGGTGAGTGTGTGGGGGCGGGCAGGGCACTCATCGGGTGAGTGGATGGGCAGGCCAGTCGGCAGGTGAGCGGAGGTGCAGGGCCAGTCAGCGTGCCGACTGGCAGGGAGTAGAGAGATTACATGATCTCTCACCACCCACTCTGCATCACTGCAATTCCGCCCTCACTGTGCAGCCACGGGCAGCAGAGAGATTACATCATCTCTCGGCTGCCTGTCTTCACTCTGGCAAGTGAGAATCTGCACCTTAGCAGGCCAATGACAATCAGCAACGTGTGGCAGGTGACATGGCAAGTGACAATCAGCAACGTGGCAGGTGACGTGGCAAGTGACAATCCACAACATGTGGCAGGTGACGTGGCAAGTGACAATCCGCAATGTGTGGCAGGGGACATAGCAAGTGACAATCAGCAACATGTGGCAGGTGACGTGGCAAGTGACAATCCGCAATGTGTGGCAGGTGACATGGCAAGTGACAATCAGCAACGTGGCTGGTGATGTGGCAAGTGACAATCCGCAACATGTGGCAGGTGACGTGGCAAGTGACAATCCGCAACGTGTGGCAGGGGACATAGCAAGTGACAATCAGCAACATGTGGCAAGTGACAATCCGCAATGTGTGGCAGGTGACATGGCAAGTGACAGTCAGCAACATGTGGCAGGTGATGTAGCAAGTGACAATCAGCAACATGTGGTAGGGGACATGGCAAGTGACAATCAGCAACACGTGGCAAGTGACAATCTGCAACATGTGGCAGGTGACGTGACAGTCAGCAACATGTGACAGGTGACGTGGCAAGTGACAATCCGCAATGTGTGGCTGTGACAGCTGTTATATAGGCAAAGCCGGGGCCACCCGGTGACGTAAACGGGTGACCCCACCCCCTCTGACATCACGTGATGTCAGAAGGGGCGGGGTCACCCGGTTACATTTTTGTTTTTTTTCTATTTTTCGGGTCCATCGTCGCCGTGATTGAAGATGGATGGACATCGCGGGACACTTTTTTTTTTTAAATAAAGGAATTGTCCAAAACTGTCTCCTGTCGCTTTTACATTTTTGACACTTTTTTGGTGAATAGCTACCCCATACCCATTCACATGGGGGGGCAGGATCTGGGGGGGCGCCTTGTTAAAGGAGGCTTCCAGATTTTGAGAAGCCCCCCCGCCTGCAGACACCCACAACCCCTGGGTAAAGGTTGTGGGGATGGGGCCCTTGTCCCCAACAACACGGGGACAAGGTGCTTTGGGGGTGACCCCAAAGCACCCTCCCCATTTTGAGGGCATGTGGCCTGGTACGGTTCAGGAGGGGGGCGCTCGCTCGTCCCCCCCTAACCTGGCCTGCCAGGTTGCATACTAGGATAAGGGTCTGGTATAGATTTTAGGGGGGACCCCACGCCATTTAAAAAAAAAAATTGGCACGGGGTTCCCATTAAAATCCAACGATAGTAAGAAGAGCCGGCAAGATTGTAATCCTTGAAGTGTAGTTTATTGGTACATCAGAGTGACAATAAAACAATAATGCTGACACGTTTTGGCAATAGCCTTAGTCGTGGCTAGTTTGAAACAGATATGGCAAGATATACAGTATATATATATATATATATATATATATATAACCAATCATTTTGAGATGTTGGAACATTCTAGCTGAAAACTTTCTGGGGTAGAGCAGTTGCGCTTGGCTCTAATGAACTGGGACAGAACTGGGATAGAATGAATAGTATGGGGTGGATGGCAGTTAGGGGCCAGAAGTAAGGAATTTCTGGCAGTGAGTTTGTGGAAGGTTCCAGTATTTATAAGGCCAGTGCTGGAATCACCTCTAAGTGTGATATCTAGAAAGTCAATCGTGGTCTTATTGCTCACATAAGAGAATTCAAAATTAAGGCTGTTGTTGTTGAGGTATGAGAAAAAAGGAGTTAAGGAATCAGTATGGTCCCAGATTAAAATCAGGTCGTATATGCAACGCCCATACCAATAGATGGGGGGTGCATATATACTACACTGCCTGCACTGACTGAATATAGAGAATATAGAGTCTACACTAAATGCAGAGTATATATATATATATATATATATATATATATATATATATATATATATATATATATATATATATATATATCAGTGGGGACGGAAAGTATTCAGAACCCCTTAAATTTTTCACTCTTTGTTATATTGCAGCCTTTTGCTAAAATCATTTAAGTTCATTTTTTTCCTCATTAATGTACACACAGCACCCCATACTGACAGAAAAACACAGAATTGTTGACATTTTTGCAGATTTATTAAAAAAGAAAAACTGAAATATCACATGGTCCTAAGTATTCAGACCCTTTTCTGTGACACTCATATATTTAACTCAGGTGCTGTCCATTTCTTCTGATCATCCTTGAGATGGTTCTACACCTTCATTTGAGTCCAGCTGTGTTTGATTATACTGATTGGACTTGATTAGGAAAGCCACACACCTGTTTATATAAGACCTTACAGCTCACAGTGCATGTCAGAGCAAATGAGAATCATGAGGTCAAAGGAACTGCCTGAAGAGCTCAGAGACAGAATTGTGGCAAGGCACAGATCTGGCCAAGGTTACAAAAAAATGTCTGCTGCACGTAAGGTTCCTAAGAGCACAGTGGCCTCCATAATCCTTAAATGGAAGACGTTTGGGAAGATCAGAACCCTTCCTAGAGCCAAACTGAGCTATCGGGGGAGAAGAGCCTTGGTGAGAGAGGTAAAGAAGAACCCAAAGATCACTGTGGCTGAGCTCCAGAGATGCAGTCGGGAGATAGAAAGTTGTAGAATGTCAACCATCACTGCAGCCCTCCACCAGTCGGGGCTTTATGGCAGAGTGCCCCGACGGAAGCCTCTCCTCAGTGCAAGACACATGAAAGCCCGCATGGAGTTTGCTAAAAAACACCCGAAGGACTCCAAGATGGTGAGAAATAAGATTCTCTGGTCTGATGAGACCAAGATAGAACTTTTTAGCCTTAATTCTCAGCGGTATGTGTGGAGAAAACCAGGCACTGCTCATCCCCTGTCCAATACAGTACCAACAGTGAAGCATGGTGGTGGCAGCATTATGCTGTGGGGGTGTTTTTCAGCTGCAGGGACAGGACGACTGGTTGCAATCGAGGGAAAGATGAATGCCGCCAAGTACAGGGATATCCTGGAGGAAAACCTTCTCCAGAGTGCTCAGGACCTCAGACTGGGCCGAAGGTTTACCTTCCAACAAGACAATGACCCTAAGCACACAGCTAAAATAACTAAGGAGTGGCTTCACAACAACTCCGTGACTGTTCTTGAATGGCCCAGCCAGAGCCCTGACTTAAACCCAATTGAGCATCTCTGGAGAGACCTAAAAATGGCTGTCCACCAACGTTTACCATCCAACCTGACAAAACTGGAGAGGATCTGCAAGGAGGAATGGCAGAGGTTTCCCAAATCCAGGTGTGAAAAACTTGTTGCATCTTTCCCAAAAAGACTCATGGCTGTATTAGATCAAAAGGGTGCTTCTACTAAATACTGAGCAAATGGTCTGAATACTTAGGACCATCTGATATTTCAGTTTTTCTTTTTTAATAAATCTGCAAAAATGTCAACAATTCTGTGTATTTCTGTCAATATGGGGTGCTGTGTGTACATTAATGAGGAAAAAAAATGAACTTAACTGATTTTAGCAATATAACAAAGAGTGAAAAAAACCCAAAGGCACCCTAAACTACTAAATACCCTTTCTCAGCAGTTGGAGCAGTCTTGTGACTTCTATCAGTGTCTGGTTAAAGCTAGTAGGAGGAGTTTTCATTCTCCCATGTTTGTCCTATGAGACCCCTTGACCCTCTGTCTGGACAGTGCTGATTGGCCCTGTGCTGATCAAATGCACTCTCCCAAGAAAAAAAAAACTCATTAGCAATACACAATAAACTGTGCATGTGCAGCCTGTCTCCTGGCTCTGTAAATATCAGGATTTATATTGTCAGTGGAAGAAGGGGAGGATCAGAGAAGACTTTTTACACAATGTAGAGTATTAACCTCTTAGGTTCCACAGTGAGTATAACACTGCTTTAGTGCATATACAGACTGATTTTACTGTTGTGGGTTTAGTAACACTTTAAGTTTGGAGTGACCAGTACCAGAACCTTCCTGCTGAATCATACACATTAGTCACCAATTTACACTGTAGACCCACAAAGTGCCCGTTTCTCAGTTAGGAAGTCTTCTATCCCCACTTAGTGCCTCTGGTCATGTGACAATGTGTCATGTGGAGCAGAACCACAAGGGACATCTAGGCCATAATGCTCTAATCCTTCCCTGTTCTATTCAAAACGGTAAAAGCATTTTGTTTTGAGTTGGACTTTAACAAGTTTACAAACTGGTTTATTATATAATTTTTTTTTAATTATAATTTTTATGAGGGAATAGGTTAGGGTTTCACAGTTCTGGTGAATTTATGTGCAGATTCACCTAGGAGATTTTTTTATAAGCCACAGAGCACTGCACTGCCTTTAAACTATGGCCATCAGGTTTAAAAGGGGCCAATAAGAGGGCTTTTGAATAAGTCAGACCCCTTCTTATAAAAAGGGGTGCACAGGCCACCCATATTACCAGTGTATTAGAAGCTGCTGAAAGGAAAGAATAGAGAAGCCGACAAACTACATAAGGTGGTATTAGGTTAATTGGGAAACTGTACTTAAATTCTTATTGCTAGATCTTTGGGCAATCAATTTGCTGCTTTTTGTTCAACATTAATGTGGTGTTTTGTCTTTCATTTTATTTTGTGGTTCACTTGAGGTTAGTGGTTAATTTTAGCACCTGTTCCATCCATAGTAAATGTTATTTTTTCTGTAAGGCTTACTTTTTAAGGGGAGCTTTTGTTTTAGCGGGGTAATAGTTTGTTTTTTTTGTTATAATATTTATTAGTTTATATTGATGGGGCCTTTATTTTAGGTTAAAGAGTTTTCCAGCAAAGCCTTCCTTAAACTAAATAGGCTTTTGTTTCAGAGGGGTGTTATTTTGTGGTTTTCATTTATTTTAGGGGCATGTTGTTTATTTTTGTATGTTGATAAAACCTTTTTATGGTTAAACTGCGTGTTCTCTCTTTTCTTCTCTCTTTATTTAATTATTTATTTGTTTATTTTAAAGCAATGTTTTCCTTTAGGAAAGTGGACTTTTATTTCAGTGGTGGCATTTTAAGTTGTTCATTTTTTTTTTTTTTTATGTTGATAGAGACTTTTTGAGCTTGGGGCTCTCAAAGAGCAGGATACACTTGTTACTGTCCATTTGTTTGTGGAACTGCCTTTTGTTCACAGCATACCCTTGCAATGTTTGCAAGAGAAAAAAGTGCAAGAACTGTATGCATCAAAACAACTCACATTTTATCACTCACATTCACCGCACCCCCATATTTCAATACATAAAATAAAAGTTAGGCATACAGTGATTAGGCCTTTTAACCCCCTAAACCAGTGGTCTCCAAACTTTGCTTGCCTTTACTGGCCCTTGGGGCACTATTCCTCCCACTGACACCAACAATGGGGCATAATTCCTGTTACTGACATCAGCAATGGGGCACTATTTCTTACATTGGCGCCAATGATGGGGCAATATTCATCCTACTGATACCAACAATTAGACCCTATTCCTACCACTGGCACCAATGATGGGGCACTATTCCTTCTACTGACACCAATGATGGGGTACTATTTTTCCCTTTGATACTAAGGATGTGGTACTATCCCTCCCACGGATATTAACAATGGGTTACAATTCCTCCCACTAATACCAATAATGGGGTACTATTCCTCCCACTGACACCAACAATGGAGTCTATTCCTCCCTCTAATATCAAAGATGATTTGTTTAAACTGGCCCTTTGTTTAGAAAGTTTGGAGACCCCTGCCTTAAACCATTCTGCTGCTTGCCAATTTTACAGTTTTGTATCCTCTGCAGTATTTTAAAGTGAATTAAACCCAAAAACAAATTTGTATATTTTGTAGCTTACCAATCCTTAGATGCGTTGTCTGCATTCATTTTATATTTTAGGCATTTTTTCCCATTATTTTCACCTGGTGATCCAACCAGTAATACACTTCCTATGTTATGGCATCTGCATTCTGGATGAAATAGTAAAGCAGACACCCTTGGACAGTAGCATTGTCAGTTTGGGGAGAGGATAGTCTCAGACTAGCAGATTTAACTTGCTAAACAAATGGCAGCTGAACTCCAGTGAACACTTTATAGGCAGTTACAGTAAACAGTTATCTTTCCTTTTAGGATAAAGGTTTTAGATAAATTAATAAAAGCTGACTATTGTAAGCACCCCGTCAAGTGTTAAATGGTTTGTCTCACCCTTCCAACTGCTATTTTGTCTGGACAGCTTGATCTGTTATGCCCTGTACACACGACCAGTTTTGCCATCGGAATACACTCCAAAGGTTTCTCCAACGGAACTCCGACGGAATTCCATTCAAGGAGTCTTGCCTACACACTGTCAAACCAAAGTCCAACCAAAGTCCGACCGTCCAGAATGCGGTGACGTACAGCACGCACAACGGGACTAGAAAAAGGAAGTTCAATAGCCAGTAGTCAATAGCTTCCATCTCGTACTTGCTTCAGAGCATGCGTCGTTTTTGGTCCGTCAGAACAGCATACAGACGAGTGGTTTTCCCAATTGGTTCCGTCAGAAATATTTAGAACATGTTCTATTTCTAGGTCCGTCAGAATTTTCGGGAAAAAAAAGTCCGATGAGACATACACACGATCGGAATGTACGATGAAAAGCTTCCGTCTGACTTTTTCTGTCGGACATTCCACTCGTGTGTACATGGCTTTAACGTATGTTGATAAATGAACTAAAGTAAATAAAAAATAATCTGTGCTAGGACAAACTTATTTCAAATACAAAGAATAAAGCTGCCACTGTGCAACTGTGATACTCAAATGTGTCAAGAATAAAGTTACCTAAAGCATCACTAAATTCTCCTAAAATGGGATAACAAATTCTTAAGCAAGAAATAAAAAGATAAATACAAACACAATATATATAGAAATAAAGTGCAAAAAAGTGCTTAAATTATAAAACATGTCCAGATTTAAAGTACAAATTCAATCATAATAGATCTGCCAAATAAATGGTGCATTAAACGGCAACAGTTCATATGTTGACTCGATGTGCAGTCACACTCTTGTTTTCAAAGTCCTTTCACCACCGTGCACCACCATTAAAAGAAGCCTGTTATCAGACAGTATGGACCATTAGATTATAAATGGTCAAAAGTACTCAAGTTCGCTGGTCATCCAGTGACTTCCTAAGCTGTATCCTCGATAGAGACCACCTCCACCTCCGGACATCACCAACAAAGGCAAGAGTAATACAGATCCATAGTGAAGTATGTAAAAACTGTGCCTTTATTTTTTAAAACTTTTGCAGGTTGCGCTTGTATGGCGGAACTATTATGAATTGATTTGTAGGTGAACTTGCACTTTAATTTTGCACGTTTCATACTTTCAGCACTTTTTTGCTTTATTTCTATATAAATTGTGCTTGTATTTATCTATTTCTTTGTTGCTTAAGAAGTTGTTATCATATTGTAGGAGACTTTAGCGCTGCTTTAAGCAACTTTATTATTGATAAATAACAGACTTACTAGCTAGATCACCAGGTATAAATAAAGGACCTAAAAAAAGAAAACAAATGCAATCACCACATCTAAGAATTGTTAAACTGCAATTTAAAGCAGAAAAAAACCTGTGAACATAGAGGCTTATTATAGCATTGCTTTTTTTTTTCAAAATGTTCGCTCTTTTTCTGTTTATAGCGCAAAAAATTAAAACCGCAAAGGTAATCAAATACCATCAAAAGAAAGCTCTATTTGTTAGGTTACAATGTCTCATGACTGCACAATTGTCAGTTAAAGCGACGCAGTGCCGTATCGCAAAAAAAGGGCTTGGTCAGGAAGGGGTTAATCCTTCTGGGGCTGAAGTGTTTAATTCTTGTAGTAAAGCCTCAGCCTATGCTCTTTGTCTCTAGTATATTTGAGCCTAGCCGTGCTATTTAACATTGGCCTGCTGCTGGCCAATTTTTTACAAAAATTGTAGCGTTATAAACCCCCAAAAAATGTCATTAGACACTGTGAGAGTTGTGTGGCAAACGACTAACATCAAGAACTATGATGCACTTTCAAAGGTACAATAATTGTGTACATGTTAATAACAAAGTAAAAACAATAAAAGGTGCTTACAAACTAAATATAGTGTACTATATACATAATGGAATACATATAATGAAATAAAGAATGGTGATAGAAAATTATTGAATAAAGTCCAGAAAGTCCAACTGAAGTTGACACCACTCAAAATTCGAGAAGTAAAGTCCACCAGTGTTGATTGAGACAAATAAAAGTGAAAAAGCCGCCACCAAGGATCTTAGGGGGCTTACCAAGACAAAAATAATGAAAGGGGCCAATGTCCACCTAGACGTTAAGGATAAGCAACCAACTGGACCAAAACAGGTAAGTGGAGGTGTAGCAACAGCAAAGGTGAACAGAAGAGCTGTTAATGGTTCAAGAGCCGTCACCGAAGGTACAAGAGGCTTACCAGAGGTAATTGACTTGAAAAGACTTACGTCATCCAAGTCCACAAAACTTAGTGACCACCTGGTCAAGATGATGGATCTTCCTCAAATATTCTCAATGACTTCCGAATAGGAATGGCAATTCAACCTCCACAGTTATCCATACGTTATAGAAGTTTAAATTCCAAAAATGCCACAAACGAATATCATAACCCATGCGAGAAATGGATAGAAAACTCACATAGAATAATACCGTAAAACTGGTTTATTTAAAAATTACAAAAATAGACTCACATGTAAGAAGATCATCGAAAGCAAGAAGTTAAAAATAGCGGTAATTATGAGGGGTCCACCCAACATGTTTCTGCTAAAAATCCATCATCTGGGGTCTGGGGTTAGTCTGAGGTTATCTGGGGTCTGATGTTAGTCGTTTGCCACACAACTCTCACAGCGTCTAACGAAATTTTTTGGGGGGTTTATAGCGCAACATTTTTTGTATATATTTCTTTACACTGGGGTCTAGAGGTGTGTTGGCTGCTATTTACTTGCATTTCTTACGCAGCGCTGAATATATATATAATTTATGCTGGCCAATTTTACACTGCTGTGTCATCTGTGGTCGCTTAATCCATGTAGTCAAACACATGCCTATACTCTTTATTTTTTTTTTCTGTAGTACATTCTGGCCAATTTTCCCTCGTCAAAAATGGACTACTGCTGGCTAATTTTACACTACTGTATCATCTGCGGTCTCCTAATTTTAATATGAATTTGATCGAAATTGGCCGGTCGCAAGACAGTTTTGCATCAGCGGAGTCAAGGACAACCTTACTGAACTACTGGATAACTTCTATCTGGCAGTCAAAGTAGGCATATATACTGTATACTGTTTGGTGAATAAGCATTTGTTGCTGCTAAAACTACCTGATGTGGCACTGCTGCTCTATGTAAGCCAAACTAATTGTAAAAAAGAAAAATCAATTATACAGCCAAATATACACTGACATTGAGACAGTCCATGAAATTTTTAAAGTGTTCTATTCTGTAATAATAGAACTCTAATGCCGCGTACACACGAGCGGACTTTCCGGCAGAAAAGGTCAGACGGAATGAATCCGTCGGACATTCCGATCGTGTTTGGGCTTCATCGGACCGTTTCTGACGAAAAATCTGACGGACCTTAGAAATAGAACATGTTTCAAATCTTTCTGACGGACTTGATTCCTATCGAAAAAAACGTTTGTTTGTATGCTAGTCCGACGGACCGAAAACGACGCAAGGGCAGTTATTGGCTACTAGCTATAGAACTTCCTCATTCTAGTCCGGTCGTATGTCATAACGTTTGAAACGATCGGACTTTGGTGTGATCGTGTGTAGGCAGGTCCGTTTCGTCGGAACTCTGTTGAAAAGTCCTTCGGAGTTCAGTCAGACGAGAAGTCTGCTCGTGTGTACGCGCATTAGGCATCTCCAAGCATGTTATTTAAAGAATTTGCATATTATGCATGTTGCCCTCGAAGCCGCATGAAAAGACCCACTACCTTCTGTACCTTTTTCTTTTTCGCATTGGTACATCATAGCACCCTCATAGCAGTTCCCAGTTTCCCATGTTTTTTCTCAACAGTAGTTTGCTTATTAGTCCCCCCCCCCTCATAGACTTCAAAGGGATTTGCTGCTATGTTTTAGTTTGCTGGATTTCAAGCAGAATCAGCCAAGTCCTTGGCTAATCAAAACTGGTCAGATTTGCCGATCCCTAATTATTATCGTTTTTTTTTTTATATTTCAAACTATTTCTTTTAAATAGGGTGCAAATAGGTTTAAATAGGGAGCATCTATTATATTATGTTTGTGTTTGTAGTAGAAAGCCTCCCAATGTTGTTCCTGTTTTTTTAACAGAAAATCCATACAGGGCATTATGAGCTGCAGCTTTGTGTAGTCTGATCTCTTGCTGTTCAGATGTACTCATAACACACAGATGAATGAGAAGTAAAAAGGCCTCCCCCCTTCCAAGTCTGATTCATCTGTGTGTTTTGAGTAGATCATCTGAACAGCAAGAGATCATTTTTTACCAAGCTATTCACAGCATAACAGTAAAGTTACTCAAAAGAAGTATCTAGAGCATACCACATTCTGGCTAAGTGTTAAATGTTAAAGGGTAACTCCACTTTCGTGGGGAAAAAAATAGCAAATAAAAAATAATATAGCACATATAATTGCGACACTAATCATATTGTAATTGAATGTTATTAAAAATTACCTTTCCTTTTCAATCTGCAGCCACTTTAATTTTCTGAGAATGCATTGCAATATGGCTACATGGAGTTGTTCTGTACAAAAACGTGCACTGACCACTCCCCAGAAACATCATTTCCTGCTTGTGTGATTGGCTCACCAATTATCTGCCCAAGATACAAGTCAGATCTCAGGCATTCCCTGCAACAAAAATGTAGTTTTTGGAGAGATACTTTCAATAGGAGCACGTCTAAAGGGATGCAGGCCCAGCCGATTTCCTCATTCTTGCCTGCAGCTGCACATCTGACAGTTAATTATGAAACCACTCCCATTAGACCCACTCAGTACAGAGGCACAGACATGGAGTTACGCTTTAAATATTCATAGAAGATATTTAATATGTAGCTAACTAAAAATACATTTTTTTTAGTGCTAAACATAATAAATGACAAATAATTTAAAGAGGAGCCCCACCCAAAAGGGGAAGCTCTGCTTGTTTGCATCCCCCCCCTCCACTGCCACATTTGGCACTTTTTTGGAGGGGGAGCAGTTACCTGTCAAAAAAGCTGGTTTTGACAGGTACCTGCTCCCACTTCTGGGTAAGATTGCCACAGCGATCTCCAGGTATGCCCACCCCTCCTCCTCCCCCCTGTTGCCTTCTGGGACACACACATGTCCCAGAAAATGGTGGCTGTTGGTACATTTTTTGGAGCATACAACCCCCCCCCCCAGGTCCAGTTGGCCGGGTCATCAGGAGCACTTACCCAATCTACGGCAGCGACTTCTCCTTCCCCTGCTCTCCTCGGCATCCACAGCAGCTTCCCCTTCCCATGCTCTCCTCAGCAGGCATCATGGCGGCTTCCGCCTCCTTCCTCCTCCTCCCTCCTCCTCGGTGGCCAATTGGAACGCCTCTGGCTCTAATCACAAGCTTCAAAAAAACAACCCCCCTCCCCTCATTGGAATCCATGTATCCGGTGCCCTGTATGTAGACCAGGGGGCTGGACGCATGGATAGGGGGGCAGCGCCTGTGCACTCCTAATGGACGGGCTGCTACTGGGTGGGACCATTCAGAAAGTGCAGTGCAACTCGCGTATGCACAGTAGGAAACCGGCTGTGAAGCCTGAAGGCTTCATTGCCGGTTTCCCATAGTGAAGATGCCAGTGCCTGCACCTGAAGCCAATTGAAGAATCAGGTCAGGGGGCCGACATCGCCCTGGACAGGTAAGTGTCTCTATTTTAAAAGTCAGAAGCTACAGTATTTGTAGCTGCTGACTTAGGTTTTTTTTGCCCAGACTGGAGCTCTTCTTTAACCACTTCAGCCCCGGAAGAATTTACCCCCTTCCTGACCAGAGCACTTTTTGCAATTCGGCACTGCATTCGTTTTAACTGAAAATTGCGCGGTCATGCAAAGTTGTACCCAAACAAAATTTGACGTCCTTTTTTTCCACAAATAGAGCTTTCTTTTGGTGGTATTTGATCGCGTCTGTGGTTTTTATTTTTTGCGCTATAAACAAAAAAAGAGTGACAATTTTGAAAAAAAACGCATTATATTGTACTTTTTGCTATAATAAATATCCCCTTTTTTTTTTTTTTAAACTAATTTTTTCTCAGTTTGGGCCAATATGTATTCTTCTACATATTTTTGGTAAAAAATCGCAATAAGCGTATATTGATTGGTTTAAGCAAAAGTTAAAGCGTCTACAAAATAGGGTATAGATTTATAGCATTTTTATTATTTTATTTTTTTTTTACTAATAATGGCGGCGATCTGCGATTTTTATCGTGACTGTGACATTATGGTGGACACATCGGACAATTTTGACACATTTTTGGGACCATTGGCATTAATACAGCGATCAGTGCTATATAAATGCATTGATTACTGTAGAAATGTCACTGGCAGTGAAGGGGTTAACACTAGGGGGCGATCTAGGGGTTAACTGTGTTCCCTGGGAGGTGATTCTAACTGAAGGGGGAGGGGACTGACTAGAGGAAGTGACGGATTGTGGTTCCTAGCTAATAGGAACACACGATTTGTCACCCCGCTCAGAACAGAACAGGGAAGTGTGTGTTTACACACTATCGTCCCTGTTCTGTGTCTCCTGGTCATGATCGCTCATAGCCGGCGGTCATCGTGACTGTCGGCCACGAGCATTGGCACCCCCGCTGTGCAGTGGGCGCCCGCGCCTGCTATCCTGTCCCCGCACGCCGTCGTATAGCTACGACGGCTCGCGCTGGGGAGCCAACCTGCCGCAGTATAACTGCGGCTGTTGGTCAGGCAGCGGTTAAATAAATCTGTATTATTTACCAGCATTACACAAATGCCCAGATTTTTAGAAATAGGACAAAATAATCAAAACACAAAGGAAAATTGAGAAATTAGAAGATTTTACATTTTTTATATATAAAAAATAATTCAAGTAAGTGGTAATCTCTTACAATGTACAATGATGGAAAATAGAAACATATTTGCAAAAATAATGCAGTTACTCTTTTGGGGAAACAAAGTTCAAATCATAATTGTGTGTTAGCCTTGGCTTGCTCTTTGCAAGTCTCAACCTCTCTTGCTCTTTCTCCCTCCTTCTGCAACTGAATCAAGGCTTCCTTTAATGTTTCTTCTCGCTGACATCTTGTTCTGAGTACAGTTGTGGTCAACCCCAGACATTGTGTCTGAATTAAAGAATAAACAGATCAGTTTATTCAAGCTTTCAACCTTGAAATGTTTTGGAGAGCAGATTGTTACAAGAACGAGTCTCTAAATTTTGCAGTTCTTGAGACGAAGATCACTAAATATTTTAAATGAGACCCAAATACCCTACGTACAATGACATATTTACATAACTCATTTAAAAGATGAGTGTTAGTCGGCTTTATTTTTATTTTTTTATGTTTACGCATCAAAGAAAATGTACTGTATAATGGCTTTCACTCAATTTTATTCTGCACTTTATAAAATATTAATGTTATTATAAAAAAAACCTTTAATAAACATTACAGGAGTTGTCTCTGACACAGAGTTTGCAAACCAGGCCAGGTTAGTAAGAAAGCCTGGCATGACTTTTGGCAGCCTGTGTAAAACTGACTAAGCCAAATGATCTCATTTCTGCTAGGAGGGTAGAAGGAGCCATTTCTTAACCACTTACAGACCGGAAGGTTTGCCTGCTTAATGACCAGGCCATTTTTTGCGATACGGCACTACGTCGCTTTAACTGACAATCGCGCAGTCGTGCAATGCTGTACCCAAACAAAATTTTTTACTTTTTGCTATAATAAATATCCTCAAAATTGTTTTAAAAAGTCAAATTTCTTCATCAGTTTTGGCCAATATATATTCTTCTACATATTTTTGGTAATAAAAATCGCAATAAGCGTATATTGTTTGGTTTGCGCAAAAGTTATAGCGTCTACAAACTATGGGAAAGATTTATGGCATTTTTATGGCATTTTCATTATATATATATATTTTTTTTTTACTAGTAATGTCAGTTGTGACGGAACGTCCCACACTCTGCTTGAGTGCTTCCGTCAGTATATTGCTTCCTAAGTCCTGGAACACAAGTCCAATGGATCTGGTTATAGTAACCCCAAAGGACCAGACAAAACCTTGGAGTACATCAGGAATAACCTTTTATTTGAGATGACACACAAATATTATACAGCAGGTTTACAATAAAACTGTAACCAGAAACCTAATTAACATGAGCTAATTATCTAATTCTTTAGACAGCCTAGGTGACTAATGTCCCGTACACATGATCGGGATTTTGGTCGTAAAAAGATATGACGGCTTTTTCGACGGGATTCCGCTCAGGCTTGCTTTGCATACACACGGTTAAACAAAAGTTTGCGGAACTTTCGACAGTCAAGAACGCGGTGACGTACAACACTACGACGAGCCGAGAAAATGAAGTTCAATGCTTCCGAGCATGCATCTAACTATTTCCGAGCATGTGTAGGAATTTTGCGTGTCGGAATTGCTACAGACAATCGCATTTTCGGATAGGAACTTTTTCCGACCCAAAAATTGAGAACATGCTCTCAATCTTTTGCTGGCTGGAATTCGGCCAGCAAAAGTCCGATGGAGCATACACGGTCGCATTTTCCGACCAAAAGCTCTCATCGGTCTTTTGCTGGTCGTATTTACGATCGTGTGTACGCGGCATAAGAGACATGACCTTTAGGACAGACTTGCCATCTTTTAGCTTAGAAGACACAATCAACATTATCATAAATCAACACAGGACTCCTTCATACAATTGCAGGTTTAATTAGCACAAACAGCAATGGGTGAAATACTCTTAGAAGCTATGGCAAGCCAGTCCCAACAGTATGAATCAGTCACTATTTCTAATATGGCATATACAGGGTCCCCAGAGTCTGTGTGTCTTGGGGGACATGGACCTAAATCTAAAGTGACACTACTTCAAGGTCCCCAGGCATACACCTTGAAAAGAGTATTGTTCCCTTAAAATCCAGGGCCCGTAATCAGAAGGCAAGAGGCTAGCATTCAGTCCTCTCCAAAAACCTCTGTCCCAGCTAGGTCTGTCACAGCGGTGATCTGCGATCCGTACTAAAAATGCACTGATTACTGTGTAAATGTCACTGGCAGGGAAGGGGTTAACACTAGGGTGATGAAAGGGTTAAATGTGTGTTCTAACTGTAGGGGGAAGGAACTGACTAGAGGAGGAGACAGATCGTTGTACCTAGCTAGTAGGAACACACGTCTGTCTCTACTCTCCTCACAGAACAGGAATACACACAAGTCCCTGTTCTGGCTCTCGTGCCCGCGATCGCCAGCCATCCGTTCCCCCCCGCTGTGCAGCGGGGCCTGCACGCCTACTATCTCTGCTTAAAGGGCCGAATACAGCTACGACGGCTCACGGGAACGTGCCTACCTGCCGCAGTATCTCAGAAGAGACATTGGATGTCTCTTGTGTGAGAATATCCTGTCTGCTCACAGTCTGTCCCAGTGGTGGGTGGTGCTAAAAAAATTTTGGGGGGAGGGGGGCGGCAAACAAACCTGGCCCCCTCACTCGCACTACCCCCCCCGGCGCTTGATCGATCGAACGAATGGGAAGGCGGAAATCCAGGACCTTGCCTTATCCTTAGCTGTCGATCTGGGTGACCTCCTCTCGCTGTTACTGCGGTAGAGGTGCATGGAGGAGGACGGTGACAAGGTGGTGGTGATGGTGCACTGCTGGATCCGGGGTAGGGCTCCTGGAAGAGACTGTTGCTGCCCCTTCACCTGCTGCTCCTTGTTGCACATATTGCAGCTTGTGGAGGGAAGAGCTGGGGCGTTGCTTCTCCTCCCAGCTGAAGACTCCCTGGCCAATCGGGTCTCAGGACTTGCTTCCTGATTGGCCGGGAGGAGAAGCAGGAAGACATTAGCGAATATTAATTTGCTAATGTCACACAAGTGGGTGGGCTCTGGGTGCAGTGCTCTGGACCCCAAGCCCACCCTTTTTTTGAACCCAATTAGAGCCTAAGGCTTTAATCATATGCTTAAAAAAAACAAAAACAAAAAAAACACACACAATGAAATCCATGTGTCTAGCGCCCTGCATGTACAGTCGATTAGGGGCTTGGATTAGGGGGGCAGCTCCCCTGCACCCTGCATGGTCACTGGTCTGTCCCTAAAAAGACTTTAAGTTGCTGACTCACACTTCAGTGTTTGTAATCTGATCTCTCTGCTATACAGTGGGTAAAGAAATATCTCCCGACTGCATCTCTGGAGTTCAGCCACAGTGATCTTTGGGTTCTTCTTTACCTCTCTCACCAAGGCTCTTCTCCCCCGATAGCTCAGTTTGGCCGAAGGGTTCTGGTCGTCTCAAACGTCTTCCATTTAAGGATTATGGAGGCCACTGTGCTCTTAGGAACCTTAAGTGCAGCAGAATTTTTTTGTAACCTTGGCCACTCTCTGCTATACAGTGGGTATAGAAAAGAATCACCCCCCTTTAAAATAATCACATTTTGTTGCTTTGCAGCCTGAAATGAAGAAACACACAGTTTTTGATTTTTTTCAGCTGCATTTACTCAGTACAACTTACAATATCCACGTGAAAGATATAACATCAACATCTTAGAATTTATTTTTAAAAATTTCAAAAAACAGAATCACTGAGTTGGATCCCTCCACCCCCTTAAAATGACTTGTAAACTCAATCAGGTGTAGCTAACCACCTTCTCAATGGGATGTAAAGCCATTAGATTTTCAAATGTGGTCATTTTGATTAGCTCAGCATGAAAAGAGCTTTCCTGGAGCATTTCAGTCCCTGGTAGTGCAACTGAAGCAAACAATCAACTATGGGTGGCAAGACACTGTCAAAAGATCTCCGGGCTAAAGTTGTGAACAGACAAAAGTCAGGAGATGGATACAAAAAAAAGTTCAAAGGCTTTATCAATGCCGAGAAGCACAGTGAAGTCTATTATTAAGGTATTTGGTACAACACAGACCCTACCTAGATCAGGACATCGATCCAAACTGGCTGAAAGAGCCAGGAAGAAACTGGTCAGTGAGGCTGCCAAGAAGCTTAAAGCAACTCTGAGGCAGTTGCAGGTATTTATGACAAAGAGTGGTCATTGTGTGCATGTGACAACAATTTAAAAAATTTTCCATTTGGCTTGTATAGGAGGGTTGCCAGAAAAAAGCCACTCCTCAAGAAAGGCCACATGAAGTCATGACTGAGCTTTGCCAAACACACCTTGAAGATTCTGAGGCGACATGGAAAAAAGTGTTATGGTCAGATTACTAAAATTGAATTATTTGGCCCAGGGCTGGACTAGGACAAAAATTTGGCCCTTGACTTCATCCAGAGCGGACCACTTTAATTTTACAAGCATGCACAAAAACAGTATATAAACTATACGCAATTGCGCAAAAAAAGGGTAAGGTAATATAGAGACAGGCTAGGGCAATATACAGACAGGCTAGGGTAGTATAAGGACAGGCTGTTGTAAAGGGGAACTCTGATGTAAGGTGGTCTCTGATCCCAAAAGCCCCCTTACTATGCAGTCTGCAGCATCAGAGTTCACGGTGTAAGGGCAGGGTTAGGGGGAGTTCTGCAGACTGTAATTTAAAGGGGAACTCTGTGGACTGTGGTGTAAAGGGAAACTCTGATGTGGGGGGGTCTCTGGTCACCAGAGCCGCCCTCTTTACACCAGCATACACTATGGTAAGGGGGGACACTGATGTAAGGGGGAACTTTTATATCAGTGTTCCCCTTATCTTAGGGTCCCTACTCCCCTCTTACACCAGTGTCCCCTGCAGATTCTTTTCAGCAGATGGCAGTAGCAGGGCAGTCTGTCTGTGGCTTGGAGCTGTCATGCGATGCACTGACTTAAAGTTTCTGTTGCAGTCCTGGGCACTGAAGGCAGGAATGGATCCTCTTCTCCTCCCACTCCCACTCCCTGCAGATTGTTTTAAATTTGTGGAAAAGGTGCCTTTACGTGCAGGGAACCACCCCGCTCCCCCCGAGCAGAGCCAAGCCGAACTGAGCCGAGCCCATCAGTGGACCGCCCCGCCCCCAAAGCCGAGCTGAGCCGAGCCCTTTAGTGGACCACTTGCCCCCCCGAGCCGAGCTGAGCCGAGCCCTTCAGTGGACCGCCGCGCCCCCTGAGCCGAGATGTGGAACAAACCAATCGGCCTGGGGAGATGAGGGAGGGTGGGTGTATCGACACAGGAGGGTGAATGACAGTGGCTATATTGACACAGGAGCTTGCCTTGTTCCTGTCCATTGAAAATTATGGACCAGACGGGGACAAGAGCAAAGTGCACTGGACAGGCTCTCACTGAAACAGACCCACTGAGCCATCGGCCCACCGGGAAACTCCCGGAATTCCCGATGGCCAGTACATGCCTGTTTTGGCCTCAACACCAAATGAGATGTCTGGTGGAAATCCAATACAGCTCACCATCCAAATAACACCATTCCTACAGTAAGGCATTGAGGTGGTAATATCCTGGAGCACTTGTCTGCTGTCAATCAAATGCTGTGAGGATGAACCGAGGGGCAGGGCTAAGCCTCGCTGTGTGTGTCTATGGTGCGTGGTTCCATAGACACACATAGCCCAGGAGCGCATCCACACGAGGTTCAGGGCTACTCTGTGCAAAACCATTGCAAGTATAACATGTTTGCTGTTTTCATTAGAAAAAATGAATAAATCTATACTTTACAATCACATTAAAGCTCACCACCTGCTGGCTGGAAGTGATAAACATTAAAATTTCTCATGATGTGAGAAATGTTCCGCTGAACAAAATAAATCAGAATATTTGGATTGTTTAAAATTATTCATGAAGTTGATAAAGAAAATGTTTAATAAAAACAGGAATTTCCATTCCAAAGAGGGGCATACCTCCAACCAACTAACACGGAAGATCCAACTGATTAAACATGCACTCAAAGCAGCAGTGTTCACCTTCCATCGGCTTCCTTCCTTTTGTGAATGGAAGTTTAGCTCAACGATTTCCCACTCAAACAGAAATTTTCCAACTGTCGCAGTGACTTTCTTAGATCTTGTCCCTTTTATTGGCTTAGAAGCATATTGTGAATTTTAGCAGTAGTTGAAATATTCTTCAAGTGAAGAAGTGTTTGATGCTTCTTGCTGTCTGCCAGCTGTTTGGTTACAATCTTTTAAGTCCACACTATTCTATCGCTGATAAACACATATGTCTGTTGTTGTACAGGGAGCGAGAATTCACATCAGCACTTTGCAGCTGAGCTATATGAATTATTTTATTATTTCCTGCATTTTTATGACAACAAAATATTCCAACAAGTTCTGCAGTCTTTGGAACTACCTGCATTAGGCTGAGCCATAAAAATGTGTTTGGCCTGCTGTCATCATCGCTGTAGCATAGAAGAGAAAGGACCCACAACATCACATGACTGGCCAGAAGACTGCAGGATTTAAACCTGAACTCCAGACACATAAAAAAAGATATCAAATAATGTAGTTCTGTAATCGTGAATAGATGGTTAAATGTGTTTCTTTTTATGGAAGCAGGGAAAGTAAGCAGTTCAGGTGCTGACAAGAAGCATACTGATAGCAGAGAGTAACAGAAAGATGAGCTCATCACTGTGTTCCTTGTCCTTTCACTGTCCAGTCAAAGGCTGGGGGTGGGTCCAGGACAACCTGGGCTCAGAGAAAACAGCGTAAAATTAAGACTGAGGACATCTATTGGCAGGAAAAAGGTACTGCTGGGGAAATCTCTGGCTTAAAGCTTATCATTGGCAAAAAGATAGTATTGTTTTTGTATCATTTAGGCCCCATACACACTGGGCTTTTAGCCCCGATGCATAAGGCATTTAAGAGCGGCTCACAGCTGCTGCAGCTGGACAGGCCTGAGCGGTGCACCTAGCAGTACTAATGGTTAGGGCAATATGCACCCAGGAACAAATTCCAAGAATGCAAAATGTCTGCATTCCAAGCATTTGTCCCTGGGTGCATACTACCTTGGGCTATTTATTTTATTTTGATATTTTTGGCTGGAGTTCTGCTTTAAGATATGTATTTAGTAAACTTAAAGGATAAGTTCACCTTTGTAAAAAAAAAAAAAATTGCAGGTAAAAAAAAAGTGCATATATTATTTTTTTTTACTTGGAGCCTGCAAAGCATTGCACCCACGATCAGAAGATCACGGGTGCAATCTCAGGCTCCAGCAGACTGTCAGTGCCAGGAAGCATCAATGAACTGCCTAAAGCACTCAACAGCACCCTAGTAGTTCATTGAGAACTACAAGCCTTCAACCGCAAAGGCTGTTGATACTTGTAGTTCTCCCATTCACGGAACTCAGTGAATAAATGATGTGGCTGGGTAAACGGAGCCCTGCTTGGCTGGGCTTTTATTAAAATTGTGACAGTGGGTGTGGAGAGGATCCTTGGCCCGCTGTCACAACGGGAGATTAGGAGGCTGCAAAAGGAACCTGAATACGGGTGTAACATGTTACAAAAGGTGTGGGATGGCGGGGGGCTAAAACCCGAGAGTTGACATTTAGGTTATATATACAGTGGGGCTGGGTTAACCCCTGTCTGTATATTTGTCTCCTTTCTGTTGGGGAGATTTTCCTTTACTTCCTGTCCTGAGACACAACATGAAGCTAAAGGAAATCTCTACAAAGTGAGGTAAAAACTAGACTTATCTTAGACAGTTGTGAACTGGAAGGTTTCCCCTCACCTCACATGTACGCTACAGTGATGTACGACCCGCAGAAGGAACCACAGTGCTCAGCAGGGGACAAAGAATCCAACACACCTCTCAGACGTGTATCAGATGGAGAGTATTCTTTGTCCACTGTAGCTCTTAGGCCTGATTCACACCTATGCATTTTTAGTGCTTTTTGCATTTTGCAGATTTGCACTACAGAACGTGTTCCATAGGAAACCATGGTAAATGGACTGTGGTGCAAATCTGCAAAATGCAAAAAGCACTAAAACTGCACAGGTGTGAATCCAGCCTTAGGCCCCATGTACACATGCGAATGGGACTGTTACTAATTACATGCATGAGATACAGCAGTGGTTCCCAGTAATTAGCTGCAGGTGGCCCCACTGAAAGCAATGGGAGGCTGACAGCTCCTGCAGATAATCGTACATACTCGCACGTAATCACTCATGAAGCAGTTGCCTGTAAATGATCCATCCTGGATGCAGGCAGCCTACATTCAACAAAATTGCTGCACACAGCTAGTTGCCAGGAACCCCAACTCGGTATCTGGCATGTAATCACTAACAGCCCTTTTTGTAAGGGTAAATGGGGCTTTAAAAAAGTATATATATCGGTGGTGTGAAAGATTTGTATAATATGTGTTCTGCAGACATCCCAACTTGCAAAAACTAATTTCAGGGAGTTGGTGCTCCGGGCCACGCCGCCCCCCCACCACCAATTTAACATGATGATCAAATGAAATGGAGTCAGTATACAGAGGTTTACTTCTTCTGAGAGATATTAAAGGAACACTAACCACCACGAACATCTTCATCCCTAACTTCCGTCTCCAGTATCATTTTCGTTCTATTTCACATTGTATCCAAGTCTTCCTCATCCCTGAATTCTTAATAAATATCTGTCCTCATTGCTTTCCACAGTGTAACATCATCATCCTCGACCCCAACACCCCCTCCATAATCATCATCCTCGTCCCTCTCCACAGTCATCCTCATTCCTCTGCACATTGTAACCTCATCATCCACTTCAATCTCCATAGTCATCCTTATTGATCTTCCTCATTCCTCTTATAATTGTCCCCATCATCCTCATCTCTCTCCACAATTGTAACTCCATCATTCTCATGTTTCTCCATAACCATCTTCATCCCCAACTTCACTCTCCATAATCATCCCCATCCCTCTCTGCTTTGTAACCCATCACCCCCATCCTTTTATGCTTTATGTGCTCTTTCCTCTATTTACTCTGTCTATCACCACATGATCCATCTTCGTCCTCATGTCTCAAGCAGCCTCTATCCTTCCCTCTCTCCATAATCACCCATCATCCTCATCCCCACCATCCTTTTCACCATCTTATTTATCCCTGTAGCTCCCCCCTTTCCTTATGACATAGGACACTCTCCTGTTGTCAGGGTGAATGACCTGTACTGCGATGTAATCCATGGTGTAAGATGTGTTCCTAGTACAGTCAGAGAAAGTGGCCGCAACAGCACACTTACCTCTCAGTGTTGCTCTTTCCTGCACCAGAGAAGGTGGGCTGGGTGTGACCAACCTCCAAGGCCAGCCACACCCCTTCGAGTCCCACCCATTTAAAATGTGAGCCTAGGAGCAGGCTCCGCCTCAGGGGTGTACTCAGTAGGAGCGAGTCCCCAATGAGAGAGCGCTGATCAGACACGGAGGGGGGACAAAGTAGGAAGTAGAATTAGTTTCATTGGCATATATTCCTCTTTGACTGTGACCATGGCTATTCTTCTTGTGCGGCTGGCAACTGGGGTATCGCGGGGCACTCGCGGGTGTGCGGTAGCCGCAGCCAAATAGCAGGAGGCTCCCGCAGCTCGCGGGAGACTTGGGATGTCTGGTACTGCTTTTAAACTTTGCTACAGGTTCTCTACAATATCATCTAAATTATCCTTGTTGATACAGCCACATGGTACATGCCATTCCTATACATCACCACACTGCAGTCTGC
Source organism: Lithobates clamitans (assembly GCA_037952925.1). NCBI lineage: Eukaryota > Metazoa > Chordata > Amphibia > Anura > Ranidae > Lithobates > Lithobates clamitans. The sequence goes on along the minus strand of JBBGZY010001622.1, from coordinate 216,102 downwards.
AGAGACCTACGCGACGCAGACTTCAGTACAGGCAGTACACCTCAGATAGATCGCAGCAAGGGGGGCTTTCAGGTTTTGGGTCCACAATGAAAAATTAGAGTCTAAAATTAGCCCATTTTGTCTGAAAGTTGACATTTACAGAGAACGTGTTTCTTAACGGAATTTAGGTCAGACATGCCTCAGAGAATAAAGGGACAGAACAAAATGTCTGTCTTCATTCACGTCACCATTTACAAGGTAAATGGACATTATAGGGACAGTTAGACTAAAATACGAGTTACTTTATACATATCAGGCATTAAAATGGAATTATTAAAATTTATACCTAAAGTGCAGCTTTGGATAAAATAAAAAAAGGAAATTTTTTCTACTATGTTACCAATATCAACATAGCAGTTTTGGTTTTATCCACCTGGTGATCACACCAAGAGATTTGCTGATTTTTCCGTTTCTTTAACAAGGTGGCAACACTGTCCGGTCTACTGTGATATCACACAGCAGCATTGTTACCTTGTGGTTAGGATAGTTTTAGGCACGATTCTGGTCAAAATTAGAATCACAATTTTTTTGCTTCGAATAAAAAGATCACGATTCTCTCACGATTCTCGCGATGTAAAATCTTTCACATTATACAAAAAAAAAAACGGGCCAACTTTACTGGTTAGTGTTTTATTTTTTTTTTAAATTCATTAAAGTAATTTTTTTCCAAAAAAAAAATAGCATTTGGAAGACTGCTGCACAAATACAGTGTGACATAAAATATTGCAACAACCACCATTTTATTCTCTAGGGTGTCTACTAAAAAATATATATATAATGTGTGGGGGTTCTAAGTAATTTTCTAGCAAAAAAAAATGGTTTTAACTTGAAACCAACAAATGTCAGTTTAGTGTTTAAGTGGTTAAACTTTTTTCACTTACACGCAAAGTCTATTCCATTGACAAATTGTTACAATGTTTATACTTAAGTTCAACTGATAAAGAATGTTTTGATTCTTGGCAGACTGCCAAGTTTTTCTTTTTCTTTCTTTTGAGGGCTGTGGCTTCAGAAGAGCAGACAGAATTATTTGCATAGAAAGAATTGTGAAACACTTTAGTCAAGATCGTGATAACGATTCTTGACGATTAATTGTGCAGCTCTATTTTAGGTGTTCATTTATTTGTAGGTGGACTTTAAGTAACAGGCAAACCAACTGAAGCCTAACTCTGGCTAACACTTTTCAAGAAGTTACAGCAATGTTTTTTTTTCTATTTTAGAAAACGGCTTGAACCACATAAATAAAAGATTTTCATTGTAAGAGCTCCCAGTGGTGTTATATGTTTTGTCACAACCCCTGTAACTGTCACTATGCTTGACAGCTTGCTCTGAGTGTAACTGTAGAGAAAATACATATATAAAAGCATCTGAAATAAAACAAGTAATTCATAAACTAAATAGTACCAATATAGGTATTAAAGTGGACCTCTCTAGCAACTTTACAAGCCTACGTGAATGCATTCCTGTAATGTCGCAATTTGTTGCAGCAGCTACACATGTTATCAATAAAAAGCTATCCTAGAGCTCCAGTTCAATGACTTTACCTAGGCTCTGATGATGTCATCAGTCTGCTGCAGGCAGGAGGAAGCATTTCCTTAGTCTCCTCTCATTTAGTCTCGAGACTATAACATTGTAATCTTTTAGCAATCACAGGCTGCAGCAGGGACTGATCTGTGTTGAATATTTTTTTGAACACAACCAGAAAATGTAATAGGATTTACATAATTATGTGATATCTGAGTTGGCATCTCAGTCCAGAAAGTACAGAGTGATCTTGGATGCTGGTTGAACAGCGATAGCATCGTCCTTCTGGCAAGAAAATTTGATGAAATCATTGTCAATGGTAGTACTATGATTTTTGTGAATAGTAATACATACCTAAAAATGTTACATATAAGGCGTTTGGTCAAATTTAACCGCATTGTTACTGAAATAAAATATTTAAAAATATATAGTGGGTCTTTAACATGAATCAGTCAACATTTGGAAAGCAGACAAACTTCTTAGGGTCCTTTCAGACAGGCGTTTCATATGTCCGTTTTTCCTCCATCCATTGGCAGATGAAAAACAGACATACATGTATGTTTATGGACTAGCGGACATTAGCGGATGATCATCCGCTGACATCCGCCTCCATTAAGTTCTGATTTTGAGACAGAAGGAAACAGTTTGGAGACCACTGTTCTAAGCCAACATGAACTTCTCCAAACACCCCCAGCCTACTCTTGTAAACAGCACCGCAACTCCCCCCTGCCTGCCACAACCCAATGATTCTTACAGTGACAATGTTAGCCACTGTTGGCATAGCAAACAAGGCATCAGTGCCATATGCATCATTTGTTTATATAAAGAGACAACCGTAGATTTATAAGAAGAAATAACACATCAAATAGTGCAAGCCTCTTACTGGAAAAGACTGAAAAAACCCCAACGTGATAACAATAAGCTAATTGCTGTAGGTGTATCAGAAATTATACGGCAATCCAGATTTATCATGCACTTTGTATGGAAAGAGAGATGGGATCTTAGAGTTACTGTCACATTTTTCATGCTTCACAGTCACCACCATAAATATCCAGTGACACAAATGCATCTGTGTTGTGAGTTATGATTGCAATCTTCAGCCCACTTTCATGCACAATCCAATCACATTTAATTCCACTTATGTAATCCGACTACCTGAAACGGATCAGATCTAATTACAATTTCTCAAACTGTAACATATGGAGGCTTTAAGGTGGATTTAGGAATAGGAGATTAATCTTTCACTCAAAAAGGGTGTGATGATCATTGGACAAGAAAAGATTTTAAGGACTCCATAAACATCATCCAGAGGATTGGCCAGTTAAAAAAATCTGTCTTTCCAAATTCCATGCTTGCACACAGGACTTCTCCAGAGCCTCTCCTATGCTCTGAAGCTCACTACCCCAATCTGTTCCGCTATCTCCTACTTTGTCCACCTTTAGGAGATCCCTAAAAGCGTATCTCTTCAGGGAAGCCCATCCTGCCTCTACTGAACAACTGATTATGTACTTACTTTTTCCACTAGCACTAGCACATGCCCACACACTTGACCCTCCCTTTTAGACTGTAAGCTCATGTGTCTGAGCAGGGTCTTCCTACACCACTTGTCTTGAATTGTGTTATAACTGTACCATCTCACTGTTTTTTTTTTTTATCTTTATTTAATTTTTCTATACATATAAAAAACTAATAGAATAACACAGATAAAATCCTAATTCCTCATAAATAATGTATTTTTATCAGCGCACGTGAAAACAGAACAAAAAAAAAAGGGAAAGAAAAAAGGAGGGCACAAGAGGATTTGCAAAAGAAAGAAAAAACAAACTCGACATCACATCAGCAACTCACAACACCTGCTTTCTGTGGTTAATATTATAGCTAGTTTGTAAGCTAAACACAAATGATTGTCGAACTGAAACCAACTGTAATTCTAAAATTCTTAAACACGTCTGGGATATGGACTTGATCCAACGATCATGGAATTTTTAAAATTCATTGTTGCATCTATATCTCCATTCCTGAGACTCCCTCAATTACCTTTAAACGAGCTTCTTCTTTAAAAGATAAGCTAGTCAAAAGTCAGTATCAGAAAAAGCCCAACAAAAAACACTTCTCCCTTTATGGCACCTACCCATGTGGGCATTGTGCCCATTGCCCCCTAATCAGAAAAGAAAAATCCTTTCTTCTCCCAAATGGCCAGATCTTTAATCCCAAATATTTCAACTGTCAAACATGTGGAGTTGTCTGTATGATGGTATGTGAATGTGGGGCTTTCTATATAGGCAAAACCAAGCAGAAATTCTGGTGTAGAACCTCAAAACATGTCTGGAAATTGGGAACAGATACCTTCCCCTAGGCAGGCATGTAGTCCTACAGCACAAGTTTCTTTCACTGTCCTCGATTGGATTTGCATCCCAGATCGAGGCGGTGATTGGAACAAAACACTACTTCAACACGAACAAAGATTAATATTTGGACTCCAGGCTACCGTTTTTCCGGGCCTAAATGAGTCCATTTCTTATGCACCCTTTCTTAAAGGTTTTGCATCAGAAAAAACTAGCTAGGTTCTTAGGGATCAACGTTGAATTAAAATAAATTTAACTACCAATGTCCAGTCCAGAAAAATTGTTCTTGGACTGTATAGATATGTATATAAAAAATAGTCCCCCCAGAACCCCCTTTTCTCACTATCTTGGGAAGATACACCTCATGTATTGCTCATTAGAATTTCTATATAAATATTTAATATGAAGAATAATGAATGTGAATAAACTAACGATATAAGATTTAAATACCATTTAAAATGTTTTTGTATAACTGTCGTATATTTTGTTTGTTTTCCAACAGATTCCTGTGACAAGCCGTGCTGCTCCTCCTTTGGGTCTCGCTTTGGGGGGTGTGCCTCCTTCTCTGTTCGGCTTCCCAGCACGGTGGGGAGACGTGACTCTCCAGGATTCTCCTCAATGTGTCCCTGCAGTTGAGCATTTGGCCACTGGGGGGAGCCTGCACCAAGACGGTGGCGTCCCGTGATCGCCATCGGACGTGTTTGTGATGTCACACGCGTGCGCGGCTTTTTGCTTTGCATGCGCGTGACGTACTGGCATCACGCATTTCCACCGAGGACAACAGCGGATGCTGGTGTCTTGGCAAGAAAGTTCCCTCGGCGGATAAGTTCCCCCCTGTACTGCGCAGGCGCAGCGCCTGCGCAGTACCAACTACTAGCAGCCGCCGGAGATAGCCGAACGACAAAATGTACAATCAGCTGTACACGGCGCCTGCGCTCTGGGTCCAGGTTCCTTCCCCACCATCCAAGTGGACCTAGAGGGGGAATCTAAAAGAGCCGAGCGAAGCGAGGCTGTGCCCTAAGCGTGGCGAACGAAGCAAGCCCGCGAGGGGCCCTCTTACAGGCGCCGTGTACAGCTGATTTTCCCCTATTTATCTTCGGCTATTTCCGCCGGATCCTACTGCGCAGGCGGGGGGTCCTTATCCGCCTAGCGGAACTTTTTCGGCAGAACTCCGGAGCCTAGGCCTTCCGGAACGCCGAGGGGGCTACGTCGATGCCACTAATGGCGGCGGAGACCATCATGGTGGGGATGGGAGGAAAGGGGGGAAGGACCACACCTGATATGCTCCAATCATCACTGATTGGAGGGTATTTAATAGCCACTTCCCTCCAGTGGATCTTGAGGACTAATAACGCCCATATCATGAGAGGAAGGCAGAACAGTAAGTGCCGTTTTGGATACACTGGCTGGATGGATACCCCATTAACTATCATTCACATTTTTGCACAAATTTTTTCATACAGATCAGCTTTCCAACATGCAATCTTGAATTTTGCATATGAGCGCATATATCCTTGCTAAGCTTGGCATCTTGCACTACCTCTCTAACACTGAGGGCCCTTTCACACTGAGGCGGGGGCATTGTCGGCAGTAATGCGCCGCTATTCTAAGCGGCGCTTTACCGTCGGTATTCGGCCGCTAGCGGGGCGGTTTTACCCCCCGCTAGCAGCCGAGAAAGGGTTAAAAACCACTGTAAAATGCCTCTGCAGAGGCGCTTTGCCGGCGGTATAGCCGCGCCGTCCCATTGATTTCAATGGGCAGGAGCGGTAAAGGAGCGGTATACACTCCGCTCCTTCACCGCTCCGAAGATGCAGCTAGCAGGACTTTTTTTTACCGTCCTGCTAGCGCACAGCTCCAGTGTGAAAGCCCTCGGGGCTTTCACACTGGAATCAAAGCAGCGGCACTTTCGGGTCGGTTTGCAGGCGCTATTGTTAGCGCAATAGCGCCTGCAAACCGCCCCAGTGTGAAAGGACCCTAAAGGTAAAACATATTTATTATACTTTAACAACTTTGTTCACCTGTTGCAGCACCAACACTGGCACTTCTTTGTTTTTCACTTTTTATTTTTAGTTTGTTGTTTTGGTTTTGTTTTCGTTCTTGTTCTTGTTTCTGTTTCGCCTTTTGTTTTTTGTCTCACCAGCACCAGTACAAACACATTTCACTTAAAGCACACTGCATCATTCATTCAATCATTCACAAAGTAAACATTTATTTTGTCACCCCTTTAACTCACATGGTCACTTTTATCCTAGTTCATGCACTTATCCTTCATGCACAATCACTCCGACCATGATAGCATAATATATTATCTGATTCCATGGGTTTATCATCTAACCCATGGGCAAACCAAAAAAGTTAATTTTTTCTAAAAAAAAACACACAATAAGTATTTAACTAAACATTACTGAAATAGAATTATGGAATTATTTGACTTATCATATCAAGTGTGACCCGTAGCCAGCTAGAAGTAACATCGAGCACTTTTAATAAAATGATTTCTGTTTACTTCTTTTGACCACTTAAATTACAAATTGCAGGTGCCCCCTCCTCCACTCCCTCCCTTCCTGGGGTCAAAGTATGTGGCTCCTTGCAAGGCCTGTGGATTGAGGGCTCATCTGGGGGGACACTGAGGTGGCACGCGGAGGTCCAGGATCACTTGAATGCAACTGTTTTTAAATCTCTGGTTATGCGAAGGTCCATTATTTGAAGGGTAAATATATCATCATAGATGAAGCAATGTATGGTTTAAATATGATAGTATACCGTATATACTCGAGTATAGGTCAATCCGAGTATAAGTCGAGGCCCTAATTTACCACAAAAAAATGGGAAAAACTTATTGACCCGAGTATAAGACGAGGGTGAGAAATGCAGCAGCTACTGTAAGTGGAAAAAGAGGGTCAACAATGCCCATCTGCAGCTGTATACCTCCCTGTGTCCTGTGCATATGTGCATGTGTCCTGTGCATATGTGCATGTGTCCTGTGTATATGTGCATGTGTCATGTGTATATGTGCATCTGTCATGTGTCCTGTGTATATGTGCATGTGTCATGTGCATGTGTCATGTGTCCTGTATATATGTGCATGTGTCATGTGTATATGTGAATGTGTCCTGTACCTGTGTCCTGTATATATGTGCATGTGTCCTGTGTATGTGTCCTGTGTATGTGTGCATGTGTCTGTGTGCATCCTACCTGTGTCCTGGGCATGCCTCCGTGTGCCGCTCTGCAGTGATCAGCGTGTGCTATTACTATTCGGCGGCCATTCACTGTTCAAAAGCCGCGCCTCCTCCTCGTCCATGATAGGCAGAAAACTCCATTTCCCAGCAGTCAGCGGTCAGCCTATCACGGACATTCTCTCATCCTCATACCAAGGATGAGGATGAGAGAATGTCCGTGATAGGCTGTACACTGACTGCCTATCACAGACGAGGAGGAGGCGCGTGAACAGTAATTGGCCGCTGAATAGTAATAGCACACGCTGGCCTCCGTCTGTCTGCATGACACGCTGATCATGTAGGCCAGTGTTTCTCAACTCCAGTCCTCAAGGCGCCCCAACAGGTCATGTTTTCAGGCTCTTCATTATTTTGCACAGGTGATTTGATCAGTTTAACTGCTTTGGTAATTACCCCAGCTGTTTCATCTGAGGGAAATCTTGAAAACATGACCTGTTGGGGCGCCTTGAGGACTGGAGTTGAGAAACACTGATGTAGGCAGCAGCGGTGACTCGAGTATAAGTCAAGGGGGGCACTTTCAGCCCAAAAAAAAAAGCTGAAAATCTCGACTTATACTGGAGTATATACGGTACATGAAGTAGCTTTCTACTCTTATTGAATGTCACCCAAATGTAAAGTATAAATGGTAAAAACTTTTTTTGATGTATTTTCTAGAATGCTAAAAAACAAAAACAAAGAAGACCACGAATGTAGGGGTCGAAATGCTTTGGGTTATTCTTATGCATCCTATGGTGTAACGTAATCTATGATGTATAATGTCACCATCAATTTTGGTTACCCTGTTTTTTATGCCATCAACCAGAGCTCATATTTTAAACACTTTGTTTATCTGAATCCCTTTCATTGAATAAAATAATAATTTTTTTAACAAATATACATTTTGTTTACTTTGCTGCTAAAAAACCCAGTGGGGAACCTTTTGCATGTTTTCTATATCTCCATTCCTCTGCCTCTCTAATTTCTTGTACTTTTATTATCAAATCCTTCACTGAAGGAGCCATAGGTAATTTCAAATTCAAGGGTATCAAACTCAATCACGCATTGAAAAGATGAGGCAATAAAGATCTTTCATATTTTCCCACTGAGAAATGGGAAGCATGAAACAATATCAGTAGAGGGTCGTCTGGTATGGCATATTGTGTAATTTGACCATTTAAACTGCAGATCTCCATCCAGAATGGTTTTATTAATAGGCAGTACCACCATGTATGCAAATGCCACACCCCCTTCAGCAGTTCTCAGATGCAGATGGGAAAATGTTAGCCAACTTATCGGAGACTTAATACCATCTTGCATAAAATTTATAGCAAAATGCCTGAGTACTGGAAATGATGGAGGATGCATGCACTAACTTTGTTGTTTTCTCCACCACACTTTCTGGCAGAGTCTTTCCCAATTCCCTCTCCTAAACCCTAATTTACAACCGTTTATTTAAACAGCTGTTTGTTGAAGCAATTTATAGGAATTGGACAACACCCTAGTGGCTGGATCGTTCGAAACACACAAGGTTTCGAAAGGAGTTAAGGATGTCACCTGTATCCTCTTTTCATCTAAGCTATTTAAAAAAAGCTTGAATTTGGGTGGGTTTCCAGTCATCCATAACGGACCTAACCCATTTCTTCCTGAAAGCAGAAAGATTTCTGGTCAGAGCCTTCTAGAAACTTGAAACCCATAATTTTTGTTTTGCCTTCCCATTTATTAAAAAACGCTAGCTCTTTCCCAGATACAAACTAAGGGATTCCTTTTATTGGTGTAAGCGGTGAAGGGAAGGGTGCTAGACTTCCTTCTTTATTCAGTTCCAGATCTCTAACTTTGCTTGTGACAGGGCCGTATGCTCATTGGCCATGGTTTCAGCTCACCATTTTCTTTTCTACATGATGAACCCACAATTTATCTAGAACTTGCTGGTTCCAATTTAATCTTCATCCGTGCATTGGACCCCTTTCTCCTTAGTCCTACATAATAGGTTGTATTAAAGCCTATGAGATTTTTCTCCCCAAAAAAACCTTATCAGTTCTCATCTTACATATTGAAAGTAGGACCTGGGCACTTTAACAGTATTTGACTGAAGAATAAAAATCTAGTTGCCTTCTTCAGAAAAACATTGAATAAATCTTGTACCCTAGTAGTCAACTTGATTCCCAGATAAGTAGTGTGGGCATCTTGACACTTAAAAGGTTTTGGTTTTGTCACATTGATAGGGAGAATCACAGATTTGCCCATATTCATTTTAAAACTATCAAGGTCTTGGAATCTCACAAGTTCTCTCTAGAGGTTAGGTAGCATTGTCCACAGCTTGGTATAAAAAAAAAAAAAAAAAAAACATTGTTCGCAAATGTGGCAAGTTTGTGCTTTGTTGATCCCACTGTGACTCCAGAGATGTCTGGGTTAGTCCTAATTTTCATCAGCAATGATTCCATCATTAAAATAAACAGCAAAGAGAATGGAGGACATTCCTGACATGTCTCATTTGGGACAGAAAAACCTGTTGAAAAGGTATTATTTACTTTCATTTTAGCTGTAGGTGCAGTATAAAGTGCAGAGATCGAGACTTGCATTTTCTTTTCTAAACCTAATCTAGTCAGGATTGAGGATTTAAAAGTCCAATCAATCCTGTCAAAAACTGTCTGCATTTGAGAACAGGATCAGGCAGGGGATTCAATGTATCCCCAACAAATTAATAAGGGAGATAGCTTTTTGAGAATTATCTCTACCTTCTTTGCCTGGGATAAAACCTATTTGGTCTTTGTGTATTATTTCTAAAAAATATGTTTTGATTCTATCAGCCAAAATCTTTGCAAGACTCTTAAAGTGGTTGTTAAGCCACTCTAACCTGTATACACCATCAGCACTGCCTCCTATTGTAGTATCCCCCTCTGTGTGTGGTTTATAAAAATAAATGCTGCAAATACCTAATTTTACTGCTGAAATTGCGATCACATGACTGGCTAGCTTTCTCCTTTCCTCCTCTGAGAGATGCAGCTGGCGGGGCTGAGATTCCTCTGCTGATGTCAGCCTGGAGGGGAGGAGGAGGAGAGGAGGAGAGAGCTGGCTGGTCATATGATCGCAACCTCTGCTCTTAAATGAGGTATTTACAACATTTATATTTATAAATTATTCACATAGGGGGACACTTCAATAGAAGGCAGTGCTGATGGTGTATACAGGTTAGTGTTATGAGAGCAGGAGGGGGGTGGGGCAGCTCACACACAGACAGAGAGGGGAGGGGGGAGGAAGACACAGGAGCAAAGAGGAGAGCAGATAGCAGGCTGCTGATGATATAGGCACAAAAACTGACCACGGTGTCAGGGCTCAGGAGCCATGATACACCGTGGTCAGTTTACAGAGAGGTGGGGAGAAAATGGCAGGATCAGCCAGGTTTTTTTAGGTGTTACAGGGGGCCAAATGACACAGGACAAGCACTGTGTCATATAACATGCTCTAAAGGTCTAGGATACAATTTTTTTTTTTTGTGGGGTTAACACACGCTTTAATATCTAGATTTAGCAAAGAGATTGGCATATAGCTCTAGCACAGCCTAGGGTCCTTCCCTTCTATGGCAAAACTACCACATAAACCACTAAAGTATCCCTAGGGATTTACCCCTTCCTCATCAGGGAGTTAAAATACAAAGTCATATACAGTGCCTTGAAAAAGTATTTATACCCCTTGACATTTTCTACATTTTGTCATGTTACAACCAAAAATGTAAATTTTATTTTTACAAATAAATATCTGAAAAGTGTGGCGTGCATTTGTATTCAACCCCCCTTTACTCTGATACCCCTAATTAAATTCTAGTGGAACCAATTGCATTCGGAAGTCACCTAATTAGTAGAGTCCATCTGTGTGTAATTTAATCTCAGTATCAATACAGCTGCTCTGTGAAGCCCTCAGAGGTTTGTTAGAGAACCTTAGTGAACAAACAGCATCCTAAAGGCCAAGGAACACACCAGACAGGTCAGAAATAAAGTTGTGGAGAAGTTTAAAGCAGGGTTAGGTTATAAAAAAAATACCCCAAGCTTTGAACATCTCACAGAGCACTGTTCAATCTATCATTCCGAAAATGGGAAGAATATGTCACAACTGCAAACATACCAAGACATGGCCATCCACCTAAGCTGACAGGCCAGGCAAGGAGAGCATTAATCAGAGAAACAGACAAAAGGTCCATTGTAACTTTGGAGGAGCTGCAGAGATCCACAGCTCAGGTGGGAGAATCTGTCCACAGGACAACTATTATGCCGCATACACACGAGCGGACTTTACGGCAGACTTTGCGCGGTGGACTTTTCGACAGACTTTCTGAATGAACGGACTTGCCTACACACAATCCACCAAAGTCCGTCGAATTCGTACGTGATGACGTACAACCGGACTAAAACAAGGAAGTTCATAGCCAGTAGCCAATAGCTGCCCTAGCGTGGCTTTTTTTCCGTCGAACTAGCATACAGACGAGCGGACTTTTCGACCGGACTCGATTTCGACGGATTGATTTAAAACATGTTTCAAATCTAAGTCCGTCCAACTTTTGAGAAAACAAAGTCCGCTGGAGCCCACACACGATCGAATTGTCTGGCGCAATCAAGTCCGCCGGGCAAAGTCTGCCGTAAAGTCCGTTTGTGTGTACGCGGCATTAGTCATGCACTCCACAAATCTGGCCTTTATGGAAGAGTGGCAAGAAGTAAGCCATTGTTGAAAGAAAGCCATAAGAAGTCCCGTTTGCAGTTTGTGAGAAGCCATGTGGGCTACACAGCAGACATGTGGAAGAAGGTGCTCTGGTCAGATGAAACCAAAATTTAACTTTTTGGCCTAAAAGCAAAACGCCATGTGTGGCGGAAAACTAACACTGCACATCACCCTGAACACACCATCCACACCATGAAACATGTTGTGGGGATGCTTTCCCTCAGCAGGGACAGGGAAGCTGATCAGAGTTGATGGGAAGATGGATGAAGCCAAAATACAGGACAATCTTAGAAGAAAACCTGTTAGAGGCTGCAAAAGACTTGAGACTTGGGCAGAGGTTCACCTTCCAGCAGGACAACGACCCTAAACATACAGACAGAGCTACAGTGGAATGGTTTAGATCACAGCATATTCATGTTTTTAAATGGCCCAGTCAAAATCCAGACCTACTGTAAATCCAGTTAAAAATCTGTGTCAAGATTTGAAAATGGCTGTTCAGACGCTCTTCATCCAACCTGATAGAGCTTGAGCTTTTTTGCAAAGAAGAGTGGGCAACAATTTTACTCTCTAGATGGGCAAAGCTGGTAGAGGCATACCCAAAAAGACTTGCAAAGACTTACTGAATACGAATGCACGCCACACTTTTCGCATATTTATTGGTATAAAATTTTGAAAACCATTTATCATTGTCCTTTCACTTCACAATTATGTGTCACTTTGTGTTGGTCTATCACATAAAATCCCAATAAAATACATTTACGTTTTTGGTTGTAACATGATAAAATGTGGAGAATTTCAAGGGGTGTGAATACTTTTTCAAGGCACTGTAAGGTAAGAGAATATCAGAATATTTGAAAAAAATACACTTTAGTAAGACCAGGACTGTGTTCTTAAAAGCTTTCAACATTTCAGTGGGTGAGATAGCCTGTTCTAATTTCTCTATTACATGAACTGGTAGTTGGGGGTAGTTTATTTCAGGTAGTCATTTATCAAACAAAATCTTTTTTGTTTTCTATTTCTGAATCCACTACTTTTAAAATTCTTACAATTTTTCAGCAATTTGCGAAGGCTTGTAGAGTTTCTCGCCAGTTTGAGATTTTATATATGAGACATTAGTTCTCCCAAATTAATGCTTCAGGGCTCTGGCCAACATACGGCCACATTTATTCCACTGCTCGTAAAACCTATAGGCTAGGAATCTAAGTCTATGCTGAACCTCTAAATCAAGTATCCATTTCAATTGCAACCAAAGATTCACCAAACTTTGCCCATCTCGGATTTTGCCCCGTTTTATGACAATGTTCAAAAATAGTAATTTGATGTTATAGATCATCCATAGCAGTCCTAATTTTTTCTTTAGCAGAAGCCTGTGCAATAAATGTGCCCCTGACTACTGCTTCATGGGCTTCCCATAACACACTTCCGATACCTCTCCAGAACCATTTTCATGAATGTAATGTTAAGAGTAGAACTAATCTCTTCAGTGAAAGCTGAGTCATTCAAAAGTTTTTCATTAGGACCGTCTTTCTTTATTAAAAAGAGATAAGACAAGGAGCATGCACATTGGGTGTTTTTAGAGCTGCTGTTTTTGGCTTCAGGCATTTTTTGCTGTTGCCAGTAAACTCTCCAGCATGTTATCCTATGTGTCAATGCACACACAGGCATTTATCAGCGTTTTTGGCAGGGGAATTTTCTGGATGAAAAAACCCAGGACTAGTGGGTTTGAAGAAGAGTTTTTCAGCTTTAAAAGCTCTAACTCTGAAAAATGCTAAAAACACTGAAAAACGCGGCTATTCAATGTTTGAGCGTTTTTGAGCCATAAGCTTTTGTGGGAGTATAGTTTTGCAAAAAAAAAAATCTACAAAACAGAAACACTAAAAAACACTACTGCAAAAATGCTACAAAACTCATTCTACATCTACAGCTTTCTACAGCTAACGCTACTGGTGTTTTTATAGCATCCAGTGTGCATGAGGTCTAAGGTGACAAGCAGAGAGAAGTAGTTATGACTAAAGAGACCAGTAGGGTCTCTTCTACCTGTCAGCTTTTTTTCTTTTTGAGAGTGTACTACAGTTTTAAGGGTGGTCAGATTGGGCCAACACATCCAACGACCCATCTGAATCATATTTTCATGCCAAACTTTTTTTTTTTCATCTTTTTGGTTTTGGATAGAGTGAGGAAAGGTTAGAACCACCTCTATTGGGTTTTTATTTAATGCAAGTCTGAGATTCCCCTCACTTGAAAGAGGGTTTACAGGGACAGAAAAGCATGGGGAAATCTCTCTAATTAAAACAGAGACAATTCCAGGATAGTGGAGAAATGTTAAAACCTATTTCACTGTCTGGGTCTTCCTGTCCAAGTTATTCCCATCATTTTACATTATTGTTCTGGTGTTGCAGGGACAAGAAATGATAGGATATCTCCTACTGGATCACCAATACTATTTAAAAAACACAAAGAAAAAGGATACTTACTAAGTATCCCTAGGTCGGACTTTAACCGGTTCAATACAGAGCATTTTCACCCCCTTCCTTCCCAGACCAATTTTTAGTTTTCAGCGCTGTCGCAATTTAAACTACAATTGCGCGGTCATGCGACGTTGTACCCAAACAAAATTGACGTCCTTTTTTCCCCCACAAATAGAGCTTTCTTTTGGTGGTATTTGATCACCTCTGCGTTTTTTATTTTTTGCGCTATAAACATAAGAAGAGCGACAATTCTGAAAAAAACACAATATTTTTTACTTTTTGCTATAATAAATATCCCAATTTTAAAAAAAAAAAAGAGATTTTTCCTCAGTTTTGAACGATACGTATTCTTCTACATATTTTTGGTAAAAAAAATCGCAATAAGCGTATATTGATTGGTTTGCGCAAAAGTTATAGCGTCTACAAAATATGGGATAGATTAATGGCATTTAAAAAAAAAATTATTTATTTATTTTTTTTTACTAGTAATAGTGGCGATCGCAATTTTTTTTCATGACTGCGACATTATGGCGGACACATTGGACACTTTTGACACATTTTTGGGACTATTCACATTTATACAGCGATCAATGCTATAAAATTGCATTGATTACTGTGTAAATGTGACAGGCAGTGAAGGGGTTAACCACTAGGGGACAGGGAAGGGGTTAAATGTGTTTCCTAGGTAATGCTTCTAACTGTAGGGGGAGGGGACGCTCAAGGAGACCGATCAATGTTCCGCCGTTCTGGGAACACAGATCGCTTTCCTCTGAGCTGACAGGACGTGGATCTCTGTGTTTATACACAGAGATCCACAGTCCGGCCCGGTTAATGGGCAATCGCGGGTGCCCGGTGGACATCGCGGCCGCCGGGCACATGCACTGGGACCCGAGCAACGCGGCGCGCGCGAGCGCTCCCTAGGCGGCCGGGAATCCCTGGACGTCATATGACGTCCACCCAGGATGGGAGATCCCATCCCAGGACGTCATATGTACATACGCGGGTAGGGAAGTGGTTAAAGGCATAAGAAACAATAGCGAAGTATGAACAAATAACAATGTTTATTGAGAAAATACAATACATGAATAGAGCATTCAAGGGTTAAAAATAATATATAATGATACAAAGTATACAGTGAGCCCTTGTGCGTCAACGCGTTTCACCATAAGGCTTCTTCAGGACACATTCTAGGTTTCAAAGATAGCAAAAAAGAGAACGGATCTCACTGTCTGGAATAGAACATACTCATTTTAAAAAAAAAGAAATTTTAACAATCATAATATACATGTCAAAATGCACCTATCTGTCCAAAAAGAGAAATCAAGACACAAATGGACACAGGAAACAAAGGAACAAAGAAACAGGGACAAAAAAAAAACAACACAAATTAATGGTAGTGTCGTGATACCTTACAAAAGGGTGAGCCTCATATGTGAGTATCCAAATAAAAAGGATATTCGGCAATATAATCCAGGGGGAGGAGCTACTTCAAGTAGTCTGTATTCCAGATGATTGGAGACAACCAAGTCTAACAATTAATACAAAATAAAGTAAGTATCCTAGTATCCCCTGAACGAGCAAAAACAAAAAATTGATATCCCAAACAGAAGAAACAAGAAAAAATATACCTGCTAATATTAGTAGATCAGAAACCACAAGGGTCAAGTAATTCCCAAACAGGGGCAAAGCAATGCCATAGTAAAAGATCCCGGACCGGTAGCCACGCTGGAGGATACTAAGGCACCACGGCCAAGATATCCTAATGGCTACCCCACAAAACATCCTGTACCTAGACAGGTGGTGTAATCCCTATAGGGTGATCTAAAACAAAGAAGCAAAGCAGTGTGCTTAGTTGTAATATACACCAACTAAAAGCAGGCTTGTACTAAATAAAGAAAGGAGGGAAAGCACGGTTAACTTACTTGAGAAAAGGACAAAAGTCAAATGGCCCCTGGGAGCCAGCCTTCAGCTGGTCACAAGGTGGATCAGTGAATGGTGTCTATTTATAGCCCCTAAAGAATTGGCGCCAAAAACCAGGAACTACAAACACCGGCAGTGATGTCATACAAAGGCGCGGAATAGAAAAGGCGCCAAAAAGCAGATATGTTAGGTCACGGCTGTGACGTCATCCAAGCGAGCTGACGCAATGTGAGCGGCTTATACCCCACACCACCAGTGCATCCGAGTGCACACACTCCACAAGGAGGGACGACATAACCACGCGACCCAGCGGAGAGAAGCAGCGGAGATGCCCACAGCCCAACAGGAATACAAAAAAGTTTCAGCAATACAAAACATTCTTGCTTTCCCTCCTTTCTTTATTCAATACAAGCCTGCATTTAGTTGGTGTATATTACAACTAAGCACGCTTCTTTGCTTCTTTGTTGTAGATTACCCTATAGGGATTTTACAACCTGTCTAGGTACAGGAAGTTTTGTGGGGTAGCCATTAGGATATCTTGGCCGTGGTGCTTTAGTATCATCCAGCATGGCTACCGGATCTTTTACTATGGCATTGCTTTGCCCCTGCTTGGGAATTACTTGGCCTTTGTGGTTTCTGATCTACTTATATTAGCAGGTATATTTTTTCTTGTTTCTTCTGTTTGGGATATCAATTTTTTGTTTTTGTTCATTCAGGGGATACTAGGATACTTACTTTATTTTGTAGTAAATTGTTAGACTTGGTTGTCTCCAATCATCTGGAATACAGACTACTTGAAGTAGCTCCTCCCCCTGGATTATATTGCCGAATTTCCTTTTTATTTGGATACTCACATATGAGGCTCACCCTTCTGTAAGGTATCACAACATTACCACTAATTCGTGTTTTTTTTTTGTCCCTTAGTTTCCTGGGTTCATTTGTGTCTTGATTTCTCTTTTTGGACAGATAGGTGCATTTTAACATGTATGTTATGATTGTTAAAATTTCTTTTTTTTTTTAAATAAGTATGTTCTATTCCAGACAGTGAGATCTGTTCTCTTTTTTGTTATCTTTGAAACCTTGAATGTGTCCTGAAGAAGCCTAACGGTGAAACCCGTTGAAGCACAAGGGCTCACTGTATACTTTTTTATCATTATATATGATTTTTAACCCTTGAATGCTCTATTCATGTATTGTATTTTCTCAATAAACATTGTTATTTTTTTTCATACTTCGCTATTGTTTCTTATGCCTTTAAAGTCCGACCTAGGGATAATTAGTAAGTATCCTTTTTCTTTTTGTTCCCCTCTAATTTACGGATGTGGCTATGCAAGTGCCTTCTTTCATATTATATTTAAAAAACCCATCCCTAACCTTTTCCCACTTTATTCAAATCTATATTTAAAAAGTTTGGAAGATGGGCTCAGGATAATGTATGAATTTGGCATGCTTCTGAAAGAATAGATGGTTTCTAAAGTTGTCTGCTCTAATTGATTCAACAATTTATTTATAAAAGAGATAATGCAATTTTTATCTCATCCAGAGTTTAACCTCAGACATTAGCCATTCTCTTTCCTTGCTTGCTAAACTGTGACAATTAAGATTTCGTTTCTGCTACTGTTGCAAATGCAGAGGGATCACCCAGCCCAGACTGTAATGGATATCAGGTATCTTCCATGAGTACTGCTTTTGTGTGATTATTATAAAACATTTCATCTAGTTACCTAATCATCTCTACTGATGAACTACACCAATTAGCAAGTGAAACCATTCAGTGAAACTAAAGATACCCGGGAAATACCCAGGTTGAGAAAATCCACTTAATTTGCTTTTAGGATCTGTTTAGGTACATAGCATGGCTCTAGTCCACCCATTAAGTACGGTAGATTCTTCTAAGCTTCAGAATCCTGCAAGCACTTTCTAGATTTTTTCACACATGGGAACTTCCAGATATAATGGCTCACTCTCCACAGTAATATACTGTCAGGAGAACATATGTACTTATGGGGCCTCTCTACTCTGGTAGGTCCAGACTCCAGACACTGCACAAGGGGACGATGCTCTCGTTGACCATCGGAAAGCTGCAGCCCCAAGCAGTTGGTCTATTTAAGATCATGGGAAAACTAGTTTGTAGTTGCTTCTTAGTGTCCCCTTTGTGCAGCTCAACCACTCCCTTCCTCACAAATCCTGCAACATACTGCTAAAACTCTTCAGGTATAAGAAAACTGCTTACTCAGAAAGAAGAGAAGACTTCCATGTAGTGATTTTCAAGTACACTTTAATCTTTAATGATCATTAAACACCATGTTTCCACTACATAGTGCTTTACATGGCAACAATAAAAGGTATTTTTTGCAGAACAATAACTTGTCCCTTATACAGTACAGACATTGAGTATCCCATGGCAGGGTATGTTTGCTATATCTTTCAAGTCATTCTTTAAGATGCACTACCTTAGTGGAACAGAAGAATGAGGAGGCGGCTGTGGTACCCACATCAGGTTACATTTACCATAACTTGACTGTCTTAAGCACTTAAATTCCTCATACCAGGTGATAAACTCTAGAATTCTATGTTCTTTCTTACTTCCCAATTATCTCCACCCCCTCACTGGATGCTATGTATATTCCCAAAATGGTGGGCAGATAAACTCTCTACTTACCTGGACAGGCCCTAGACCTAAAAGTGACCTACACCCTGTAACACACATGTGTTGTGATTGGCACCCAAACAGTAAGGCATTAGAAAAAAGGCATTAGAAAAAAAAGTTTTGTGTACTTTTTAAGCATGTTAGGGTGTATTGGCAGTCAATTTATTTTAAATGGGTCACCTTAACGAAACGCATATTAATGCATAAATTAACCCACATTAATGAGCATTTGTTATAGGGTAGATTCACCTTTTCATGAAAAATGAAAAGGTGAACTAACGCAAAATATCCTGGCCACCCCTCCAGACCCTGCGGCACATAGCAGCCATGATGCCCCATGCTGCCGGAGTATCAGTCTGCCCACTCTGCCATTCAGATGGCCGCGTTGACAATGATTGATTACCATTGCAAACATTATGATGAATACTCATTCTGGGGCTGTGTATTGCAGTGTATGGTGTATAAATCACGACACCGGCAGCACAGGGCATTATGGCTGCTACGGGCAATTTTGAGGCAGCGATATGTAGCAGCTACAGAATCACTTCGTATTTTTGTTCCTGGGAATAAATACATTTCAGTCAAGTAAGGTCTGTGCCGCAAAAATTACAAGCAACTTGTAACTCCATCATAGTGCATTTGACTTTTTTTACAACATTTGGCTCTACAGAATTGTCAGCTTCAGTATCTACTTATTATATTAAATGCAGCTGCTGATGATCATGGCACACGGGTGATGTGTAGCTGCCTAGATAAGCCTTGTAATTAGCTAAATCAGTTACATTGAACCCTGCTACAAATCACAAGAAAAAAAGCAAGAAAAGGGAATTGCAGCTGTAACAAATATCTGCTACAAAGTTGCTATTATAACATTCACACTTGTAGTAATGTGTGGTAAAGTCAACATGTTTTACATCACATGGTTGCATACAGTATCTCACAAAAGTGAGTAAACCCCTAAATTTTTGTAAATATTTTATTATATCTTTTCATGTGACAACACTGAAGAAATTACACTTTGCTACAATGTAAAGTAGTGAGTGTACAGCTTGTATAACAGTGTAAATTTGCTGCCCCTCAAAATAACTCAGCACACAGCCATTAATGTCTAAACCACTGGCAACAAAAATGAGTACACCCCTAAGTGAAAATGTCTAAATTGGGCCCAAAGTGTCAATATTTTCTGTGGCCACCATTATTATCCAGCACTGCCTTAACCCTCTTGGGCATGGAGTTCACCAGAGCTTCACAGGTTGCCACTGGAGTCCTCTTCCACTTCTCCATGACGACATCACAATGCTGTTGGATGTTAGAGACCTTGCGCTCCTCCACATTCTGTTTGAGGATGCCCCACAGATGCTCAATAGGGTTTAGGTCTGGAGACATGCTTGGCCAGTCCATCACCTTTACCCTCAGCTTCTTTAGCGAGGCAGTGGTCGTCTTTGAGGTGTGTTTAGGGTCGTTATCGTGTTGAAGGGAGGGGAGGAGGTGATCATGCACTGCGTCAGTATGTCACAGTACATGTTGGCATTCATGGTTTCCTCAATGAACTGTAGCTCCCCAGTGCCAGCAGCACTCATGCAGTGCCAGACCATGACACTCCCACCACAATGCTTGACTGTAGGCAAGACACACTTGTCTTTGTACTCCTCACCTGGTTGCTGCCACACACTCTTGACACCATCTGAACCAAATAAGTTTATCTTGGTCTTATCAGACCACAGGACATGGTTCCAGTAATCCATGTCCTTAGTCTGCTTGTCTTCAGCAAACTGTTTGTGGGCTTTCTTGTGCATCATCTTTAGAAGAGGCTTCCTTCTGAGACAACAGCCATGCAGATCAATTTGATGCAGTGTGCGGCGTATGGTCTGAGCACTGACAGGCTGACCCCCACCCCTTCAACTTCTGCAGAAATGCTGGCAGCACTCATATGTCTATTTCCCAAAGACAACCTCTGGATATGACGCTGAGCACGTGCACTCAACTTCTTTGGTCAACCATGGCGAGGCCTGTTCTGAGTGGAACCTGTCCTGTTAAACCTCTGTATGGTCTTGGCCACCATGCTGCAGCTCAGTTTCAGGGTCTTGGCAATCTTCTTATAGCCTAGACCATCTTTATGTAGAGCAACAATTCTTTTTTTCAGATCCTCAGAGAGTTTTTTGCCATGAGGTGCCATGTTGTACTTCCAGTGACCAGTATGAGGGAGTGAGAGCAATAACACCAAATTTAACACACCTGCTCCCCATTCACACCTGAGACCTTGTAACACTAACATGTAAACACTAACTTGACACCGGGGAGGGAAAATGGCTAATTGGGCCCAATTTGGACATTTTCACTTAGGGATGTACTCACTTTTGTTGCCAGCGGTTTAGATATTAATGGCTGTGTGTTGAGTTATTTTGAAGGGACCCCTCAGAAGGAGTTAAAAGCACCGGAAAAAGGCCGCTGTCTAAGCGTTTTGCAGGCGCTTCGGCAACACTGCACATTGATTTCTTGATTTCAATGGGCAGGGCGGTGCAGGAGCAGTGTATACACCGCTCCCACACCGCCCCAAAGATGCTGCTTGCAGGACTTTTTTTCCCACTCAGGCTTTCACACTGGGGCGGCAGGGGAGGCAGCTTTCAGGCGCTAGTTTTAGCACCTGAAAACTGTGTGTTAGTGTGAAAGGGGTCTTAGTAAATTGTGTACAAAGTTTATATGGCAATGGTAAAGTACGAAGACTGACCCCATAGGCACCGAAACAGATAAGTATCAACTGGGTTTTTTTACAGGCACTGCATGTGCTCCCAGAATTTGTTCTTTAGTATATTTGATATCATAAATCACTATATGCAGTTTTAATAAGCAAATAGTTATATTCTCAAGTTCTGCCAGTAACAATGCTTCCTGTTTCAGGCTGACAATGCCAGGCCACCTCCTCGCAATTAGCAGCCTAGCTGTCAGCTAGAGATGGGCTCGGGCACGTTTGAAACCCCACATAACCGATCCCGCCAGGAAGCCGACGCTGCACAGGGCTAATCACAGGCAGTGAGACATTTCCTGGTTCGCAGCTGCAGAGATGGGATCAGGATCGGGCATGTTGGGTCTCGAACACGCCTGAGCCCGTCTCTACTGTCAGCCTGCCATGCAAGCCACCTCACTTGGTCATTGAGGCCCTCTTCACATTGGTGGGACATGCATTCCGACTTTGAGAGCACACGTCACATGACATGTAAAAATCAATGTTTCCCTATGAGAGCCATCTCAACTGGTCCGATTTGTGTCAGTACGGCTTTGGAAAAGGTTTCTGCACTACTTTGGTCCGACTTCTGTCCAATTTCAGCCCATAGAATTGAATGTAAGTCACATCCAAGTCGGATCCTCATCTTAATTGATGTGATTTGGATCCGACATTACAGGAAGATTACACAGGCCTGAAGTTGCTTCAAAGTCGCAACAAAATTGCGTTGAAGTTGCATCAAAGTCATCAGGCACAGTTGCCCGACTTTTAGGTTGTGGCAGTGTGAGCTTTAGCATCCTATTAGATCTATCAGATAGGCAGCTGGTAGGCCAAGTGAAGGAGCTCACATGGCAACCTGACAACAATGATGCTGATTGCGAGGCAATGGCTTGGTGTTGTCAACCTGCAATTATAGCACAACCTTTTAGCACATTATAGCACATATGTTTGCTTGATAAGCCAAACCCATGGACCAACATAATGTTACTTTCCTGGAAGGGTTTAGCCTAATTTTCCTTTAAAGCTAGAGCAGGACTAGCTGTAGCAGGGTCAGGGAACAGAGTAATAGCTTGTTATATGGAAAGTGCAAGGCAGACCTCTCCAGCATTCCAACTTCACTTGAGCATAGTCAGCGTTTTTTTTTTTTTTTCGTTGAGATGCTGCAAATTGCATTGCAGCTGGCACCGTACAAAAGCCAATACAGAGTGGTCATTTAGAAGCGGCACAGCAGGGGAAAATAGGAAGTTTGCACCCTTCTCTAATTTCTCCTCTCTAATTCCTGTCTTATCACCATCAATGCTGATTGGGTTCACTCCCTATATCTCTATTTCACCTACAAGAACAGGCAGGAGGATATTAATCCTACAGAATTTTCATATGCCTTTTCTTCTTTTTATAAAGTGACCTTTTCACCAACTGAACACATTGCAGGTAAGGCACAGAAAAATCAATATTTTATATTTAATCTTATTTTATTAGTTTTTCAAGAAAATAGAGTCAAAGATGTATTGGTAATACACAAGTAGAACATGAGTTTTGAATGCAGAATAAACTCGTGGGGGAAATTTACTAAAATTGTTGCACACAAAATCTGGTGCAAGTGTACAAAGTAACCAATCAGCTTCTACTCTACATTACCAAAAGTATTGGGACACCTGCCTTTACAAGCACATGAACTTTAATGGCATCGCAGTCTAAAGCCTTGTACACACGATCAGATTTTCGGATGACCGTTCATCCGTTCTTTTGTTGCATGCTAGTCTCATGTCGAAAGTGAAGTGGTTACTTACCATACGAAAATTCTCGTATGACAGAATACAACTTCAGAAGTGACATACTGTGTTGAATAGTTTTGTATGTATTCTTCGTTTCTGAGCATGCGTAGTCTTGCTCTTATGATTTTTTTCATACGAAAACCGTACAAATTAAACGAAAATCAGAGTTCACGCACGACAAAAAATGTTATAGTCTGCACATCCAGCTTTTGTCGTACGAAGAACCGCTATCGGCTGTTGAAAGCATCATACTAACGATTCAAAAAATCAGAAGATCATTCGTTGGACAAAATTTTACTTCCGATTTTCGTATCGTACGTATGGGGCTTTGGTCCGGAGGGTACAATATTGAGTTGGCCCACCCTTTGCAGCTATAACAGCTTCAACTCTTCGGGAAGGCTGTCCACAAGGTTTAGGAGTGTGTCTATGGGACTGTTTAACCATTCTTCCAGAAGCACATTTGTGAGGTCAGGCACTGATGTTGGACGAGAAGGCCTGGCTCGCAGTCTGCACTCTAATTCATCCCAAATGTGTTCTATCGGGTTAAGGTCAGGACTCTGTGCAGGCCAGTCAAGTTCCTCCACCCCAAACTCGCTCATCCATGTCTCATTCCTGATCACTGCCATGCCAGTCATATGATGACGCTGTACTGCACTGGTGATACTACACAAAAAAAAATATTTTATTTAATTTCTTAATGTTCCAAAAAATTCTGACAAAAAGTTGCATCTTCAAAAAACTCGCCATGCCTCTTACTAAATACCTCAGACTGTCGTCTTTCCAAAAAGGGGTCATTTGGGGGGTATTTGCACTGTTCTGGAGTCTTAAAGGCCTAAAAAAATGAGATAGTCCGTCAGTCATCAGGATTAATCAATTTTCAATTTTTTGGGGGGATCTTTTTTACCAAAGACATGTAACAGAATACATTTTGGCCTAAAGTTATGAAATGCGATTTTATTGGATTTGTTTTATGACAGAAAGTAGGAATTTTTTTTTTTAACATTTTCAGTCTTGTTCTTGTTTATATAGTAAAAAATGATAAACCCAGTGGGGTTCAAATACCACCAAAAGAAAGCTCAATTTGCATGAAAAAATTATATAAATTTCTTTTGCGTACAGTGTTGCATGACCGCTCAATTGCCAGTTAAAGCGGCACAGTGCTAAATAGGAAAAAATAGCCTGGTTATGAAGGGGGTAGAACCTTCCAGAGGTCAAGTGGTTAAATGATAAAGTTAACCTCTTTAAATGATGAAAACTCACTTTGATACACGACTCACATTTAAAATCAAACAAGATTTGCCTATCAGCCACCAGCTCTTTGAATATGATAGCCGAGTGCTGTAAAATACAAACAGACAAATGTCCGGAAAGTATTGGCTATGCGAATGGCACAGCTAATCCTTCACAGATAGACCCAAAACTTTGCATTGGTGTTCAGTGACAGCACTTATTCAGTGAACACAATAATTCACACTGATGTTCAGGACAAACCTAACTTTTGCATTGGAGCCATCATATTTTAATCTTCAGTCTTTAAAGGGTGAGTCCATTTTCATGGGAAAATATGGCAAAGATAAAAAAATAATACAGTATATACAATAATTACACAAGCCATAAGGATAATTTAATGCTCTGCCATATGGTAATTTCATGCTTTTAAAAATCACCTTTCCTTTTCAATTAGCAGCCACTGTAATTCTCTGTAAAATTGAATTGCAAACCGCCAACCTGGAGGCATTCTGAACACAGGCAATGTCATTTCCTGCTTGTGTTCTGCAGAACATAGATTTGAAAACCTTGCAATAAAGCAGTGGCCATAGTTGTGCACATGGGGTGTGCTGGGTGTGCCTGGGCATACCCTCATCATCTTTTACAGTGCAGATTCCCCCTGTGTTTACTATGCTTTAGTTTGTGAATAACCAGGAATCTGGTCAGCACAGAGCATTACCCATTCATTCACTGCCCAGTGCAGCTGAGGCTGCAGATAAAGGGGAATTTCTGTCCTCAGTCCCTTTCTCTGTCTCAAAACTGAGACATCAGGGGAGAGGTCTGCTTAGACCCATGATATTTCACCACCAAAGCCCCCAAACGGCCAGCCTAGAAAAACTGTAAAAAAATTGTAAAAAATTAATAGTGTAAAAAATTATTTTACGAAAATAAAGTTGTAAGAATACTAAAAAAAAAAAAAAAAAAAACTACTGACACAATCCACTGCCCTACTGATACCATCCACTGTCTGCTGCCATCCAGTGCCAGCTGCCCACAGTAAGCATACTGGCGCTGGACCGAAGACCATTCAAGAAGTGGTTCAGGTAAGCACGGCGCTGGACCCATGGACAGGTAAGTGTCCTTTTATTAACCACTTCCATACCAGGCACTTTACCCCCTTCCTGCCCAGGACAATTTTTACCTTATAGTGCTGTCGCACTTTGAATGACAATTGCGCGGTCATGCAACACTGTACCCAAAATACATTTTTATAATTTTCTTCCCACAAATAGAGCTTTCTTTTGGTGGTATTTGATCACCTCTGCGGTTTTTAATTTTTGCACTATAAATGAAAAAAAAACAATTAAAAAAAAAAAAAACTGATGGGCACTGATAGGCAGCACTGGATAGGCAGCACTGATGAGGAGCTACTGACAGGCATTACTGAGTGGCCCTGATTGGCACTTTGATGGGGCACTGACAGGCATTACTGATGGGGCACTGATCGGCACTGTTGTGGGCACTGATCGGCACTGTTATAGGCACTGATTGGCACTGCTATGGGCACTGACAGTTGTTCATTATGGGGACAGGCTGGCAGGTGTTGGGCACTGATTGGCAGCTGATGGGCACCTTTTGATGGGGGCTGTGCTGATAATCAATGTACTGATTATCGGCACAGACCCCCCTCTGACAGGGAGAGACGCCAATCGGCTCTCCCTGTCAGCGTGAACCCGAGGAAAGCCGTTTACCGGCACTTCCTGGTTCACGCGATGATCAGCTGTGATTGGTCACAGCTGATCACATGGTAAGAAGCCTCTGACAGACTGACACACTGCACCTCCGATTGCTGCGATGCCTGCCCCCGCAGGCGCACTCCGGCTGTGTTATCCTGGGCACGTCATATGACATCCAGTCAGGATATCACAACCGCTTTGCCGCCGTCATTCTGCTATATGGCAGGTGGCAAGTGGTTAAAACTCAGCAGCTACAGTATTTGTAGCTGCTGACTTTCAATTTTTTTTTTTAAAGGCTGAAGAACTGCTTTGAGTAATATTAACCACTCAGTGTAACATTGCAGGACCGGAGTACTGCCCTGTATTGCACACGTGTCCCCGGAGCACAGTACAAGGCGGTATGGGAAAATCCAGACCTGTGCATGTCAGGGGGGTTTCAGGGGGATCCTGCAAGGCAAAAGAGCCACTTTATAGACATATAGTCTACACAGGCCAGGCTTTTAAAGACACAATTTGGTTGATTTATTAAAACTGGAGAGTAAAAAATCTGGTGCAGCTCTGCATAGAAACCAATCAGCTTCTAACTTCAGCTTGTTCAATTAAAGGAGAAGTCCAGCCTGAGCTCATTCGGCTGGGCTTCTCCTATGGGTCACAGGAGTGCAATTATTTTTGCACTTCTGTGACCTGTTTTCAGCAGAGAGCGGTCTGAAGTTTGCTCTCTACTGACGTCACACAGATCAGTCCAGGCACCGCCTCATTCCAACTCTGGAAGTCTGGATCTGCCAGGTGCCTGGACTGATGGCTGTCTCAGCCTCCCATCGAGCCGCTGAGATGACCGCTCCCCACCCCCCTACAGCTCAGCGATCCAATGAGCATGTAAGAGCAGAGAGAAGAGCTGCTGACTGACAGGCAACAGCTCTCCACTCGGGAAGCAGAGAGAACCCAGCCATCGGCAGTGTTTGGTGGCTCGGTTCTCAGTGCAGAGGCGCCGGGGGACAGATGCAGCATCGGTCCGATGCTCCATCCCCCTAGGTAAGTATGAGGAGGAAAAAAAAATAAAAACCCATACTTCTCTTTTAGAAGGGTTTCATATTCCTAATATGTGCCTGCTGTACTTGTATGAGAAAGTATCCTGTTCTATTTGTATTGCTGCTTTTATGTGAAATCCCTGGTGTTTCTGCCTGTCCCTCTGCTTTCCTATTAAAAACTGAGCACACTAAGCGGGGAAGTATACCGTGGTCAGTTCCCCAACTGTGCTGGGAACTCAGCCTGCTCTCCTGCAATGATCAGACTTGTCCTGACACGCCACCCTGCACAGACATAAGCTGGGAAGCTCAGTGTACTGTTGCTTCTCCTCCTCCCCCAGCTTATGCAGCTGAGAACATAGGGAATGTGATCACTTATAAGAAGGGGGGAAAAAAGGTATTTCCCCCTTCATCTTCTAGGACAGTTAATTGAGAGATGATTGGCTCTGCCTTCTACAGGAGACACAAACCAGAGACACAATTTAAAAGGCCTCTCCCTCTCCTCTCACCCTCAGTTGTTTTGTGTTTCCAGACCTCCAGGAGTACGCACCATTATGTTTGTTTTTTTCTTTAGGTCTGGTGACTGTGGTTAGCGGACCCCTCTTTTTTCAGTAATACTCAGACCGGTTGTTGCCATGTCTGGAGTATTTGCTGCTTTTGCAGTCTGAAAAGGGCCCCCTCTTTTGTGGTTACTTGCCTTTGTGGAGACATTTGCAACTGAACCCCCCCAGCGTGCTTGTCCGGCGTCTGAGTACCTGGGGGAGTGGAGGAGAACTTCCTCATGTATTTTTCCTTTGGGGTGTACCAAGATGGCGTTAGATGACGCACTCCTGGTGACACGGCAAGATGGCGCCAGAACCGGAAGTTGCATGTCATTTTCATTTAAAGGACCGCCTCTTTATGTCACGCTGCTGCAGGGGCGGATCCAGAGCCTAGTCTCGGGAGGGGCACTGCCATAAAATTTTGCGGGCAATTTGTCGGGCAATGGCTGGTGTTGGCGCTTCAATCATAACAGCACCATGGTTGATGTGGTGTCAGGATGATTGAGGCGCATTATTTATATTATTACATTGTAATGTAAAATGAAATCGTTCAACTCACCATAATGCAGAATCATTGGGAGCCCTGAGCGTGTCACTTGCTACCGTCGCCTGCCACCAGATGCAGCGTGTCACTTGCCAATGTCGCCTGCCAAAACATGCGGATTGTCACTTGCCAATGTCGCCTGCCACAAGATGCGGATTGTCACTTGCCAATGTCGCCTGCCACAAGATGCGGATTGTCACTTGCCAATGTCGCCTGCCACAAGATGCGGATTGTCACTTGCCAATGTCGCCTGCCACAACATGCAGATTGTCACTTGCCAATGTCGCCTGCCACAAGATGCGGATTGTCACTTGCCAATGTCGCCTGTCACAAGATGCGGATTTTCACTTGCCAATGTCGCCTGCCACAACATGCAGATTCTCACTTGCCAATGTCGCTTGCCACAACATGCGGATTGTCACTTGCCAAGTTGCCAGTGGATGTGTCCTAGAGTGAGGGCGGGCAGTGAGAGATATTGTAACTCATCAGAATATGCATGCAAAAGCATGTTGCATTGCGGCCATCTTGGTACACCCTCACTTGTCAGCAGTAAGACTAGAGTTAGAAGTCGGCAAGCAGACATCTTTATACACCCACCGGAGTCTTGCTTTTCACAGTTATTTTTAATAGTAAACTCAGCTTATTTAGTGAAATATAAGTTGAGTTTACTGTTAAAAATGACTGTGATAAGCAAGACTCTGGTGGGTGTATAAAGATGTCCGCTTGCTGACTTACAAACACTAGGCTTACTGTGGACGAGTGCGGGAGTACCAAGATGGCCGCGACGCCATGTCCCTTCAGTCACATTATCAGAAGGGGAGCGGCTTCAACACCTGCCTGCTCGCTGCCTCGCTCAGCCTCAGTCACACACCAGCCGCCCGCTCCAGGCCCTGTCACACTGTCACGTCGGTCGGCTCTGAGAGACTCGAGTCCGACCTCCGACGTGACGCCGTGACTCACTCACTCACTGCAGTGTGAGTGTGACTGACCGTGACGTCACTCGTTGCTAATGCCAGGGCCGCCTGGCGTCTAGCAACGAGTGCAGAGCAGGGAAGAGGCTCCACCCACCTATCCTTCCTTCAGTGTCAGTGACCGCCGCCACCACCCGTACATACCACGCGCGAGTCTCTCTCTTGGCGCCGCTGATCGGCACATGTGAGAGAGAGACTCGGGCCGGCAGCGGAGTGCAGGAGACAGTTACATTAAGAGTGTGTGTGCTATTATTTCGGGGGGGGCAATTGCCCTGTTGCCCCCCCCCTGGATCCGCCCCTGCGCTGCTGGGGATGTGCTGCTAGGATTGCAGCACTACAAGCGGACAGCGTTCAGCAGCTAGAGATCGCTCTCCTGCCTGGCTCAAGTCCTCTTCGTTATGTAGACTGAGGACACCCCTGAGGATGGAGCACCCGCTCAAGCTGACCCAGCGGCTGCATCTGGGTCCAGTACTACCCCCAAGGTTAGTACCTCTCCTATAGTAAATTGAGAGCAATTAGGGACAGGGGTGGATTTATAGAGAAAGTGTCAGTTTATATGCCTTTCTTATTTTACATTTTTTTTTCTCCTAGGTTGACAAGTCTGTTAAGAGAAAATGTGGGAACTGTATGTAGCGGTGTAGTTGCCACTAGTAACAAACATCCACCAATTCACCCTGCTGCCAGACTCCCATATATTACTTGCAGAGACAATGAACAGTCCTTTGCTGGTTTTGTTTTTGTTTATTAGGGGATACAACTCGGTTGGGGGAAAGGGGTATATGGGATGCCCATTGAATAGTTTCGCCATCATACTTAGAGGTGTTACAGATTAGCACATAGTTTGAGCCTGAAGAAATGATGTGCATGTTTAACTGCTATGATCTTTCTCCTGCATCACCATGCAGACTATTGCTCTTCCTCTGCGTAACTCCTGCAGACTATTGCTTCCAGAACTTTCTCACCCATTACCGTGTAAGGATGAGGACATCACTCTTGATGGGTGATGTTCCCAGAAATCCTCTCCTCCTGCACAAACTTATCCTGTAGTTATCAATGTAATGTAATGTCACATCTTCTTCTGTAAGCAAAAAGGAACCACTCTGAGTAGTTCCTCAAGCTGGCTCTGGGTGCTCGCTGCTACTAGGCCAGAGGCCTGCAGCACCTCTCCCCGGAGGCCTAGTAGTTTAAAAGCACATTTTGAGCGGTGGACTACTGTTCCCAGCTAACCCAGCTTGCAAATCCTGTGCCCTCAGGCCACATCGATTTGACACAACCCCCTACAGTCTCTCCTCTGATCCAGGACTCCTCATCATTGACCGTGTAATGAGGACTTCATTAATGACTGTGTAGAAGTGAAGTTCTCTCACAGACTTCCTGGCACATCCAGCCCTCCACTGTGGTACACTCACCGACCTTTCTCTGCCCCGAGTCCTTGATGGAGAACTTAACTGGACCATCCGTTCCGACAGCTTCACCTGCCCCCTCTGCTCCAGGAGTTCTTTATCAATGACCGTGTAATGATAAGGACATCGCCAATGACTGTGTAAAGGCGAAGTTCCCTCACAGTTCTCCCTGGGCCTCCTCCTGCGATCGGCGCCCCCCCCCAAGATGGGGGTGCCCTACTGCTGCTGTCTAGTACTCCATTCTCCACTTCACCCGGCCGGCAACTCCCCCTCAGATTATATAGGAGGCCCACCCCCTGTCAATTTTAGTTGGGGATTTTTCTGGGCTTCCACATGAGCTGCCCACCACTCCAGTTCTAGGCCCTGCCCCTCCCCCAGAACATTCTCCCTGGAAGCAGGGGAGGCGCCTCAGTATTGAAGCACAGGTGGTCACACCCACTGCTACACTAACCACTCCCTACCCCCAGATCAAAACAGACAGGCTTTGCTTGCAGCAAAGGCCTGCCTAAATTTTCCTGTGCTGACAGTCTTTCTAGTAAAAATCCTATTACTAGCACCTACCTATTGGTAGAGGGTGCCACATGTAGATCTAAGCTTCCTGATAGCTGTAGAAAACTATTGTGTGATACTTGTATTTCTTCAGTGGCAGGGGCTGATTCTGTTTCTACTCTAAAGGAATTAATGGTTTCCATGAAAGAAGTGGTTTCTTCCTTCCAGTCCTTTAATGATAGATTAGCAGGGTTAGGTCCTTCCACTTCAACAGCTGTGACAGTGTCCCAGGTCCCTTCGGTCTCAGCAAGGTCTCTACCTCCCTTAGTGTTAGAGACTGTGAGTTCACGGGCGGTCTCTGACACAGAGGAGGGGGAGAACTCGGATTCTACTTCTGACGAGGAGTCCACGTCAGAAATTGAGGAGACTGTTAACACGGCCAGATATCTATTCCCAATTGAAGATATTAAGGAACTGTTGAAAGCAGTTTATACTTTTGAGCAGATTAAGTCGCTACAGGAGACTCAGTTGGTTCAGGATAGAATGTACAGGGGTCTTCAGGGGCGTAAGCCTAAGTGTTTTCCTGTACACCAGTCACTTAAGGACATGGTCCTTTCTGAATGGAAAGAACCTGAGAGAAAGTTGTTCCAGTCCAGAGGGCATAAGAGGAGGTTTCCCTTTCAGTGGAACGTTGAGTAAATGTTTTTCAAATGTTGTAGGCTGGATGCTCCTATGTCACTGGTGTCCAAAAAATCAGATCACTCATTTGAAGACTCTGGTGTGCTTAAGGATCAGATGGATAGGAAAGCTGACGCTTTACTCCGTAAAGCCTGGGAGGCTTCAGCCTTCACTCTTGGTCCAGCCCTGGCATCCACATGTATAGCTAGGAATCTAGATGTATGGGTCCATAGGCTAGATGACCTTCTCTCCTCCAACACACCAGTGGAGGAGGTCAGGGAATCTCTCCCCCTGATTGCCAAATCAGTGGCTTTTCTGGCAGATGCAGCGGCAGATTCGGTTAGGTCAGTGGCCAAAACGTCAGCGCTGATCAATTGCTCTAGACGAGCAATCTGGTTAAAATCCTGATAGGGGGATCTGAGCTTCAAAAAAAGTTTTTTTGGTATTCCCTTTGAAGGCAAACTTTTATTTGGGTCGGCATTAGAGAAAGTACGTTCTTCAGAAAAGACTCGTTCTTCAGAAAAGGGTAAGCGTTTTCCGTCTCGGAAGCCTTTCGGAACAAAGCTAATTTCAAGACAGGTGGTCAGCAGGCCAAGAAAAAGACATTTAACAAAGACAAAGCTAAAAGGGCACTCTTTGCTCCTTCAGCCCTGACCAAGAACTCTCAGTAACGCCAGGTCAGGGGTAGGGGGAAGCTGACCCGTTTCGTCAAGGAATGGGCAGAGATCACAAAAAATCCTTTTATCCTCAAGATAATAGAAGAGGGTTACAGTTCAATCTCCCTCCTCCCCAGAGGTTTTTTCTCACTCGGCTGCCCAGAGACCAAGAGAGACGGCAGGGCATGTTAGATCTGATTTCCCTTTGGGAATCAGAAGGGCTTATTTCCCCTGTTCCGGAGGATCAGAAATTCCAAGGGTTTTATTCTCAAGTTTTCCTGGTAAAAAAGGCATCTGGAGGATTTTGGATGGTCATCAATCTAAGCCTCCTAAACAGATTCCTAATTTAGAGGCATTTCCGGATGGAAAGCATCCACTCAGAAATCTGTTGTTGACAGAAGTATTCATGGTAACCCTGGATCTTTAGGACGCTTACCTTCATGCACCAATATTCCAAGATCATCAGAAATTCTTGAGGTTTGCGATCCTCATGGAAAATGGCCCACGTCATTGGCAGTTCAGGGACCTTCCTTTTGGTCTCTCGGCAGCCCTGGGAATCTTTGTGAAGATCATGGCCGAAGTCATGGCCTTTTTTCGTTTACAAAACATCTCAATTGTCCCGTACTTGGACGACTTTTTGTTCTTTGCCCGAGAGAAAGAGAACCTTGGTCAGGATCTACAAGTAGTTCTGCAGACCTTTCAAAGATTGGGTTGGAAAGTCAATCTGCAGATGTCTGCTCTGCTTCCCTCCTAGAGCCATCTCTTTTTGGGCTACCTGATAGACTCAGTCGCCCAAAAGATTTTTCTACCAGAGGAGAAGGTCTCGAAGATCCTTCTCTCCGTGCAGAGTGTCAGGTGCCTTCCCCGGGCCTCCCTTCGTCAAACAATGCAGCTGTTGGGCTTGATGACTGCAGCAATCCCGGGAGTACCCTGGGCCCAATTGCATTCCAGGTCCTTTCAGGCATTTCTTCTGCGTTATTTGGATTGCAGAAAAGCCTCTTTGGATCAGGTCGTACATCTTCCAGGAGACGATTTTCTCAATCTGTCCTGGTGGGAGCGGTTGGAACATCTGCAGGTAGGGAAGGCTTGGGCCCAGCATTCCCCAATAAAGATTACCACAGATGCCAGCCTGTGGGGTTGGGGAGCTCATTCAGAAGACTGGCAGGCTCAGGGAGCCTGGCAGCCAGAGGAGGAAGCCCAGTCTTTAAACTTCAGGGAGCTGTTAGCGGTAGGAAAGGCTTTAGTCACTTCGAAAACAAGGCTTCGTGCGAGGGACCTGTTGATTTTTTTGGACAATGCCATGACAGTGGCTTACCTCAACAAACAGGGGGGTACTCGCTCAGACAGTCTGTTCGTATTAAGTCAGGAGATACTTTCCTGGGCGGAAGACAATGTTTCCTCAATCAGGGCGGTCCACATCAGTGGGACGACAAATGTTCTGGCAGATTATCTGAGCAGAGTGAGTTTCAGCTCCAGCAGTTGGGAGCTGAACCAGGAAACCTTCTGGGAGTTAGCTGTAAGGTGGGGGATGCCCAAAGTGGATCTGTTTGCATCCACCCACAACAGGAAGCTTTCAGCTTTCTTTTCCCTGGAGAGAGAAACGGAGTCCCTAGGGACAGATGCGCTCTCTCTCTCTCCAGTGAAATTTTTCCCTAGCCTACTCCTTTCCTCTGTTTCCACTATTGCCTCTGGTAGTCCGGAAGATTGTGCAGGAACAAGCAGAGGTAATTCTGAATTCTCCATGGTGGCCCAAGAGGAGTTGGTTCTCTGCACTGAGAGCACTTTCAATAGAGTCCCCCTGGCCTCTGCCAGAGAGAAGGGATCTTCTCCCCCAGGGACCAGTGCTCCATCCAAGCCCTCAGATTTACCATTTGACGGCTTGGGAGGGGTGAGCGGCGTATCCTACAGTTAAAAGGATGTTCAGTTAGGGTTATTGAGACTATTCTAGACAGCCATAAATTAGTCACAAGGAAGATTTATGGTAAAGTTTGGAAGACCTTTGTAGCCTGGCAAAAAAGTGCTGGAGTGGACTCCTTTTCTATCCCCTGTGTTCTGGATTTTTTAAAGAAGGGGGTGGGGTGGAAAAGGGGCTTGCTGTCAGCACTCTTAGGGTTCAAGTTGCTGCTCTATCTCTGTTCATTGAAAAAAGACTAGTGGAGGAGACGTTGATTAAAAAATTCCTCTCAGCTAGGGCTAGACGTACACCTAGAGTCGTTAAGCAGGTTCCTCCCTGGGACTTGTCATTGGTGTTAAATGCCCTTACCAGAGCTCCTTTTGAGCCACTTCATGAGGCCTCTTTGAAATTAGTTACTTTAAAGATGGCTTTTCTTTTGGCCATAACTTCAGGGAGAAGAATTTCTGATTTAGAATCTCTCTCTTGTAAAGATCCTTTCCTAAGAATTTTAGACGACAGGGTAGTAATTAGGCCTGACCCTTTGTATTTACCCAAAGTTTTGTCTGAGTTTCACAGATCCCAGGAGGTAGTTCTTCCTTGCTTTTGTTCCTCCTCCAGGAATTCGGAGGAGCTCTGACCCTTTGTATTTACCCAAAGTTTCGTCTGAGTTTCACAGATCCCAGGAGGTAGTTCTTCCTAGCTTTTGTTCCTCCCCTAGGAATTCGGAGGAGGAAAGATTTAGTTTCTTAGATGTGAAAAGATGTCTTCTGCATCATTTAGAAGTATCTAGTGAGTTTAGAAATGCTTCCCAACTACTGATTTCTTTTAGTGGCCCCAAAAAGGGTTCCAAGGCATCCTGGGGTTCCATTGACAGATGGATTAGGCTATTTGTGAAGCCTACAGATCTTAAGGGAAATCCCCTCCTACCAGAGTTAGGTCTCACTCTACTAAATCTCTAGCTGCATCTTGGGCAGAAAGAGTGGGTGCATCATGGAAAGATATTTCCAAAGCTGCTGTCTGGTCCTCCTCTCATGGAATTATCAAGCATTATAGAGTCCAGATGCTCTCCAGCCAGGACCTCTCCTTTGGAAGGAAAGTGCTTCAGGCTGTTGTCCCCCCCTAAGGTATAGAATCTTGCTTATCCTCTCAAGTAGCTGTCCTGGAAGATGTAGGGGGAAAACCCCTGTTAGACTTACCGGTAATGGTATTTCCATGAATCTTCCAGGACAGCGTATATATTTCCACCCTATTCTTTATTCATTGGTTAATTTAACCTGGTGGTGGTGTGTTAGTGAGTTTCTAATATTCCTCTTCTGAGTTCACTTTGGTAAAGTTTGGAAGACCTTTGTAGCCTGGCAAAAAAGTGCTGGAGTGGACTCGTTTTCTATCCCCTGTGTTCTGGATTTTTTAAAGAAGGGGGTGGGGTGGAAAAGGGGCTTTCTGTCAGCACTCTTAGGGTTCAAGTTGCTGCTCTATCTCTGTTTATTGAAAAAAGACTGTTCATAGAAAACCCCTGTTAGACTTACCGGTAATGGTATTTCCATGAATCTTCCAGGACAGCGTATATATTTCCACCCTATTCTTTATTCATTGGTTAATTTAACCTGGTGGTGGTGTGTTAGTGAGTTTCTAATATTCCTCTTCTGAGTTCACTTTTGGTAGAGGTTTTCTTGATCTTCATAGAACTGAGGGTCAGAGGAGAGGGAGGGGCCTTTTAAATTGTGTCTGGTTTGTGTTTCCTGTAGAAGGCGGAGCCAATCATCTCTCAAGTAGCTGTCCTGGAATATTCATGGAAATACCGTTACCAGTAAGTCTAACGGGGGTTTTATAATGTTTTTTTTATACCTATACACAAATGTGTTGCCTTTTGTTTCCTGAGTCCTTCTGCTGCATCCATTGACACAGAAAGCAGGACTCGGGCCTGCTCCCTGCCTCCTGTGTCACTGGATTTGATTATTATTATACAGGTTTTATATAGCACCAACAGTTTGCGCAGTGCTTTACAACATGAGGGCAGACATTACAGTTACATTACAATTTGGTACAAGAGGAATCAGAGGGCCCTGCTCGTTAGAGCTTACAATCTAAAAGGAAGGGTCGATTGATACAAAAGGTAATAGCTGTGGGGGATGAGCTGATGGAGGAAGTAAAACAGTGTTAGTTAGAAGCAGGATAGGCTTCTTTAAAGAGAAGGGTTTTCAGGGATCATCTAAAGATGAATATATTAGGGGGCAGTCAGACAGATTGGGGTAGGGAGTTCCAAAGCATGGGAGAAGCTCTGGAGAAATCCTGGAGGCGAGCATGGGAGGAGGTGACAAGGAAGCTAGTGAGCAGGAGGTCTTGGGAGGATCGAAGAGAGCAGCTTGGTTGGTATTTTGGGACTAGGTTAGTGATGTAGCTGGGGGCAGAGTTATGGATGGCTTAGTAAATTATTGTTAGTACTTTGAATTTTATTCATTGGGTGAGTGGAAGCCAGTGGTGGGATTGGCAGAGAGGGTGGAGGACACTGGTTAGCAGGGTGGATGAGTCTTGCAGCGGCATTCATTATGGACTGAAGGGGGGATAGTCTACAGTATGTAAAGGTAATCCAATGAGGAGGGAGTTGCAGTAGTCAAGGCGAGAGATAACCAGGGAGTGAATTAGAAGCTTGGTGGTGTCATTAGGTAAAAAGAGGCGTATTCTGGAAATGTTGTGGAGGCTAAGGCGGCATGATTTGGACAGGGATTGTATGTGGGCCTGAAAGGACAGTTCAGAGTCTAAGGTTACCCCTAGCACCCTGGCATGTGGGGACGGACTTATAGATGTGCCATTGATCTTGACAGAGAAGTCAGGGGAAGAGGCACGTGGGGGAGGAAATATTAGGAGCTCAGTTTTAGATAGATTCAGTTTGAGGAAGTGGTTTGACATCCAGGCTGATAGGTCTGTTAGTAAATCAGTGATGTGTGAGGAGATTGATGGGGTGAGCTGAGGGGCACAGAGATAAATGTGGGTGTCATCAGCATATAAATGGTAGTGGAAGCCATGGGAGGATATCCGCTGACCCAGGGAGGACGTGTAGATCGAGAATAGTAGAGGTCCAAGGACAGAACCTTGGGGGACCCCAATGGTAAGAGGAGTTGGAGAGGAGGAAGTGGAGTTGTAAGTGACACTGAAGGTGCGATGAGATAGGTGAGATTCGAACCAACGAAGAGTGCAGCCACGGAGACAAAGCAAATTTAGTTTTTTGAGGAGGAGGGGGTGGTCAACTGTATCAAAGGCAGCGGAAAGGTCCAAGAGTAAGAGTACAGAATAATGACCGTTGGTTTTGGCTGTTAGTAAGTCGTTTGTGAGTTTTAGGAGGGCAGTTTCTGTGGAGTGCTGTGGGCAAAATCCAGACTGAAGGGGATCAAGAAGGTTATTCTCAATGAGGTGGTCGCTCAGTTGGTTGTAGACTAAATGTTCAAGGAGTTTGGAGGCAAAAGGGAGTAAAGAGAGAGGTCTTAGGTTGTTAAGATTGGTGGGGTCTAGTGAGGCCTATTTTGGTATGGGAGTGACTAGCGCATGTTTTAGAGGCTTGGGGAAGATGCCAGTAGAGAGTGAGAGGTTGAATATATGAGTTAAGGAGTGTAGGATAGAGGCGGTTAGGTGGGCGTTAGAAAAAAGTTTAGTGACTTCCTCTATAGTAGCTGGGTTAAAAGAG
Organism: Lithobates clamitans; assembly: GCA_037952925.1. Classification (NCBI taxonomy): domain Eukaryota; kingdom Metazoa; phylum Chordata; class Amphibia; order Anura; family Ranidae; genus Lithobates; species Lithobates clamitans. Next base: position 177,911 of record JBBGZY010001622.1, on the reverse strand, counting down.
GGGAGTATTGATTGTGCAGGAGGACAAGGAATGTGAGGGAGATATCTTTCGAGCGGAGATCTCGAGACGAATTGCCTCAGTCTTATTTTTGAAGTGATTAGCAATCTCCTGGGCAGTGAGTAAGTTAGTGGGTGGAGGTAATGAAGGACGAAGTACAGTGGTAAAGGTAGAAAATAGTTGACGGGGATTGCATGTGAGTGCCAATGGCTCCTTTTGCTATCAATCTATCAAATGAGGACCCAAGACAGCAGCTGGAGCTGCTGTGCTTGTCCCCGTCTCTGGAACGATCGGGCTCAGAAAAAGGAGGGGTCTGGGGGGTGCTGCAGCACAAAAGGTTTTTCACCTTAATGCGTAGAATTGCAAAGAGTACAAAAAGGAAAGGGAAGCAATGGTGAAGGAAGGTATGCTGCCTCATTTATTATTTTTTTCCATGTAGTATTTAATAACCTGTTACAAAAAAAAAATGTGTTTTAGAGAAGACAAGGTGTATCAGATGCCTTGGCATGTACGATGGCTGACAGTGAGTGGTTGAGTTAATCAATCCCTGGGCTGCCTCTTCCCTGCCCAATATCAATATCATAATTCTATCTGGTAAGCTCAGTAAGTTCCAGTTCCCACTTAAAAAGCTGCAGCTCTGTCCAAGCTGGATGCCGCTCCGCAAGAAATGGATTCCCGAGTCATCTGAACCATCTCCGTCCCTCTCCGCCCTCTCTGGATGTACAGACTGGACATCTCCCAAAGCAGCCTGGAAAGCGGGAGGAGAGAGCGTGTCAGCTATTGGCAGCACCTCCCGATGCAATACCCACTCGATAACTTTCATTTCAGAATCAATGGACCGAAATGTACACTTCTGCTAATGCACCCTGTGCTGCGGAGCGTGAGCTGACAGCGCAGATGTACACAGGGCCTGTCAGTTTGGAGGAGGTTTAAATGAATAGATTATCCAAGCCCTGTAGGTCACCAAAATAAAAAAAAAAAAAGGTTGAACATTCCAGTTTGTAAAATAGCCATTTTGAGGGCTGAGCCACTGTATGTGCCAGTCTGTCAGTCCACTAGGATGCAATGACAGAGATCAGGCGTTCTGTGCCTCATACCTACACCATGTCATCTGTTCCTGCTGAAATGATGGGCTACATTCCCAGAAATACTACTTGAAGCCGAACTTTAACTATTTTGTTTGCATTCATTTTGGATGGAGTGTTGAGAGTTAAAGCCAAACTCCAGCCAACAATACTAGGATAAAATAAACAATCTAAAAAAACATAAAATAACAAAACCAGCTTTTACTGCAATTTTCAGCACTACTCTAGAGCAGAGGCATACGTACAGCGGTCGCCATTCCATGCAGCCCCCTTTACAACTAGATAGGAGGGTGGCAGGGGCAGTGGCATGTAGAAGAATTGATCCCTCCATGTAGTCGCTGAATGCTTGCTTCTCCTCCTCTCCCCCCTGCAGACATTCAGCGGCTGTAGGAGGAAAATGGAGGGGATCAGTTCCTCTACATGCTGCACCCTCTGAACCCCTATCCCTGTCCTGCTGCCCCAGGGCCCATGTGTGCTTCCCTGCCCCCCCCCCCTCCCCCCGCGTGCACAGCGTGGCCGGATTTCCTTCGTCCCCCTTCCACCGGTGTTGCGGGGAGTAAGTCAGATTTGAGAGTGGGGAAGGGCCATTAAATGTATCATTTACCAGCCTCTTCCTTGCCTTAGTAAATAGAGCCAGTGATCGGTACAGATTGTTTTATTTTTTATTTTTTTATTTATTCATAGCTGAGGCATAGTAAACTGTTTACTATGCTTCAGTTTATGAATGAACGGGAAGCTCTGTACAGAATTATTCTTGTTCATTCATTCTGTGCAGCTGAGGCTGTCTCAAAAAGTGAGGCATCAGGGTTCTGTTTAGACCCCAGATAAACCACCAAAGCCCCCCAAAGGTGGTCGTAAAAAATATATAAAGAATAAACAAAAATAAAATTGTAAAAAAAAAATATAAGTAAATAAAAGGAAAGGGTAAAACAATTATAAAAAAAAATAAAACAACAAGAATAAAAAAAACGACTGACACTAGTGGCAGAACTACAAGGGTCACAAAAGTTGCACTTGCAACTGGTATCTAGCTTTCCGCCACTGTGGAGGGATCGTAAGACAGCAAGAAGGTGGCCCGCTGCGGGACTGTAATAAAGGGAGCCCACTATGGGAGTTAAAGACCCCGGGATTAGTGGGAAAGGCCCATGTTGGGGGCTAGGGGGTACCCTTTATGGTTTCTCGCACCAAGGCCCAGAAGGTTCAAGTTACACCCCTGCTCCAGAGATTTTCCCGGCAGTACTTTTTTCTGCCTCTAGATGTCCTCAGCATCATTCAACTCACTTCCTCTGAACCCAGTTGTCCTGGGCCCAATACAGCCTTTCATTGTCCAGTCACAGACTGAAGGCGGATCCAGGGCTCAGGGGAAGTGGGTTGAATGATGTTGGCTATCAGGCTGATGACATCTAGTGATAGAAAAAAAACACTGCGGGGGAAATCTGTGGCTTAACAGCTGAAGATTGCAAAAAAAAAGGGATGGTTTGCCTATTTTACCTATTAAATCACTCTTCATTTTTATTTTGTTATATTTGGCTGGTGTTCTGCTTTAAATGTATTCTTTAAATGCAAGCATTGTAACTACTGTATTAACAAAGAAAGAAGCAGTACAAGGAATACATCAGTTTTGCTGCAGTGCTCATGGGCTAACGAGGGACATGCTAATGGGAGGAGAGAGCAGAGATGAGTCTGTTGCTTCTCCTTTCACTGTCCAGTCACAGACTGGCGGAGGGACAAGGCTTACAAAAAAAAAAAAAATTAAGTCGCCTGCCCTCTCAGACAGAACTGTGCTTTCTGGCAGAGCTGTGTAAATCTCAGGACTGGATGGATACAAATACAAATCCTTCAGCAGGTAAAACAGCTTTCTTATATGTATTTAGCTGTTTGCCTGGGGTTCAGCTTTAAGAAATACCAGTTACAGGATTGCCTATCATGCAGGTGCCTCTTCATGTACTTCTCAGTGTTCTGTTATTAACCTGCCATATCATCCTGGTGACAGATGTGACTATTGTGCTTCACACAGGGGATTAGCTCACCCTGTTGTGTACATATTCATTGTAGTGTATTCCTTCCTTATAAGGAAAGTATAGTGAGAGTATATTTTATTATTGCAGTGTTTACCTTATTCCATTTCTGCTATGGCTTTCTCGTTTTTACAAACTGGCTCTTTAAAGTACTGTAGATCTAAACCTTAAAGTAGATTTGAGCCCAATTATTCAAATTTCATAGAAGCTTTTACATGTTTATGTCATTTCAAAAGGCATTTCCAAGTATTTTAAATCCGGAGCAATCATTAAAAAAATCCCTGGTGATCCTGCCACTTCTTGTTACAAGGTGACAACACTCTCTCTGGGCTGCTTTTTTCTGTCGATCACACATGGCAACCAGAAAACTTTGAAAAAATGGCCAGAAGGACATGTAAAAACAGGAAAGAAAGGCAATTAAAGGAAACCTATACCTAGTAGAACCTATAGGATGTCACTGCCAACTTCCTTCTGGAAATTGCTAATTGCCTGGCTGTCTCTGGGCTCAATACTTTCTAGATCACTGATCTGTAACAATCAGCAATGCTTCGCAATTGAAGTCAGAATTTGACTGTGACACAGAAAATACTAAAGCCATTGGATCGTAGTTACAGCCAAACAACCAGCATTTTCAGAAACTTAGGTCAGCAATGATATACATATGTGTTTGTGTGTGTGTGTATATATGTATATATATATATATATATATATATATATATATATATATATATATATATACGCACGCACGCACTGTATTTGAGCAAATTCCCACAATATAGTGTGTGTGTCATACAGTATATAAATTTATACAGTATCTCACAAAAGTGAATCCAGCCCTCACCATTTTTGTAAATATTGTATTATATCTTTTCATGTTACAACACTGAAAAAAATGACACTTTGCTACAATGTAAAGTAGTGAGTGTACAGCTTGTATAACAGTTGTAAATTTGCTGTCCCCTCAAAATAACTCAACACACAGCCATTAATGTCTAAACCGCTGGCAACAAAAGTGAGTACACCTCTAAGTGAAAATGTCCAAATTGGGCCCAAAGTGTCAATATTTTGTGTGGCCATCATTATTTTCCAGCACTGCTTTAACCCCCTTGGGCATGAAGTTCACCAGAGCTTCACAGGTTGCCACTGGAGTCCTCTTCCACTTCTCCATGATGACATCACGGAGATGGTGGATGTTAGAGACCTTGCGCTCCTCCACCTTCTGTTTGAGGATGCCCCACAGATGCTCAATAGGGTTTAGGTTTGGCCAGTCCATTACTTTCACCCTCAGCTTCTTTAGCAAGGCAGTGGTCGTCTTGGAGGTGTGTTTGGGGTTGTTATGTGTGCATACAGCCCTTTGGCCCAGTCTCCAAAGGGAGGGGATCATGCTCTGATTCATTATGTTACAGTACATGTTGGCATTCATGGTTCCCTCAATGAACTGTAGCTCCCCAGTGCCGGCAGCAATCATGCAGCCCCAAACCATGTGCAACTGTTCGCACACAGACCATCTGAGTACCTGAGTACCTGTCATAGCCCATCTGAGTACCCGAGTACCTGTCACAGCCCATCTGAGTACCTGAGTACCTGTCACAGTTCATCTGAGTACCCGAGTACCTGTCACAGTCCATCTGAGTACCTGTCACAGGCCATCTGAGTACCCGAGTACCTGTTACAGTCCATCTGAGTACCTGAGTACCTGTCACAAAATATCCGAGTACCTGTCACAATTCATCTGAGTACCCGAGTACCTGTCACAGTCCATCTGAGTACCCGAGTACCTGAGTACCTGTCACAGCCCATCTGAGTACCCGAGTACTAGAGTACCTGTCACAGCCCATCTGAGTACCCGAGTACCTGTCACAGTCCATCTGAGTACCTGTCACAGGCCATCTGAGTACCCGGGTACCTGTTACAGTCCATCTGAGTACCTGAGTACCTGTCACAAAATATCCGAGTACCCGAGTACCTGTCAGAATTCATCTGAGTACCTGAGTGTGACAGACCTAGCCGGGAGAGAGACTTTTGGAGGGGACTGAATGCTAGCCTCTTGCCAATCAATCGTGGGCCCTGGCATTTGAGGGAACGGTGCTCTTTGTGAGCTGTATGCCTGGGGACCCTTTAGGTGGTATTACTGTGGATTCGGGTCCTGGTCCCCCAGGACACACAGACTCTGGGGACCCTGGATTTGCCATATTGGAATAGTGACTGATTCATACCATTGGGACTCTTACTGTTAAATGCTAATGTCATCAATTCCAGCTACCTGTCTGTTGTCTGCTAAAATGTGTATTGTCAATAAGTCTCTAGTATGGGATCTAAGAGTCATTAGATCCCCATTGTTGTTTGTGTTTAATTAACTCTGCTATTGTGATAATGTTGATTGGATTTTCTGAACTACAAGACGGCCAGTCTGGCCTAAAGGTCATGTTTGAGTCATCTAGGCTGTCTAAAGGGATTAGTTAATTAGCTCATGTTAATTAGGTTAATTAGGTTACAGCTGTATTGTTAGAGTAATATGAGCAGGAGGTCTGCACCTCCTCTTTTATTGTATAAATAAGGCTGTATTCCTGTCAATAAAGAGAGTCCTGGTTGAACTTACATACAGCCTGCCTGGTGTTTGTTCTGAGCTATCACAACTGGGTTAGAACGGCACATAGCTGTAGTTCTAATCCCGGAGCATTGGATGACCGAACAATCAGATGTTGCAATCTGATTCTATAGTTGCAGAGGAGTGTCGGGAGAGTGGAACCGAGCGAGCAAGGGGCTCGTTACACCGAGTACCTGTCACAGTCCATCTGAGTACCTGTCACAGTTCATCTGAGTACCCAAGTACCTGAGTACCTGTCACAGTCCATCTGAGTACCCAAGTACCTGAGTATCTGTCACAGTTCATCTGAGTACACGAGTACCTGAGCACCTGTCACAGCCCATCTGAGTATCTGTCACAGCCCATCTGAGTACCTGAGTACCTGTCACAGCCCATCTGAGTACCTGAGTACCTGTCACAGTTCATCTGAGTACCTGCCACAGTCCATCTGAATACCTGAGTACCTATCACAGTTCATCTGAGTACCCGAGTACCTGTCACAGTTCATCTGAGTACCCGAGTACCTGTCACAGTCCTTCTGAGTACCCGAGTACCTGTCACAGCCCATCTGAGTACCCGAGTACCTGTCAAAGTTCATCTGAGTACTCAAGTACCTGAGTACCTGCCACAGTCCATCTAAGTACCCGAGTACCTGTCACAGTTCATCATGAATACCTGAGTACCTATCACAGTTCATCTGAGTACCGAGGTACCTGTCACAGTCCATCTGAGTACCTGTCACAGTCCATCTGAGTACCCAAGTACCTAAGTATCTGTCACAGTTCATCTGAGTACACGAGTACCTGAGCACCTGTCACAGCCCATCTGAGTATCTGTCACAGCCCATCTGAGTACCTGAGTACCTGTCACAGCCCATCTGAGTACCTGTCACCACCCATCAGAGTACCTGAGTACCAGTCACCAGCCCATCAGAGTACCTATCTGTAGCCCATCTGAGTACCCGAGTACCTGTCACCATCCCATCAGAGTACCCGAGTACCTGTCATCAGGCAATGAGAGTACCCGAGTACCTGTTACCAGACCATCAGAGTACCAGAGTATCTATCTCCAGCCAATCAGACTACCTGAGTACCTGTCACCAGCCCATCAGAGTAACCGAGTACCTGTCACCAGCCCATCAGAGTACTCGAGTATCTATCTGCAGCCCATGCCTCACAGAATATATACGTTGGGGTGTTTGCGTTTCAAAATGGCATCATTTTGTGGGCAATTCCACTCCTGGTGCTCAAGGACCTTCAAAAGTGTGAAGGTTGGGCCTATGTATGTGGATTGGCTGTGTAAAAGTCTCACATGTGGTATTGCCATACTCAGGATGAGTAGCAGAATGTGTTTTGGGGTGTAATTTTTGCTATATACATGTTATGTGTTAGAAATATCTTATAAATTGACAACTTTGTGTACAAAAAAAAAGATTTTCATTTTCTTTCTACGTTTTCTGAAGACTTGTGTAAAAAAAATGAACCGTTTAAAAGACTCATTATGCCTCATGGAATAGACGTTGGGGTGTTTCCTTTCTAAAATTGGGTCATTTTGTGGGTAATTCCATTGTCCTGGTGCTCCAGGGCCTTCACAATTGCAATAGGTCGTTAGGAAATTAGATGTGTAATTTATGCTCCAAGAACCCCTGATGGTGCTCCCTGCATGTGGGACCTCTCTGTGTGGCCAGGCTGTGTAAAAGTCACACACATGTGGTATCGCCATACTCGGGAGGAGTAGCAGAATGTATTTTGGGGTGTAATTGGAAGTATGCATATACTGTGTGTGAGAAATAACTTGTTATTATGACAATTTTGTGAAAAAAAAATTCTTAATTTTCCCAAGAATTGTGGGAAAAATTACAACTTCAAAAAACTCACCATGACTCTTACTAAATACCTTTGATTGTCTACTTTTCAAAAAGGGGTCATTTGGGGGGTATCTGTACTTTCCTGACATTTCAGGGCCTCAAGAAATGCCGTCAGTGCATCAGGTGTGATCAGGTGTGATCAATTTTCAATGATTTACAACATAGTTTGTAGACTCTATGACTTTCACAGAGACTAAATATCCACTAATTTGGGTTATTTTTACCAAAGATATGTAGCAGTATAAATTTTGGCCCAAATTTATGAATAAAAATGACTTATTTGCAAAATTTTATCATAGAAACTAAAAAAAAGTGGGTGTTTTTTTCAAAATTTTCGCTGTATTTTCACTTATGTCGCAAAAAATAAAAAACCCAATGGTGATTAAATACCACAAAAAGAAAGCTCTATTTGTATGAAAAAAATGATAAAAATGTTGTTTGGGTACAGTGTTGCATGACTGAGTGGGGAAAACATAGCCTCACTTAGCTTGGAAAGTTGGGAGGTATGGACCATACTTCAGTTACAGCGCCTTGAAAAAGTATTCATACCCCCTGAAATTTTCCACATGTTCCGTCATGTTACAACCAAAAACGTAAATGTTTTTTTTGGGGATTTTATGTGATAGACCAACGCAAAGTGGCACATAATTGTGATGTAGAGGGAAAATGATAAATGTTTTTCAAAACTTTTTACAAATAAATATCAAATACTGTAAAGTGTGTCATGCATTTGTATTCAGCCCCCTGAGTCAATACTTTCTAGAACCACCTTTCGCTGCAATTACAGCTGCAAGTCTTTTTGGGGTTGTCTCTACCAGCTTTGCACATCTAGAGAGTGAAACTTTTGCCCATTCTTCTTTGCAAAATACCAAAAAACTCTGTCAGATTGGATAGAGAGTGTCTGTATACAGTAATTTTCAAGTCTTGCCACAGATTCTTAATCAGATTTAGGTCTGGGCTTTGACTGGGCCATTCTAACACATTAATATGCTTTGATCTAAACTATTCCATTGTAGCTCTGGCTGTATGTTTAGGGATGTTGTCCTGTTGGAAGGTGAACCTCCGCCCCAGTCGCAAGTCTTTTGCAGACTCTTAGGCTCCATTCACACTAGCGCGTTTTTTGATGCATTTTGCAGAAATGCATGGGAATTTTTTAACATGGGTTCCTATGGAACATGTTCACATCAATCATAAAAGTAAAAAGATTTCGCGCATCAAATCTATCATATAAAACTAAATAAAATAACTCACATAAAATTCCTCACATCAAATATTGCGTATAATATTTGTGCATAAATGTGCAAAAACAAAGTCATTAACTCCAAAAAAATCAAAGTGAATAAATATTGGGGTAAAAAGTTCATAAATCAGGAAAATCAGGAAAATTCCTCACATCCAATAATGCGTATAATATTTGTGTATAAATGTGCAAAAGCAAAGTGATTGACCCCAAAAAAGTCCAAGTGAATAAATATTGGGATAAAAAGTTCATAAATAGTGAATTGTATTCGCTGGGATCAGATGGATAGAAAGATACATATATGGCGGTAATGCTGATAGTGATCTTCATATAAAGACTGCCGGCCTAAACAGGCTCTCAAAACTCTCACCTTAAGAGAAGTGGATTCGGGCATCAATGTATGGCTTTAAAATGGTGTTGTGCGTTATAGCATGCTGGTGTGATGATAGCTGAATTATCTTCTCAATCTGACAGCCACCTGTTAACAAAGAAGGGATTTTTCCACCTAGGCTGCGCCGGCCAGGTGGGGGGAGGGGGAGGAGAGAGAAAGCCTCCAATAGTGTAGTATTTTAAGTAAAATTGTTTATTTGTATCTCAAAAGGTGGTTTCTTACATTAAAAACATAGTGAAAGCATAAACACTGAAGGAGCGACGTCCGAGGCGCCTCCTTACGTGGCTTCCGGTAAAGTCTGCTCTCTGCCACGCCCTACGCGTTACATCACCGCCTGTGACTTCATCAGGGTTCCCCAGATGTTATAATACGCATTATTGGATGTGAGGAATTTTCCTGATTTTCCTGATTTATGAACTTTTTACCCCAACATTTATTCACTTTGATTTTTTTGGAGTTAATGACTTTGTTTTTGCACATTTATGCACAAATATTATACGCAATATTTCATGTGAGGAATTTTATGTGAGTTATTTTATTTAGTTTTATATGATAGATTTGATGCGTGAAATCTTTTTACTTTTATGATTTTTAGAGTGTAATGTGAACACTTTTCGATTTTGCTGCAGTCTTTGTTTAGATATCATCACAACTAGTCCACGTTTTGATTTTTTATTATTATTTTTGTGATTGTCACCACACTCCTTTTATCTCATAATAGCACAAAGGACATCACTATTTATGTTCACATCAATGCCTTTTTTTACCTCTGCATTTTTGGAAAGGGTCAGGGACTTTTTTTCATGCAAAATGCAGCGTTTTGCATGTAATAGAATTCAATGGACCAGCATCAAAAACGCAAGTGCAGCGTTTTTGCAGCGTTTTTACAGCGTTTGATGCGTTTTTGGCGGGTTTTTTTTTTTAGACTGTATACAGTCTAAAAAAAACTGTAAAAAAAAACAAAAACGCGACAAAAACGCAGCAAGAACGCTGTAAAAACGCTACAAAAACACTGCTCAAAAACGTAGCAAGCATCACAAAAAATACTCCAAAAATGCTCAAAAGCAACATGCATAGGTGTGAATCGAGCTTAACAGGTTTTCTTCTAAAGCCCCATACACACTATCAGATTTTCTGCTGATTTTTTTCCTTCAGATTTACCAAAATCATATAATATGAAGTCAAACCTTAGGAGTTTCAATTTGTATGCAATCAGGCAGGCCCTTGCACTACCTTGTTTTGGTAAATCTGAAGACAAAAATCAGCAGAAAATCTGATAGTGTGTATGGGGGCTTAAGATTGCCCTGTATTTGGCTCCATTCATCTTCCCATCAACTCTGACCAGCTTCCCTGTCCCTGCTGATGAAAAGTATCCCCTCAACATGATGCTGCCACCACCATGTTTCACCTTGGGGATGGTGTGTTCAGGGTGATGTGCAGTGTTAGGATTTCTGCCACACATAGTGTTTTGCTTTTGGGCCAAAAAGTTACATTTTGGTCTCATCTGACCAGAGCACCTTCTTCCACATGTTTGCTGTGTCCCCCACATGGCTTCTCGCAAACTGCAAACAGGACAAACATGGCTTTCTTTCAACAATGGCTTTCTTCTTGCCACTCTTTCATAAAGGCCAGATTTGTGGAGTGCACAACTAATGTCCTGTGGACAGATTCTCCCACCTGAGCTGGGGATCTCTGCAGCTCCTCCAGAGTTACCATGGGCATCTTGGCTGCTTTTCTGATTATTGCTCTCCTTGCCCGGCCCGTCAGTACAGGTGGACGTCCATATCTTGGTAGTTTTGCAGTTGTGTCATACTCTTTTCATTTTTGGAATGATGGATTAAACTGTTGGTGACATGTTCAAAGCTTAGGATTTTTTTTATAACCTAACCCTGCTTTAAACCTCTCTATAACTTTATCCCTGACCTGTCTGGTGTGTTCCTTGGCCTTCATGATGCTGTTTGTTCACTAAGGTTCTCTAACAAACCTCTGAGGGCTTCACAGAACAGCTGTATTTATACTGAGATTAAATTACACTCAGGTGGACTCTATTTACTAATTAGGTGAGTTCTGAAGGCAATTGGTTCCACTAGATTTTAGTTAGGGGTATTGGAGTAAAGGGGGCTGAATGCAAATGCACACCACACTTTTAACATATTTATTTGTAAAGAAATTGGAAAACCATTTATCATTTTCCTTCCACTTCACAATTATGTGCCACTTTGTGTTGGTTTATCACATAAAATCCCAATAGAATACATTTACGTTTTTGGTTGTACCATGACAAAATGTGGAAAAGGGGTATGAATACTTTTTCAAAACATTGTATATGGGTTGGAATGGCCATTTTCTAGTCTCCTTTGGAAGATGGCCAGGGTGATAACACAAGAGCATAATTGTGAAGCAGAGACACAGATTTGTCAGGAAGTGCCTAAACAAGGACCAACATTGCAGGATCACCAAGGATTAATTTAATGAAAGCTGCCGGTTTGAAAATATTAACAATGACTTTTGAAATGAGATTAACATGTTAAAGTTTATATGAGATTTTAGTGATGAGGTTTGCATCCCCTTAGATGTTACTCTCAGTTCAGGTTTCTTTAAATATAATGCACAGCAAAGGTGTCCTGACTGTTCACTGGTCGCATGCCTGTTCCAGACTCTCCAGCAAGGAAACATCTGAAAACCCTGAAGCTTGCAATGTCAAAAGAAGTCAGCAACTTTCATATTTCTGCCCTGGCAGACTCCCTTTAAGGTTGCAATGGTATGCATTCATTGACATTCTGCTAAGGCCGTGCTCCTGTAGAACAAATAGATGTGCTCCGCTCTGCCATGATTTACAATCCTCCCACTTTCTAATTAACAAAACATCTCTTTGTAATGAGAGCGGATATTCATAATGCTCTGATAACAGATAATCAGAACTTTATGGGTCTCATTATTCTCCCATCCTCATGCTGCACAAGCAATACACATCTCACTCCATAAATAAGCATGGATACAATTTGTAGGTCTGCTTAACTCCATCCATTATTGGCTCTATTTATCAAGCCGTGCCAGTGTCAGGGACTTTCCGGAGTTCTCCCAATGGCTTCATCTCCCACTACCAACCTCCTCCTACATACTGTTGTCTCTTGAAACAGGTTCTAGTTTAAAGCTGAACTCAAGGCAGTCATAAAGGACAAAAAAATACCTCAAAAATATATCATTAAATGTATATTGTTTAAATTCAGCCAGTCTAAGTAACTAAATTTGCCCTGGTATCAGCATCTTACAGTCCCTGTTCAGCATATCTCAGAGAGGGGGGAAGAAGCAGTATAAGAAACCAGTTATGTGTGGTGATGTGCAAGGAACTTTCTGATAGAAGGAAAGTGGAAAGGGATGAGCTCAAAGTCTGCTGCTTTTCCTTTCACTGTACAGTCACAGGATGAGGAGGAAACCAGTAAGTGAGAGTACTGTAAAACTGCAGCAGATAAAATTCAGGTTTTCTTCGTTGCTAGACAGGGCTGTGCTGTGGTATGTGACAGAGCATCTAAATCTCAGGACTGGATGGACAGAAATACAATATTTTTTTGGCTGGCAGAACAGCTCCTTTACACCTATTTCATCTGTGTGTTTAGCTGTTGCCTGACGTTCAACTTTAAAAATAACCTGTTGTTATTCTCTGTATGGGCATAGGTTTATTTTAAGTTAGCGGATGAGTATGATTACCAGACCGCTAGCAAAATAAAAAGTAAGTCAGTAGTAACATCTATTTCTCTAGGCACAGGTTTGCTTTAAGATCTAAACTATGGCCTCTCATTGAAAAATATGTGCCGCAGGATGATCCTGCCAGTGAAGTCCACCTAATGCAGCTTACTGTCACTCCCATGAAGCCTGGGAGTGCTGCTTGCACTAGAGTAGGATGAGAGGATGTTGCGGTGGGAGTGGCTATCGGAATTTTCACTGCTGATTCACAAGCTTGTAGCTTGTCAGCCTTCACCTGGCCACACGTAGTCCTGCCCAGGGTCGGTTCTTTGGACGTTGCATACCCAGACATGACGATGATGGCTATTACTACCTGCCATCTTCACAATCCTCAGGGCATCATAGCCCTGCCAGTCCCACCTTTGCTAAATCTGCGACTAACACCAGCACCTCCAGCATGATGGAGGTTTCTTCAGCACCTTCAGGGCCATGCAGCCCTGCACATCCATCTAGAACTGGATCCACCGACACCAATATGAACATTTGTTGCATTTCAGTGCCTTGCGTCCCTTCTTGTGTCATCTCGGATGAGGTAACTGCCACCAATTCTGGAGATAATGACCACCACCAGTCATATCCAGAATGCTCAGGGTGTCAAAGGCCTGCCAGGACCCACCTTGGCTAAGGCTGGGACAAACAACAGCACCTCCAGTATTATGGAGGTCAATTCACAACTTTCAGCACATTGCACCCCTGCATGTCCAGCTGAAGATAGAACATCCATTACCAACCTGAGCATTGTGAGTGTCTTTTCAGGACCTTGCAGCCCATCCCATGTTGCCTTGGCTGAGGCTGGAACCCTTGACACCACCTTAAGCATGGTGAATATCTGTTCAGGGCCTTCAGGACAATTCAGCCCTGCCAACGAAACCACCAGATATGACTCAACCACACCAAGCTGTGACATGAGGATAACTCTGTAAAGCTTCACGTTGCATCATGTGGTCGGAGAAGGAAGCTATGGAAGGGTAAGTGCTCATTTACTCCCCTGTTACACCCTGCCTCAGTCCTCAAAACACCTTTCCGTACTAAAAGACCCCAATGATTGTTATCTTCTCTCTCCTTTAGGTTTTTCTGGCTACCCACCAAAAGAGCCAGCAGAAGGTGACCATCAAGGCCATAATCAAGACTCAATACACCTATGGCATTGAAGTAGAGCAGCATGCCCTGGAGATGGCAGCAGGGTGCCCCTTCCTCATGCAGCTCTATGCCTCCTTCCAAACCCGCCTTAAGGCCTGCTTTGTGATGGAATAGGTCTGTGGAGGGGATTTATTTGATTTTCTCTCAGACTATTCTCCACTCGACAATGCCACCATCAAGTAAGTCTCATGACTAATCAGGTTGCATATACAGTATAATATATTTACACACATACTCTTGTTTCTGTTTCCTTTTACATGCTCAGTGCTGCAGCAAGGATATAAATGCTAGCAACAGCTGTAAAGCTATGAATGGTAGCTGACTGTCAGCCTCTCATTGCTTTGTATGGCAGCAGCTGTTTGCAAGAAACCACCATTAGTTTACCTTTAGTGCCATGTCACATATTACACCCGTATTGAGGGTATAAGATGTTACTAATGCAGCAGCCCTGCACCCCCTGCCCCCCCCCCTCCCCGATCCCTTACTGTGACAGTAGGCAGTGGATCCTCTCCCCACATCCGCTGTCGCAATTGAAAAAGAGTGTCATTGTGCAAGGTTTCACCCACACAGCCCTGTCATTTATTCACAGCAGTCTGTGATTAAATTAACTAAAAGTCTTGTCTGCCACTGCGACAGACTGCTTGCTTGTAGTTCTCAATTAACTGTCAGGGAGCTGGTGAGCACCCTCGTAGTTCACTAACTCTTCCTGCTCTTCAGTAACCCTCTGGCCATACAGGATGTACAGGCAGACAGCTGTACTGAGAGTCTGAAGAAGCCTGACATTGCAACTGTGATCTACTGATAGTGGATGCAATGCTATGCAGGCTCCTAAGAAAAAATAATAAATGCACATTTTTTTTACCTGCAAAAAAGTACATTTATTATTTTTTTAACAAGAACTTATTCTTTAACCACTTGCGGGCCTCCCACCGTCGTTATACGTCGGTACTTTGAAGAGGAGTATCGTTGTTATGGCAGCAGCTACAGTGCCTTGCAAAAGTATTCACCCCCCTTGGATTTTTACCTATTTTGTTACATTACAGCCTTTAGTTAAATGTTTTTTTTAATCTGAATTATATGTGATGGATCAGAACACAATAGTCTAAGCTGGGGAAGTAAAATTTGAAAAATATATACATAAAACTATTTTTAAGAAATATAAAACTGATAATTGGCATGTGCATATGTATTCCCCCTTTTGTTATAAAGCCCATAAAAAGCTCTGGTGCAACCAATTACCTTCAGAAGTCACATAATTAGTGAAATGATGTCCACCTGTGTGCAATCTAAGTGTTACATGATCTTCCATTACATATACAGACCTTTTTGAAAGGCCCCAGAGGCTGCAACACCTAAGCAAGAGACACCACTAACCAAACACTGCAATGAAGACCAAGGAACTCTCCAAACAAGCGACAATGTTGTTGGAAAGTACAAGTCAGGGTTGGGTTATAAAAAAAAATATAAAAATCTTTGATGATTCCTAGGAGCACCATCAAATCTATCATAACCAAATGGAAAGAACATAGCACAACCACAAACCTGCTAAGAGACAGCCGCACACCAAAACTCACAGACCGGGCAAGGAGGGCATTAATCAGAGAGGCAGCACAGAGACCTAAGGTAACCCTGAAGGAGAGGCAGAGTTCCACAGCAGAGACTATAGTATCTGTACATAGAACGACAATAAGCCGTATGCTCCATAGAGTTGGGCTTCATGGCAGAGTGGCCATTAGAAAGCCATTACTTTCAGCAAAAAACAAAATGGCACGTTTTGAGTTTGCGAAAAGGCATGTGGGAGACTCCCAAAATGTATGGAGGAAGATGTTCTGGTCTGATGAGACAAAAATTTAACTTTTTGGTCATCAAAGAAAACTCTATGTCTGGTGCAAACCCAACACATCACATCACCCAAAGAACACCATCCCCACAGTGAAAATCCCTGTATTTAGCACCTTCCACCTTTCCCTCAACTCTGACCAGTTTCCCAGTCCCGACTGCTAAAAAACATCCGCACAGCATGATGCTGCCACCACCATGTTTTACTGTGGGGGTGGTTCTATTCTTGAGCAAAACCTGTACCAGTCTGTGTATGATTTGAGGCTAGGACGGAGGTTCACCTTCCAGCAGGTCAATGACCCCAAACACACTGCTAAAGCAACACTTGAGTGGTTTAAGGGGAAACATGTAAATGTGTTGGAATAGCCAAAGCCCAGACCGCAATTCAGTAGAAAATCTGTGGTCAGACTTAAAGATTGCTGTTCGCAAGCACACACCATCCAACTTGAAGGAGCTGGAGCAGTTTTGCAAAGAGGAATGAGCAAAAATCCCAGTGGTAAGATGTGGCAAGCTCATAGAGACTTATCCAAAGCGACTTGGAGCTGTGATAGCCCCAAAAGGTGGCTCTACAAAGCACTGACTTTAGGGGGGTGAATAGTTATGCACATTGACTTTTTTTGTTATTTTGTCCTATTTGTTATTTGTTACACAATAAAAAAAAAAAAATCTTCAAAGTTGTGGGCATGTTCTGTAAATTAAATGATGCAGATCCTCAAACAATCCATGTTAATTCCAGGTTGTGAGGCAACAAAACACGAAAAATGCCAAGGGGGGTGAATACTTTTGCAAGGCACTGTAGCTGCCATAACCTGGTATCCTCTTCTTAAGCAAGTAGGCCGCTTTCAGATAAAAGTGGTCTCTACGGTGCATTCGCCGCGAGATCTCTCCTATTGGTTGTAGGAGGGCCCCCCCGCCGCACTCCGGTGCCCCCCCCCCCTTACCGGAGCCCTCCACTGCTTACCGGAGCCGCCGGTAGCAGCGGAGGCGATCGGATCCTTCCCTGGCTTGGTATGGAGATGAGTGAGGGGAAGATGGCCCCCACCCATTTCCATATCATTGCATTTATTGCATCTTAGTGTAAATATGAGATCTGAGGTCTTTTTGATCTCAGATCTCATATTTAAGAGGTCCTGTCATGCTTTTTTTCTATTACAAGGGATGTTTACATTCCTTGTAATAGGAATAAAAGTGACACATTTTTTTTTTAAAGAACAGTGTAAAAATAAAAAAATAAAAGGTAAAATAAATACGAATTTTTTTTTTTTTTTTAAACGCGCCCCATCCCGCTGTGCTCACGTGCAGAACCGAACGCATACGTGAGTAGCTCCCGCATATGAAAACGGTGTTCAAACCACACATGTGAAGTATTGCTGAGATCGGTAGAGCGGTAGAGCGAGAGCAATAATTCTAGCCCTAGACCTCCTCTGTAACTCAAAACATGCAACCTGTAGAATTTTTTAAACATCACCTATGGAGATTTTTAAGGGTAAAAGTTTGTGCCATTCCATGAGCGGGCACAATTTTGAAGCGTGACATGTTGGGTATCAATTTACTCGACGTAACTTTATCTTTCACAATATGAAAAAAATTGGGCAAACTTTACTGTTGTTTTATTTTTTAATTCAAAAAAGTGTATTTTTTCCAAAAAAAGTGCGCTTGTAATACCGCTACGCAAATACGGTGTGACAGAAAGTATTGCAAGGACCGCCATTTTATTCTCTAGGGTGTTAGAAAAAATATACATAATGTTTGGGGGTTCTAAGTAATTTTCTAGCAAAAAAGGCAGTTGTTAACTTGTAAACAACAAATCTCAGAAAGAGGCTCGGTCCTTAAATGGTTAAAGCATAACAGAGGTGGCATTGGAAGATCCTACCCCTTCTTAATGGGTCAGCCTGGATCCTCTAGGGGAGTTTTCCCAGCAGGATATTGAGTTTGATATCTTAAAAAGGACTGCACCAGAAATTGCCCTAGTCCCAGGTGGAACTGTTATTGAGACTGAACTAGTTTCTTCCTGCCCCTGCCTCCCTGTGCCTGTAGCTTAGGTTTCTATCTTTCATTCATCGTGGCCGAAACATCTTGTGGACTGGAGTTCCTTCACAGCTGTGGCATCCTCCATAGGTAACTATTTCTATCCTATGATGGTTTCACAGACCAAATATACCCAAGTCAAATGTCTACTGGGGTGAGATGAAGGAGAGGCCCCTCTATACATAGACACTCAATGTCTCCCCACTTTTCCACCAAATTATATGGAAAACGTATTTCGCCAGAACCACCTATAAGTGAAATATCAGTTGTTGGCAGGGCTTTTCTTCAGCTGGTCCTTAGTGGAACTCAGTTCTGCCACCTCTGGCTTTGGCCTCTGCTCCTTGCTCATCATTATCACTTGTAAACACAGAAATCCACAGAAATTTATTGTTTACAAATATCTTGTCTCCCAGTGGCTCACATAGATCAGATCTCATAAGCAGATCCCACTGAGGGCAGGACAGGGACAAGGGGAATGCAGGTGCCCAGGTTGCAATGCAGTCATGGGTGGGAGAGGGCACATAGTAAGCTGCACTCTCTGTGATCTCCATTTTTTCCCTTGTGCCCGGATGCTGATGCCCCCGCTGGGTGATCTCCCTGCAAGTGAGAGAGGCAGAGCCACCTATAGCGTGGGGAAGTGGGGTTGTGGGGAGCATGGTTGAGTTCCCAGCCCAATCCAACAAAATGTTCAATCCATCCAAATAAGTGCAGCACTAAATCCACCCTATGAACAATTGATAGACCCAAAGTAGTTTCAAGGTGACATATCCCTATATAGTTGTATCAAAAAGGTAAATTAGTGGCCTTGGATTTATAATTGGCACCAAGAATACAAACAACTGAATTAAAATTCATAATATTTATTAATACATTTTCTTAAAACAGACAATAGTCTGCATTATAATAAAAGACAACAAAAGAAAATATACATAGATTCAAAACCACCATATATACAGTACAGCACATCTTCAGTGCTTAAAGTTTAAAAACCAACGTGTTTCAACTCAAAGTTGTAAATCTTTTTCAGGGGGTTGGTATAATGGTATGATACATAGAATTATTCATCATAACATGTCGTAGGATGGATGCCTTTCCCAGGGGCAGTCACATGACAGCGTCCAAAATAGCACAAGGATATAATAAACTCCCCACACAAAAAGACCCAACGGATCACCTTAAAAAGTCTGAAAAAAAAAAATCCTCCCCAAATGGCAAGATGTAATATTGTTGTTGGATTCTAGATGCCTATCGATGTGGTGATGCAGCTGTGATTGCAGGATCTCTTCCTTTTTGTGGAATTCTGATCCATTCTTGTTGAGACCATTCGGGTTAACTCCATTGAAGCCTTTCATATTACATCTTGCCATTTAGAGAGGATTTTTTTGCCACCTGTTCTGATACTTTTTAATTTTAATTGAGACTAACGGAGCTAACATTGGCAAGAAGATGAGAAAGCATCCCTGCACAGGCTGCATTTGCAAGTAGCTGGTCTTGCTTTGGGTGCAAAATAGTCTAACACTGGCCCCGGTCCTGCCCGATGCTTTCTGGTTTGACATCAGTGCCTCTGTTGTTGAACCCTCTCACTATTTTATACAATTTTTTCCATTTAAAAGGCATATGCATCTCACAGTAACTGGATTTGGCACATATTTAGACATACAGGAGCCATTAGTTTTACTGTACATTGCTTAAAGCGGTTCAAACTAAATTAACAGTCAGCAGCTACAAATACTGTAGCTGCTGACTTTTAATATAAGGACATTTACCAGTCCAGGGATCCAGCGTCATCCTCACTGTCCGGTCACAGGCTTGAGGCAGGCCCAAGATGGCCTTGGCTCAGAGGAAGTTGTTTTCAATGATTCTGTCTATGAGATTGAGGACATCTAATGGCAGAAAAGAAGTACTTTGGGGGATTGAAAAAAATATCAGAGCAAAAAGCTGGTGTTGTTATTTTATCATAAAAGGGGCTATTTATTTTTATCCTGCTCATTTTTGAATAGAGTTCTGCTTTATACATTCAGTCACTAGTGTGTTTTTAAGAACGTGGGACTTTGACCTAATAAGTCACGGCAGCATGGTTTAATGTGCAGGATTCATCTGCCTGCTCTCTCATTACATAAGGTCCTCAACACAAACCATTAAGAGCGTCGGCTGAGTGAGAAGAGCTGTGACGCATACTGGAAGAAAAGTCGCGTTTCTCCAAAGCGTGAATTAAAAAAAAAAAAAAAAATGTATGCATAACAATTCATAATGATTCTGCTGGGGGCCTAGTTTTAACTGCAGGAAGGATGTGAGGAAATAATATTTCACCAAAATGTTTGTGAAAGGTTTCAGATGCTGTCTTCTATGCCTGTTCACGTAAGCCACTATTCTTTTTAAGTTATTTATTCTTTTTAATAAGCTTTCAGGAACAAATGCTGCATAAACACCATGTAGAAATGGGCAAGGAATTATTTTTTTTGTGTGTTATTCAATTTCTTTTTTGGGGGTTTTATTGTATCCACTTTTGCACCCTTTAGGGTCAATACTATATTTTCAGTATTTTATCTCCCAATAATTTCCCAAAATGAAAGGTTTGCTTTACATTCCAGAAGTATAAAATCAGTAAAAAAAAAAAAAAAACATCCTCAAAGTGATATTAAAGCTTCGTTTTTAAAAAAAAATTAAAATAACAAACATGTTATACTTACCTTCTCTGTGCAATGGTTTTGCACAGAGCAGCCCCAATCCTCTTCTTCTGGGGTCCCCTGCAAGCGCTCCAGGACCCTCCTCTTCGGCGGGTACCCCCACAAAAAGCCACTTTCCATGGGGGTACCCATGCGTGTTCGCTCCTGAGTCCTGCAGCTGCGTCCGTTGACACAGACAGCAGGACTCGGCCCTGCCCCCTGACCGTGTCACAGATTTTGATTGACAGCTGCAGGAGCCATTGGCTGTCCAATGAAAAGGGAGACAGCGGCGGGAGACAGCAGCGGGAGCTGCAGCACAAGAATGGATTACGGTGAAAAGCCTTACGTCTTTAGAACAACTTTGAGCTCTGCAGTAGTAACCAACAGAAGGTGCGCCAGACCAAAATCTTAAAGAGGAGCTCTGGTCTCCCCCCCAAGAAAATTAAAAGTCAGTAGCTACAAATACTGTAGCTGCTGACTTTTAATATAAGGACACTTACCTGTCCAGGGATCCAGCGATATCCTCACCCGAGCAGATTCTTCAATCAGGTTCAGGTCCAGGCGCCGGCATCTTAGGTAAATGAAACCTGCAGTGAAGTTCCAGCTTCACAGTTGGTTTCCTAGTGTGCACGCGCGAGCTGTGTTGCGCTTTGTGAATGGTCCCGCAGTGTTCTGGGACCTGCAAAGTGTCCCAGAAGGCTGCGGGGGGCAATCAGACCGGAAGTGGGAGCAGGTACCTGTCAAAACCAAGTACCTGTTCCCCTTCAAAAAATGTGGAGTGGAGGGGTGGAGAAGCAAACAAGCAGAAAGAACTTCCTATTTTGGGTAAAGTTCCGCTTTAACTACTTCCAGTCACTGACTTTTCTGCCACTTTTTGTTCACATGTAACAAACAGTATTTTTTGCTAGAAAAGTACCGTACTTAGAACCACCAAACATTATATATATTTTTTTTAAAGCAGAGGCCCTAGAAAATAAACTGGTAGGTTTTGCAATTTTTTATGTGACACAGTATTTGCGCAGCGTTTTTTCAAACGCAATTTTTTGTAAAAACAAAACAACACTTTTTGGAATTTTAATGCAAATAAAACACAATACATAACCCAGTTTTTTTTTTAAATATAAAAAATGAAGTTGCCCTGAGTAAATACTGTCACGCTTTTAAAATTGTGCACGCCCATGCAACAATGACAAACTACATACATTTTACTATGTGCAGCTGCAGACATCATCCCGGTATAACCACGGAAAGTCCAGCGACATATGGGTAGTGGTTAAAGGAGTTCAAACAGCTTTAAAATGGCAGTAAAGTCTTTTTTTTTACATGTACAGTGCCTTGAAAAAGTATTGATACCCCTTGAAATTTACCACAATTTGTCATGTTACAACTAAAAACATAAATGTATTTTATGTGATAGACCAACACAAAGAGGCTAATAATTGTGAAGTGGAAGGAAAATGATAAATGGTTTTCAATTTTTTTTTACAAATAAATATCTGAAAAGTGTGGTGTGCATTTGTATTCAGCCCTCTTTACTCTGATACCCCTAACTAAAATGTAGTGGAACCAATTGCATCCAGAAGTCACCTAATTAGTAAATAGAGTCGGCCTGTGTGTAATTTTAATCCCAGTATAAATACAGCTGTTCTGTGAAGCCCTCAGAGCTTTGTTAGAGAACCTTAGTGAGCAAACAGCATTGTGAAGGCCAAGGAACACACCAGACAGGTCAGGGATAAAGTTGTGGAGAAGTTTAAAGCCGGGTTAGGTTATAAAAAAATATCCCAAGCTTTGAACATCTCACGGAGCACTTTTCAATCTATCATCTGAAAATGGATAGAGTATGGCACAACTGCAAACATACCAAGACATGGCTGTCCTCCTAAACTGACAGGTCGGGCAAGGAGAACAATAATCAGAGAAGCAGCCAAGAGACCCATGGTAACTCTGGAGGAGCTGCAGAGATCCAGAGCTCAGGTGCACTCCACAAATCCTGGTCTTTATGGAAGAGTGGCAAGAAGAAAGCCATGGTTGAAAGAAAGCCATAAGAAGTCCCATTTTCAGTTTGCGAGAAGCCATGTGAGGGACACAGCAAACATGTGGAAGAAGGTGCTCTGGTTAAATGAGACCAAAATTGAACTTTTTAGCCTAAAAGCAAAATGTTATGTGTGGTGGAAAACTAACAGTGCACATCACTCTGAAAACACCATCCCCACTGTGAAACATGTTGTAGGGATGCTTTTCTTCAGCAGGGACAGGGAAGTTGGTCAGAATTGATGAGAAGATGGATGGAGCCAAATACAGGGCAATCTTAGAAGAAAACCTGTTAAAGTCTGCAAAAGACTTGAGATTGGGGTGGAGGTTCACATTCCAGCAGGATAACGACCCTAAACATACAGCCAGAGTTACAATGGAATGGTTTAGATCAAAGCATATTCATGTGCTAGAACGGCCCAGTCAAAGTCTAGACCTAAATCCAATTGAGAATCTGTGGTAAGACTTGAAAATTGCTGTTCACAGATGCTCTCCATCCAATCTGACAGAGCTTGAGCTATTTTGCAAAGAAGAATGGGCAAACATGTCACTCTATAGATGTGCAAAGCTGGTAGAGACATCCCTAAAAAGACTTGCAGCTGTAATTGCAGTGAAAGTTGGTTTTACAAAGTATTGGCTCAGGGGGTTGAATACAAATGCACGCCACATTTTTCATATGTTTATTTGTAAAAAATTTTGAAAACCATTTATCATTTTCCATCCACTTCACAATTACGTGCTACTTTGTGTTGGTCTATCACATAAAATCCCAATAAAATACATTTACGTTTTTGGTTGTAACATTTTATTTATTTATTTATTTCAGGTACTTATAACATGACAAAATGTGGAAAATTTCAAGGGGTATGAATACTTTTTCAAGGCACTGTATCTGCAGCTTATAATAAGGCTGACCTGTAGGCACTGTGAATAACTTGTACACTTGCGTTGTTTAGAAGATATTTATACCGTGGCTGTAGCTGGTGATCACTCCCCCTACATGTACAGTAGCTCTGCATTCAGGGCACAGAGTGGGCCATCAATGCAGAGAGTACTGTGCCGCAATTGTGATGATATCGTGGCCTGTCCATTTAAATAGCCAGAGAGCATGAACCCAGAAGGAAGACTGGATGAATATGGTAGTGCTGGCAGCGGTGACAGCGTGCCATTGGAGGGCTCTATTTAAAAAGGAAGTTTATCATGTGCTATTATGTGGTGCATACTAGCAAATTATTATTATTGTTATTATTATACAGGTTTTATATAGCGCCAACAGTTTGTGCAGCGCTTTACAACATGTGGGCAGACATTACAGTTACATTACAATTTGGTACAAGAGGAATCAGAGGGCCCTGCTCGTTAGAGCTTCCAATCTAAAAAGGAAGGGTCAATTGATACAAAAGGTAATAGCTGTGGGGGGATGAGCTGATGGAGAAAGTAAAACAGTGTTAGTTAGAAGCAGGATAGGCTTCTTTGAAGAGAAGGGTTTTCAGGGATCGCCTAAAGATGGATAGATTAGGGGACAGTCGGACAGATTGGGGTAGGGAGTTCCAAAGGATGGGAGAAGCTCTGGAGAAATCCTGGAGGCGAGCATGGGAGGAGGTGACAAGGGAGCTAGAGAGACTATTAAGAGCTTGGTTTTAGATAGATTAAGTTTGGGGAAGTGGTTTGACATCCAGGCTGATATGTCTGTTAGTAGATCAGTGATGCGTGAAGAGATTGATGGGGTGAGCTGAGGGGCAGAGAGATAGATTTGGGTGTCATCAGCATATACATGGGAGTGAGGTCCAGCAGAGGTCCAAGGACAGAACCTTGGGGGACCCCAATGGTAAGAGGAGTTGGAGAAGAGGAAGTGGAGTTGTAAGTGACACTGAAGGTGCGATGAGATAGGTAAGATTCGAACCAACGGAGAGTGCAGTCATGGAGACCAAGCAAATGGAGTTTTGAGGAGGAGGAAACAGAACAGAAAACAGAAAATTATGACATGAGCATGCATGGGGACCATTTAAAAAAAGAAGGTAGAGTTTATTACCACTTTAATGATAAAAAAACAAAGCCAATACATTTTAAATGGGCCAAACCACTCTTCATTAATGCTTAAAATCTATGTCCATCTTTCTGTCCATATTTAGAGTGTGTAACATAAAACATGGTCAGAGTCCACAATCACCCATGCCCAAACTTCCCCCCTCCTTAAAGAATCTGGGGTTCTCTGCTCCGCCAGATTCTGTCATTTTGTGATTTTGGAGCAGCTGTCAGTGGCTCCGCTCCCACACACCTTCAACATTTCCTAGGAATCTAATGCCGCGTATACACGGTCGGATTTTCCGACAACAAATGTTCGATGTGAGCTTGGTGTCGGAAATTTCAACCGTGTGTAAGCTCCATCAGACATTTGTTGTCAGAATTTTTGACAACAAAAATTTGAGCGCTGGTTCTCAAATTTTCCGACAACAAAATCCGTTGTCGGAAATTCCGATCATGTGTACACAATTCCAATGCACAAGATTCCACGCATGCTCGGAATCAAGCAGAAGAGCCGCAACTGCTATTGAACTTCATTTTTCTTGGCTTGTCATATGTGTTGTACGTCACCGCGTTCTTCACGTTCGTAATTTCAACATTTGTGTGACCGTGTGTATGCAAGACAAGTTTGAACCAACATCCATCCGAAATAAATCCAGGATTTTGTTGTCGGAATGTCCGATCGTGTGTACGCGGCATAAGCATGAAAAAAGTGAAAGTCCCATCTGCCACCATGCAGAGGGAATTATAGTTCTCAATAGAGTACAAGGGGCATAACGTCAGAACACTTCCAGTTCCTCCAGCCCCATAATGAAAGCTCCGCACCTTGGTGCAGATCTAGGCTGGACAAATAGTCTGCAGGAGCCAGAGCTTTGTACCTTCAATCCACTGATCGCAGTTGCAAAGCTTTGCAGGTACAATTGCAAAAAAAATAAAACATTCCTTTAAGGATTTAAATGGACTAAAATGCAGGCTTTATTATATAAATCTGTATGGAAAAAAGGTGGGAACAGAAAAGTCAGCAGCAGAGCACACCAGCATTATTGACAAAAGCATGTGAACCATTTAAAAGTTCTGATTTATCTTAAGCCCTGCTGAAACAGGAGTGGTCTGGTCCCCGAAAAACACTGGCTGTTTTATGAATCATTGAATTTGTTTGAATGCCTGTACAATTTTGATCTGGCCCTCCTTCTTTTGGTTCCTACTCTGACCAACTTGGGTACCCATTGGAGGTTAGATCATTTTTGCATTTTTGCCACCTATCCAGAGCCAGCAGACCCTCCGAATGATTGTCTTTTCCTGAGTGTATCCGTTCGGAGCCTTTGAGCTCCAGTCAGTGACGATGATGTCTGCTGCAGGCAGGAAGAAGCATTGCCTCAATCTCCCCTCCCGTAGCGATCAGACGGTAAAGGACTAGTGTAAATCCACTAAACATCAATTGACCCCCACTCCTTCTGACTCTCATTATGTAAAGCAAATCATTTTCAATATAAAATGATCTCAGCCACACTACAGCACACTTACACAACGATCAACATAAATCCTTCCAGTAAACAGGGTACGCTCTTCTTAATTTGTTAATCCATTCCGATCATCCGCTATAATTTTCTTTTTCTTGCCCATAAATCATGTCCTTTATGGAAAATCATAGCAAGGTGCCAGCTTTAGTCATGCCGCCCCTCTCTCGATTTTTCACATTGTCGGTGGGAAATGAATTGGCGCGTTGCCCAAGCGCCAGTATTTCCATGCACGCATTAGATGTAGCAATGGACAGAATGTCTGTGTTAATGTATAAGTTGTCAGCAATTGGCATAAAGGATGTGGCGATCTCTCACCAACATCCCAATTACTGTATGAGGCAGCGTGATCGATCTTCCACTGTGACACTCCTAAAATAAGCTTCCTTTCTCATGGTGCCTGTTAGAAGGATTGGCCTGTCTGCCGCACTGCCAAACATCAGGAGGACAAAAATATCTCAACGGCCTGGGATGGAGTGAAGTGTTATTGCTTGATGCCGTTCAGATGCAAACGATAAGATATTTTATCAAGAGTTCCTAGGCTGCTAACTCTTGTGTGTTCATTAAAGTGGACCTTTCAGTAACTTAACAAGTCTACATGAAAAACATTCCTGATGTGCCTCAATATACAGCAACATCTTTTTTCAATAAAAGCTTTACCTTTCATTAAAAAGGGCAGTCTAGTGCCTATGCCTAGCCTGAGATGTCCTCATTCTGTTGCAGGTAGGAGAAGCATTTCCTCAGTCTTCTCTCCCCCAGTGATCCGACTATGACATTGAAACTTTGTAGCAAGTCCCAGGTGTGAGAGGCTGCAGCAAGGACTGAACTGTGTCAGACATTTGTTAACACAGTTGGGAATTGCATAGATACCAGGATTTACCTGATTGTGTTATCTGGGAGTCGGCATCTCAGTTCAGGAAGTGGATGGTGACTCTGAATGATGTCTTGATCTAATGGTGTTAAGGTTTTTTTTTAAGGCCACTGACCTAGAACAACTACTGTATGTAGATCAGGAGTTCTGGCTTGACTCTGACTTTATGATTGGCATTCTTGTTCCAGTTCAGTGACTCTGGAAGCATTGAAGCCAGAGACAGCTTGGCACCTGGCAGTGTTATGCCCCGTACACATGGTCGGATTTTCCGATGGAAAATGTCCGATCGGAGCGTGTTGTCGGAAATTCCGACCGTGTGTGGGCTCCATCGGACATTTTCCATCGGATTTTCCGACACACAAAGTTGGACAGCAGGAGATAAAATTTTCCGACAACAAAATACGTTGTCGGAAATTCCGATCGTGTGTACACAAATCCGACGGACAAAGTGCCACGCATGCTCAGAATAAATAAAGAGATAAAAGCTATTGGCCACTGCCCCATTTATAGTCCCGACGTACGTGTTTTACGTCACCGCGTTTAGAACGATCGGATTTTCCGACAACTTTGTGTGACCGTGTGTATGGAAGACAAGTTTGAGCCAACATCCGTCAGAAAAAAATCCTAGGATTTTGTTGTCGGAATGTCCGAACAAAGTCCGACCGTGTGTACGGGGCATTAGAAGTGGCAGAGCCCCTATTTCTCTCCTGACTTGTTCACTTTAAAGTCTAACTCCACTTTCGTGGAAAAATAAATTAGCAAATAAAACAAAATAATAATATAGCACATTCAATTGCGACACAAGTCATATTGTAATTGAATGTTATTAAAAATTACCTATCCTTTTTCAATCTGCAGCTCTGTAATCTTCTGTAAAATGCAATATGGCTACCTGGTGGCGTTCTATACACAGATGATGTACAGAGCGCTCCCTGAAAATGTCATTTCCTGCTTGTGTGATTGGCTCACTGATTTTCCCAGAAGTTTGCACTAAGATACAGAGTCAGATTTTGAGCATCCCTTGCAACAAAAATTTATTTTTTGGCCAGATGCTCTCAAAGGGAAACCACTGCTAAAGGGATACAGACCCTGCCACTTTCCTCATTAGAGCCCTGCAAGTGCAACAGCTGATTATTAATTATAAAATCACTTATATTCATATTCATTTTTCCCATGGACACAGACAAACAGCTTTTTTTTTCAGACTAAAGGTAGGAATCTGCAAAAAAAGTTTGTTAAAATCCCTGCAATGTCCATAGATCATCCACACGGGAATGTTTTTTTCTCAACAAAAGTGGAGTTACTTTACTTTTTTTTTTTTTTAATCAAATATTTATTTAATTTTTTCATTATACAACAAAACTCAAAATCACACAAAACATTTCCATCAAATAACCCCACCAAACACAAAAAAAAAAAAGGGGAAGATTAATATCTGCACCCACCAAACTACACTTTGACCATTGCTCAGGACCCTCCATCACATCAGACCCATTAACCACCTCCTCCCAGATAAGGTTAACAGCATTATGAAACTAACCTGAGTATTCAATTTAATTATTATGCCTTAACGACACATACTGTATATACATATGCAGTTATCCCCCCCCCCCCCCCCCCAAAGATCTATCTCATTATTAACTTTCTTCAGTATCATTAGTATGCTCAATTGATTGCTCAGGCAGATTGGGAAATCAGTACCAGATTTTCCCAAATTTTTTAGGACTCCTCGTATGTTTGTATGTCAATTCCCCTTGTGTTAAATTAAGATTAATTACTTCAACCCATTGATCTATTGTTGGCAGATAGTTTGATATCCATTTTTGTAATATAAGTTTACCAGCCATATACAGTGCCTTGCAAAAGTATTCACCCCCCTTGGCTTTTTACCTACCGTATTTATCGGCGTATAACACGCGCCAGCGTATAACAGGCACCCCAAGTTTAGGAGATGATTTTAAGGAAAACGTACATTTAAATGCCCATCAATGCAGCCTTATCGGTGTCCATCATTGCAGAATGATCAGTGTCCATCTGCAGCCTTGCCCAGTCTCATTGCAGCCTTATCGTTTAAAATTAGTGCCGCCGAGATACACAGAGCCGGATGTCCTGTATACTCGGCTCCTCTCGGCTCCTCTCGCAGTCCCGCCCAGTCCCGCCCCTTGGCCTGGCTCCTATGATGGACATAACACAGGTCCAATGGCGGGACTGGGCGTGACTGCGAGCGGAGCCGAGCCTAGCCGAGTACACAGTACACTCGGCTATGTGTATTTCGCTCATCTCTCCGTGACAGACAGCGGGGATCGGCGTATAACACGCACCCACAATTTTCCCCTGATTTTAAGGGGGAAAAGTGTGTGTTATACACCGATAAATACGGTATTTTGTTACATTACAGCTTTTAGGTCAATGTTTTTTTAATCTGAATTATATGTGATGGATCAGAACACAATAGTCTAAGTTGGTGAAGTAAAATTAGAAAAATATATACATAAAACTATTTTTCAGAAATAAAAAACTGATAATTGGCATGTGCATATGTATTCACCCCCTTTGTTATGAAGTCCATAAAAAGCTCTGGTGCAACCAATTACCTTCAGAAGTCACATAATTAGTGAAATGATATCCACCTGTGTGCAATCTAAGTGTCACATGATCTGTCATTACATATACACACCTTTTTGAAAGGCCCCAGAGGCTGCAACACCTAAGCAAGAGGCACCACTAACCAAACACTGCCATGAAGACCAAGGAACTCTCCAAACAAGTAAGGGACAATGTTGTTGAGAAGTACAAGTCAGGGTTAGGTTATAAAAAAATATCCAAATCTTTGATGATCCCTAGGAGCACCATGAAATCTATCATAACCAAATGGAAAGAACATGGCACAACAGGAAACCTGCCAAGAGACGGCCGCACACCAAAACTCACGGACCGGGCAAGGAGGGCATTAATCAGAGAGGCAGCACAGAGACCTAAGGTAACTCTGGAGGTAGGGTTGCCACCTCATCCCTTTAAACCCGAACACATATTAATTACACAGGTGGTAATAAACTCACTTGTTGCCTTATCTGCATTTAATTAGCCTCAGAACCTGTGTAATTCATATGTGTTCAGGTTTAAAGGGATGAGGTGGCAACCCTACCTGGAGGAGCTGCAGAGTTCCACAGCAGAGACTGGAGTATCTGTACATAGGACGACAATAAGCCGTAAGTTGGGCTTTATGGCAGAGTGCCCAGAAGAAAGCCATTATTTCAGCAAAAAACAAAATGGCAAGTTTTGAGTTTGCGAAAAAGCATGTGGGAGACTCCCAAAATGTATGGAGGAAGGTGCTCTGGTCTGATGAGACTAAAATTTACTTTTTGGCAATCAAAGAAAACGCTATGTCTGGCTCAAACCCAAAACATCACATCACCCAAAGAACACCATCCCCACAGTGAAACATGGTGGAGGCAGCATCATGTTGTGGGGATGTTTTTCAGCAGTTGGGACTGGGAAACTGGTCAGAGTTGAGGGAAAGATGGATGGTGCTAAATACAGGGATATTCTTGAGCAAAACCTGTACCACTCTGTGTGTGATTTGAGGCTAGGATGGAGGTTCACCTTCCAGCAGGACAATGACCCCAAACACACTGCTAAAGCAACACTTGAGTGCTTTAAGGGGAAACATGTAAATGTGTTGGAATGGCCTAGTCAAAGCCCAGACCTCAATCCAATACAAAATCTGTGATCAGACTTAAAGATTGCTGTTCACAAGCACAAACCATCCAACTTGAAGGAGCTGGAGCAGTTTTGCAAAGAGGAATGGGCAAAAATCCCAGTGGTAAGATGTGGCAAGCGCATAGAGACTTATCCAAAGTGACTTGGAGCTGTGATAGCCGCAAAAGGTGGCTCTACAAAGTATTGACTTTAGGGGGGGGGGGGGGGTGAATAGTTATGTACATTGACTTTTTCTGTTATTATGTCCTATTTGTTGTTTGCTTCACAATAAAAAAAAATATTCAAAGTTGTGGGCATGTTCTGTAAATTAAATGATGCAAATCCTCAAACCATCAATGTTAATTCCACGTTGTGAGGCAACAAAGCACGAAAAATGCCAAGGGGGTGAATACTTTTGCAAGGCACTGTACATAGATCTCAATCACATCACATGCATTTCAGCTGGGAGAGTGCTTTCCAATACAATCCCTAGCAATGCTATTTTTGAATCAAAATGAACCTGTATAGAACAGCGGCGGAACTACCGCCATAGCGACCCATGCAGGCGCTATGGGGCCCGCAGCTGAGTGGGGCTCGGTGAGGACAGGCGGCTCCGCGGGTGAGAGCGGGCGGCTCCGTGGGTGAGAGCGAGTGGCTCAGCGGATGATAGCATGGGTGGCTCCGCGGGCTGTCAGGCGGCTCAGTTGGTGAGACAGCTGGGCGCTTGTGGGTGAGCGGGCTGGCCAATCAGGAAGCTGGCGGGCGGGGGAGCAGAGAGATGACAGCATCTCTCACCACCCCGCACCCGTCCTGCATCCCTGCAGTGCAGTTCCCCCTCACTGTGTAGGCAGCCGCGGGAAGAAGAGAGAGGACATTATCTCTCTGCTGCCTGACTGATAATCTGCTGCCTGACTCTGGGACACAGTAGGAAAGTGACACAACAAGTGGCAATCCGTAATGTGTGGCAGGCGATGTGGCAAGTGACAATCCGTAATATGTGGCAGGTGACGTGGCAAGTGACAATCCGTAACCTGTGGCAGGTGACGTGGCAAGTGACAATCCGTAACATGTGGCCGGTGACGTGGCAAGTGACAATCTGTAATGTGTGGTAGGTGACGTGGCAAGTGACAATCCGTAATGTGTGATGTTGCAAGTGACAATCCGTAATGTGTGGAAGGTGATGTGGCAAGTGACAATCCGTAATGTGTAGCAGGTGACGTGGCAAGTGACAATCCATAATGTGTGGCAGGTAACGTGGCAAGTGACAATCTGAGACATGGCAAGTGACAATCCGTAATGTGCGGCAGGTGACGTGGCAAGTGACAATCCGTAACGTGTGGCAGGCAACATGACAAGTGACAATCCATAATGTGTGGCAGGTGACGTGGCAAGTGACAATCCGTAACGTGGCAGGTGATGTGGCAAGTAACAATCTGTAACATGAGGCAGGCGACGTGGCAAGTGACAATTCGTAATGTGTGGCAGATACGTGGCAAATGACAATCAGTAATGTGTGGCAGATGATGTGGCAAGTGACAATCCGTAATGTGTGGCAAGTGACATGGCAAGTGACCATCCATAACGTGTGGCAGGCAACGTGGGAAGTGACAATCCATAATGTGTGGCAGGTGACATGGCAAGTGACAATCCGTGACGTGGCAAGTGACAATCTGCATCTGGTGACAGGCGACGTGGCAAGTGGACAATCCGCAATGTGTGGCAGGTGACATGGCAAGTGACATTCCGCAATGTGTGACAAGTGGCAATCTGCATCTGGTGGCAGGCGACGTGGCAAGTGGACAGTCCGCAACGTGTGGCAGGTGATGTGGCAAGTGACAAGCTGCATCTGGTGACAGGCGACGTGGCAAGTGGACAATCTGCAATGTGTGGCAGGTGACATTCCGCAATGTGTGACAAGTGACAATCTGCATCTGGTGGCAGGCGACGTGGCAAGTGGACAGTCCGCAACGTGTGGCAGGTGATGTGGCAAGTGACAAGCTGCATCTGGTGGCAGGCGACGGTGGCAAGTGACACGCTCGGGGCTCCCACTAATTCTGTATTATGGTGATTTAAACTATTTAATTTTATATAACAATGTAATAATAAAAATAATGTGTTTCAATCATCCTGACACCTTAACAACCACGGTACCGTGATGATTGAAGCGCCAACATCAGCCATTGCACTGATAAATTGCCCCCCAAAAAAGGTATTTTCTGGCAGTGCCCTCCCAAGACTAGACTCTGGATCCGCCCCTGCGGTGAGGATGAGGAATATATGTTTACTGTTAAGCCTCCCGAGCCCTGTGAGTCTGGCCCTGTCCTGATACAAGCAGCCGCATACAGCAGGAGGCAGGAGCAGAGAGCAGAGTAGGCAGGGCAGAGCGCTCGAGGGCGCCTGTGAAGGGACATCATTTTCGGCACATGAGGAGGCTCTGGATTCTGGACAGCAGGTAGTAGAGGAGTGGGAGACTGTCATCTGTTTTGCACTGTTTTGCTATTTTTGTGAAGAAAATATTTGCTATATTTTTTTCATTAGGATCATTTCGGCACAAATAGAGGGGGAGCAATGCCAGGTTCAAGGGTGCAGATGCTCCTAAGACCTTAAGCACAAACTTGATCAAACTACCATTATATACTTACCAACTGTCCCGAATTTCCCAGGACATTTCCGGGATTTACACTATTTTCCCGAATTTATTGCTTCCCAGGAAATGTCCCAAGAAATTTGGTTTTTCCACAATTTTCCGCCTCCAGAGGTCTGCGGCCGGCGGAGACATTGTCTCCGCCGGCCGCCATTTTTAAGAAGACCAGGAACACGGCCACCCTCCGCCCTGCTCCGCCTCGCCCCGCCTACCCCCCGCCCCGCTCCACTCCGTTCCACCCCCCACGCGGCCGGCAGAGACTAGGAAACCTGTTGTAAGGGGGGGCTCCACTGGGGAAGCCTGATGTAAGGGGGGCTCCGCTGGGGAAACCTGATGTAAGGGGGGCTCCGCTGGGGACACCTTATGTAAGGGGGGGCTCCGCTGGGGAAGCCTGATGTAAGGGGGGGCTCCGCTGGGGACACCTGATGTAAGGGGGGCTCCGCTGGGGACACCTGATGTAAGGGGGGCTCCGCTGGGGAAACCTGATGTAAGGGGGGCAGCGCTGGGGACACCTGATGTAAGGAGGGCACAGCTGGGGACATCTGATGTAAGGGGGGCTCCGCTGGGGAAACCTGATGTAAGAGGGGGCTCCGCTGGGGAAACCTGATGTAAGGGGGGGCTCCGCTGGGGAAACCTGATGTAAGGGGGCTCCGCTGGGGAAACCTGATGTAAGGGGGGGCTCCGCTGGGGAAACCTGATGTAAGGTGGGGCACCGCTGGGGACACCTGATGTAAGGAGGGCACTGCTGGGGACATCTGATGTAAGGGGGGCTCCGCTGGGGACACCTGATGTAAGGGGGGGCTCCGCTGGGGAAGCTTGATGTAAGGGGGGGCACCGCTGGGGACACCTGATGTAAGGAGGGCACCGTAGGGTCTTCTGATGTAAGGGGGGGCTCCACTGGGGATGCCTGATGTAAGGGGGGGCTCCGCTGGGGACACCTGATGTAAGGGGGGGCTCCACTGGGGACACCTGATGTAAGGGGGGGCTCCACTGGGGACATCTGATGTAAGAGGGGCCCTGCTGCGGACATCTGATGTAAGGGGGAGCCCTGCTGGGGACATCTGATGTAAGGGGGGCCCTGCTGGGGACATCTGATGTAGGGGGGCTCAGCTGGGGACATCTGATGTAAGGGGGGCTGCTGGGACACCTGATGCAGGGACGGACTCTGCTGGAACACCTGATGCAAGGAAGGACTCTGCTGGGGGCACCTGATGCAAGGACGGACGGATGGCTGGTAGCAGGCGACGTGGCAGGTGACACGCTTAGGGATCCCACTGATTCAGCATTATGGTGAGTTGAATGATTTCATTTTATATTACAATGTAATAATAGAAATAATACACTTCAATCATCCTGACACCATAGCAACCATGGTGCCAGGATGATTGAAGTGCTAACACCAGGTGTTTGGAGTATCTTTATCTGCTGATTGTTAAACTTTCTGGAATACACATATTTCTATTGTTGTGTAGGATCTGGGCCTGCTATCCCTCCATCCATCCCTCCCTCTCCCTCCATCCCTCGTTCATCTCAGACGCTAACCACACCCCCTTTGAGCCATGCCCATTTAAGACACGCCCACAATTTTGCGTAAACCACGCCCATGTTTGCTGCGGCGCGCTCCGTGCACCGCATTTTTACTTTTCCCCTGTGCCACACCTACAAACGTATGCCCCGCCCCCTAATTATAATAAGACTCCACCTACAGCCAAAAAAGTGTCCCTAAATTTTTTTTTACAATGTTGGCAACTATGCAATTAGAAGGTCAGGAGGTCCTTCAGGGACTGCATACAGTATACTGCATATTTTGTTGTTCGAAATGAATATAAGCTGTTGCCTGGTTACTGTGCGACATGGGTGTGGTAATCTGTTGTTCAATGGCGTTAGTTCATTTTTTTGTGGAGGGGGAGGCTGTTTGCAGGGGGGGCCCCATACAACATTTTGCTATGGGGCCCTGTGATTTCTAGTTACGTCCCTGGTATAGAACATAAGGTATTTAAAGTTTCAAATACACCCTCCCAGTAGCATTGCCACATCATATGTATAAGTGTACCAGTATCAGTAGTACACCTTGGACAGTTTGATGTGGTGCTTTGCCCCAGGAGTGTAACTTTAAAGGAGTATAGGGGGAGCTATGAATGATAAAAGTTACTTGTTAAGGGACATATTCATAAAGCAATAAATGTGACTTTCACCGCAGGTGTATCTTTCTGGTGAGTGATTCCATCACCTGCAGTGAATGTCACTGCTTTATGAATATTACATCTTTAGGGTGCATTCCCACCTGGGAATTAGATGTGAGAACCCCAGCAGGGGTCCCCATGATTAGCTGGGGGAGGCAGCTCTATTGAAAGCAATGGGGACTTGTCCTGACACGCCCACACTGCACAGTCACTCAATGGCAAGCTCAGTGTGCTGCTGCTTCTCCTCCCCCAGCTCTTATGCAGCTGAGAACAGAGGGAATGTGATCACTTGTAAAAAAGGGAAAATAGGTATTTATACTGCTTTTTTTTTTTTTTTTATATCTATACAAAAATGTTTTACCATTCATTTCTGTTTTAAACTGAATGGGTTGTTTTACAAGGTGATCATTTACAATTACTTTAACCTGTCAGTGGTGATAAAGTTATGGCTGATCAATGTAGTCACCTAAATCTGGCTTGATAGAGCTTTCTGCCATCCTCTGCACAGCACATGCTCAGACTGGGAGAGGAAAAAAATTAAAATCAGGCTCTGCTACAGTGCATATGTTCTGACATGCATAAAGGGGGGACATTTGGGACTTTACATGAGACACACACATTGTACTATGTGCCTCCATTCCTAATTGAAGTGAACATAGAAAGGGAGTTGGCACTTGGTGTGTGGCAAGTGGCAACCAAATAAGGTAATATGCGTATCGTGACTTAGCAAGTTTATTGTCATAAAGAGGGTATAAAATTGCACTCAGTATGAAGTACATTGTAAAGCCACTAAATATATATACATATACACAATTGGATAAAGTACAGTTCATGAGAACATAAAAATAGGGTATAAATACACATTCCAAACAGTTCATATATGTACACATACTTAAAAACTATACAACAGCACATTCCAGGAACCAATGTATGGAGTATACACTGTGTGTGAGAAAATGATAAGATAGCAGAGATTATAAAATATGCATGCAATGATGATTGTATAAAACATGGTTGCACCCTGTCAATCCTGAACACGCTTCGTGTTATTAAAATCACTTCATCAGGAGCGAATGCATCTACTATTCTGCAAGAAATATATAGACACCGATAAACTCTATTTGGAACTCCAACATCGAAGGAAGGAGAAGAGAGATGTTAAAACCTGATAACTTACATGGGACTGGGATTCTGAAGTATGTAATACTGCAATTGGGAGGAGCCGCTGGGGTGGGTTGTTTGTCCCGGGAGCTGAGGAAGCTACACTGCATGCGGGGTGAATGCCCAAACACAAAATCCCCAGGGAATAGGTTTCTCCATGTGGTGTTGAAATAGTAACATAGGATAAGGCTCCAAAGGAGTCTGTGAAGAAATTGTATGTTGTGAATAGCTCTCATGTAATAGAATAGTGCTAATGTGAATCAAGTGGAGAACAGTTTCCAATGAGAGGCTGAAGAAGGTGAGAAAGGATAAAAGTATACCACTGAAATCAAAGCTATAGACCAATGAACCATATCCTTCTTCATCCCCCATTGGACACTGGTCTGTATGTGTGATATATATATATATATATATATATATATATATATATATATATATATATATATACATATATATATATATATATATATATATATATATATATATATATATATATATATATATATATATATATATATATATATATACTGTTTGGAATGTGTATTTACACCCCTATTTTTATGTTCTCATGAAGATAGATAGATAGATAGATAGATAGATAGATAGATAGATAGATAGATAGATAGATAGATAGATAGATAGATAGATAGATAGATAGATAGATAGATAGATAGATAGATTTAGTGGCTTTACAATGAACTTCATACTGAGTGCGATTATATACCCTCTTTATGACAATAAACTTGCTAAATCACGATACATGTATTACCTTATTTGGTTGCCACTTGCCCCAACTCCCTTTCTATGTTCATAGAAATAGAGAGCCGAATGAGCAGAGAGATAAGATAATTAGTGTTCTGCTCTGCTTTTTTTCCCCAATCAGCAGGCTGGGCTCTTGACCCAGCTGTGGTGGCGTTGCTGTAGTGCTGGTTAAAGGCCTGTCTGGCAGAAATACCTGGATCACAAGTAATTAACAGATTGATTTTGCTAAAGCTCATTTTAATAAAAATCCCAGATATGTCGCTTGAATAAAATAAACATAATCCTATGCCTTTATTTTCATGTGGCCACCATGTCAGTTCTGACATAATGATCAATGGCTTTGTTGATAAACAACCTCATATCAGTGATATATGACTGTATTCTCTAGGTGCACTCAATGTGGACATGGAAAAACAATAATTTCGTAAAAGTTGTAAAAAAATATAATACAAGTTAAAGCATTTTGAAACATTAAAAGAATAAATTTAAGGGGCACAGTAGCCCTTAGGGGCATTTTAAAGCCATTTGCACCCTTATGCCGCATACACACGGGCGGACTTTTCAACCGGACTGGTCCGACGGACTGTCTGACGGACTTCCGACGGACTTTTGAACGAACGGACTTGCTTACACATGATCACACCAAAGTCCGACGGATTCGTACATGATGACGTACGACCGGACTAAAATAAGGAAGAAAAAAAGGGAGTTTTGGGACTTTATATGAAGCAAATGAGTAGTGGAGGAAAATTGATATAAAATATTTATTCATATTGATATCACAACATACAATTATTTTCATTTCATGTATATACATCTGAGACGTGCAAAAACAAAGCAAATTTGTACAGCATAACAGCGCATGATCAGGATAATAGATGTATAGGTAAATACGCAAAGAAGAGATCCCCTACGCAGGTTCCATATACCCACATTGATTGTTTTTACTCATAGCTTGAAGACATACACTCTCTCTACCCTGGGCCACTTGTTGTGTGTTGGTTGTTTGGCGCATGGATTCGGCTGGGGTCCTTCCTTCATCGCGGGAGCTGCGATGCGCCTAGTGGGCCCCTCCCTCTCCTCCCCTCATTGGCCCTGCGCTCCGGGGGAGTGGGCGGGTGCCCCTTCGCGCATCGGCGCCACGCCTGTCACGCTGGCTGTGTGACGGCGGGCACGTCGTGCGCATGACGTCATTCGTGACGTCACTGCGCCGACGTCCAGCAATAACATCGGGTGTGCTTACATGAGGGAGTCTCCGCGCCATTTACCGAGTGTTCACTCGGTTCAGGTGCGGCATCCTCTCCCCCATTGGCCCACTGGCGTGGCGTTGGCGGCATATCTGTACACTCCCCTTGCAGTGAGCTGATCCATTGACCAGTCTCCCTCTGGGGTCACGGCACACTAGTCATGTCATTCTCCTGGTGTTGCTAGATATAACATTGGTAAGACCTTCCTTTTTGGCTTTGCACTTCTCTCCCCTTTTTCCTTTTTTGGCTCAGTCTGAGTCACATATTTTGCTCACCCTATTTTTTCATATCTATCACCCATTCCAGTTTCCCACACTTGTATAGTCCCATTCACTTATTCATCACTTAATATACATTTTTTATTATTTCATACACCACCCTTACCACATCACTTTTTCCCTGTGGAACTATATTGGGCTTACTCACATATAAAATCATTACTCTTACTCAGAATAAATTGATATAACTATATACATATATATATTCATTTTCTCAGATATTTTTGCTATATGAAATATATTTCAATTATTGCCATATGGAATTCCACATTACTACAGTCCCATGTATCCACTTATTACTTAATACATACTCCCATATTTTCAGGTAATATCCCTACTATATTATTCTTTCCTGTGGAGTTATATTGGATCTATTTCTATTAAAATCATTACTCTTACCCTGAATAGGTTTTTATAACTATACGCATATCCAATATTTTATTTCTAGATACTCCTGTTATATGAAATATATTCAACCATTGCCACATGGAATATCTATTCACTTCCTACATGCCCCTGTCACCTTCTGATGTTGCATCCGTGCACCATGCCGCCTCAGCTCCCGTGCGGGGGTTATATTCCCGGCCGACCATGTACCGGCAATCCCGCGCTGCTCTGGTCCGGGTTGGTGAGTGCCTCTAGCTAATTCATCTATACTGTAGAAGAACATCTTTTGGAAAAATAATTTTCTTTTGGAATATAGTCTTTTACATCTTTTTATGTATATTTTTTAGAACTGCTTGCTGCATCTGCTCCTGACGAGTGGGTAAACCCACGAAACGCGTAGAGCTCTATCCGATGCTACAGCTACACGGACCATTTTTTTTTTTTATTGATTCTCCTACCATCCTTATACTGTATGATGTTTACATACTTATTCTGTAGTAACACAGACTTCTTGTGGGTGCATGTACCAGCGGCAGGCATGGTGCCTTTGGCACATGCTCATACCATCTCTTCTTTGCGTATTTACCTATACATCTATTATCCTGATCATGCGCTGTTATGCTGTACAAATTTGCTTTGTTTTTGCACGTCTCAGATGTATATACATGAAATGAAAATGATTGTATGTTGTGATATCAATATGAATAAATATTTTATATCAATTTTCCTCCACTACTCATTTGCTTCATATAAAGTCCCAAAACTCCCTTTTTTTCTTGCATTAAATATAGGGATGGAGGCACCTTTTTGGTGCTTCATTTAAAGTCCCAACTCCCCCCTTCTATTGGACTAAAATAAGGAAGTTGATAGCTGGTAGCTAATAGCTGCCCTAGAGTGGATTTTCGTCCGTCGGACTAGCATACAGACGAGCGGATTTTTCGACCAGGCTCGAGTCCGTCGGACATATTTGAAACATGTTCCAAATCTAAACTCCGTCAGATTTTTTACCGAAAAAGCCCGCTGCAGGTCCGATGGAGCCCACACACGGTTGGATTGTCCACCCGTGAAAAGTCGAAAAGTCCGCCCGCGTGTACACGGCATTAAAAAACACTATAACCTAGCTTAATTTTACCCTCCCTATTGATTCCAATACATTTCACCAGAATATCCTGATTTATGGCAAACTTTCATTAAAGTGAAAACTCATCCCTAATCAGAAGCCAGGCTGCACAAAATTGCAGATCCTTTGGTGGGTAATTGACATAAAATTTACATAAAAAGGGTTTAAACTATATTTAGTTGCTTGTCCAGAGTTTAGGAAAAAAGCACTGTGGATTGGGCACTAAGATGTACCAACCACATGTTGGGACCATCTTTCTTATTTCAAAGAATCTTCCAGAGCACAAAGCTGCTGCTGCTGCTGTTGTTATAATAAATAATAATAACAATAATTATAATGAAAATGATCACCACATCATTTACTAGGGTGCATGTTTATTAATACACAATTAAAGTCTCACGATTTTTATCTTTTTATAGTGCTTTGTGACTTTTTTTTTTTTCAGAAATACTTTAACCACTTCAGCTTTGGAAGGTTTTATCCCCTTCATGACCAGGGAATTTTTTGCTATATAGCAGTATTCTGCTTTAACTGGCAATGCAATACTGTATGCAAATTAAATTTGTTATTATTTTTTTTCACACAAATAGAGTTTTCTTTTGGTTGTGTTTGATCACCACTGGGTTTTTATTTTTCACTACCGTATATAAATAGAAAAAAGACTGACAATTTTGAAAAAAACAATACTTTCTACTTTGTCATAAAACATATCCAATAAAATCTAATTTCGTCATAAATTCAGGCCAAAATGTATTCTGCTACATGTCTTTGGTAAAAAAAAAAAAAAAATCCCAATATGTGTATATTAATTGGTTTGTGTGAAAGTTATAGTGTCTACAAACTGTGGTATATACAATATGTATATTTCAAAATTGATCAATTCTGATGTACTGACAGCCTCATTTCTTCAAGTTCTAAAACGCTAGGACAGTACAAATCTCCCCCAAAATTACCCATTTTTGGAAAGTAGGTAGCCTGAAGCATTTAGTGAGAGGCATTTTTGAAGTTGTAATTTGTTGTCACAATTTTTTTGAAAATGAATAAATTGAATAAAATTTGGGTTTTTGCAACATAATGTAGTACAGCATCATTATGTGACCGATGTAGCAGTGATCAGAGATGCTGACTGGTAAGAGTACGTTTAACAAAAAAACAAATAATACTTTTTAAAACTTTTTTCTTTCATTTATATAGAGTAAGTACT
Source organism: Lithobates clamitans (assembly GCA_037952925.1). Lineage (NCBI taxonomy): Eukaryota > Metazoa > Chordata > Amphibia > Anura > Ranidae > Lithobates > Lithobates clamitans. Next base: position 136,180 of record JBBGZY010001622.1, on the reverse strand, counting down.
TTCATCAGAGTAGTTCAGTGTCACCATAGTAACACTTACTCTGGGAGGTGATCAGGGATTTTTTTTTTTACACTGTTTGCTATTACAAAGAAGATCATTGTAAAAGGCAAAGTGTTCAAATGTCATGAATGGGTTAACCATTCACGACAGCTGTGATTACTAGTGATCTGTGCTTGGCTTCAGCTAATCACATGGTACAAGGTGCTGGGATTGGCCCAGGTACCATGTGACAGCTGTGGGCCAATTATAGCATAGGAAACACAGCTTTTGAATTCAAAACAGCTTTGTTGACACTGTAAACATGTGATTGCATAGCGCGCGCGCGCGGGGGGGGGGGTGTACTGTGCGCCCGCCCCCCCCCCCAGCCTGAATGGGCAAAATTATGTACATATACATTTTGCCTGCACGTGCCAAATTGCCGCAGTATATGTACTGTGGCAAGTAGGCAAGTGGTTAAAATAACTTTTTATCTAAGTGAAAATATTGCTTCCTTCCCTGACACTGCGGTGCTCAGCGCTGTCATAGCTGAGTAACAGCCACACCCCTCAGCGCAGGAAGATAGAAGGTGTGTCTGCCAAGGTCTGTTACTGAGTGCTGATTGCTGAGTGCACTGGGTCCAATCCTATTGCCTATTAGACTTCACAGTCATATTTAGACACAGTGCCTAGCTGCCACTATATGTAATTTTTAAATTTAATTTTTTTGATCCTAGCATTATTGCTAATGAAATTAAAAAAAGAGTATACAATGATCATGATCGATTGTTCGAAAATATACATTTTTACTGTAAAATTGAGTGCCTCCATTTGTGGCCGTTTCCATCATGAATGTGGGCATGTGAAGCCCAATCGAGATCGCTTCCTGGAATAGCTTTGGAGAGGTACATGCTAGGTAACCAGCATGCACCTCTTAATATCGTGCATGCGTGATTCACCGGCGGCCATACAGTACTCCCCACAGACTCCTGGCAAATGATGTGTCATCATTTCCCAGGAGCATAGGCGAGGGAGGAAGTCACGAGGAGCTCCGCGAACCAGGAAGTGGCAGATTACGAGGACTACATAGCAACAGGGCTTTTCTGGTAAGTATAAAAAAAAAATTTCCTCCAAATGTTTGTTTATAGGTTAACCCCTTGCCGACCGGCTCATGCCAATATACGTCGGGAGAATGGTACGTACAGGCATATTAAGGTACCTGTACGTTGCCCTTTAAGATGCGGCATTGTGGGCGCGTGCGTACGCCCACCGCGAGCTCTGTGACTCGATGTCCATGGGGATTCCTGCGATTGTCTCATGGAGAGGAGGAACGGGGAAATGCTGATGTAAACAAGCATTTCCCCATTCTTCCTAGTGACAGGACACTGATCACCGCTCCCTGTGATCGGGAGCAGTGATCAGTGTCGTGACACACGTAGCCCACCCCCCCCCCCCCACAGTTCGAACACATCCCTAGGACAGAAGAAAAGTAACAGCGCTCTCTGCAGGGACAACTCAATCCATACACCAGATTCACTCACAGGTGCCGAGGCTCGATGTGTCCCAACACACTCCAATGCAACAGTAATAAGGAGAGCCGGCAAAACTGTAATGCTTGAAGTGTCGTTTATTGGTACATCAGAGTGACAATAAAACAAAAACTGACGCGTTTCGGCAATAGCCTTAGTCGCTACAACTAAGGCTATTGCCGAAACGCGTCAGAATTATTGTTTTATTGTCACTTTGATTTACCAATAAACGACACTTCAAGGATTACAGTTTTTCCGGCTCTCCTTATTACTGTTACATCCCTAGGACACACTTAACCCCTGCAGCGCCCCCTACTGGGTAACCCCTTCACTGCCAGTCACATTTACACAGTAATCAGTGTATTTTTAATCGCACTGATCGCTGTGCAAATGTGAATGGTCCCAAAATAGCGCCAAAAGTGTCCAATCTGTCAGCCATAATGTCGCAGTCACAATAAAAATCGCAGATCGCCGCCATTACTAGTAAAAAAAAATATTAATACAAATGCCATAAAACTATCCCCTATTTTGTAGCTGCTATAACGTTTGCGCAAACCAATCGATAAACGCTTATTACGATTTTTTTACCAAAAATATGTAGAAGAATACGTATCGGCCTAAACTGAGGAAAAAAAAATGTATTTTTATATTTTTTGGGGGGATATTTACTATAGCAAAAAGTAAAAAATATTGTGTTTTTTTTTTCAAAATTGTTGCTATTTTTTTGTTTATAGCGCAAAAAATAAAAACTGCAGAGGTGATCAAATACCAACAAAAGAAAGCTCTATTTGTGGGGAAAACAGGACATCAATTTTGTTTGGGAGCCATGTCGCACGACTGCGCAATTGTCAGTTAAAGCGACGCAGTGCCGAATCGCAAAAAATGCTCTGGTCTTTGGCCAGCCAAATGGTCCGGGGCCTAAAGTGGTTAAAAGGAGTCTTTTAATGTAAAACATTTTTTTAGGGTGGAACTCCGCTTTAAGCAGTTTAAGTACCTGAATTTGATCTGGTATCAGCCTCTTGAAGTCCCCGTACAGCAGAGCTGGAGTGTGAGAGGAAGAATCAGCACAGGGAGCCAGTCAGTTAATGTGATGACAAGGAACATGCTGATAGGAGGAGAAAGCGTGAGATGAGCTCATCACTGTGCTGACTCTCCCTTCACTGTCCAGTCATTTTTATCTTATGTTTGGCTGGGGTTCTGCGTTTTAATGTGTGTCAAGCCAGAAACTTTTGTGGGGGGGAATAATCAGAACTCTTGCTGGGTTCTTTTCTGTTATGATGAACTCTGTTAGAAAGAGTTACCTTCCGTTTCTGTCTTGCTGACATCAGTTTCACCAGACAGGAAGTGAAGAAAAATTTACAGCAAGGACATATACAGGGAAAAAAATCTGGCAGGGGTTCTAAGCCTTCCGCTACTCTACTAAACAAAAACATATTTTAATTTATGTCTGTTATTCTGTTGAAGAGTTCTTCCTCATTTCCTGTGTGATAAAATGTTGTCATCAGAACAGTAAAAGAGGATAATTCACTAACAGATCCCTGGGTAGCAGTAAAAATCTTACATTTTCTAACCCTTCCCCATATTATCCAAAGCCAATGAAAATAGTTTTGGTTGAACATGCATGTAAAAGTATTTGTGAATCCAATTACAAAATCTGATATAATCTATAACATGTTAATACAGCTAAAAAGTAATTTTACATTTGTTTAAATCCTGCCATGAAGGTTCTTGTTCAGCCACTTCCTGTAATTGAGAGATAACACTTTGTCCCTGGCTCCCAATTGCTCAAACCAGGAAGCCACCCTGACCAATGACATGCAACTGGCTCAGGAGTGCATGTAGACAGGAAATGGCAGCAAAAAAAACGTAGAAGATCAGCAACACTAAAACCTATCATAGGATGAAAAAATGAAAATTGTATATTCCAAAATAAAAAAAAATTAAAGTTGGTTATAATACACAGAGATTTAGCAAACTAAATTGTCATTTAATCAGGGTTATGCTCTTCTGAAATGGGAGACTCCAGGTTTCTCTTGATAGTTTTTCCTTTTATAGATACAGGGCTTTGTTTTTGATACTGTTATGCACTCTGTCAGACTTCAATTAAGTGACTGTTATGTGGCTGTCAGACTTCTGGTGAACTCTAACTCCTAAAGCCCAGAGAAAAACAAATACTTATTGAGTACACTTAAAATAAATATATATATATATATATATATATATATATATATATATATATATATATATATATATATATATAAAAAGATGTTTTCTTAGACTTATGCCGTGTACACACCAGCAGACTTTTCAGCATCAAAGGTCCGACGGTCTTTCCGACGGACTTCGACGGAGTTACGGCGGACTTTCGAACGACCGGACTTGCCCACACACGAACGGACTAAAGTCCGTTCGAAAGCATGTTGGTTTGAACGTGATGACGTATGAAGGGACTAGAATAAGGAAGTTCATAGCCAGTAGCCAATAGCTGCCCTTGCGTCCTTTTTTTCCCTTGGACTAGCATACAGACGAACTGATTTTTCGACCAGACTCGAGTCCGTCGGAAAGATTTGTAACATGTTCCAAATCTAAAGTCTGTCTCATTTTCGACAGAAAAAGTCAGCTGAAGGTCAGATGAAGCCCACATACGGTCGGATTGTCCGACGGATTCGTTCTGTCGGACCAGTCCAGTCGAAAAGTCCGGTCGTGTGTACACGGCTTTAGTTGTAATTGGTAAATTTTAAGTAATAGGCAAAGGGAAGTTCTGCCTTCAGTTATGGAGCATCAACAAAACCCAGAATGGCCGCTAGCAATGGTTGGCCAAATTATTGCCTAGAACATTTTTTGTTCAGGAAGAAACACTTTGTTGTGATAGTGGCTAATAGACTCTCACTATGTTCCAACTAAACCATAGTTGTATGTCCACTGCAAAGTCTAAAACTATTTAGGAGTAGACTAACCAGCGATAGTAAAAGCAAAAAACATTTCTGTCTAGTATTAAACATTCTGTTGGGATAGTAGCTAAGTTAGACTCTCAATTGGTCCTAGAAAAATAATTTAGGCTGGGTTCACACTGCAGCACGCTCCGGCTCACAGCAGGAGTCCGGTGCGTCTCCATTCACTGTTTCAGGTCCGATTTCAGACCGAATTTTTGGCTGAATTCATACCTGAAACTGACAAAAAGACACACAGGATGCCTGTGCAATTCGCTCTAGAGCCGCGTTGGAGATATGTGAACCCGCTCCATAGAGAGCCGGTCACAATCTCCTGCCATGCAAATTGCAACAGTGTGAACCCAGCCTCAATGATAGTTGTACATCCTAAAATCATTTAGATCAGACCAACCAGTGATAGTAAAAAGCAAGGGAGACCAATAAACAATGCCGTACAATGTAAAGTAAGTGTTTAGCGCTGCTTGGCCAACCTCAGCCTAGAACACTTTTGTTTAGTATCAAAAACTCTGTTGTGATAGTGGCTAAGTTAGACTCTCAATCAGTCCCAGCCAAACCATTTATTGATAGCTGTGCATACACTCCAAAGCCTAAAATCACTTAGAGTAGATCAGCCAGCTATAGTAAAGGGAAAGAGAGACCAATAAATGTCTCTGTACAATGTAAAGTGATTTAGGAGAAGTTGGAGGAGTAATCTACATGCCTAAACCCTAATAGTTAAGTATATGTGATTGATTATTTTTATATAATAGGCAGTGGAAAGTTCTGAATTCAGTTGAAGAACATCTACAAGACTCAGAATGTCTTCTAACTAAATCATTTTATGATAGTTGTACATCCACTTCACAGACTAAAACCATTTAAAGTAGACCAACCAGTTATAGTAAAGAGCAAAAGATACCAATAAACAATGTCATACAATGTAAATTGTTTAGCGCCGGTTGGCCAAACCTTGGCCTGGAACATTTTTATTCAGGGAAAAAATGCTTTGTTGTGATAGTGGCTAATTTAGACTCTCAATCAGCCCCAATTAAACCATTTAATGATAGTTGTGTAACCTCTCCAAAGACTAAAACCACTTATGCCCTGTACACACGGTCGGACATTGATCGGACATTCCGACAACAAGGTCCTATCACACATTTTCCATCGGAAAATCCTATCGTGTGTACAGATCATTGGAGTAGACCAATCAGTGATAGTAATGGGCAAGAAAGACCAATAAACAATCTTGTACAATGTAAAGTGTTTAGCGATAGTTGGCCAAGCTTTGGCCTAGAACATTTTTGTTTAATATCAAATGTTCTTTTGTGATAGTAGCTAAGATAGACTTTTTATAAATCTCAGCTAAAACATTCAATAGCTGTGTATCCACTCCAAAACTAAAGCCATTTAGAGTAGATCAACCAGCTATAGTAAAGAGAAGGGGAGACCAATAAACAATACTGTACAATGCAAAGTGTTTTAGGATGGTTTGGAGGAGTCATCTGCATGATTAAGCCTTAACGCTTATGCATATAAGAAACTGCAGACTGTACAACAGTAATATGATCCACTTTAAAAATCAAAATTCGTTTTTTGAGAGTATCACATGCAGAGTATTATAAGAGGTACAAAATAACTGGACCCTTTGTAAGACTAGTGACTGGATACTCAGAGGAACAGTGAAAATCATTTATGAACCCTGTTTAAAAGGAAACTATTCCACTGTTCCCCATAGCAACCAAGTCTGTAGCCATAAAACAAGCAATATTTTATGTGAAAGAGTTTACATAGTTACATGGTTTGTAAGGTTGAATAAAGACAACAGTCTATCCAGTTCAACCTGTGTTGGTGTGTGTTTGTGGGTGTAGAAAATAATTTCCCTTATCCCCATATATTGTTTTTGTTAACATTCAGAGATATGCAGGATTCCCCCTATACCTGCATAGAACATGACATACAGTATTTCTTATTCACGTAACTGTTTACCACTTATTGCATAGCTCTTAATCCCTCTTCTTGGCCCAAATCCTTCTGTCCCCTCCACAGCTGTTCCTCTTGAAAGCTGAACTATTGATATTTAAAAGTAAATAGCTTGCTTCAGTCTTAAATTGTTTGTAATTCTTTTGATCCTGAACCTTTTACGTATTATACATTAATGCAATCGAAATTAAGTTGATATAACATGTAGTAATATTCTTTTTAGTAGTCTTTAATTTTTCATTTTCTACCCAGAGTTAGTCAGCTATCTGCTGGGGTCTCTGCAAACCCAAAAAGGGTCAATGAGTCTGTTTTTGGCACCCTGAATTTATCAGATATGCAGTAATCTTTAGCAGGTCCTAGAATGCTGATATGATGATAGTTAAATGGTTTACATTTTTACATTTGCTGTCAGAAAAAAAAGATGCTGGGGGAACCATCAGTTGATTTGTAACTGCAGGTTCCAGCATGTTTGCTATCATTGTTAGTCAAAACCAGGCCTTGGATCCTACAAGCACCAGCTACTATATGTATAGCTCAACCTATACAAAGATGTATGATGACTGGTACCCTTTCTGACATACTGGCATACTGAGCCTCTGTGCTTTTTGGCCCTACCAAACCAAGTGTAAGAATCAAAATGGTAGCTAGGTACATAATTTTGCCTTCCTTTTCATTAGGCTCCATGTTTGCAGAATGCTGCAAAGTATATCATAGTCTAATTCAACATATATATAGGGCATTGCAATATGCTCAATTGGTAGATATAGGCCAGAACTAAAATACAAGACATTCATATGAAACTGAATAGGAGAGAAGTTGTGAGTCCAAAGAGCAAATACTAGAAATGGCTTTTAGCACCAAAGGCAGATTTATCCTGAAAAGTCTGACGAGGCTCAAATAATTGGAGCACAGATTGGATAGTTGGAACACGATTGCAACATGTTACAGTATTCCTATACAATATGAGTAAATCCAGTGATGCAATATCCCTACTACAACATCAAGCAAACATCATATCTTACCTCTGGCAATAATATCTTCAATATCTTGATCGAAGCCCAGTCGGTGGCATTTCCTCCACAGGCCCATGTTGGTGGAATTATATTGTCTATTGCACTCATCGGCAGCGCTCATTGCAAAAAGCTGCCTCCTGTTCCTGGCTAGAAGTAACTTTCCCTCCCAGCGGTCTAGTTTCGACCTGCTAGCCCTCAGCGGAAGATTGTTGTTGGAGTTATAAATGAAACCTGGGTCAATTCTTCTATTTGTGAAGCCTTTGCACCTTTCCCGATGTCGTCTAGCATCTGTCTCATACCAGTGGTCGGAGCAGATCGCTACAGCTAGCATGCCTAGGGCACACAGGGCTAGGGACAGTCCAGCATAGAGGAGTAATCTTCCAGCAGCCATCCTCCTTCTCACAGATCCATCAACATTTTCTCAAAAGGATGGTAGTCTTTGTGCTGGAGGCCAGACAGAACCCACAGGCTCTACTGTGGGAGCCAGGAGAATTATGTTCAAACCTTGACGTTCATAAAATCCAATCCAAGCATTGCATTTATTAGTTCTGGTTGATGTGAGTAGCTGGTAAGTCATTAGTTTGAACCCAACTCCCCATAAAATAAATAAAAGCAACTAAAAATGTCTTCACACTTCAGCCTACCAATTGACCTCCAAAATGAAGTACCTTGCTCAGAAAGTGAATCATGGTTGATCGAGCCTCCTCTCTTTTTCAGTCTGATGGCCTCAATGTTATGTTGACAGCAGGTTGCCTGTAAACAGTCTCCTTATGGGAACGGGAGATGGAACTTGAGCAAAACAGATGCGATATCCAAATGAAACCTGAACCCCCACCGTGTCCTCGTTGCAAAAAATATGGTCAGCAGCACTGTGCACTTACCTCTCAGCATTTGTCAAACCATGTGCAATGTTGGGTGTCTAGCTACATAGGGCTAGATCGCCCTCAGCAAAGCAATTTAGACTCCCTGTTGTGTCTCTGGAAGCAATTTCCCTGTGGGCAAGCAGACTGTTCCTTTGTTTCACAACACGTACATCAAACCTTGAGATTCCACCCTGCTCTTCCATTCACTGCTCTGGGTGTTGACTGTCAGCAAGCATATAATCATCAGCTGAAAGATTTCTTTACTCTTGTATTGCTGTGTCTCATCCTCTGAAATGCTCCTCTTGGTCTCCTCTGAAATGGAAGGTGAGGGAGAGGGGGGAGGAAAGAGAGAGGGAGAGAAAGAGAGGGAGAGAGGAGGGAAAGATTTCAGCACCATGGATAGCAATGTTCAATCTAACAGCCCTATCAGTCCCTTTAAACACAAATAGCTGTATCAACACCCTCCGCCAGCTACTAAAGGGTGCCTCAAAGCTTTATTTAAATAGGGTTTAGGATTGCAGCCTGGTTCATGCTGCCAAATAATCCTCAATCTTATCTTATCCTTCCCGTCTCAGTAACAATACATCCAAGATCAGATCAAGCAGTGGAGAAAGATACGGCTTAGCAATCTTGATTTTTATCCTTGTTGCTTTAAATAAGGTGAACAGTACAGAGCTTGATCCAGGACTAAATACAGCTAAAACCAGCAAGCAGACAGGCATTAAACATCAACAAATACAAAAAAAAAAATAAAAAATGCATGCAGCATCGAGGAGGTGCAAATCTGCATCTAATTCAGATCAGCAGCACTGGAATGGCCATAATAAAGCTCAGCAGCTGTCTGAAATGCAATTACTGTGAGATCAGCATTCTGCAATTAATAGGAATAAAGGAAAAGGCAGTTGATCAGTTCACCTGGGAATCTGTGCCTTGTGCATACAGTCAACCCGCAGCCTTGGTTGGAAACCAGAGACAGAATACAGAAGGGCTTCAGCCAAGAACAGATGACGTCACTCATGCAACGTGAGGCTAATGTCTTATACAGTTCCTTAAAGCTGAACAACACCCATTCCTCTAACAGTAGCAGTATGAGTGTGTGTTATTGGGGAGAATGAAAAAAATGCTGCTCTTAGTTCTGTATTACAATGAAAACAAAGGAAACTAGAACATTTTCAAATAGAGTATACGGCTCCAGGTTTGAATTTTTATAAACCTTGCTTCCTGACTCTCCCTCTTTTGGAACCCAATTTCTCCCCATTTTTGGATGCAGAGATTTTTTTTTATTTACTAAATATCATACAATAAACATTATTATAGTGGTCTAGACCAGGGATTTCAAACTCCATTTCATTGTGGGCCACATCAGCATTAAGGTTGCCCTCAGAGGGCCCATTGTATTTGTAAGACTTTGGGGTTGATTTACTAAAGGCAAATAGACTGTGCACTTTGCAAGTGCAGTTGCTCCAGAGCTTAGTACATTAACGGAAGCTCTGCTGGCTTCTATTATGTAGTCATGTGCAAGCAAAAATGCTGTTTTTTTTATTTTCCTGGCATGTAATTGGGTATTCTTTGCAAAGTGGAGCCTAACCTCATTTACTAATATAGCATGAAGCAACTGCACTTGCAGATTGCACAGTCTATTTGGCTTTAGAAAATCAACCCCCATGTATGCAGAGTTCAGGAGTGCATGACATACAGAGTGTAGAGTTCAGGGGTGCGCTGCATACATAATGCAGAGTTTAGCGGTGAGCAACATACAGAATGCAAGGTTTAGGGATGTACTATCCACAGGTTGTCCAGATCTCACTTTCACCCTTCCTCCTTGGCTTTGACCTCTGCACCACTCTCTCCCCCCCCCCCCCGCTTCTTTGAATCTCACCTACCCGGCCCAGGTCTAGTACCAGTGTACTAGTACTCTGCCTTTGCATGGAGATCATTGGTCAGCATCTGTCCCTGCCGTGCCCCGCCATGAGTGCATGCAGGGATCTGTGAGAGCCGTGAGCCACCAAGAGCAAAGCTGTCCTTATGAATACAGAAAGCTTCTGTGTTTACAAGTGACAGTGGGGAGCGGAGGGTGAGTACTAACAAAAAAAGCCCTGGGTGCGAGGACCCATGGGTCTTGTATTTGACATACATGGTCTAGATCTTACAAAACCTTTAAAATGCTGTCATAAATAAAGGATAGTGTTGAAAAAGCACCAGTGTGTTGTATTTCTTTTAGTATCCATGTTTTCATTTTGCTGATGTTGACAATTGCAGGCAATTGAAAATTCAAGAAAACATTTTTTTTTTTGCCCATGAATTTTTTATGGTTTTGCATGCGAGGTGTAGCAAGGGTCTGTCATTTACCTCAACATATTTCCATTAAAAGATGTCACACTTTTTGAGAAACATGGAGGATAAACTACCCTACTGCTTTTTTGGAGGTAGATGTGAGCATACAGGATTAACCTTTTCATTGCAATTTTTTTTTGTGCCACTTAAAGCTCATTTACATTTGCGTTATCTGTGAAAAGCAATCCACGTCGGTGGCAAGTGGACTGCTGACATGCAATCAGGAGGTAATAGTGTTGTCTCCTGAATGCCTGTTTTTGTTTATTTTTTTTTTGACAGCCCAATGGGCTTTTTTTCAATGGGAATATCATGCTGCAACTGCAAGCCTAGCATTTGGGTTCACTGTTGTGGTGCTTGCCCCTTCATTTGAATAGGTTGCGTCAGAGAGCGGTACTGCCTATTGAACAGCACAGGAGAAATACATTTTGCCGCAACATCGCAGTATTGCGGCCATGGCATGTGTAAACTGGCTGCCTTTTGCAGCTTAAAGAGAGGGGGTAAAAATGCCACTCCACCGTTTATTTTTACTGTCCACCAACTGCCAGTGTAAACTAGACCTTACTACTGACCATAATATGCATTGTATTCATGTATATAGTGCAGTTCACAGTCTCTACTATCTGACGGAGCTAACAATCTAATACCTCTACCACAGTCATACATACAGCAGGGCCAGTTTTGGTAGAAGCCAGTTAAAGTATATGTAAACCCAATCACTAAAATCTCATACAAGCTTTACTATGTCATTCCAAAAGTCATGTTCAAAGCTGCAGCTTTCATTAAAATAATACCTGATGATCTTGTCATGAAGGTCTTTGGCAGGCATTTCCTGTTATAGGGTGACAATGCTTTGTCTCCCATTTGTATTGCTGTATTGTCACTCTCATTTGTCACTTGTATTGCTGTATTGTCACCAGTGGCGGCCTGTAATAGAGGGCGCAGGGGCACCGGATGCATGCGGGGCACCAGACACAATGGGGGGTGCCGTAAGCATGGATTCCAATTCCGCTGGGGGGGGTTTGCTTGTGGCGATCATCCGATCGTTAGTCCCCCCCCCCAGCCACCACTGATTGTCACTCTGAGTGCTTCTGATACAAAACTACAAGTGCCCAAGTCAACCCTTACACATGCATGGTCCAGAATGTATGTAGACAGGAAGTGGCTGCAAAGAGACCGCTGAAAAAACAACAGCTGCAAAAATGGAGAACACAATATTTTATTTTTAAAAGACAACCATTTATTATGCAATATACTTTAACTAACTGTATATCATTCAATTACATCAACATTGACCTACCAGTGTGTTTTTGAGAGGGGGTTTGCATGAGTCCTTATAAAAACTCCAGACAAACTGCAGATAATGTAATTTGTGAAAATTAAACCAGGGCCCCAAGTGCTGTAAGGCATTGCACCTGATATGCATAGAAATGTATGTGGTCCTGAGTTCCAGGTTATTGACTAACCAAGCAAAGACATAAACGCAATGCACATGGTTGCAGCATGGTGGTGTGAGCTTTTAGGGGTTAAAAAAGGCAGTGAGAAGGCGACATTATGCTTGTCAAGCGCCTGCTGAAGAGCAATCCACAACGGATCTCTCTTCAGAGGGCAACACAAGTGTAAACAAGCCCTTAAAGAAGGAAGGACATAAACGATTCTGCTGCCCATAGGCACAAGCCTTTATTGCCCAATGTGGTGTCGAAATGCTCAATGCAGCAGTGAGGCTGCATTCATTGTAGACATTGAATATAATCACTTATGTGTAACAACAGATCTGTTTGCTTACCATGTGAAGCTCAGTATATGCCTTCAGCCACTTTACATACATATACCAACCAGCAATATGCATTTTTCATAAGCGCCCTTCTTGCTGTCTCGTTAGCTTATAAATATTCTATAATGTACAACATTACAGGAATCATCCTCCAGTTTTACATCACAATATAAGAAGGATTAGCCTGTGCATGTGTAGTAATGTCCAGCTGCTTTACTTACACAAAGATGTTTTAAAAAATGGCTAAGGACAATAATAAGACGCCAGGTCTTTGACACAGCCAATCAGCCGCATGTGCAGTGCTTACGCTGGTATAGGGATGAGACAGATCTGCTTATCGGCTGGTACATGGACTGACTTAGGGTTTGTTTAGACTTGCAGATGATGGGGGTAAGAATATGCAGTTTGGCCACATTTTACCATCCCCTTAAAGTGGAACTTCAGTAATTTTTTCATCTTTCCATCTATTAAATCTTCTGCTCTTGTTGTTTTAACTTTGGATAGTAAAACATTTTTTTTCTGCCAGTAAATACCTTATACAGCCCACTTCCTGTTTCTTGTCTGGAAAAAAAAGCCTAGGCTCATGACATCATGTACAGCTCTCTCTCACTCTCCTGGGAGTTTGCCAGGAAGGGAGGGGGGATGAGTCATAAGAGGGCCAATGAGAGCTGCAGAGCTGGAGGTGTGCCTCTGTGTAAATCCAGGAAGTAAAAAAGCAGAAGCTTCAGCTGCCCACAGTTAAAATGGTTGCAGCCAGACTCAGTGGAGGGAGATTTCTGCAGCATAGTTGGCAAGTACAGAATCACAATATATATAAAATAATATGCAAAGTGGTTGGAGGGAAGCTTCAGATTGGCGAACACGCTTTCATTATAAATTATGTGAACAGACTGCAGTTCCTCTTTAAGTTGCAAAGGCAGAGGAGGGGGATGTTCACATTCTTTGGCCATATTGCTTTATTTCATTGCTGAAGAAAAAATTATTAGGCCTTTGAAGCAAATTGGGCCTTGCTGCACGCGACCCCCAATTGTGTGAAATGCACGTGTTTGTGGTGTGGTGGTGCTGCATTTACAAGGTTAAAACAGGCGTATGGAAACAACATATCACCTCCTCTCCACCTGTCAAACACCTCTGAAAAGACTTCTAACCGTAGTCTAAGGCCTGGTTCACACCTATCCATTTTTTAGTGCATTTTCAGTTTTGCAGAAACACACAACAGCCCTTTTAGCATGGTTTCCTATGGATGTAGTTCACATCTGTGCATTTCATGAAAAGGGCCAGGGACCAGCAGGTTGTGTTTTTGGTTCCATAGACTTCAATGGATCAAAAACGTGTATTGAAAAATGCAAATTGCACCTGCATAGGTGTGAACCATACCTTAGTCCTGGTTCACACTGATGCAAATCTGATGCGATTCAGATGCGTAGATTCGCATGTCATCTGAAATAACATTGTTTTCTATGAAGCCTGTTCACATCTATGCAGTGTGATTCTGAAGGTCCTGTGTGTGTTTAGTGCGGTGCGAATTTCATAACCACAGACAAAAATTTGCATTACAATCGCACAAATCGCACCATGAATTTGCACTGTCATCACATTTAAAACCACATGTAAATCATACCAAGTCGCACCGCATCCAGCGTGAACCTAGACGTAAAGTAGAACTTCACTCTCTCTCAATCAGCATTGCCTATTTTTAATCCTTATGCTGCTACATTAGTAAATAGGAAAGTATATTATATTTACTTGTTTTATACTCTTTTTTTTTTTTCTTTACATTTCTTCAGTTACTTCTTAGGCATATGATGTCATACATCCCAGGAGTCTTCGGGGGGGAGGAGTTTTCTCAGCTAAACACACCCTCCTGCTTGCATGCCTGAGCTAAGGGCATGTAGAAACATCTGCCCTTACTCAAGATGGCAATGGCAAGAAATTCAGAGGGGGTTCAAAGTGATTTCTCAGCAAAATAAAGCGTGGCTGGATGGAGGAGTTTTCTTTAAATATTAACAATGAAATAAACAGCGTTCTGGGTTTGTGGTGCTCAAATGCGGTAAAGTTCCAGCTTAATGTGGACCTTTCAGTAAGTGTACAAGTCTGAACGAATACATTACTGACAATATACAGCAGTATCATTAAAAACAAAAAAAACAAAAAAATCCACTATTGGAGTAGAGCTCCACCCAAAAGGGGAATCTCCTCTTGTTCGCACCCCTCCATTTCCACTTCTGGCACTTTTTGGGGGGGAGCGGATACCTGTCAAAACCAGGTACCTGCTCCCACTTCCGGGTAATATTGCCGCACAATGAGCGCGGCGATCTACAAAATTTCCGGCCCCACCTCCCCCCCCGCTGCCTTCTGGGAGAAACACAGGTCCCAGAAGACGGCGGGACCATTCAGAAAGCGTAGCGCAACTTGCGCATGCACAGTAGGAAAGAGGCTGTCACTTCTTGTTTCCCTTAGTGAAGATGCGGAAGCCTGCACCCACAGCCGATGGACGAATCGGCTAGGGGTGCCGACATCGCAGGATCCCTGGACAGGTAAGTGTCCTAATAGTAAAAGTCAGCAGCTACGGTATTTGTAGTTGCTGACTTTTAATTTTTTTTTTTGACAGGCTGGAACTCCGCTTTCAAAAATTGCCTTGAACTCCAGTCCAGTGTCATCCGTTGCCTAGGATGAGATGATCTCATCGTTCTGCTACAGGCAGACTGCAACATTGGAACTTTGTAGCAAGTCACAAAGTGAGAGGCTGCAGTAGGGAGCTGATCTGCGCCAGATTTTTGTGAACACAAAAACTGCCCATTCACCAGGATTTACATGATTGTGTCATCTCTCAGCCGGCATCTCACTCCAGGAAGTCAATGGTGAACCTGCATGATACTTAGACAAAGATAATGCCACGCTTCTGGAGAGAAAAGAAGATATATGTATTGGAAGTGTTACTTACCATGCATGCACTTAAAGAGGAACTAAACTGCATCTGAGCACCACAAACCAAAAATGCTATTTAGTTCATTTTTAAAGCGGAGCTCCACCCAAAAGCTCTGCTTGTTCGCACCCTGCCCCCCTCCACTGCCACATTTGGCACTTTGTTGGGGGGAGCTCCCACTTCCGTGTAAGATCACTGCAGCGATCTCTGAATATTTACGACCCCCCCTCCTTCCCCCCACACACAGGTCCCAGAAAACGGCGGGGCCATTAAGAAAGTGCAGCGCAACTCGCGTATGCGCAGTAGGAAACCAGCTGTGAAGCCCCAAGGCTTTACTTCCTGTTTCCTGTACTTGCTATGCTGGTGCCTGCACCCGAAGCCGATTGAAGAATTAGTTTGAGTGAGGCATTCACTAGATCCCTGGACAGGTAAATGTGCCTTTACTAAAGCCTGGTTCACATCTATGCGTTTTCTTTTGCACATTTTCAGTTTTGCAGAAACACACTACAGTCCATTTAACATGGTTTCCTATGGATGTAGTTCACATCTATGCATTTCATTGAAAGGACGAGGGACTTTTTTTCTAGACATGCGCAGAACGAAAAAATTTGTTTTAGTTTCGTTTTGATTCGTTATTTACATAAATTTGTTTAGTTTGTTTAATTCATTTCATTCGTTTAAGTCGTTTTCGGAATTAGTTTTGTTTATTCGTTTTCAAATCAATTCTAATTTTTCAAATTCGGATTGATTCGAAAAGTTTTTGAATCAATTTCAAATCGTTTTCGAATTAGAATAGTTTTCCAATTTCCAAAGAGAATAAAATCAAATAAAAAAAAATAGAATATAACAGAAAATAAAAAAATATAATATAGGGTAAAACAGAACAAAATAGGATTGAAAATAAAAGAACAGAATAGAATGGAAGAGAATAGAAAGGAAAAGAATAGAATAAAGAAGATACAAGAATAAAATAAAAAGATATAACCATCTTCTGAAATTCGAATAGAATAGAAAAGAATATAATTAAAAAAACAATAGAATAGAATAGAAATAATATAACCATTTTCCAAAATTCAAATAGAATCAATTCAAATTCAAATAGAATAGAAAATAATAGAAAATAACACAATAGTATAGAAAAAAACTGAATAGAATAGAATGAACCATAGAATAGAATAACCATCTTCCTATTCTAAGCTATTCTTTTCTATTCAATTCAAATTTGAATTGATTCTATTTAAACTTTGGGAAATGGATATATTCTTTCTATTCTATTCTATTGTTTTTTAATTATACTCTTTTTATTTGTTTATTCTATTCTTTTATATTCCATTATTTTATTTTCTATTCTATACTATTCTTTTCTATTCAAATTCAAATATATTCTATTCGGAATTAAAATTTTGGAAGATGGTTAAATTCTTTCTATTCTATTCTGTTTTTTCTATACTATTCTGTTATTTTCTATTCTATTCTTTTCTATTCAAATTCAAATTAATTTGAATTTTGGGAAATGGTTCTATTCTATTCTATTCTATTTTTTTTTTATTTTATTCTTTTGTATTCTATTATAGTCTATACTATTCTATTCTTTTTATTCTATTCTATATTTTTATTCTATTATCGTCTTATGTATTAAAATTAAAATTTATTCTATTTGAAATTCGATTTTCAGAAGATGGTTATATTCTTTCTATGTTATTCTATTCTATTCATTTCTATTATATTCTAGTCTATTCTGGTTTTCTATTTTTTTTTATTTTCTATTCTATTTTGTTCTGTTTTACTCTATTATCTTCTATTCTTTTATTTTCTGTTATATTCTTTTCTAGTCTATTATTTTTTTTTCTATTCTATTCCTTTATTTTCTATTCTATTTTATTCTCTTTGGAAATTAGAAAACTATACAAATCCGAAAACTATTCGAATTCTAAAAGTATTTGAAAACAATTAGAAAATGATTCGAATTTGAATTTTGTCCGAATTTTTATTTCAGACTCAAAACAAAAATTTGTCCGAATTTTAATTCGGAACTAAATGAACCATACATGTCTACTCGTTTCTGGTTTTTGGTTCCATAGACTTCAATGGATGAAAAGCATGTATTGAAAAACGCAAAATGCACCTGCAATATGCAAACTGCAACCTGCATAGGTGTGAGTCAGGCCTCAAAGTCAAGTTTTAGTTTTAACGTGATTTGGGGAGGGGGGGATTGGTGGAGAGCCTGGAGCCTCTTAAAGAAGTAGTAAAAAAATTCTCAAAAAAAAAAAAAAGAACTGCAAGACAAAAGGTATAATGAGACATCACTGGCGCATCCACTCTGAAGGAAACACATACTAGCTCACCCATGGGCCGTTCCTTTAGAGCGGATGCACCAGTGATGTCACTGGCAAGTACTGCTTATACCTAAACTTCACATATAAAGCTACAACTTTGGAGATCAGCAGAAGGACAAATACATCTGGTGCCTCCTCACTCCTCTTCCAAATATTTGTGTAGTCAATATTAATACATCATGAGCAGCAATAAGTCCCTAAATTTCCCGCACTACAGCAGCAAGTCAGTGACTCTACTCCAGTGGTGAGGTCATGTACACTAGACCCACCTTTAGCTTTCGATTTACAAAAATGATCCTCCTTTTTCAAACACTATGCTTTATCACGGTAAAGCTGAAGTTTAGGTGTAGCAATTTTTACATCCAGCTTTGATCAATGTAAGTAAGTATGTGCCATACATGTAGAAACCCCTTGGAAGCTGGAAAACATTCTAGTAGGCACTGCTACTACAATTGTCTCCATTAGCTTCTGAGTCTCGTGCCAAGAGGCTGCACTGCTGTTTACAAGAAGTCACCCGCTCAGCAAGGGAGTCATTCAGGGAACACTTTCCATTTTTTAATGAATGCAAAGTGTTCTTTGATTAGATGAGGTGGAGAGTTGGGGTGGTGACGTCACAATCTTCACCTCACTCAATCAAGGAAATGAAAAGTGCTACCACCCTTGAGGGTGCACCCATCCTTCGACATTTGTATGGTAATGTTTGTATTTTTGTATCTTGACAATTCTTGGAGTAAAAATGTATTGAAAAGAGAAAATGCAAAATGTTCTCTGAATGGCTTGTGGTTGACCTCCTGTGTTCACTATGCAGCAGGGCAGCAGAAAGAAGGTCCCGGAGCAGAGAGGAGCAGGGGATCAGCGCAGGGACAGCATGACTTGTGTGGACTGCACAGTCAGGCTGTTTGTGCTGGTCACTTTCCCCTTTAAGGATAAGGGAGGGGCTGGAGCAGAGGAGGAGGCAGAAGGAAATGTAGAGAGGAGAAGGGGGGATGTGACGTCAGTGGAGAGCGGCGGGGAGGAAGATTCCCACCCACCCTCCCTGAGGTTATGGCAATAGGGGACGTTGGTTGTAGTGTGGCAGTGGTTTGGGTCTGTGAGGAGGAGGAGATTGATGGTATGGAGAGTTTACACGGTTGGTACCCATATATAATATGGGCTGTTTAGAGTTTACACGGTTGGTACCCATATATAATATGGGCTGTTTTTATGTACCTTCCGGTTACGAGGGGTTAACCAGGAAGGGGAAAAGTTTGGTCACTGAGAGGTTGGGTACTGTCTCACAGTCTGGGGTTAGCGACTGGAGGCCTTAAAAAGTTTAAGAGTTCCTATGCAGTGACCTGTGGGTGGATTCCCCTCCTAGACTCCAATAATTCCGTGAAGTTATTTAAAAGTTATTTACAAAAATGTTATTTATTGGTTTTATATTTTATTAATAAAAGGCCGACAAGGCCATTTACTCCACCACCTTGTCGTGTCATTTGTGGGAGGTATTAGAGGTTGATGGTTAAGGGGTAGCTTCTAGGACTGAAGTTTAGTCCTTCACAGGTCAAGCAGGACCAAGAAGCTAAGGGAGATCATCATGGTAGCAAAGCCTACTACAGTGTTTTCCAGCTTCCACGGGGATCCCACAGGTATGGCACATTCATACTTACTGTACATTGTTCCAAACTGGACCAGGGTAACTAGGGTATGTAAAAATTGACATAACTAAACTTCAGCTTTAACTTGTTACTGTAAAATGCACTCCGAGAAAAAGGAGGATTCGTTTTGGGACTCAGGATGTGGTGCCTTCATTTTGTATGGCAGGGAAAGGGCCTCCCTTCCATAGTCTTCAGCTAAACTAGTCCCTGAATTTTCATCATTTTCATCTTGCTCCTCTGCTTCTACCTAATTTACACAGAGACAGCGTGTCAAGCTTAGAGGCCCGTGCTTATGATGTTCTACAACAGCAGGGGCAAGATCGTTTGGCCAGTAGGAGTACTGAGTCCTTGAGGATGTAGTGTTATATGTACCAATATATGAGCAAATACTTGAGATTTTATGTGACCATTTCCACTTCTCTAACTTTAAAGAGTATGTAAACCCAACATTTCATATTCCTGATAAGTGCCTGTTGTACCATGTATGAGAAAGTATTCTGTTCTCTTTGTATTGCTTCCTTTGTGTGAAATCCCTGCCAGTCCCTCTGCTTTCCTTTCAAAAACTGACCACACTAAGCAGGAAGTGGTCAGTTCTCTGGCTGTGCTGGGAACTCAGTATGCTCTCCACCAATGATGGAACTTGTCCTGACACCCCCTGCACAGCCTTTTACTTGGAAGATCAGTGTACTGCCGCTTCTCCTCCTCCCCCAACTCTTATGCAGCTGAGAACAGAGGGGATGTGATCACTTTTATAATGCTTTTTTTACGTCTATACACAAATGTTTTGGCTTTTATTTTTATTGTAAACTGAATAGATTGTTTTACAAGGTGTTCATTTACAATCACTTTAAAGAGGAACTGCAGTCTACTCACATAATTTGTAATAAAAACATCTTTGCCATTCTGAAGCTTCCCTCCAATCACTTTGTATATTTTCTATATGATGTGACTCTGTACTTGCCAAATATGCTTCAGAAATCTCCGTCCACTGAGTCTGGCTGCAATCTTTTTAACTGTGGGCATCTGAAGCTGCTGCCTGTTCACTTCTTGGATTTACACAGACAAAGGCACACCTCCAGCTCTGCAGCCCTGCAGCTCTCATTGGCCCTCTTATGATTCACCCCTCCCTCCCTTCCTGGCAAACTCTCATGAGAGTGAGAGAGAGAGCTGTGCATGATGTCATGAGCCTAGGCTTTTTTTGCAGACAAGAAGCAGGAAGTGGGCTGTATAAGGTATTTACTGGCAGAAAAAAAATGTTTTACTATCCACAGTTAAAACAACAAAGGCAGAGGATTTTATAGATGGAAAGATTAAAAAATGTCTGAAGTTCTGCTTTAACCTTTTTATTTATTTATTTATTTTTAAGAGCTTTAACCTTTAAATCATCCATTGCTGTCAGACTCCACACCTTTAGGACAGTGGTTTGGGCTGGTACCAGGGCTTCTGATCACATGGCTTTGAGCCTTGTAATCTCTCTCTCATGATCCATTATATGTAGGCCTACTTCCCAAATTTTTGAGATGGGGACAAGGGACACCTATTAAAGCGGGGGTCCACCTATCTATCGTTTTTTTTTTTTTTGGAGTTCATTCACAAACTTTTCTTCTCATGATTATCTACTCACATGTTCTGTGTAATAAGTCCGCCTGTGTCCGATTTCGTTGTAAAGAATAACTTATAAAATTCACTGAAGGCGGTTTCCATCTTCATTGTGGGCATTTGAAGCCCACAAGCATGTATTTCCTGGATGCAGTGAATGCTGTGCTCCCAGTATTCACCGAGATGTTGTGGTGACGCTGTTGCACAATGCAGGCTGGGAAGCCTGAGACTAGCTCCCAGGGGACTGTGGGAGGCTGGGAGAGGCTAGAAACACGCCTACTCCCATGGGAGGAAAACCAGGAAGTGCTAAGAAGATTAGAAAAAAAAGGTAATTACGGGATTTAAATTTTTTTACACAGCATGTCAGCATCTAGGCAAGGAAGAGAATGCATAGAGATAATGTTCAAAATTTGGGTGGAATCCCGCTTTAACAAAAGTATGTAGGCATAGGACACACCCCCGTGCCATGCCCCCTTAAAGGAGACTTAAACAAAAAAAAAATGATTATGAAGGTTTAGCAGTGGTTAACACTTTTTTAAAAGATAAAAAAATAAATTTTATATACAACTATATAGATCAGTCCAAAGTTGGTGAGGGGGAAAGAGGGACAGAAAGACTTTGGTCCAAATCAGGGACAGTCCCTCGAAACCAGGGACAGTTGGGGGACCTATGTGTAGGCTTGGCTACAGTGGGCAGCAAAGACAGTGCTCCAAACCAGTAAATGTTTAACCTAAAAAATGGCAAGATTAGACACAGGGCAATTCAGTAGATCGGGATAACATAGCTGAAGTACATTAATGAGCAAGGCAGTGAGTTGCACAAGGTGTATATCAGGGATAAAAAACAGAGTCGGGCAGTAGTTGCTATTTCCAGAGTGAGTTTAAATGAAAAATGTCCAAATTTATCACTGGAACGTACCTTTAACCAACCTCAACCATTACACTATGATCATTCATTTTCTTCGATAAGTTCATCAGATCTGAACTCCCTTATAGAAATGATTCATTTAACTATCTGCAAAAAAAGTGCGCTATGAAAATCCAGGAGCGTTGGTAACAAATGCAGCTATCGTAAACCCAGATGCCTCTGGCATTGTCTGCATGGCAGATATATACAGGCATAGAGAAAAACCCGAGGCTGCAGCGGGGGACAGCCGTCCCAGTCGCAAATTGGAACATTTATTCTTGTTCAGTCCACCAACAAGAGCTTGGAGAGTCAGGGAAATGGGATTATGCCAGGGCGGCGAGAAATAAATTGTCACTCTTTGTTCCAGCTTACTGAGATATATATACGACAGGGCGGTTCACACTGACGAAAACTTCCCAACTTATTTGGAGCGCAGATGCCTTGCCAGGGTTTTGGCTCATCTGTTAGATTTTTAACCATTTGCTCTCAAATTTTAATAGGCTGCATCAGAGAGAGATGATAAGGTTAAAGTATATCTGAAGACAAAACGTTTTCTTATATTAGTTTTGAACAAAATACGCAATGGTTAGAACCTCTGCTGTTTAGTGAGAGTAAATCCCTTCCTAGACCGTTGTCATTGAAACAGGTGTTTTCATTGGTTGATTTCCCCATTATTTCTATGCTTTTCTGTACTCCATACAATACAAAAAAAAATGGCTTAAGATTAGGGATGAGCTTGATGTTCGGGTCAAACATACGTTCAATACAAACAACAGGTGTTCGCCCATTCGCCAAAGAGCGAACATTATGGGGCGTTCACGCCAAATTCGAGCGCTGCGAAATGCCCCACAATGCACTGCGAGATCGCAGTGCATTGCTGTTTGATGATTGGCCAAAGCATGCACCTGACCTGCATGCTTTGGCCAATCCCAGTGCCCTCTGCTAAGAGAATAAAAATTGGCCAAAGGCAAGGTGCCTTTGGCCAATCATGGCTCAGGGGGACTAAGGAGAGATAGCTTGATTTAGATTAAGCAGGCAGGTAAATATTCCATTAGTGGCAGTGTATTTCACAGGCACGAAATGCCTACACAGTCTCTGAAACTGTGTAGGCATTTCGTGCCTGTGATTTTGGATTATACTTGCTTTGTAAATCCCTACTGAACAATTTGTGAAATAAAGCAAAGAAAATTTTTAAGTGCAGCAACCTCTTGGACTCTTTTTCTATATACAAGGTCGGTGGGAAGACCTGATTGCTGGCACTAAATCGTAAGCAGAGTGCGGTTCTCCTCCACAAGTGAATATATATATATATATATATATATACATACATATACAGTCTCGTATACAGTATCTAACAAAAGTGAGTACACCCCACTTTGCTACAATGTAAAGTAGTGAGTGTACAGCTTGTATAACAGTGTAAATCTGCTGTCCCCTCAAAATAACTCAACACACAGCCATTAATGTCTAAACCGCTGGAAACAAAAGTGAGTACACCCCTAAGTGAAAATTTCCAAATTGGGCCCAAAGTGTCAATATTTTGTGTGGCCATCATTATTTTCCAGCACTGTCTTAACCCCCTTGGGCATGGAGTTCACCAGAGCTTCACAGGTTTCCACTGGAGTCCTCTTCCACTCCATGATGACATCACGGAGCTGGTGGATGTTAGAGACCTTGCGCTCCTCCACCGTCTGTTTGGGATGCCCCACAGATGCTCAATAGGGTTCAGGTCTCGAGATATGCTTGGCCAGTCAATCACCTTTACCCTCAGCTTCTTTAGCAAGGCAGTGGTCATCTTGGAGGTGTGTTTGGGGTCATAATGTTGGAATACTGCCCTGCGGCCCAGTCTCCGAAAGGAGAGGATCATGCTCTGCTTCAGTACGTCACAGTACATGTTGACATTCATGGTTGCCTCAATGAACTGTAGCTCCCCAGTGCCAGCAGCACTCATGCAGCCCCAGACCATGACACTCCCACCACCATGCTTGACTGTAGGGAAGACACACTTGACTTTGTACTCCTCACCTGGTTGCCGCCACATACGCTTGACACCATCTGAACCAAATAAGTTTATATTATCTGGTTCCATGAATCCATGTCCTTAGTCTGCTTGTCTTCAGAAAACTGTTTGGTTTGTGGGCTTTCTTATGCATCATCTTTAGAAGAGGCTTCCTTCTGGGACAACAGCCATGCAGACCAATTTGATCCCCATTCACACCGTAGATCTTGTAATATTAACGAGTCACATGACACTGGGGTGGGAAAATGGCTAAATGGGCCCAATTTGGACATTTTCACTTAGGGGTGTACTCACTTTTGTTACCAGCGGTTTAGACATTAATGGCTATGTGTTGAGTTATTTTGAGGGGACAGCAAATTTACACTGTTATACAAGCTGTACACTCACTATTTTACATTGTAGCAAAGTGTCATTTCTTCAGTGTTGTCACATGAAAAGATATAATAAAATATTTACAAATATATATATATATATATATATATATATATATATATATATATATATACACTCTGCATCCAGTGTAGCCTATATCGACAATGCATTCCATGGTGTACTGTTCCTAATACATTTCAGGCGGTGTCATATATATATATATATATATATATATATATATATATATATATATATATATATATATTTATTTATTTATTTTAGGTACTTATATAGCGCAGCGCTTTACATATACATTGTACATTCACATCAGTCCCTACCCTCAAGGAGCTTACAATCTACGGTCCCTAACTCACATTGATACATACTAGGGGCAATTTAGACAGGATCCAATTAACCTACCAGCATGTCTTTGGAGTGTGGGAGGAAACCGGAGTACCCGGAGGAAACCCACGCAGGCACAGGGAGAACATGCAAACTCCAGGCAGGTAGTGTCGTGGGTGGGATTCGAACCGATGACCCTTCTTACTGCTAGGCGAAAGTGCTATCCACTGCACCACTGTGCCGCTATATATATATATATATATATATATATATATATATATATATATATATGCTCTGCATCCAGTGTAGCCTATATCTATAGTGCATTCCGTGGTGTACTGTTTCTAATACACTTCAGGCAGTGAACACTGTATCTTATACAGTGTGTACAGTGTCTACTACACTTCTGGTGGTGTACACAGTATAAAATACAGTGCATCCGTAGTACAGTTGCTAATACAGTGCAGGCGGTGTACACAGTATCTAATACAATATTTACAATTTCTACTACTTCTGGTGGTGTACACAGTACACAATACAGTGCAGCCGTAGTACAGTTTCTACTACTTTTCTGGTGGTGTACACAGTATCTAATACAGTGCAGCTGTAGTACAGTTGTTAATACAGTGCAGGCAGTGTACACAGTATCTAATACAGTATGTACAGTTTCTACTACACTTCTGGTGGTGTACACAGTACACAATACAGTGCAGCCGTGAGTGTATATAAATAAATATAGTATATTGATATCTGTGATGCTGTTTGGATGTTACATTTTGTAACAAGCTGGACGCAGCAGTAGGAAGGTGGTATAGGCCATGGTATAGGCCATGTTGGCACACCCCGCACTGCTCATAGCTAAACCTTAGGGCTTTCAAAATTAAACATCCAAACAGCATCACAGATGTCAATATACTATATTTGTTTATATACGCTCAATTTATTGCTAAAATTTACTATGAAATTCAAGACGTAGCTGGGTGTAGTAAGATATCCACTGCCTTCTTCTAAATGCAGGTGTTCGGGCAGATTACAAACCTGGTAGTGGTGGACGCATTGGTTAGGGGGCAATGTGATGAGTTTTACAGCATTTTCCTTTTTTTGTAACTTTCCTTAAACTGTCACAAAGTAACACTTGATTAGTCACTTGATGTGCCTTCCTGTGTGCGCTGTGATAAAACGATCAATGTTTGCATTTTACCGCAGCTCACAGCACAGCATGTCCTGGTTGCATTGAAATCTAAATGGGCGCATACTAAATAATTTCCTAAGTGCCTTAGCAATGAATGGTATTTATCCAGTGCAGAAAAATGCAGTCAACAAACTATGTGTTAAAGTGGATCTAAACTGTATCTGAGCACCACAAACTGAAAAAGGTATTTAATTCATATGAAAGCAAACTCATCCATTCATCTATTTCTCCATGCTTTTTTTTGTTGAGAAATCACTTTAAAAAAAACAAACACCCCTAAGATTTATAGCTGCAGCCATCTTAAGTAAGGGCATTCATTTAACATGTATTTCCTGTAATCAATTTTCCCTTAGCTCAGGCATAGAGGTAGGAGGGTGTGCTTAGCTGAGAGAGCCCCTCCTCCCTTCCTCCAAATGAAAGAAAAAAAAATGCCCATGAAGGCTCTTGGGATGCATGACATCATTTTGGCCTAGGCCAGAAACCAGAAAGTAACTAAAGAAATGTAAAATAAAAAAAGTAAATATAATCACAGTAAATATAAGCCCAGCTACCTGATGTACTCCATAATCCAAGTCTTTATTAGCTACATATTCAAATACACAGTGTGCACAGCAAACACGTTTCGGTCATGATGGCCTTAATCATAGCATAATTGGAAAAATTTGAATCCCCCATAAGTTAGGACATTCAAGGTTCAAAATTGTATCATGAAATATACCGGTAGTTTTATAAAATTATATTTTATGATACAATTTTGAGCTTTGAAAGTCCCAATTTATGGGGGATTCCAATTTCTCCGATTATAACTTTCCTATCTATGTACTAATGCTAGCAGCATAAGGATTAAAAATATTTTATGTTGATTGAGAGTTTAGTTCCACTTTAACAAGCCCTTAATCTTATAGGGGATTGGAGAACTGAAAATAGCGGTCAATTGTTAAAAAAAGGATCCTTATACTGGTGTATTAGCCTTGTGGCAGAGTTGACCTTCAGAGCCTCAGAACATTATACTCAGTGTCGGGAGAGGGTCATCTAGAGCCTAGGGTGAACATGCAAAATTATGCCCTCCCCCCAAGATGTATGAGCATCATGTGTCAGCAAAAATCCCCTCCCCCTCAAAAAATTGAGCACTAACCTCCCCCTAAGCATAAATTTCCCTTCCTCCCAGTACAAATCCATCCTCCTGCTAACCCCTCCCCCTCCCAGCACAAATCTCCCCCCCCCCCAATCCCCACCAGCTCAAATCCTCTCAATCTGCATATGATGCCAGCACATCCCCCCCTCAAAAAAATAAAAAGATTTCCCTTCTGAGCACAAATCCTCTCCCCCATTCCAAATACCCACTTCCAGCACAAACTCCCCTCCCCCAATCATCCATCCTAGCACAATTTCCAAATTTCCCCTAACACAAATAAGGCCCCACAAACATCCCTACTAGCACAAATCAACCTCCCCCATAAAAATCTCCCTTCCTGGCAGAAAATACAAATCCCCTCCCCCCTGCCATATTACCTTTACTAGCACAAACCCTCCAAATCCCCCCTCCTAGCATAAATCCTCTTCCAACACAAATCTCCCCCAAATCACCACTCCTAGCGCACCTCCCTAAATTTCCCCTCATAGAACAATTCTTACCTCCTGCTGGCCCCCAAATTCCCCCTCTCAACACAAATCCCCTCCCCACAATCCCATTGTGGTGCCCCTGCACCTCATGATACCACAGTGCCCTGGGCAGCTTCCCCTCCTGCCCACCCCTTGTCCAGGCCCTGATTTTACTTGACAGTCAAATTGTCAAGCCTAAAGTCTACGGATGCTGAAACATGTACTTCCTTGACAGTTGGAGAACCACAAGTTAGCTGTGCCTTATTTGTCATGCAGGAAAAAAACTAACACTCTCACTGAAAACAGGGCCTTACATTGCCTGAAATCTTCAATGACTAGATTTGCACTTGCCAAAAAAGTATAGATTCTATATAATGGAGATAAGAACATCAATCTTAGAGTGTCACAAGGTAAAAATTGACACTGACAGTTACAAACTCCACAGAGACTCAGGAAATGCTCAGATTGTTTTATAAAGGATGATTCATATGTATTGTTTCATATATGGAGAAGGCACGTCCATTCTGTGGTTAATTAAACTACCCAGTTATCACTAACAAGGTTCAAATATGATACATCACTTGTGCTATGATGGGTATCTTATGAACAGTATTGATTAGATCTTATATATATTTTAATGGCTACCTTAATGTATCTGCAATGGCTGCCTCTGGCACCCCATTACATTACACGGCCCCCTGCACCTCTGGCCCCCTTTACATTACACAGTCCCTGTATCTGTGGACATTTTTACATTACACAGCCCCTGCACCTCTGGCTCCCTTTACATTACACAGCCCCCGCATCTGTGGACCCCTTTACATTACACAGCCCCCTGCACATTACACAGTCCCCGCACCTCTAGTTCCCTTTACATTACACAGCCCTGCACCTCTGGCCCCCTTTACATTACACAGTCCCTGTATCTCTGGACATCTTTACATTACACAGCCCCCGCATCTGTGGACCCCTTTACATTACAAAGCCCCCTGCACATTACACAGCCCCTGTACCCCTTTACGTTACACAGCCCCCTTTACATTACTGTCAGGGCTGGGCTCAGCCCTTCCTTCTCTCAGCTGTCGGGTAATTGCCAGCTCCCATCTCTCTCCAGTTACGCAACTGTTGTTGATTCTGCTCGTCAGTCCTGCCTACTTAAAGCCGTCCAGCCCACTTGATCTTTGCCTTCGCCTTTGTCAACATCACAGAGACTTTCTCCCGTTTGAAGACTTGCTCGGCTGACGTCCCTTCTGGCTCCTGATCCTGCTTGCTGTACTACTACCTTTATCTCTGGCTCTCTGACATTGGCTTGGCTGACTACCCGATTCGGTTACTGAACTCTGACTTGTTTCGACTATGCTTACTCTACGCTTACTCTGTTTACCTTTTCATTATCATCATTAAACAAGTGTGATTTAACTATACTTCTGTCTCTGTCTGAGTCATGGTTCCAGTCAGTAGGCGAAGGCCATGAATTCAGAAGATACAGTCAATCCACTTGTTGAAATATTTTTTCCAGATTGGATGAGCAAGATCACTGCATGGATCAGTTTGCCTTAGCGTTACAAATGCTCCTGAGTCGCACGGCTCACCTGGAATCTCCCACTGTGGCTGCTCCGGTACAACCTGAGTTGCAGCCCGTCCATGCTACTGTGCCAGTTCTTTGCAAGCACCTGCCTCGAGTATTACCTCTGTAAGTGGTATGGCTAGTTCCGCTCCGTTTCCCCAGCGATTTGGGGGCGATCCAGTTCAATGCAGAGGGTTTCTCAACCAGGTTGAGATATACTTTGAGATGCTGCCCCAGGCGTTTCCCACAGACAAAAGCAAAGTAGGTTTCATGATATCTTTGCTTTCTAAGAGAGCCTTGGCCTGGGCAAACCCTCTATGGGAGACGCAAAAACCTGTTGTCTTGAGTTACCCTGAGTTCGTGGCCTCCTTTAAAAGGGTATTTGACGCTGCCAAGTGCCGCCTCATGTCCATTAAACAGAGTACGAGAACTGTTGCCGATTACGCCATTGAGTTCCGTAGAGGTTGCTTGGAACAATGAGGCCCTCGTGGCTGCCTTTTCTCATGGTCTCTCCAATTCTATCAAGGATGAGATAGCAGCCCGAGATATACCCACTGAGCTGGAGAAGTTGATCACGTTTGCCATCCTCATTGACTCCAGACTCAGAGAAAGACTCTCTTTTAAGCAGCGCTTGTGGAAGCCTCCTGTACGTTTGCCTCCAAGCTTTGCTGTCCTACCCATGCCTCCCTCACCTCCCATGCCTCCTGGTACCGAGTCAGTCAGTGAAGATGAACCCATGTACTTGGGCTTCATGCGTCTCTCTGCAGATGAGAGAACCTTTAGTAGGAGGGAGAGATTGTGCCTATATTGTGGCCAGGCAGGTCACTTTTTGAAGTCTTGTCCTACTCATCCAGGGAACGCCCAAACCTTGGGGTGCTGTCATGGACAGACCTTAGGTGGCGTTGTTTCGTTCCCAGTTATCCAGAAGAATAAGCACCTGGTTTCGGTCACCCTTTCTTGGGCTGAGTCGTTCATCGGGATACAGGCTGTAATCGACTCTGGTGCTGCAGGCCTGTTCATTGATGCTGCCTTTGTATCGCAGCACTCGATTCTGCTGCAGCTGCGTGACACTCCACTTGCCATTGAGGCTCTTGACAGGAGACCTCTACAGCATGCCCATGTGACTCATGAGATGGTTCCGTTGTCCATGGCCGTAGGGGCTCTTCACCATGAGATAATCCAATTCCAAGTTATTTCCTCACCTAGGTTTCCACTAGTCATTAGTTATCCTTGGTTACAGAGACACAACCCCTCTTTTGATTGGCTCCATGCTGAGGTTCTCTCCTGGTCACTACAATGCAGTGAGACATACTTCCAGAAGGTATCCAAGGTCCTGTGCACCTCTTCACTCTCCTTCCTGCCGGAGGAGTACCACAATTTTAGTGATATCTTTGACAAAGGTCAGACCGGTAGTTTGCCTCCACACCGACCTTATGATTGCGCAATTGACCTTCAACCTGGTGCCATACCCCCTCGTGGCCGGGTTTACCCTTTGTTGGTCTTGGAGGATAAGGCCATGGAGGAGTATGTTGCAGACGCACTTTCTCGAGGTTTCATCCGCAAATCCCAGTCCCCTGCTGGTGCTGGTTTCTTGTTTGTGAAGAAGAAGAGCGGTGAACTGAGACCTTCTATTAATTATAGGGGTCTCAATCGTTTCACGATTAAGAATGTCTACCCGATTCCCTTGATCACAGAGTTATTTGACCGCCTCAAGGGAGCAACGGTTTTCACAAAACTTGATTTGAGAGGGGCATACAATCTTGTGCGGATTAAGGAGGGCCACGAGTGGAAAACTGCGTTTAATACCAGAACAGGTCACTATGAGTACCTGGTAATCCTTTTTGGCCTTTGTAACGCCCCGGCAGTTTTCCAGGAATTTATTAACGATGTCCTCCGAGAGTTGTTGCAGTTATGTGTGGTGGTTTATCTCGATGATATCCTCATATTTTCCAAGTCCCTGGAGAGCCACCCTCACAGATGTCTGTCGTGTGCTTCAGAAACTAAGAGAGAACAATCTCTATTGTAAACTGGAGAACTGCGAGTTCCATCGTGAACAGGTTAAATTCCTGGGCTATGTCATTTCCACTGCTGGTTTTTCGATGGACCCAGAGAAACTTTCGGTAGTCCTACAGTGGCCCCGACCCATGGGATTACGTCCTCTGCAGCGTTTCCTGGGCTTTTGCCAACTATTATTATTTGTAACTTCTTGTCTCTGGTCAAGCCCCTGAATGATATGACCAGAAAGGATGGTAACCCACAGAGTTGGTCTCCGGAGTCCATTAAGGCCTTTGAGAGTCTCAAGGCTGCCTTTGTTTCTGCTCCTGTGTTGGCAAATCCTGATCCTACGTTGCCTTTTATCCTTGAGGTTGATGCTTCTGAGACTGGTGTTGGCGCCCTTCTGTCTCAACGTCCTACCTCTGAGAGCGTTATGCATCCTTGTGGATACTTTTCCAATAAATTGTCACCTGCGGAGTGCAACTACGAGATTGGTGACAGAGAGCTGTCATTTATATCATTTTATCCCTGAAAGAATGGAGACATCTACTCGAAGGTACTACTATAACGGTTCTCATTCTTACTGACCATAAGAATCTTACATTCTTGTCTGAGGCTAAATGCCTCTCTCCCAGAAGGGCGCGATGGGCTCTTTTCTTGTCAAGTTTCAATTACATTGTCTCGATCTTACCTGGTAATAAGAATGTAAGGGCTGACGCCTTATCACAACAATTTTCCTCCACTTCCAAGTTGGAGTCGGTTCAGGTTCCCATGATTCCTCCTGATCGTATTCTGGCTACGGTTCGCATCAGTCTTACTTCTCCTTTGGGTGCCAAAATTCTTGCTGCTCAGGTCCATGCTCTTCCTGAGAAACCTTGTGACCGCTGCTTTGTCCTGGAGAGTCTCTGTACTGCCGTGCTCCAGACTTACCATTCTCCCAAGGCAGCTGGCCACCCTGGGAAGAATCAACTCGTTTGGGCAATTTCCCAACAATTCTGGTGGCCTAGTCTACGGGTTGATGTAACAGCCTTCATAGCTGCCTGTTCCGTTTGTGCTCAGAGAAAGACTC
This sequence comes from Lithobates clamitans, assembly GCA_037952925.1. Lineage (NCBI taxonomy): Eukaryota > Metazoa > Chordata > Amphibia > Anura > Ranidae > Lithobates > Lithobates clamitans. The sequence goes on along the minus strand of JBBGZY010001622.1, from coordinate 104,219 downwards.
CACGACACCTTCCAGTGGGCCTACAACCCATACCCAATGGTGAGAGGCCCTGGACCCATCTGTCTATGGATTTCATTGTGGAGTTACCCAACTACCAAGGCAACACTGTTATCCTTATGGTGGTTGACCGGTTCTCAAAGATGTGTCATTGTATTCCACTTAAGAAGTTGCCCACTTCTAAGGAACTGGCTTCCATTTTTGCACGGGAGATCTTTCGCTTACATGGGCTACCCAAGGTGATTGTCTCGGACAGGGGTAGCCAGTTTGTCTCTCGGTTATGGCGAGCCTTTTGTGCACAGTTGGGAATTCAGCTTGCTTTCTCCTCTGCGTATCACCTGCAGTCTAATGGGGCCGCAGAACGAGCCAATCAGTCCTCGGAGCAATTCCTACGCTATATTTCTGACCATCATAACAACTGGTCAGACCTATTACCGTGGGCAGAGTTTTCTCACAACAGTGCCTTGAATTCTGCTTCCCAATTGTCCCCGTGGCAAATTATGATTTCCAAGCTTCCATGTTGCCTGACTCGTTTGTTCCGCAGAGTATTCCTGCACTAGAGGAGCATCTCTGTGGTCTTCGTTCCACTTGGGCACAAGTCCAGGAGGCTTTGCATCATGCTAATGGTAGGTACAGACTCCATGCTGAACTCTGGCTTGTTTTGACTACGCTTACTCTGTTTACCTTTTTATTATTATTATTATTAAACAAGTATGATTTAACTATACTTCTGTCTCGGTCTGATTCATGGTTCCTGTCAATTACACAGCTCCTATACCTCCGATTCCCTTTACAATACACAACCTGCACCTCTGGGCCCCTTTACATTACACAGCTCTGCACCTCTGGACCCTATTACATTACACAGCCCCCCCACCTCTGGACCCCTTTACATTAAACAGCCCCCCTGCACATTACACAGCTCCCTTTACATTACACAGCCCCCTGCACATTACACAGCCCCTTTGCACATTACACAGCACCTTTGCACATTACAAAGCCCCCTACACATTACACAGCCCCCCTGCGCATTACACAGCCCTCCTGCACACTACACAGCCCCCCCCAAAGCTCTGCCCCTTCCTGCCTTACACGGGCATGCAGAGCGGGAGACACAGCAGCGCTAAATAGAGGGCGGAAGTGTCAGGTCACCTGGGGGCCAGGTGACAGATGCACACTGTTGGGATCAGGAGTGCATCGCTAAGTGTAAGGGCTTACCTAGGTTGGAGTCCATAGTGCAGAGATGTATGCTCACTCTTGCAAATACACACAGTCCACGGTAACAAGGTAAAAAGCTACCTGGGCTGTGAATCTGTGCACGGGGGCTTGACAGGAATTTACCAAAGGATTGAAGCTGTAGTCAGGGATTCCAGAAGTCAGAGTTAACGATGAACAGAGCCAGGGTCAGAAGCCGGGGTCAGTCTTGAAACACTGCAACTTGAAAACAAGAACACAGGAACCTTTGGCAATGCAAGAAACAATGAACTGACCAAGCCCTCAGAGTGAGGCAGTGTTTTATACCCAGCTAATTAGATAAACTGCCTCAGCTGAACCAGGAGTGACAGGTACTAATTGCAAAGCAAGATCCAGAGTATAGCCCACACCTGGCTGTCTGCATGGCACGGTAGGAACTGTGACACTAAGATAGTGGACCATGCGGTTGCCTGCTGCAGATGGAGCTCTGGGTGGTTCAGGAAAGCAGGCCTTCTAGAGCACCAATACAGATCACACTGGGAGCTAGAGCATGAGATTCCCCAGGGCGTGGAATCTAGGAGCCAGCACGTGTTCACCAGAGGCCCCTGATGATGGGGATGGATCTCGCTGCAGGCTGGCTCCAGGTCGCTGCCACCAGGGTTTCCCAGCTCACACTTACGGTAGACTACTGGGAGGATAGAGAGGGAGCAGCAGACTGGGACAACAAGGGATAGTCATAAGATGAGCCAAAAGTCAGGGCAACAAGCAAATAGGGATAGTCAAGGAACACGCCAAAGGTCGGGATATGAATCAGACATGGACAGTCAAGAACAAGCCAAGATCGGTAAACAGAATCGGACGTAGAACACACAGCAAGGAGCACACAGGAAGCCAAACACACAATATTGATCAGAGAGGCCGGCTTGCAGTGCACAGGTTAATTTAGTGTTCCCAGTTAGAGGCTGGGGTGGAGCCATGCTTGAGGGAAGATTAAGCAGCCAGGTGAAAGGCGGTCGGTCTCTTGAACTGAACACAGGGAGAGGTAAGAAGACAGACATGAACATTACTGCAGATCCATGACAGTACCCCCCCTCCTCTTATGAGGCCTCCCCCTCCGCCGCTTGGGCCCAGGCTTGAAGGGAAACCTCAGATGAAACCTCCTCAACAGACGAGGCGCAAAGGCATCAGATGCAGTGATCCAAGACCTCTCCTCAGGACCACACCCTTTCCAATGCACAAGGTACTGAAGGATTCCTTTACAGAGTCGGGAATCCAGAATTTGACTAACCTCCGTCTCCTGATTAACCTCAGAAACCAGGGCCACGGTAAGGAGAGGACAAGAGAACTTATTGAGGACTAAAGGCTTCAGAAGGGAAACCCTCTTTCTGTCCCATTTTCTTTTTGCCTTTCGTTGGTTCCTTGCTTTGTTTTTCCCTATGGATCAATCCCCCTTTGGTAAAACGATGTTCCTCAGTGTAGTTGCACTGTGCTTATAATGCCTGTTAAAATTATGGTCTTGCATTACTATACTATATTTCTCGGTTTATCAGAATACAAATTCTCCTATATAAATTACCCCTGATGAAAGAAATTTAAAACCTGAAACGCATCGGGTACCGCTAGGACTTATCCTGGATGTTGGACACTGGAAAGTACTAATGGAGTGATACCTACTATATATATGTATCATACAACTTACTGCAAGATAATATATTTTGTATTTTTCTGTATATTTTTTTCTTTTTCTTTTTATTATTTTTTATTTTACAACAATTATATCTTTGTTTGTTTCTATAATCATCAAGTCTAGATGATTTTTTATAGAATCTATATGTCAAGTGTACAATAAATTTAGAATTTTAACCTACTCCTAGTGTCTTTTCCAATTTAAAGTCCCAATTCCGCTTTTTCGGGGGGTAAAAACTATTTTCTACATATAGAGGGATGTGGCAAACTCACTATACTACCTGACATGGTGGAAGTCTATATTTATCTAACTTCAGTTTAGAGGTTATAGTGTACAGGCCAATGAATCTTGGGGCAAACTTCAGAGAGGGAACCCGGAGCTTGATGTTTCTGGTGGAGAGCCAGACTTTGTCCCTTGGCTGTAGAGAAGGCGGTTTACCGCTGTGATGGTCAGCAAAACCTTTGAATTTGCCAGCAGCTGCCCTGAGGGAATCATGAACGTCACCCCAAACAGAATTGAAGGACTCCTGAGCCATAGCCAAAGTTGGAATGTCTGGAGAACAGGTCATAGGAAGAGGGAGCTAAAGGGTGTTTTCCATAAATTGTGAAAAAGGGTGTCTTCTGAGAACTAGTGTTTACATGATTGTTGTGAGAGAATTCTGTCCACAGGAGTAGAGAGGACCAATGGTCATGATGAGCAGAGACTAAGGTGTGGAGAAAGACCTCTAACTCCTGGTTAACCCTCTCAGTCTGTCCATTGGATTGAGGGTGGTAAGAAGAGGAAAATATCTTGCACTTCTCTGCTCTTTTTTTAAAAAAAGGCCTGAAATTAGTGTTTACTCATAAAAAATATATATAATATATGTACACTTCAATCCTTTACGTAATAAAATACCTGAAGTGTATCCTCATTGCAAGCCTATATTCTACACTTTTAATGAAAAATTGACATCCAGACATTGAAATAAAAAACTGTAAAAAGAAACAGCAAAAAAAAGAATGAAGCATTTTGATTTTAGATGTGCGCTCTAAGCTGGAAGAAATTGCAGGGTGTGAGCGGACAGGACAATGAAGTACTACTGAAGGACATTTGAGTGTGAGAAAGCAGGCATAATGCTGCAGAAAATATGTGGGAAGAAGCTATGAGGTCACAGAAGGGTTTAGTGATACCTGCTGTGCTAAGTGTTTCCCTGGAGAATAACAAAAAAGTAATTTTCTTGCCATTTTCTGCACGTGAATCGCAGCGTAACTGCTCAGTAATCTCCAGATGTGGCTTACTGTTTCGTGGAAGGAAAATGCGTATTTAAATGCAGCATTATGTGGTTTGAATGTTCTTGTAGCTCTGGGTGACTTCATACGGATACAGAGTGTTTAATTAGGTTGTGGCATACACGTCACCCTTCTTCCATAGGTACAAGGTGTGAATTTTTCAAAAGTCAACATTTTTTTAAGGTGTTGTAATGTGTGTTATTTAGAATTGTGTTTTCATTGCAAAGCTGCACGTATTGAACCAATAGTAAGGGCCCATTCACACCAGATGTGTTGGGGCTTCATTGGTCACTATTTCCAGTGCAGCCCCAGCACATACTGTAAATATGGCAAAATGATTTGTTTCTTATGTTGTCAGTGCACACCACACCAATGCATGCAGGAATTTTTTCAGCACAGCAGGTTGTGATGCGAACCACTGCATCGCATTGCTGATCTGGGTAATAAAATAAAAGTAAACGGTATGATGCACCGGGATCCACCCAACGGCAGTGTGCCTTAAGAGCACAAACCAGTGGCCCTATGTGGTTGCAGGGCGTCATTGTTGTTCAGCCCAAGCCTCATGCTGGCGATTCAGATTTTTAAAGTGCTTCAGACGTGTTTTTTTACACATTCCCAGCTGCTATAGAGGCCAGGAGTGTGTCTTCTTTAGTAAAGCACCACCCCCCGCCATGTGTACCGTGCTCCACTTTCCCACCTGCAGGCCTGGTGCTGTCATGGTTGGTTGTCACAGGGAATGGGGGCGGATGCTCAGCGGATCTCCGTCCACTCAGGCTCTCTCCTGTACACACTCCAGGAAGTGACGTGTGCTGGGGTAAGCAGCTGACGATGAGAAAGGAGACATCCAGGGTCTATGAAACCCTGGGTGTCTCGATAAAGAGAACCTGTCACCTATATACTATCACATAGGGGCAGGGGCGTAACTAGAAATAGCAGGGCCCCATAGCAAAATGTTGTATGGGGCCCCCCTGCAAACAGCCCCCCCCCCCCCACAGCTGCCCTATTGTCAATGCAGCGTGAGCTGTTCCACATACAGCGTGACCTGTGCACAATGCAGCATGACCTGTGCCCCATACAGCATGACCTGTGCCCCATTCAGCGTGACCTGTGCCCCATACAGTGTGACCTGTGCCCCATGCAGCGTGACCTGTGCCCCATGCAGCGTGACCTGTGCCCCATGCAGCGTGACCTGTGCCCCATGCAGCGTGACCTGTGCCCCATGCAGCGTGACCTGTGCCCAATACAGCATGACCTGTGCCCCATAGAGCGTGACCTATGCCCCATAGAGCGTGACCTGTGCCCCATACAGCGTGACCTGTGCCCCATGCAGCGTGACCTGTGCCCCATGCAGCGTGACCTGTGCCCCATGCAGCGTGACCTGTGCCCAATACAGCATGACCTGTGCCCCATAGAGCGTGACCTATGCCCCATAGAGCGTGACCTGTGCCCCATACAGCGTGACCTGTGCCCCATACAGCGTGACCTGTGCCCCATACAGCATGACCTGTGCCCCATGCAGCGTGACCTGTGCCCCATGCAGCGTGACCTGTGCCCAATACAGCGTGACCTGTGCCCAATACAGCGTGACCTGTGCCCCATGCAGCATGACCTGTGCCCCATGCAACGTGACCTGTGCCCAATGCAGCATGACCTGTGCCCCATACAGCGTGACCTGTGCCCCATACAGTGTGACCTGTGCCCCATACAGCCTGGTCTGCCTGTGCCCCATACAGCATGACCTGTGCCCCATACAGCGTGACCTGTGCCCCATACAGCGTGACCTGTGCCCCATACAGCCTGGTCTGCCTGTGCCCCATACAGCCTCACCTATGCAGAGGAAGAGGCAAGCCACCCGGATCAGCAGAGAGCGGGATTGCCCGCTGTAATAGCTTTCATTTGAATTTCCCGTCTTCCCGGGGCTCATCTTCACATAGCCCCACCTCTTGGCCCGACGCCTTTGATGACGTCACATGTCCCGCATTGGATCGGTGTTCTGTCTATCAAAGGCGCCGGGCCAAGAGGTGGAGCTATGTAACGTGAGCCCCGGGAACACTGGAAGTTCTAATGAAAGCTATTACATCGGGCAATTCAGCTCTCTGCTGATACGGACAGCTCGCCTCTTCCTTTCCTCTCTCTTCCCCCGGCTGGAAGACTGTGCCGGCGGTGCTCTCATCCTCACTGGGCCCCACTCGGCTGCGGGCCCCATAGTGCCCGCATGGGTCGCTATGGTGGTAGTTACGCCCCTGCATAGGGGGCTATTGGTTATGTAAAAATAAACACAAATTAAACCTAAAATATTTTAAATATATGAGGGGACATATAAAATTTAAAAGAAAATTAAACCCCACACCTACAAAAAGTGCGTGCGTAGGGGCACCTACATATAAAAATAGTGATTGTCATAAACATATTATATATGAGCGCTCACACCAGAGTGAGAGCAATAATTTTAGCACCCCTGCTCCTGCGTAACTTTGAACGAATGGCCTGTAGGGGCTTTTAAAATACCCAAATTTAACATGGGTATCTATTTAGTCGGCACAACCTCATCTTTTATATTTTACAAAAAAAATAGGTAATAAATTGCATTTATGTGTCCAGAAATTAATTTTAATGTATTTTTGACTGAAATGTTGCCTTTCATAAAAAGGCTAATGTCATGTTATATAAAAAATTAGAACTACCAACATTTTATCCTCTAGGCTGTTTGCTTTAAAAAAAATAATTATTATATTTTGGGGGTTTTAAGTAATCTTCAGGCTTAAAATTATTTTTAAACGTGTAAACAAAAAATGTAAGAATATAAAAAATGGCACCAGGGCTGTTGTTGTGGGAGGGGTGGTAGGAGGACGGTGGTGGGAGCAGATGGTGGGAGAATGGAAATGCATTTTCACCTAAGTAGACAAAAATCTTTGCAACGGCCCTGCTTATTCTCCTACACGGTATTAAGAACTGGGGTATGTAAACTTTTGATCAGGGTCATTTGGGTAGTTTCCTGTTGTGATTATGATTTAAAAAGAGTAAACACAGTTGACTGATAATAAATGGCTTCAGCCAAACACTAACCATGAGTGAAAGAAAAGTTTTTGTGTTATCATTCATATTCTCTGAAAAATGGTCAAGAAATCATAAATTCTGCCAGGGTATGTAAAATTATGAGCACAACTTTATATTTATATATATATATATATATATATATATATATATATATATATATATATATATATATATATACACACACATACATACATACATACACACACACACACACACACACAGACATATATATTATATATATATACACACACAGTATCTCACCCCTCACATTTTTGTAAATATTTTATTATATTTTTTTGTGTGACAACACTGAAGAAATGCCACTTTGCTACAATGTAGTGAGTAGTGAGTGTACAGCTTGTATAACAGTGTCAATTTGTTGTCCCCTCAAAATAACAGACACTCATTAACCACTTCACGCAAAACAACGTTGGTATTTTGATGCTAAATACCGGGGTTATGGCAGCAGCTAGCTGCCATAACCCCGGTATTTTCGGGAATGCCGTGGGTTTCTCTATAAGATAAAAGTGGTCTCTGCGATGGATTTGCCACGAGATCACTTTTAATCAGTGGCGGGACAGGTGTCCACCCCCCCTCCCGCCGCGCTCCGGTCGTTTCCGCCGCTTACTGGACCCACCGGTGGCGGCGGAGATGATTGCGTCCTATCCCATGGATGTCTGGCTGCCAAGTGAGGGGAAGATGGCCCCCGCTCGGCTCCATAGCATGGGAGGGCGGAAGCGATGTCTAACATCACTTCCGCCCATAGCTCTTAAAGGAGAAATTATTGCTTTTATTTTTTTCAAGTGACATTTTTAAAAAAAAATTTTTATTGCATTTTAGTTTAAATATTAGATCTGAGGTCTTTTTGACCCCAGATCTCATATTTAAGAGGTCCTCTCATGCTTTTTTTCTATTACAAGGGATATTTACATTCCTTGTAATAGGAATAAAAGTGACCCAAATTTTTTTTTTTTAAAAAAAACAGTGTCAAAATAAAAAATACGAGCTCGCGCGCAGAAGTGAACGTATACGTGAGTAGCGCCCGCATATGAAAACGGTGTTCAAACCACACATGTGGGGTATCACCATGATCGTTAGAGGGAGAGCAATAATTCTAGCTCTAGACCTCCTCTGTAACTCAAAACTGGTAACCTGTAGAAATTTTTAAACATCGCCTATGGAGATTTTTAAGGGTAAAAGTTTGTCGCCATTCCACGAGCGGGCGCAATTTTGAAGCGTGACATGTTGGGTATCAATTTACTCGGCGTAACATTATCTTTCACAATATAAAAAAAAATTGGGCTAACTTTACTGTTGTCTTATTTTTTAATTCAAAAAAGTGTATGTTTTCCAAATAAAGTGCGCTTTTAAGACTGCTGCGCAAATAGGGTGTGACAGAAAGTATTGCAACAACCGCCATTTTATTCTCTAGGGTGTTCGAAAAAAAATCTTTAATGTTTGTGGGTTCTAAGTCATTTTCTAGCAAAAAAAAAAATTATTTTAACTTGTAAACAATAAGTATCAAAAAAGAGGCTTGGTCATTTATTAATGTGTAAACCACTGGCAACAAAAGTGAGTACACCCCTAAGTGAAAATGTCCAAATTGGGCCCAAAGTATCAATATTTTGTGTGGCCACCATTATTTTCCAGCACTGCCTTAACCCTCTTGGGCATGGAGTTCCCCAGAGCTTCACAGGTTGCCACTGGAGTCCTCTTCCACTCCTCCATGACGACATCACAGAGCTGGTGGATGTTAGAGACCTTGCGCTCTTCCACCTTCCATTTGAGGATGCCCCACAGATGCTCAATAGGGTTTAGGTCTGGAGACATGCTTTGTCAGTCTATCACCTTTACCCTCAGCTTCTTTAGCAAGGCAGTGGTCGTCTTTGAGGTGGGTTTGGGGTCGTTATCATGTTGGAATACTGCCCTGCGGCCCAGTCTCCAAAGGTCATCCAGCAAGATCAGCTGGCAAGCAACACAGCTGACGCTTTTCGAGGGTGTCCCCTCTTCTTCAGAACTAGATCATCTAGCTCTAAAAAAGAGGGCACACCCTCGAAACGCATCAGCTGTGTTTGGACGAAACATCCCACCACTGTTGCTTGCCATCTGATCTTGCTGGATGATGAAAACCATGGACTTCACATTCTATGCTTGAATATGTTACTTGTTTGTGAGTATGCATTTTTATCATTTTTTACACATTAAAGTGTTGCGAAGGTAATGCGCAAGGCTGGTGCGCCCTCTGTTCTTTTCTCCTTTTAGAGTAACAGAAGTAGGCCTGTTTGGGCCAGCTTCCCAGAAACAAACACCCTTTTTTAGCGAGACCAGCTTTCCTAATGATTCTCTCACATCCTCAATGTTACCCCTAAACCCAACAGTTATTGCCCCTCTAACCCAACCCCTGGCATAACAATACCCTTACTCTGATGCCAATATTACTTTCCCACTGAAAACTTTTTCACTCAAACAACATTATGTCACAATCAAAAAATAATGCAGGGGCAGACAAACAATACACCATGAAATAAGGAAAAAGTGTCAAAATGTGTGGATTGTCTTTCCCAATTACAATTGGTCCATGTTGGTAAGCCAGAAAGCACACACTAAGCATTAGATGGTTGAGTCCCCCAGCTGCACTGAGTATTTCAAGCCAGGGTTGTGCTGATTTAATGTGAAGTTTGTGTCACAGTATATATTAGAACAAAGATTGATGTGACAGGAGAAATGTTTTGTGAGGATACAGGATGCAAATAATAAAGGTTCTCTCACAATGGTGAGGGTCAAGAAAGTAATTCTTTAGAAACATCAGTATATAAATAGGTACATGCTTGTACACATAGGTATGCATCATGGAGCCGAAGCCGACACAGATCAAAAACTCCAGCCATTTTTTTTTTTCACATTCAAAATAGTAGGAGCACTCTCTGTCAGGTTCTTATTATCTGTTAAAGCTAAACTCCAGCCTTCCCTTCAGTCTTCCCCAGTTTATCTGATTTCACTGCACACTGTGAGCTTCTCACAGTGTGCATTAGAAGCTTCAGCATGTCAGATAAAATCCACCTCATTTTCTGGCTGGAGAACATCCAGTATCATATAGCACTTTTCTCCTCAGTCTGACTGTCCCTGGCCCACTTCTGTGCCTCACTGAGTTTCAGGTTTTTTTCAATCATAGAGGCTCAGCATCACATGTGGGTTTTACCTAGGGTGGTCTGCTGTTTTTAGGAAGCTATGTTAAGTCCCTTCGACCAGACATGATCTGCCTGCATTGCCTAAAGAAGTATAGTGACCCAGCGATAGTTAGCGATTAGTTAGGTGTCCGATTTGTCCGCTGCAATATGGCAGTCCCGCTAAAAAACGATGATCGCCGATATTACTAGAAAAAATAAATAAAAATGCCATAAATATATCCCATAGCTTGTAGACGTGATAACTTTTGTGAAAACCATCCAATATACGCTTATTGGGTATTTTTTTAACAAAAATATGTAGCAGAATACATATTGGCCTAAATTGATGAAGAAATTAGATTTTTTACAGCTTTTCTATTGGATATGTTTTATAGCAGAAAGTAAAAAATATTGTTTTTTTTTTTCAAAATTGTCACTCTTTTTTTGTTTATAGCGCAAGAAATAAAAACCGCACAGGTGATCAAATACCACCAAAAGAAAGCTCTATTTGTGGTAAAAAAAAATGACAAATTTTATTTGGGTACAGTGTCACATGACCGTGCAATTGTCAGTTAAAGTAACGCAGTGCCTTATCGCTAAAAATGGCCTGGTCATTAAGAGGGTAAAACCTTCCGGGGCTGAAGTGGTTAACTGGGTCTAAAATAAGTTTTGTAATGAAACAGAAAATTTTTATTACCCTGTTTAAGAGGGGGGAAAGAGATGAACCAAGGAAGACAAAATATAAGCAGATTAAGCTCCAGCTTTAAACTCAGAGATATCTCCTGATTTCATGCCCTAAAGTGTCAAAGGGACAGTCAGTAAAAGGAAATCCTCATTGCTGTAGTTTTTGTCCTGTTAGCAAGATTTCTGCTCACTTCTTGTCCAAGTGTTATTTGTAATTGGGACAGAAAGTTCAAGTGGAAGTGTCAGGTTTTTTTGCCATCTGTGTTCCATTGAGGAGATTTCCCTTGACTACCTGTTCCATACCCAAAACAGGAAGTGAAAAGAAAATCATAATGACTGCAGTTTTTGCCCGGTTAGCGAGATTTCTGCTCACTTCTTGTTCAAGTGTTAATTGTCATTGGGACAGAAAGTTAAAGTAAAACTGTCATTTTCCTGACGCCAACATGGCAGCATACCTATGATATAACTCCGCCCCTATATCCACCCACAGGACCTGTTTAGCTCTATAAAAGTCTGAGAGCTACCTCCCCTATTCTCCTTTTTGTCCTCAAAGATCAACACCGTTACACTCAGGATAAGCTCGTATCTGCCGACAATGTCGAAGTCCGTCTGGGTTGAAGCCTCTCCCAGCAAGCAGTCCCATATTTTAGGCTGCTAAAGGCACTTTTTCTTGCTCTCATGTCTCTAAAGACCCCTTACACACTGTGCATCTTTTGTTGTCTGATTTCCTTTAGATTTGCCGGGACCATGTGGTGCAAGGGTCTGCCTGATTGCATACAAATTGAGACTCTTAAGGTTTGACCTCATATTGTGTGGTTTTGGTAAATCTGAGGAAAATAAAATCTGCAGAGGATTGTATGATGTGTAGCCAGCTTAAAAGTAGTGTCCTTTTGTGTGGATGGGCGTTGGCTTCCCTCCAATTGTACTAGCCCTTTTTTTATTAGAACAGAAGCTGGGGAGGACTGAGTCTCTGTCTCAGGTGCTATATTTAAAGGGCACAAATAGGGAGGTAATAGATGCATTTGCGATCCAGGCATCCAGAGAGACAGCATCTCATTCTGAGGAACAGTCAATGACAGGTAAGTCTTGCTATTCTAGTAATGGGGATAGAAGGGAGGGGGAGCAAGGAAGAATGTATTACTAGGGGATGGGGGGGGGGGTTGCCCAGATTTCTTTTATTTAAATTTGTTTCTCTTTGCCAAAAAAGGGGTATATATGTATTTTTTTCCCTCTTTCACTTCTCTTATTTTTCTCTGTTGCCCCACAGTCCCCCTTGCACCTTTCGGTTCTTCCACCAGCATGAGCCTAACACCAAATAACCAAGATCACCGTAAAACCAGGTAAGGGCCAACTTTGGGTAAGTAAGAAGATGCGGGAAACAGAGTGCGTTATGCCCTGACAAGCGTGCCTTCTTGTCTATTGCAGGCTGTCAGAAACCATAAAATCAGGCCGAGACAGAAGTACAGTAAATCACACTTGTTTAATAATAAAAGTAAAAAGAACAAACATAGTTAAAACATAGCCAACATTCAGTAACCGAAACGGACAGTCACCCAAGCCAGAAGTCAGGGATCAATGTAGTGGAACAGCAAGCAGGATCTGGAGCCAGAAGGGATGTCAGCAAAGCAAGTCTTGAACAGGATGGCAAGAGATAGTTTCTGTGATGTAGACAAAGGCGAAAGCAGAGCTCCTCTGGACTGGAGGCAGGATATCAGCAACAGCCGAGGCGTACCTATGGAGAGATAGGAGCTGGCAATTAGCCGACAGCTGAGTGTCCAGCTCACAGAAGGAAGGGCTGAGCCCAGCCCTGACAGTACCCCCTCCTCAATGACCCCTCCCCCTCGGAGGACCACCAGGCTTGAGGGGAAAACGTCTATGGAAATCATGGAAGAGGACAGGGGCATGTACGTCCGAGGATGAGACCCAAGAGTTCCTCTGGACCGTACCCTTTCCAATGCACCGGGTACTGTATGCGCCCACGGAACCTACGGGAGTCAACAATGGACTGTACTTCATACTCCTCATGGTTCTCAATATACATGTGCATTCGTTTTCATCTGAATGCATTTTCTTCCGAATTTCAGGTATTTTTTTAACAAACGATAACGAACGTGCAGAGTCTGTTTTCGTTGCGACAACAGTTCGATATAGATAGGAGATTCGACATGACGCTGACAATAGCGATCTGTGTCCATCGAACCTGTGGTCGAATGTGCCTAACCTTAGCTCTATTAGTCCAAGATTATTCTACATAGAGAGAAAAGATTCGACATAGAGAGAAAAGATTCAACATTATAGAGACAATAGCAAAAAAGGTCAAATGTGCCTAATCTAACTCTATTAGTCCAAGATTATTCGACATAGAGAGAAAAGATTCGACAAGAAGATTCGACGAAGCAGTAGCCACGAGCGGACATTTATGGTCAAATGCTCCGTCCATAGGCTATAGAAGAATTCTAATGTTGGTTGACTAGTAATAGTAATTAAGAAATATAATTATTACTAGTGTCATACAACATTAGAATTCTACTATAGCTTGTAGGAACATTCGACTGGAAATGCGGCGTCGTATAGTTTAGCTGCTCCGTCGAATCTTCTTAGAACATTCGACAGACACCATAACCCTTCAATGACAGATTCGACCTTAATTATTTCGGATTTTCGGAGGAATGCATTTTTTAACGAAACAAAGTAAATAAAAACGAATTTCGGGAGTAACTAAATACATTTATTTTTCGGACGAAAACGAAATATTTCAGTGTGCACATGTCTAGTCCTCAACCTGTACAGGGTGAGGACGTGGCACCGAGGTGGTAAAGCAGTTGCAGACCAAAGGTTTTAATAAGGAGACATAAAATACATTTGAAATACGCATATTAGAAGGAAGGTCTAATGTGTAAGCCACTGGGTTAATCCTGCAAAGAATACGGAAAGCCCCAATAAACCGAGGTGCGAACTTTAGTGAGGGAACATGAAGTCGGAGGTTGCGAGATGACAGCCAGACCCTGTCCCCAACCTGGTAGGAAGGCGCAGGCAGGCGTCTGCAGTCAGCATGGAGTCTGTACCTATCCTTAGCATATCGCAAAGCCTTCTGGACTTGTGCCCAGGTGGAACGAAGACCACGGAGATGCTCCTCTAACGCAGGTATATTCAGCAGAACAAACAAGTCATCCAACATGGAAGGTTGGAAACCATAATTCGCCATAAACTGGGACAATTGGGAAGCAGAATTCAAGGCACTGTTGTGAGCAAACTCTGCCCACAGTAATAGGTCTGACCAGTTGCAATGATGGTCAGAAATATAGCAACGTATGAATTGCTCCAAGGACTGATTGGCTCGTTCTGCGGTCCCATTAGACTGCGGGTGATACGCAGGGCAGAAAGCAAGCTGAATTCCCAACTGTGCACAAAAGGCTCGCCAGAACCGGGAGACAAACTGACTACCCCTGTCTGAGACAATCACCTTGGAAAGCCCATGTAAGCGAAAGATCTCCCAAGCAAAAATGGAAGCCAGTTCCCTAAAAGTGGGCAACTTCTTAAGTGGAATACAATGACACATCTTTGAGAACCGGTCAACCAACATAAGGATAACTGTGTTGCCCAGGGAGTTGGGTAGCTCCACAATGAAATCCATAGACAGGTGGGCCCAGGGCCTCTCTCCATTGGGTATGGGTTGTAGGAGGCCCACTGGAAGGTGTCGTGGAGTCTTACTCTGAGCACACACGGAACAGGCAGCTATGAAGGCAGTTACATCAGCACGTAGACTAGGCCACCAGAATTGTTGGGAAATGGCCCAAAAGAGTTGATTCTTCCAGGGTGGCCAGCAACCTTGGGAGAATGGTAAGTCTGGAGCACAGCAGTACGGAGACTCTCTGGGACAAAGCAGCGGTCACAAGGTTTCTCAGGAGGAGCATGGACCTGAGCAGCAAGAATTTTGTCACCCAAAGGAGAAGTGAGACTGGTGCGAACCATAGCCAGAATACAATCAGGAGGAATCACAGGAACCGGAACCGACTCCAACCTGGAAGTGGAGGAAAATTGTCGTGACAAGGCGTCAGCCCTTACATTCTTAGTAATTGGTAAGAATGAGACAATGTAATTGAAACGTGACAAGAAAAGAGCCTATCGTGCCCTTCTGGGAGAGAGGCATTTAGCCTCAGACAAGAATGTGAGATTCTTATGGTCAGTAAGATGAGAACCGGCACAGTGGTACCTTTGAGGAGATGTCTCCATTCTTTCAGGGCTAAAATGAACGCCAACAGCTCTCTGTCATCAATCTCGTAATTGCACTCTGCAGGTGATAATTTGTTGGAAAAGTAGCCACAAGGATGTATAGCGCTCTCAGAGGTAGGATGTTGAGACAGAAGGGCACTAACACCAGTTTCAGAAGCATCAACCTCAAGGATAAAAGGTAACGAAGGATCAGGATGTGCCAACAGAGGAGCAGAAACAAAGGAAGCCTTGAGACTCTCAAAGGCCTTAATGGACTCCGGAAACCAACTCTGTGTGTTACCGTCCTTTCTGGTCATATCAGTCAGGTGCTTGACCAGAGACGAGGAGTTACGAATAAACTTTCGATAATAGTTGGCAAAGCCCAGGAAACGCTGCAGAGGACTCTGGGAGTTTCTCTGGGTCCATCGAAAAACCAGCAATGGAAATGACATAACCCAGGAATTTAACCTGTTCACGATGGAATTCGCACTTCTCCAGTTTACAATAGAAATTGTTCTCTCTTAGTTTCTGAAGCACACGACAGACATCTGTGTGGTGGCTCTCCAGGGACTTGGAAAATATGAGGATATCATCGAGATAAACCACCACACATAACTGCAACAAACCTCGGAGGACATCGTTAATAAATTCCTGGAAAACTGCCGGAGCGTTACAAAGGCCAAAAGGCATTTTGAAGTACTCATAATGGCCTGTTCTGGTATTAAATGCAGTTTTCCACTCGTCGCCCTCCCTAATCCTCAGGAGATTGTATGTCCCTCTCAAATCATGCTTTGTGAAAACCGTTGCTCCCTTGAGGTGGTCAAATAATCCGTAATCAATACAAGTCTCAGTTCACCACTCTTCTTCTTCACAAAGAAGAAACCGGCACCAGCAGGAGACGAGGATTTGCAGATGAAACCTCGAGAAAGAGCGTCCACAACGTACGCGTGAAAGCCAAGTGCAAGGGTTCACCTTCACTGACCGACCCGGTACCAGGATGCATGGGAGGTGAGGGAGGCACGGGTGGGACTGCAAAGCTCGGAGTCAAACGTACAGGAGGCTTCCGCAAGTGCTCCTTAAAAGAGAGTCTTTCTCTGAGTCTGGAGTCAATGAGGATGGCAAACGTGATTAACTTCTTCAGCTCAGTGGGTATATCTCGGGCTGCAATCTCATCCTTGATGGTATACGAGAGACCATGAGAAAAAGCAGCCACGAGGGCCTCATTGTTCCACGCAACCTCTGCTGCCAGAGTACGGAATTCAATGGCGTAGTCGGCAACAGTTTTCGTATTGTGTCCGATGGACATGAGTCACTTGGCAGCAGAAACGAAGCGTTCGGGAACGTCAAATACCATTTTAAACTAAGCCACAAACTCAGGGTAGCTCAAGACAACAGGTTTTTGCGTCTCCCATAGAGGGTTTGCCCAGGCCAAGGCTCTCTCAGAAAGCAAAGATATCACGAAACCTACTTTACTTCTGTCTGTGGGAAACACCTGGGGCAGCATCTCAAATTATATCTCAACCTGGTTGAGAAACCCTCTGCATTGGACTGTATCGCCCCCAAATCGCTGGGGAAAGTGGAGCGGAACCAGACAACCCTTATAGAGGTAATACTCGAGGCAGGTGCCTGCACAGAGACTGGAGGAGCAGCAGGGTCGGCCTGCAACTCAGGTTATACCGGGGTGGCCACAGTAGGAGATTCCAGGTAAGCCGTGATACTCAGGAGCATTTGTAACGCCATGGCAAACTGATTCATGCAGTGATCCAGTTCATTCAATCTGGAAAAAATATTACCAACAAATGTATTGACTGCATCTTCTGAATTCATGGCCTTTGCCTACTGTCAGAAACCATGAAATCAGGCCGAGACAGAAGTACAGTTAAATCACACTTGTTTAATAATAAAAGTAAAAAGAACAAACGTAGTCAAAACATGGCCAAAGTTCAGTAACCGGAACGGATAGTCACCCAAGCCAGAAGTCAGGGATCAATATAGTGGAACAGCAAGCAGGATCTGGAGCCAGAAGGGATGTCAGCAAAGCAAGTCTTAAACAGGACCGCAGGAGATAGTTTCTGTGATGTTGACCAAGTCGAAGGCAGAGCTCCTCTGGACTGGGCAGCTTAAGTAGGCAGGACTGACGAGTAGGATATCATCAACAGCTGAGTTACTGTGGAGAGATAGGAGCTGGCAATTAGCCAACAGCTGAGCGGCCAGCTCAGAGAAAGAAGGGCTGAGCCCAGCCCTGACACAGGCCCAGCCGCTCACACTCCTGCTCTAGGATGTCCAGAGGCCCTCTGGATCGTCAGGATTTTTCCAGGGCAGAAAGTGACTCCTCCAGTCCTGGCAGACCCCAGTACAAAGGGAGCAAATATACGCTTAAGAGAAAGCACACCGCTTCTCCTCCGAGGGCTCAGCGCCCAAAAGGCAAATGTTGGTCATGTGGAGATGACCCTATGCCAGGAAAGCTACTTTGCAGCAACTGCTTCAGGCAGCTTACCAGAGACCAGGAGTACGAGAGTTAGCAGGTGTCAACCTTGCTCAAAAAAGTAGTCTGCGACTCCCTGGCAGAATTTTCTGGTCGTCTTGGACAACCAGTGACAGAATCGGATGAACAGTGTGGGCCCTGCATCAGGTCTAAACCAAGCCATTCAACCACCTCTAACTAGAGGGGTACAAGGCACTTCAGGGGTTACTCCAGCCCAGCAGATTAGGTGGGCTGATTTCCCAGACCCAGTATTACAGCCAACCTTCCAGGCAAAAGGAGAAGATATAGCCTCCTCCCCGGCAGAGAATCCTGAAGGTTCAGACTTTGATTTTGCGCTGATCCCACCATTCATTAAGGCAGTAAAATCTGCACTGGAATGGGTGGATTGGGAATGTCAGGAAAGGATCCGTCCGCTGGCAAGATAAATCGTTTGGCATGCAGTACTGGGGTCCACCAGCAGGTGTCTCCTGGCAGTGTTGAACTGTCAGGAGAATATTTCCTTGCTGGTGTCATTTCATCTTTTGGCCGCAGTACTGATGTCCACCAGCGGATGGATCCTGGCAGTATGGAGCAGACAACACTCCCTGCGCTCAGGTGTGACTTGAAGTCAATCACAGTCAGTCCTATAAATACCCGGCAAGCCCTCATATGCTTGCCTTGGTATCTCTCTCCTTGAGCCCTGACCTTGTTCGCCTGTTACCCGATCCTGAGCCTGCATCCGACCTTGTGCCCGAGCTTATCCTGACCCGATCCCTTCTGTGTTCCTGTACCCTTCTGCCCGATCCATCCCCTCTCTGTCCTGCTGGTTCCCTGTCCCTCATTTACTGATCTTCCTGTGTATGACCTTGGCTTGGCTAATCGTTTATGTCTCTGGTATATCCCTTGCTCTTGCTGACCTGCTGTGTATGACCCTGGCCTGGCTGACATCTGTGATTCTGGTATTGCCCCTTGCTGTAGATATTGTTGTTTGTAGTGGGTTTGTTGTGTTGGTTGCACTATCTGTATTTTCTGTGTTATCACTTATTTTAATAAATATTATTTATTCACTTTTACATGCGTTTTGGTTTCCCCTTTGCAGTCCACACAATCTGGTCACACCTGTTCATGACAGTATACCAAGGCCATCTCTGACCAGAAGTGGCTGCACAGGGGAACCATCTCGGTTCTGTTGCACATTACTAGGATGAATTCAGATATAATTGCTTATTATGCTCTGCTGGCAACAGAGAGTTCTGAATATCTCCGCCAGACATTGGAAGGGTGGTCCAGTGATCAGCTGCTGGAGATTATCCGTTTAGCTCACTCTGTGGTCGATCAGGGCAGTATACGGTTTGAGGATGTTCAGCCTTTGATTGGAATGTGTACAGAGCTGGCTCTGCCTTGTATCCCAAAGGGCCATGATGACTTTTCTCCCCCCTTCAGCATTAACCAGGTTGCGTCCTTAGTATGGCTGTTGGAGGATGACTCTGCATCCTTTTTTGAGCATTATTCGGTTTGCCCCAAACAGTTGTTGAAGGATTGTATAGATGAAGTGCAGTCGCTGGTCAGACAGAGGGAATGTGAGGCCACTTTTGTGCTACCTGTACTTCAGGCATGGTTAGACCTGTTATGCCCAGCTTCTGTCAGCTCTCCACAAACCAGACCTGCTACTAAATACCTGCCTGCTCAGATGTCCTTTCTCCCATCACCCCTGGCAACCTCAGCTGCAGTCCAATATACCCTGCTCCCCACCAAGTATCGATGCCCTGTGTCTACTTCCTGCACCTATCCTGCCTTTAACCCACCTGCCTCTTCTCTAATACCTGCAACTTCCCCACAAGAACTCCCTCTGGCCGCTGTTCCCCCTTCCTTGCCATATCCCAGCCCTTCCTTTCAGTATGCCTCACCTCCTGTCTACAGTCCTACAGCCACCTACAGATCTCCAGCAGTTAAGCCAAAGAAGAAACGGAAGTTCTTCCCCACTCACACGATCCTGCCAGTAACCCAACTTGCTTCCACACCAACTAACCCACCTGATTCTGTCAAACCTCTGCCTGCTACCCAGCCTGACAGTCCAGTGCCTGCTACCGAGCCTGATGCGCCAGTGTCTTCTATTCAACCTGTTGTGCCAATGCCTGTGCCCGCTGTCCAGTTTGATGTCCCTGCCTTCCAGTCCGGTGTGCCCACCTTCCAGTCTGATGCACCCGCTCTCCAGTCTAATGCACCTGCAATCCAGTCTGATATGCCTGCCTTCCAGCCGGATGTCTTGAAGCTTGCCTTCCAGCCTGAAGTCCCGGTGCCCGCTTTTCAGTCTGTGCCCGCTCCCCAGTCTGATGTTTTCATGCCTGCCTCCCAGCCTGATGTCCCGAAGCTTGCTTTTCAGCCTGATGTCTTGGTTTCTGCCTTCCAGCTTGATGTCCCTGCCTTCCAGCTTGATGTCCCTGCCTTCCAGTCTGGTGTGCCCACCTTCCAGTCTGGTGTGCCCACCTTCCAGTCTGGTGTGCCCACCTTCCAGTCTGGTGTACCCACCTTCCAGTCTGAGGCACCCGCTCTCCAGTTTAATGCACCTGCTATCCAGTCTGATATGCCTGCCTTCCAGCCGGATGTCTTGAAGCTTGCCTTCCAGCCCGAAATCCCAGTGTCCTTGTCCCAGTCTGACGCCCCAGCGACTATTGACCAGTCCGATGTACCTGTTATTCTGCCCGATTTGCCAGCGCCTGTGTCTGCTGCCCAGTCTAAAGTTCCAGGACCCGCTGCCTGGTCTGATGTCTCGGTGCCGGCTTTCCAGTCCGCTTTCCAGCCTGATGTGCCAGTGTCTGCTACTCAGCCAGTTGTGCCAGTACCTGTTCTGCCTGATGTGCCCACTATTCAGCTTGATGAGCCTGCTTTCCGGTTTGATGTGTCCATCCTCCAGCCTGATATCCTGGTACCTGTCTTCCAGCCTGATGTCGTGATGTTGGTATCCCAGCCTGAGGTTTCGGTGCCCATGTCTCAGCCTGAAGTTTCGGTGCCTGTGTTTCGGCCTGGAGTTTCGGTGCCCGTGTCTCAGCCTGCTGAATCGGTGCCCGTTACCCAGTCTGTTGAACAGGTGCCCGTTACCCAGTCTGCTAAACCGAAGTCCGTCACTTGGCCTGTCAAGCCAGTATCCGTTATCCGGTTTGCCGAACCAGTGCCCGGTGTCCAGCTCGCTGAGTCGGGGCCTGTTACCCAGCCCACTGGGCCGGGGCCCGTTACCCAGCTTGCTGAGCCGGTGCCTGTAATCCGGCCTGCCCTTACGGTGCTCGCTGTTCGGCCCAATGTTCCAGAGCCTGCTGCCCAGCTCGATGACCCGGAGCCTGCTGCCCAGCTCGATGACCCGGAGCCTGCTGCCCAGCTCGATGACCCGGAGCCTGCTGCCCAGCTCGATGACCCGGAGCTTGCTGCCCAGCTCGATGACCCGGAGCCTGCTGCCCAGCTCGATGACCCGGAGCCTGCTGCCCAGCTCGATGACCCGGAGCCTGCTGCCCAGCTCGATGACCCGGAGCCTGCTGCCCAGCCCGATGACCCGGAGCCTGCTGCCCAGCCCGATGACCCGGAGCCTGCTGCCCAGCCCGATGACCCGGAGCCTGCTGCCCAGCCCGATGACCCGGAGCCTGCTGCCCAGCCCGATGACCCGGAGCCTGCTGCCCAGCCCGATGACCCGGAGCCTGCTGCCCAGCCCGATGACCCGGAGCCTGCTGCCCAGCCCGATGACCCGGAGCCTGCTGCCCAGCTCGATGACCCGGAGCCTGCTGCTCAGCTCAAGTTGTTCCTGTCTGCTGCCCAGCTCAAGTTGTTCCTGTCTGCTGCCCAGCTCAAGTTGTTCCTGTCTGCTGCCCAGCTCAAGTTGTTCCTGTCTGCTGCCCAGCTCAAGTTGTTCCTGTCTGCTGCCCAGCTCAAGTTGTTCCTGTCTGCTGCCCAGCTCAAGTTGTTCCTGTCTGCTGCCCAGCTCAAGTTGTTCCTGTCTGCTGCCCAGCTCAAGTTGTTCCTGTCTGCTGCCCAGCTCAAGTTGTTCCTGTCTGCTGCCCAGCTCAAGTTGTTCCTGTCTGCTGCCCAGCTCAAGTTGTTCCTGTCTGCTGCCCAGCTCAAGTTGTTCCTGTCTGCTGCCCAGCTCAAGTTGTTCCTGTCTGCTGCCCAGCTCAAGTTGTTCCTGTCTGCTGCCCAGCTCAAGTTGTTCCTGTCTGCTGCCCAGCTCAAGTTGTTCCTGTCTGCTGCCCAGCTCAAGTTGTTCCTGTCTGCTGCCCAGCTCAAGTTGTTCCTGTCTGCTGCCCAGCTCAAGTTGTTCCTGTCTGCTGCCCAGCTCAAGTTGTTCCTGTCTGCTGCCCAGCTCAAGTTGTTCCTGTCTGCTGCCCAGCTCAAGTTGTTCCTGTCCGCTGCCCAGCTCAATGACTCTGACATGCCAGCCATCTGCCCGGATGTGCCTGATGACCAGCCTGTTTCCACCATTCTGCCTGATGCCATAGACTTTGGACAATTAAGACTAGTTGGAGCGTCCGGAGGCCGCTCCTTTAAGGGGGGGTACTGTCAGGAAAGGATCCGTCCGCTGGCAAGATATATCGTTTGGCATGCAGTACTGGGGTCCACCAGCAGGTGTCTCCTGGCAGTGTTGAACTGTCAGGAGAATATTTCCTTGCTGGTGTCATTTCATCTTTTGGCCGCAGTACTGATGTCCACCAGCGGATGGATCCTGGCAGTATGGAGCAGACAACACTCCCTGCGCTCAGGTGTGACTTGAAGTCAATCACAGTGAAGTAGAATAGTAAAGTATCGAACCAGGCAGAACTTCAGCAATGCAGGTTTA
Source organism: Lithobates clamitans (assembly GCA_037952925.1). Lineage (NCBI taxonomy): Eukaryota > Metazoa > Chordata > Amphibia > Anura > Ranidae > Lithobates > Lithobates clamitans. Next base: position 81,670 of record JBBGZY010001622.1, on the reverse strand, counting down.
TTAACAGCTGATAACATACAGGTTTATGTTCAAAGTATTACAAAATACAAATCTAATTAATACAGTTTCTTACAATGCAAGCATATTAGATATAAATATTCTTATCCTCTAACCAAATTGAAACAATTGTGAAGTGTTCTCACCTTGAACCAGAATGGGTCTTTACTGCCAATTCTTGGGAACCTGTCACCTGATAGGGACCAGCCGGTCGACCAGTGGTCTGGTCCCCTCACAGAGTTCTGGGTTCCAGCTCGACCAAGTTCTTGAGGGAAATTCACCTGAGACCACATTCTGGAACAAGTCAAGAAGTCTTCTCTGACTCGTACGAGGAGACAAGTTATGGACAGATACTTGCCCATTGGTTCTGACCTCTATGACCCGTGCAATAGGGCAGCATACATAGAGTTCAGCCTTATGAGCTCCTATCTGACTTGTCCGTCTAACATTAGCAGAGCTTGCATTTATATACTCCTTTACAAGTCTTATCTCAACTTATCTCTTACATATGATTGGTCGCTAAGATCTACATCAAAGTAACCAACCATAAATCTGGCACCTGTTCTACAACCAGATAAACTTAATTATTCCCAAAATTCCTATATGTTCATTAAAGTGATTTATAACTGGTTTTGTCCAATTAAAAACACCTGTATAGAGACAGTCTGGCACCCAGCTGTGTTATCAGACTCTCCTTATCTTGATACTAGCTTCAAGGATTTGCAGATTTACAACTTTGAGACAATTAACTTTCAATAACCCCACCAGATGTTTTATATGTTTCACTATATGCATGTATTTTAACAGTTTTAATGAGGGCACAAGCAGACCTTTGTTTGACCTTGTCAAACTTAATTTAATGTACTGTACATAACTTTAATTATTTCTAAAGCACCTGTTTTCATTATCTTATCTTGTGTGATTTATATGCATTTCAGACTTGAGACAATTCTTCATAACTTAAATCTATTCTAATGAACTTTCATCCAGTAGATTATCTTAATACATTTTCGAGAACACCTGTTTACAAGTACTTGTCATAAAGCAGAGGTCATTTAAAGTTCAACACTTAAAAATGAAGACTTTCTAAATCTGGAAAACACAGTATACATTATTAAAGATTAACAATTGTTGCTTTACTTATTGAATAATAATATTGATAAAACCACTACTATATAATAATATAAATAATAATAATAATAATTATCAATAAATATATGCAAATCAATATATACAATATGAAATACATTGGCTAATATGAGATTCCACAACATTTCCCCCCTGTTGAGGCTTCACACAAGCCTCACAGCAATTACAATACAGATTACCCACCATGCTCCTCAGAGACCCCATGCACCCAACACTGATCACATAAATTGTCCAAAAAAATAAAAATAAATCAGTCCAAAAAATAAAAAATAAATCAGTCCAATCAAAAACACACTGCATCTTCTTCTGTAGCTGCAAAGTCCTTCTCCATATGTGGCACGGAAAACATAGTTGTCAGTCTCAGTGGCATTGTGATCATTCTTGCCACAAACTTCTTGCAACAGGCAACAGTTACTCAGCAACATCACATCAAGGATAACAGGGAAGAGGAACAATCCGTTCAGTTAGTGAATGAAAGCCAAGTATGTGGTCCCAAGGAGCATTCAGCAGACTCAGTCCCATAAGGCTCTGCCTTTTCCTGCATAGGTCTTTTCAGCTTAGCCAAGTGCTTGATGTGTCTGGAGAGATCTCCTTCATCATCATTTGCTGGTCCAGTATCATAGCACAAGCTGCTTTGGATGCTGTAAGATACAAGTTCAGTGCATACCTGTTCCGCAAGGATACAAGTCTCAGATTTTCCAGTTCCTCCTTTTATGCATGAAATCCTTCCTTTGTAGCAATTAACATTTGTAACAAGTTGCATCATGTCTTCTGCGATCACCCGATATTTGTCTGGATATAAAATACACTTCAAAAATATAGTTATAAAAAATAAAAATAAAGTCAGTGTCAGGATACAATAGGACTCTGGCAAGCATTTCAGGGCAACCTACAAAGCAATGGCTCCTACACTCTTATTTTACTTAATAACTTAATTTAGTGTGTTCCTATTATTTCTACAACATCCGCTAAAATAATATACATGTATCTATATAGTTTTATCACAATACAATACTCTTACAATATGAATAATATTTATTATTATAAATCCCTTGAAGTACATGTTTTCACTACAAAGTATTTTATATATACTATTCTTTTACATTCTTATACTATTTCCCATATAATAATTGTAAAATTCTTATAATTTCTTAATCTTGACTCCAACTATCAGTCACTATTACCCTGGTCATGTCATACTGTCAATATAGTCAGTCCAGAAATTTCATTAGTTTTAATTTTGTAGTCTTCCCACAAAGTTTGCTAAACCCAAAACCATTTCACTTTTTTCCATTTCTGCACATACTATACTGCAGAATGTTATACAATAACAGTCAGCATGGGTCTCTTCTGTCAGTCACTGCTATACTGTCTAAGTCAGTAGCCTACCTCTCCTATGTCTTAAAACATGAATTATAAAACAATATCAAGACAAATATGATAACATATCCTATAAAGCATCAATAGCATACAGTCTTTAGCGATAATGTCATACCCATTACATTAAACCTCCCCACTTTTTTTTTTTTTTTTTTCCCAAAAAATGATAAAACTATTTGTTTATAATGATTGAACATTTACTCAAAGTGGAACTCTACTCACAAAAATGTGATAAAACAAGGTTCATTAGCAAGAAAAATACATTCCACATTAATTATTATGCTACCATTTTACTGAAGCCCATAACCTTTGAGCAGCAGTAGAATTTCAGGCTGTCAGCAAACTGGCCTCTAGATTTTAATCATTGCAAAAAAAAATAGAGCACAACTGAGCCTGTGTAGAGCAGGGTGGAACAGTGGATTTTAAACAGTATAGGCACTTATTTTTTACTGTGTTTCATAGCTACACCTGCAAAAGAGGTCAGCCTCAAGTGATCCAGCAAGAATTAATTTTCTGACCAAAGTTCCACTTTAAGGTGTTCACAATAATAATACTTATAACATATATAACAAACAAAACAACAGTAAGTCTCTACATACAAAGTTTCACATATAATTAATTAGAATTGTCCATTACTGAAATATTTCCAATGTCTTTGTCTGCAACAGTCTCTTGTATATGTATTCCACTTGCACTTATGTGAATAACACTCTTGGTAATCTCACTCAGACTTTGACTACTATAGAAATGGAAAATGTCACTGTCACAAATGTGGATTTAAATGGACACTGGAATTGTGAATTCTTCCACTTCCTTTTATGATCTTTAATGTACTTGCAGTCATCAAGGGTTACTGACATACATTCCTTTAGTGGCTTTGATTGGAACAAGAGATCACATCTAAAACAAGGATCTGTTTAGAAACAAAACTACACCAATTTGGTTAATTATTTTAAACACATGAACATTTTATCCCCTACTGTACAGCATGAAGTCTAAGCTACTATCATTTGCCTCTAGAACTCCTAAACTTAGTGACAAATCTATCCAAAGTTTCATATGGCCCAGCAAATTGTATTTAATTTGGTCTACAACAGCCCATACAACCTATCCACCAATGAATATGAGTGTGGACACAAGGTTCTATCGTCTATGCCAAGCATAGAGCAAAATGGAACTGATTTTTCATAAAAATGGGTACAATTATCTGATATCAGTGCTGTATACACTCCAAGCCTGGGAAAAATTTCCCACATCAGACTCTTAGCTGTTGTCTCATACATTTGCATGACCATATGAAAAACTATGATTTACTTTAAAAATGAGCAGACTTTTATTAAAGTATATCTATATCTACAGCTTTGTTCTTTCATTGCAATAAAGTCTATATACAGGCACACAAAATAGACTTTGAAGAACTACATTTTGTGAAACTACATTGTGATTGTTCATAATTAAAAAGAAATCAAAATAAAATTACATGGTCACTTGCACAGTCTGTTAAATCTAAAGAGGTTAAGAAAATGTGCATTACTGTCCCTTCCTTAAGAATAATTATATACAAATTTTATTGTTAATTAGATCATATTAATGCAGAGTGACCCTGATCAAAAAACTGACTTTGCCACCTGTAGTAGCATAACTAGGAACTTGAATAATAAAAAATCAAAAGGAGTGAAATTTTACAAAGTATAACTTTACATATGAAAACGTGCTGGCTGCTCCTGGAATAAAGAAACAAATTATTTATTTAGGCAAACTAATAATCAACCTGATAATTACTAAAACTTGTAATCAGGTAGGACAAAATAAGTTCTAGCCAAAACCAATAAGGGACCTTGCTCACCAGAGCTTACAAGCTAAGATTAAAAATTAAGACTGTAATTATCTAATTCACCCCCCTGTATGTGCTACATATAGCACATGTAATGAGATGGTAGCACTGTTACCATGCATCACTCTTCACTATTCTTTTTAGAAAATAAGAAACAAATATAAATTTGGAGTTCCCTTGTACCAAATAAATAAATCCCATTACTATCTTTGTGATTACTACTAAGTAGGCAAATATATAAAGATGACAGTATACATAATACTGTACAATAAGATAGGGACATGACAAAATAAACAACAAAAGCTACAAGGGAGAATAAGCACCCTACTTACAAGAGTGATATACTAAAAATAAAATGCACCTTTCACTACTACAGATCATAATATAAAAGACAGAATACCTATTATAACCTACAGTTTATATTCTAATAAAAAATCAACAAATGTTTAAGAATAAGAACGTATTCTGAGATTTTATTTTATTTATTTATTTTTATGGTCAGCTCATCCAGTGTCTGTCTAAAGGCACCAGACATAACTCCCCTAAATGTGCCTCTTTCATCTTTGTGACAGGTCATCTTAATACTCTGTACTAAGATGATTTAATGTAGTTGTTGCACGTACGTGCAGACAGCTATTTCTAAAATGGTGACTATACTTTTCTGCTCTCCTACACTCATACTGAAAGAAATACATTATCTTGCTTAACATGTAAAATCTACAACTGTAAAATGTTTTTAAGCATGACATTAATTACATTAGCAACATTGAATTTATCTACAGATATTTTCCTTCCAAAAGCAGTATGCTGGATACAAAAAAAATATGGGAGAACTTTGTGTCGTCAATTACTGAAAACAAACAACTTTTTTTTTTTTTTTTCTACAGTTTAAATAACTTCTAACTCCCTCAGCTCATTAATGGTGCTAACTAGCTGAGGTACATATTCAAAAGAATATAAAAAATAAATAAAAAATAAAAAATGAATCGTGCCTTCCACACACACACTCACTGCTAATAACATTTAGAAATTTGACGCTAAAGTCAATCAGTCACCATAGATTTATCAATCCCTAGCCTCTCAACGAAAGACATACAATCATTCACATAGGGATTCATTTTACACCTCATACAAAAAAAAAACAAAAAAAAAAAACAAAAAAAATAAAACACACACACAAACACACATTTAACTCATATAAATATAAATCCTCCTAACAAATACTAATAACACGTGTCACGAAATCAAATATATGACACAGAAAGTTCTAATTGCATTTGTATGGAGGATACATACCATTTCCCTATTCATCATACACTATGCAGAATTCAGCATCAGTTACATACTTCTTACTATTTACTCATAGAACTAACACACAGGGTCCTTTCACACCAACGTTTTTACAACCACTACAGAATTATTCTAACCTAATTTGGGAGATGATCAGTCTCCCTCACACATACAATATTCCCTAACAGTCTACAAACATTACAAATAAATTAACTTACATTTGTGAACATTCATTAACAAAATGTCATTATCTTCTGTTTTCTATATAGCAATACAGTCACTCCACCTAGCAAAGTATGCATACACATGAACACAAATTCCTGACTATATATAAATATACAAATATTCACAAAATTATTAAAACTGACAGGATAGTTAGTAATTACTTATGGACAGCAGTGCTCAGAGTAAAGCCAATAGGCACCGTATGCGCATACGTCTCCTTACCAAAACGCTTGTCTCAAGACACGAAAAACCGCCAAGCCCTGCTTGCCACGGCGATCAGGAATGTCTCAACCTGATCTTAACTCAGTTAGTACACAGATCATTACAACAGATACATATAAACACATACACTTATAGCACAAAGACAATACATACCTTTTAACTTTGTTAACAAATGGAGCCCCAAAACCTTTACCTCATTTACCTGTCAGGACTTACCTCTTCTGACATTTTTAAACTCATGAGTATTATTTTACACCACAATTATTATGTTCAATAATATACAAAACAAAGGTACCTTTTTCTACTAGTAGCTACATATCAGTACTGTTTTTGTTTTTAAGTTAGGCTTTCCAGGGGTCTGATAACCCCAAAGCCTCCTCCAGATTGATTGCCAATCCAGGATACCAACATGCATGTAAATTTAGGCAACTCAAGAACCTCTTCCAAATTGGACTTACCAGTCTAGGATACCAATTCTTCCAGAACTCTTGTAGGGCTAGCATACCAATCGAAAGTAAACCTCTTCTAGACCGATTTACTCGGTCTAGGATACCAACATGCATGTTAAAGGTAGGTTCTCCAGGGGTCAAAACATTTACCCCAGAACCTCATCCAGACCTCTTGTAGGTCTAGGATACCAATCAAAATATACCTCTTCTAGACCGATTTACTCAGTCTAGGATACCAACATGCATGTTAAAGGTAGGTTCTCCAGGGGTCAAAACATTTACCCCAAAACCTCATCCAGACCTCTTGTAGGTCTAGGATACCAATCAAAATATACCTCTTCTAGACTGATTTATTCAGTCTAGGATACCAACATGCATGTTAAAGGTAGGTTCTCCAGGGGTCAAAACATTTACCCCAAAACCTCGTCCAGACCTCTTGTAGGTCTAGGATACCAATCAAAATATACCTCTTCTAGACTGATTTACTCAGTCTAGGATACCAACATGCATGTTAAAGGTAGGTTCTCCAGGGGTCAAAACATTTACCCCAAAACCTCGTCCAGACCTCTTGTAGGTCTAGGATACCAATCAAAATATACCTCTTCTAGACTGATTTACTCAGTCTAGGATACCAACATGCATGTTAAAGGTAGGTTCTCCAGGGGTCAAAACATTTACCCCAAAACCTCGTCCAGACCTTTTGTAGGTCTAGGATACCAATTAAAATATACCTCTTCTAGACTGATTTATTCAGTCTAGGATACCAACATGCATGTTAAAGGTAGGTTCACACAGAGGGTAGCTAGCCTTCTACAGGGGTACCCCTCTGGAAAAATTTTTCCATTTTTTTTTTTTTTTTTTTTTTTGTTACCCAGGGTATTTCATCCTGTACAATACATTTTAAGGCATTCACAGTTGAGAAAACCCAACCTACCATCACAAAGATCTGCCTGGTGGACAGCGATACCCCAACAACAACCACCTGCCCCTCCTAGCGCTAGCAAAACACGGCACAACACAATGCAGAACTAATAATAGGTGTCTGCTAACCTGATATATTGCGCAATATTGTGTTGAGCTCAGTGCCTCACCAGCATGGAGTTAGACAAGATCGGAGTTGAGGTTATGCTGTCCCCGTACGGGCCACCAAATGAAGTAGAATAGTAAAGTATCGAACCAGGCAGAACTTCAGCAATGCAGGTTTATTAACAGCTGATAACATACAGGTTTATGTTCAAAGTATTACAAAATACAAATCTAATTAATACAGTTTCTTACAATGCAAGCATATTAGATATAAATATTCTTATCCTCTAACCAAATTGAAACAATTGTGAAGTGTTCTCACCTTGAACCAGAATGGGTCTTTACTGCCAATTCTTGGGAACCTGTCACCTGATAGGGACCAGCCGGTCGACCAGTGGTCTGGTCCCCTCACAGAGTTCTGGGTTCCAGCTCGACCAAGTTCTTGAGGGAAATTCACCTGAGACCACATTCTGGAACAAGTCAAGAAGTCTTCTCTGACTCGTACGAGGAGACAAGTTATGGACAGATACTTGCCCATTGGTTCTGACCTCTATGACCCGTGCAATAGGGCAGCATACATAGAGTTCAGCCTTATGAGCTCCTATCTGACTTGTCCGTCTAACATTAGCAGAGCTTGCATTTATATACTCCTTTACAAGTCTTATCTCAACTTATCTCTTACATATGATTGGTCGCTAAGATCTACATCAAAGTAACCAACCATAAATCTGGCACCTGTTCTACAACCAGATAAACTTAATTATTCCCAAAATTCCTATATGTTCATTAAAGTGATTTATAACTGGTTTTGTCCAATTAAAAACACCTGTATAGAGACAGTCTGGCACCCAGCTGTGTTATCAGACTCTCCTTATCTTGATACTAGCTTCAAGGATTTGCAGATTTACAACTTTGAGACAATTAACTTTCAATAACCCCACCAGATGTTTTATATGTTTCACTATATGCATGTATTTTAACAGTTTTAATGAGGGCACAAGCAGACCTTTGTTTGACCTTGTCAAACTTAATTTAATGTACTGTACATAACTTTAATTATTTCTAAAGCACCTGTTTTCATTATCTTATCTTGTGTGATTTATATGCATTTCAGACTTGAGACAATTCTTCATAACTTAAATCTATTCTAATGAACTTTCATCCAGTAGATTATCTTAATACATTTTCGAGAACACCTGTTTACAAGTACTTGTCATAAAGCAGAGGTCATTTAAAAGTTCAACACTTAAAAATGAAGACTTTCTAAATCTGGAAAACACAGTATACATTATTAAAGATTAACAATTGTTGCTTTACTTATTGAATAATAATATTGATAAAACCACTACTATATAATAATATAAATAATAATAATAATAATTATCAATAAATATATGCAAATCAATATATACAATATGAAATACATTGGCTAATATGAGATTCCACAACAACAGTCAGTCCTATAAATACCCGGCAAGCCCTCATATGCTTGCCTTGGTATCTCTCTCCTTGAGCCCTGACCTTGTTCGCCTGTTACCCGATCCTGAGCCTGCATCCGACCTTGTGCCCGAGCTTATCCTGACCCGATCCCTTCTGTGTTCCTGTACCCTTCTGCCCGATCCATCCCCTCTCTGTCCTGCTGGTTCCCTGTCCCTCATTTACTGATCTTCCTGTGTATGACCTTGGCTTGGCTAATCGTTTATGTCTCTGGTATATCCCTTGCTCTTGCTGACCTGCTGTGTATGACCCTGGCCTGGCTGACATCTGTGATTCTGGTATTGCCCCTTGCTGTAGATATTGTTGTTTGTAGTGGGTTTGTTGTGTTGGTTGCACTATCTGTATTTTCTGTGTTATCACTTATTTTAATAAATATTATTTATTCACTTTTACATGCGTTTTGGTTTCCCCTTTGCAGTCCACACAATCTGGTCACACCTGTTCATGACAGGGAACCTCCTCCAAAGAAGGAAGAAACCTATTATCACACACCATACAATTTTATTTTAAATTGTGTGGCAGTCACTGAACAACACGCATTAGGTGCCTTTATCCTTTCAGGGCACCCCAAATGCGATGCAATTCTGCTATGATTGCCCCATGGGAGAACGCGCCTTTAAAAACATTGTGTGAAGCTTGTTGCCCCTAAATAGGTACAGGGGCTTGTTTTTGCACGTGTAGGGCAGCCAAGTGAATTGGCTGCTACCATGCGAGTTGCAACATTGCATACAAATTGCATAGTGGGAACACATGTCCCCTCTATGTGATGATATCAAATGCATCTGAAAAGTGACCTAAGCACAGATCGTTTTTCAGTGCAATAGCAGAGCCTGCTGCAAGTGTAAACAAGCCTTTGGGTTCCATAGGAGGTACCTAAATAAACAGGTGGCAACATTTCCTCTTTTGACAGAAATAGGAGGCCTGTTGCAGGAGGAATGGGAGAAGGGGGAGAGAAAATCCTCCTCAACCAATAGGTTGCAGAAGTGGTATCCACTCATGCAGGAGGATGCGACTCCTTTATCTAACCCACCAACGGTGGATGCGGCAGTCACCAGACTTGCCAAGAATGTGACACTTCTGATGGAAGACTCTTGCTCCTTTCACGATATCCTTGATAGACTCATTGACATGGACTTAAGCAAGTTTTACTTCATGGTAGGTGGTGCTTGTAAGCCTGCTGTTGCTTTAACATCCATAGCAAGCGCTATGAGAGTGTGAGTGCAGAACTTGGAGTATTCAATCAAAAAACAGCTGCCAAAAGAAAAAAATCATCAAGGCTCTTGATGAGATAAAACTCTCGGCCTGACTTTGCAGGTGAGGCAGCTATAGACATTATTTGATGGTCCTCCAGAGCCATGCCATGGCCATGGATCCTGTAACCCTGGACTGCCATCTCCAGGGTTACAGGAGGAAAATCAGGTCTTCTGCCCCAAGATCGAAGGTCCAGATGCCAGAGGGGTCAACCATCCAGAGGAGCGCCGAACAGGTACTGGAATTTTTGGAGGCTTTCGCCCATCCAAGGGCTCCCTCAGATACCCAGAAGCCCTTTTAACACCGGGCCCGCCCTGGAGACAGTTTGAGCCAGGCGGCTCTAAGGCTCAAAGGGACCCAGTTCTGGCAAGACCGCTGCCAAAAATGGTGGATTCAGTCCACAGTGGCGCAAGGCCATTATTGGCAAATAGCAGCCTCCAGAACGATCTCAAGAGGCTGAATCAATTTATCCGGATAGAGAGACTCAAGATGGAGTCTCTACATACCATAATCCAGGTTATTCAACCAGGAGACTGAAGGATTTCAGTGGACTTGCAGGATGCCTACCAGCATGTCCCGATCCTTCAGTCATACCAGCAGTTCCTCAGATTTGCGTTGGGAGACAGGCATTACCAGAGCCAGCTGGAGCCTACACAGAATATGGTCTACCTAGGGGCCCAATTCAATACTCAGGCAGCCATAGATTCTTTGCCACTTCAGAAACGCCCCAAAATCAGGGAGAAGTTCCAACAGGTATTGGCTGCACCAGTGATGTCAGCATCCCAGAGCATGAGTCTTCTCGGAATGATGGCTTAATGTATCCTGATGATCCCCTGGGCTCACTGGAAACTCAGAGTTTTCCAACAAGGCTTCCTAATGCAGTGGAAGAGAGTTCGTCTAGCCCAGCCAATCAGGATCACCAGCCGGAGATGCCAGAGTCTCTGGCGGTAGACAAAACTAGAAATGCTAAACAGCATCGTCCATTAGGGCTGCAGCCAAGAATCATTGTTAGCACAGATGCCAGCGCAGCAGGGTGGGGCGCCACCTGCAAACAACTCAAGATCCAGGGCAGAGGGGCAATTCACACTCAGGGCCTAGTTTCCAATATTCTGGAACTTTGAGCAGCATTCATGGCATTGGCCACCTTGCTGCCTCACATACAGGGTCCCCCAGTCCTGCTACATCTGGACAACACAGCAGCAGTGTCCTACATACAGCGACAAGACGGGACGCACAGCCAATCCCTCTTAAGAGAGGTGGAACCGATCATGACATTGGCACAACAATATCTCCCAGATTTGAGGACCATATATTTTTCAGGCTGTCAGGACTTGGAAGTGGATCGCCTATGCAGACAATTCAAGGATCCCACTGAATGGTCCCTTCACCCCGAAGTGTTCAAACAGATCATCCATGATTGGGGGTGTCCACAACTGGATCTTTTTGCCTCATCAACCAACTGCAAGGTGAGCCGGTTCCTCACACGCTACCCTCATCCATTAATGGAGGGGACAGAAGCATTGACCCATCCTTGGGTTGTGCAACTGGCCTATGCCTTCCCTCCAATTTCTTTAATCCTGAAATTCCTGAGGAAATTGTTGACAGAGAATTTGACAGTCATTGCAGTGTTACCATACTGGCCTCGTAGACCATGGTTCTCTCTGGCAATGGATCTCAGCGTGTGCCCACCGATCACTCTGCTGGTGACTCCTTCTCTCCTGTCGCAAGGAGAAATACTAAACCTGCAACCATCACGATTGGCTTTATCGGCCTGGAGATTGAAAGGCAGGGGTTGCAAGAGTTAGGATGTTCTCCAGAGGTTATTAGAACTTTACAGAGTTCCAGAATAGGGTCAACCAATGCCATCTACTCCAAAATATGCAAAAGGTGCACTGGGCAGCAAACCTGCTGGCGGAGCACTTCATGAGAGCGGTACTTAGACTTCGCCCTCCCAAGAGAAATAGGTTCCCTAAATGGGACCTGGCAGTAGTCCTCAATTTTCTAGCAAACCCTCCTTGTGCTCCAACAGACTGTTCATTATGGGATATCACCTTAAAATGGCTTTCCTAATAGCCATAACTTCAGGGGGAAGGGTGTGGGAACTGCAAGAATTGGGGGAAGCCGAACCTTATTCCATGTTCTTCCCAGACAGGGTTGTGCTAAAACCCTTGGATCATTTTGTCCCAAAAGTGGTATCGATATCTCATCTCTACAGTGAATGGGTGCTTCCAGCCTTCCCAGCGGAATCAGATGCTGATCTGCATAAGTTGGACATTCCAAAAGTCCTCAAAGCCTATCTCCAAGCTACTTCTACATTCAGACGTTCTGACAGACTTCATCATACCTACCGAAAATTTAAAGGTAAGGAGGCCTCGGGCAGAACCATCTCGGCCTGGATTTTAAAAACTATTCACTAGACTTGTGCACAACGTGAAATTTCGTTCAGTTTCGGTTCATTGTCATTTGTAAAAAACATAATTTCGTTCTGTTATATTCGTTATGTTACGTTAAGTCTTTCTTGGATAATTCGTTATTATTCGTAGAGTGTCGATATTCGTTATACTGGATCTCGAATCATGTCGAATTCATTCCTTATATACTCTATAATTTCTTTCATATTAGTTAAAATTTGATATTTATGTATGTATATTGATTCGTGATAATGATTCATAGTTAGGAAAGTCGTTTGTTTATTGAATCTATCAATGACAATATCTCTTCTCGCTATAATTCCTTTCGTATTTGAAATTCGTTATTTTTTTATTCGGACATTCGGATGCATCCGAATGTCCGAAAGATGCAAAATTCGGCCGAATTTCAATTAGTTACGAAACAAATTGCACATGTCTACTATTCACCGGGCATATAGAGCGGCCGTGAAAGATCCTCTGGAGGTGGTTAGAGCTCACTCAACCAGGACAATATCTTCCTCTTGGGCGGCACAGACAGGAGTGTCTCTGGAGGCAGTCTGCAAAGCGGCTAGCTGGTCATCACAGCATATGTTCTTAAAACACTAGAGGGTTGATCCAACAGCGCTTACTACAGTCGAGTTTGGGAGTAAAACTATCCAAGCTTCTATGTCTATTGCCAAAGACTAAGTTTGCAGCATTAAACCCTCCCTCTAAAAAGCTCGTTATGTATCATATGTATGCTGCCATGTTGGTGTCAGGAAAATGGAAAATTGTATCAAATACTTACTGTAATTTTCCTTTCCTGTTGCCAATACATGGCAGCATACGAACCCTCCCTCTGATCTTTGTGCTTTTTACGGAGAATGGGGGAGGTAGCTCTCAGTCAGACTTTTATAGAGCTAAACAGGTCCTGTGGGTGGATATAGGGGTGGAGCTATATCATATGTATGCTGCCATGTATTGACGTCAGGAAAGGAAAATTACAGTAAGTATTTGATACAATGTTCCATTTTTTTGCCATCTGTGTCCCATTGAGGAGATTTCCCTTGATATTCTGTTCCATAGCCAAAACAAGACATGAGAGAAAATCCCTCCAAAATGAAGGAGTCCTTGGCTATCACCAGAACTAGTGTCCCTACTGCAGTGCTGGCACAAGGTCACCCAGCGCCCAGGGCAAAGATGCTAAACTGCGCCCCTCCCATCGTTCATGATGTGCAAGCTTAGAGAAACCTACACGGAGCAGTCACTTGCTTTTCAAAATCACTGCCGCTGTCATTACTTCTGTCAAAAGTGTTGGTGGCCCTGCGCTTATGAAGGAATGGACAAGGAGGAGAACTGCTGCCTCTACCAGTACAACCACCTGAGTGGAAAGTAAAAGTAAATGTTTAAATAGGAGGAGGTAGAGATGGTGCTGTTCTAGGGTGCAATATTTCATGCCCCTGTGAGACTTTAAAGCAATTCCACTGTATATTAGTACAAAAATTTAATGAAAATAAAAACAAAAACAAAAATAAACAAAGGGGTTGATTTACTAAAGGCCAGTAGACTGTGCACCTTGGAAAGTGCAATTGCACTCTGCAAGTGCAGCTGCTCCAGAGCTTAGTAAATGAGGTAAAGCTTCACTTTGCAAAGTATACCCAATCACATGCAAGGAAAATAAAAAAACAGCATTTTTTTTGCTTGCACGTGATTGGTTGATGAAGGTCAGCAGAGCTTCTGCTCATTTACTAAGCTCTGGAGCAACTGCAGTTGCAGTGTGCAACTGCACTTTCCAAAGTGCACAGTCTTTTTGCCTTTAGTAAATCAACCCCAAAGTGTCTTGTGCTTAGTGTGACTCAAATATGTGCAAATGCTACCAATGCGCTTGTGCAGCGATGTTATATACTCCTATTTAAAGTGAAAATTGCTCTGCTAAATGTTGCCTCAGTGTAGCTAATAAAAGTCAATTTCATATATAAAGAAATCAGGATATATATACAAACCAAAGTGCATTTACTAAAAATATATATAAAAACCTTTTTCATAAAGTGACTAGTGCCCTTCAAATATGTGCCTGAGTGATACTCCTATGAATAAATCTCAGCAAACATATGTAATATATACTAGGGGTTATTTACGAAAGGCAAATCCACTTTGCACTACAAGTGCACTGCAACAATCAATGCAAGTTGCTCATGGGGACACCTTATGCTAAAACAATAATAGATACAATAATACAAACAGTTGTGACTATTTAAAATGAAGTGATCAGTTTAAAATTTTGATCCCTTAATCAATGAGAGATGAATTACAGGAAATATAAATAAAAATCTATATCTATGTGTCCCAAACACAGACATATTAATATATAGAAAAACATAGAAATACATATGCAAAACTATGCCCATACATGTGGAGGGGGGGGGGGATCCCTCCCAATAATGTCATTACCCATCCACATGCAATGCTGGATAAATGTGTGTAATAATGCTATCTGGTATTTAAAATTCACAGTATCATCTGATATTGATGTCTTGTGTATCTAAAACCTACAGGAAGCATGCCTAGCTGTGACTAGGGAGGCATATGAAACAGAAAATTATTTTATGAAATATAAATCATTAAAGGTAGAGATTAAAAGTAAAAATGGAATAAGATAAACATAAAAATAAAGATAATACTGTTCTTTCTTATCTTTTTTGTCTTCTATCATGATAATTCTATCCATTGTTCTGACCTTTCCTTTTAGGGTTTCCAGATTTTTTCTTTTGTACCCTTTTTCTACAAACCTGTCAATAAGTGTATTAGATTGGATCTCATATTCTTTGAGGTTGCTGCAGTTACGACATATGCGCATCCGTTGTCCTTTTGGTATGTTTCCTACCCATATAGGGTGATGACAACTGTTGGTTGAATATATCCATTACAGTCCATTTTCTTGAAAAACGTTTTGGTTTGTAGCTCTCCATCTTCTTTGAATATTTGTAAGTCTAGATAGTTGATGCTTTGTTTGCTCTATCCTCCTGTGAATGAGATACCATAGATATTTTGGTTTATTTTCATCAAAGAAATTCCTTTAACTCTTCTTCTGTACCCCTCCATATTATTATTATGTCGTCAATGTACTGTCTGTATGGTTTTAGGTTCTTCTGACGCCATATACTTGTTCTTCTTCCCATCTGTTAAGAAATAGGTTCATATTTGGCCCCCATCGCCACTCCTTTTGTTTGGATATAATGCTCTCCCTTGTACCAGAAATAATTATTGCTCATAACCAACCTTAGACCTTCTAAAATGTAATTGATTTGATCCTGTTGTAATGCCCATTCTGCACTGATTATGTCATCTTCCTGTACAATATTAGTATATAGGGAGTTCATGTCGATCGTGTTTAGAAAGTCTTCTTCTGCCATTGTGATGGTGCTAAGTTCTGAGATTATTTGTGTACTGTCTTTCAGATAAGATTTACCTTCAGATACCAATGGTTATAAAAACGTGTCCAGTTATTCTCCCAGTCTTGAAAAGAGGTAATCTATACCACTTACTATGGGTCTTCCTGGAGGTCTTTCTTGGTCTTTGTGAATTTTGGGTACATAATAAATAATTGGTGTTTTAGCTGCCTCTGGAACCAAGTATCTTGCTTCCTTCTTAGATCGGATCTTTTTCTCTTTCCCTTTTTTGACAAATGCCTTCAATTTCTTTTCATACTCCCCTTTTGGATTGCCTTTCAATTTCTTATAAGTGTCTTCTACATTTAAAAGCCTTTTCATCTCTTCCTCATAATCACTTTTGTTGAGGATCACCAATCCTCCCCTTTGCCCGCTGGGCGGATAATCACTTTCTTCTTCCCTATTTCCTTTACTGTATCCATATTTTTTCTTTTCTGAATTTCTTTATCTTTAGTTTCTTGATATCTTCCTCCACAATCTTTTGGAAAACATCTAGACTCTCATTATTTTGTCTTAGGGTTAAATGTAGAGTTGTTCCTTAATTGCGAATGTTTGAACTTCGTGCTGATTGTTCTTGTCTGTCCTTCCTGTTTGGAGACGAAAAAATTCTTAATGTTTAATTTTCTAATACATTTTTGTAGGTCTATGTACACTTCCAATTTATCCAGATCTTTGTCAGGAGCGAATACTATTCCTGTCAGCCTTGTAACTAAGTGGCTTTAGTTCAACTTTAAGTGAAACCTCCCCAATGTGAAAATGGAGAGAATTAAGCAAATTAACAGAGGTTCTAATTCTGCCGCAAAAGTTTTGACTGGAGATGCACTTTGAGAATTTTAGCAATAAATTGAGGGAGTGCAAAAGCTAAGATGATCTGATCAGTGAGCTGGGTTGCGCCAGCCACAAGTGTCAATACAAATAGGCTTCACCTTGTGTGATTGTCTGATAATTAATGATTGCCTGTATCCTTTATTTGTTAAAGGCCTTGATCAGTCCATTAGAAAATAAAAGTTGTATCTGGGTTCTAAGCATCACTTTCTATAGTTCCCAGAGAGAAAAGGTGCATTGTACAGAATCAGTGAGAGAAGGCTGCAGTCTTACCAACAAGCACTGTGTAAAACCTGTTGAAAAAGACGACACCCATTGAAATGAAAGTGTTTTGACTTATCATGCGACTTTATGGGTCGCAAGATGCAAGATAAAAGTCATATCAGTGTGAAATGGGGCTTAAGTTTAAAAGTTGACATGTTATACTCCTAGCATTGGCAGTAACTAATTGATATATTTCTTAGTGCTCAGAGTTGTCCATAAAAGCCAAACTGCATCCAATAATTTGGACAGAAAGGAAGGGTTAGGGTAACTGGCATCTTTTTATTGTTTAATGTTTGCAGCAGAAAATAGGGTTGCACAACTGAGAACTGTTTTAAAAAAGAACCACAATACCAGATTGTGATACTCACGTACAATAGGGTCCAGCTTTCTACCACTCCTCCTTCTTGTCCAGATTTTTATTGCTGTCTGTGCTCCTGTTATGGAGATTTCTTCTGTCTTCTATAAAAGTGGCATCACAGGAATTAGGAAAAAGTCTCCCCAAAGTAAGGGGAAATGTTTGACAGCAGCTATTGATATAAAAATTCCCATTATGAGGTTCCCCACACTTTCTGTATTACTTACTTACTTTAGATTCTGTGATGTCTAAATCTCTCTGTGCTTTTCTATGCCATGCAGGTACAGTGCCTTGAAAGAGTATCCATACCTTTTGAAATTTTCTACATTTTGTCATGTTTACAACTAAAACCGTAAATGTATTTTATTGAGATTTTATGTAAAAAAAAAACACAAAGTGGCACATAATTGTGAAGTGGAAGATAAATGATAAATGGTTTTCAAAATTTTTTACAAATAAATATCTGAAAAGTGTGGCGTGCATTTGTATTCAGCCCCCCCTGAGTCAATACTTTGTAGAACCACCTTTTTCTGCAATTATAGCTGCAAGTCTTTTTGGTTAGTCTCTACCAGCTTTGCACATCTAGAGAGTGACATTTTTGCCCATTCGTCTTTGCAAAATAGCTCAAGCTCTGTCAGATTGGATGGAGAGCATCTATGAACAGAAATATTCAAGTCTTGCCACAGATTCTCAATTGGATTTAGGGCTGGACTTTGACTGGGCCATTCTAACACATAAATATGCTTTGAACTAAGCCATTCCATTGCAGCTCTGGCTGTATGTTTAGGGTTGTTGTCCTACTGGAAGGTGAACCTCTGCCCCAGTCTCAAGTCTTTTGCAGACTCAGGTTTCTTCTAAGACTCTTTTGCAGACTCAGGTTTCTTCTAAGATTGCCCTGTATTGGGTTCCATCCATCTTCCCATCAACTCTGACCAGCTTCCCTGTCCCTGCTGAGGAAAAGCATCCCTACAACATGATGATACCATGTTTCACGGTGGGGATGGTGTGTTCAGGGTGATGTGCAGTGTTAGTTTTCTGCCACACATAGTGCTTTGCTTTTAGGACAAAAAGTTTAATTTTTGTCTTATCTGACCAGAGCACGTTCTTCCACATGTTTGCTGTGTCCCCCACATGGCTTCTAGCAAACTGAAAACGGGACTTTTTTATGACTTTCTTTATGCCACTCTTCCATAAAGGCCAGATTTATGGAGTGCATGACTAATATTTGTCTTGTGGACAGATTCTCCCACCTGAGCTGTGGATCTCTGCAGCTCCTCCAGGGTTACCATGGGCCTATTTGCTGCTTCTCTGATCAATGTTCTCCTTGCCTGGCCTGACAGTTTAGGTGGATGGCCATGTCTTGGTAGGTTTGCACTTGTGACATACTGTTTCCATTTTTAGATGATGGATTAAACAGTGCTCTGTGAGATGTTTAAAGCTTAGGGTATTTTTTTTATAACCTAACCCTGCTTTAAACATCTTCATGACTTTATCCCTGACCTGTCTGGTGTGTTCCTTGGCCTTCATGATGCTGTTTGTTCACTAAGGTTCTCTAACAAACCTCTGATGGCTTCACAGAACAGCTGTATTTATACTGAGATTAAATTACACACAGGTGGACTCTATTTACTTATTAGGTGACTTCTGAAGGCAATTGGTTCCACTAGATATTAGTTAGGGGTATCAGAGTAAAGGGGGCTGAATAAGAATGCACGGCACACTTTTCACATATTTACTTGTAAAAAATGTTGAAAACCATTTATCATTTTTCTATCCACTTCAAAATTATGTGCCACTTTGTGTTGGTCTATCACATAAAATCCCAACAAAATACATTTAAGTTTTTGGTTGTAACACGACAAATAATAGAAAACTTCAAGGGGTAATAATACTTTTTTTTTTCTTTTTTTTTAAGTTCTTTATTTAGAAAAAAAAAAAAAACACACGGTTGTACAGAGATCATTACAATGTTGTTTGTACTGTAGTTCACCTCGAAAGGACAGACCACGTAACCATACATCCTGGTGTAACAGGTAATAAAAGCATGAAGCATTAACCTGGTGGTAGACTTCGGGGTCGAGAAGCTAGCTGTATACCGTATATTTTTAGATTATTTATGATAGAAAGGGAGGTAAATGTGACCCTAGTGTCAAATTGCCATAAAGAAGAGCTAGAAAGGAAGTATGAATAGAGAAAAAAGAAGAGAAGAAAGGGGAAGCGGAAGGAAGAAGGGAAAAGGAAGAAGGGAGAGAGAGGGGGGAAAGGGGGGAGGGGAAGGAGAAAGAGAGAAAAAAAGAGGGGGGGATTAGTAAAATTCAGTTTATTTAAATGGGGAGGGAACGTTCTTCCAGTCCCTCCACCAATGTCTAGGTATTCCTCCCAGGTATCTCCATTCACAGCCATATTAGATCATCAGCCTTGCATGCTCCTTCGAGTAGACAAACTCGTGCCAAAAGAACCACTTCTGATGGAACTGTTCTCCGAGTCCCCTCTCTGTGGCCACCAGATCCTCCATTTTGTTAATTTCGGCTACTTTTTTCAGCCAGACAGCCACCCCCGGAGGCTCCGTCCACTTCCAGAACAGGGAATGCAGCTTCTTGCCGCTGCGATCAAGAGAGGTATAATGGATTTCTTATATATCTTGCTCGGGATTTCATGGTGACGTAAAAGGAAGAAGGCGGGTGTCCTGGACAGTTCATGGTCCATAAACTTCTGGATAATGCGGTGGACTTCAGTCCAAAAGGGGGTCAGGGAGTGAATGACCAGAAGACGTGGAGGAGAGACCCTGGTTCCTCCCCACATCTCCAACATAGGTCCGAACTCTGAGGGAACATCCGATGTATCCTGGCTGGGGTGCAATACCACTGAGTTAGGACCTTAAACCCTGCCTCCTGGTGGTTAGCACACATGGAGGTCTTATATGTGAAGAGAAACAACCTCTCCACTTGCCTCTCGGTTAGCTTAAGCCCCAAATCATGGTTGATGGATCATGGTTGGGGGGAAGGGCCAGCAGGGTACATTATTTTCTGAAAACATCCCAGCACCCTGCCTCAGTACTCCTCTCAAGGGCCCTCAGCTCTGATGCAACCAGTGGGCTTCTCTTAGGCTGAGTTACACACATACCATCCTGCCTCCATGGATAGATGTCATTCTGGACAGGTGGGCATTCCTAGGCAAACTGTATTTGCATGCAGACCAGCCTAGGTAATGTCCATGTGTAATATTGAACTTCAATTATTGAAGGAACTGAAATCCAATGAACAAGAGGGATGAGACAGGGACACACAGGCTGGGGAGGAAAGGATTAGATAATGTTGGACATCCTCTAGCCAGGAAATAAGGTTCTGTCTGACTTGCTGCAACTTCTAATGCATACTGTGAGAAGCTCACTAAGGGTGAATTGCTCCATGATTATTGCAGCTACAGAGGTGAGTGAGGACTTGTATTCATTTATAGCTTGTTAAGTATATATAAATACTTGAATGTCCAAAGTCTGGCCACAGGTTCACTTTAAAGGATAATTGTATTTTACAGGAACTACCAAATAATAATTCTGTACCTTTATTCATAATAGGATACTTTATATGCTGTCCGCCCACACAAAGCTTTGTTGAAATGCCACTGTTCCTGAAGCCTTCGCTCATGCCTGCCCCTAAACTCATGGTGGGAGATGAGTGAGCGGTTTGTTCATTATTTAATGTGTGCCACAATGCAACAATGACACAGAGCCAACCTCCTGTCAAACTGGGGACCAAGGGTGGGCATGAGTGACGCCTTCAGGAACTGCCACATCAACAAAGAACCAAGACTGGTATATGCCGGCCAGCTGTAAAACGGCTTATCATGTATACAAGGTACAGTGCTTCCATTAGGTTTTCATTTGGCATATGCAATTTGAATATTCATTATTAAAGAAAAACTCCACTGTCACAAAAAACATAATATACACCTACTACAAAAGCCAGGATATACTTCAACGCCACTAAAAATTACTGTTCCATTTCAGTCTTCAGCTAATGCAATTTTGTAAAGCATTCCCTTTAGTAGAAATGTACATATTGGTGAGATACTTTTAACCAAGCCTTAGGCTGGGTTGACACTAGCTGTGGCCGTGGCTCACAGCAGGGGTCCGGTTCGTGTCTGTTCACCATATTAGGTTCGAAATTTTTTGCTGACTTCGTGCCTGAAACGGACCAGAAGACGCACAGGACCCTTCTGCAATTACGACTCCGCTCCATTGAGAGTCAGTCACACTCTCCTATCATGCGAATTGGATTGGGGGAAACCCACATCCAATTCGCATCAGTGTGAACCCAGCCTTAAAGCAGATCTTAAAAGAGAAGTTCTGGGATGCAAACAAATAAACAATTATACGCACCTAGATGACTGCAGCACCGATCACAGTTGCTGCTATCCCCCTGCTGGCTCTACACCGATAACTGAGCGATCAAAAAGAAAAAGCCGATCACTCAGTTCTCGGTATTCAGTCTGTCAGTCACCAGCTCTCTGCTTTGCCCCTCCATGGCTGACTGGAGCGCTGGGCTGTGGAGGGGACGGGAGTGGCTGGCTCAGTCTCCCGGCGGCATGCTGAGAGGCTGAGCCAATTGCTGGTCCAGGAATCTGGGTGGATCTTTCCAGATCTCTTCAGAGTCTAGACTGGCTGAGTGACACCAGCTTACAGTGGGCTTTAACCCGCTGTCAGCTGAAAACAGGTCACAGTAGTGCAGAACGAAGTGCACTCCTGTGACCTGCAGTAGAAGTAGGGCCAAAAGAGCTTTGGCCCTACTTCTCCTTTAAGTCAACAATTCAATTTGCATCTGCCACTCTTCCTTGATGCTATTATAAGAAATAACAGTTCAATCCACTTACATAGTAACATGGTTGGTCAGGATGAAAAAAGAAAAAGTTCAACCAATAATACCGGTCTCCTGTTGCAAGGTTCTTCCAAGTATGTCTAATCACTGCTTTACAGACACTTCTGCTTACTCCTGGGGGCTGAAGGTGGATTCTTTGCATGGCAAAGGCATTGATTGGCTACTCAGTCAAGGGTAACTAATAGTTGCCTATGCCTCATGCAAAACTAGTTCCCTTAGGCAAGGCAAGGAAAGTGTCACTGAGTAAGTAGTTGGCTAAACCTGGAGGGACCCTGCTCCAGGAGGCAAAAGTACAGTTGTGTTCAAAATATTAGCAGTCCAACATCACTAACCCATACCTCCCAACTTTTGAACTTGACAATGAGGGACACTTAGAAGATCCGATGTGTGGAGAGCACAGCGCACCATGCCGAGAAGTGGGCGTGGCCAGCAAAAAAGGGCGTGGCCATTTGGTTGTGGTTTAAGAGGTGTGGTCAATCATATTGGAGACATGTTTACATCACTATAATATATCTCAATTTAACAAAAGTCTGTCTATTTTTACACTATTTTTAGAGTATTTTGCTTAAAGTTTATTAGAAGAATGTAATGTAGTTGAATACAGTTGGACTGAGAAACTCTCTTATTTTTCTGCATACATCCTGACCTCTGAAGACACGCAGCGCACTGGATGGGGCCACATGTCCAGAGAGACCCCAGGATGGGATGGGGGGGTGGACGGGGAGATCGCAGGGTGGGACGGGGAGATCGCAGGGTGGGACGGGGAGATCGCAGGATTGGACGGGGAGATCGCAGGATTGGACGGGGAGATCGCAGGATTGGACGGGGGGGTGGACAGGGAGATCGCAGGATTGGACGGGGGGGTGGACAGGGAGATCGCAGGATTGGACGGGGGGGTGGACAGGGAGATCGCAGGATTGGACGGGGGGGTGGACAGGGAGATCGCAGGATTGGACGGGGGGGTGGACAGGGAGATCGCAGGATTGGACGGGGGGGTGGACAGGGAGATCGCAGGATTGGACGGGGGGGTGGACAGGGAGATCGCAGGATTGGACGGGGGGGTGGACAGGGAGATCGCAGGATTGGACGGGGGGTGGACAGAGAGCTCAGGAGAGGAAACATAAACAGGGCAATTCAGATTGAGACACACACAGAACACTTCCCCGTTCTCAGCACACACTCTCCTTATCTCCTGCTGCAGAGTCCTGTACAGATTAAACAGACAGAACGAGTGATGCTCTGTGTCTGCAACCTGAGCTAAGATTCTGGGCACAGGCTTCACCAGAAATCTGTCATCTGCCAGGACACTGCAACAGCTTAAATTAACTGCAGCAACTTTCCTATCACACATACACAGACCTGCAGAAAGCCCTCCTCCTCGTCTTCAGCACAGACCGGCAACTGACCCCGCCCCCACGGGGAGTGTTCTGTTGGCAAATACAGGAGGATGATTGCCATGTGCTGCAGCCAATCACCATGAGGACAAGCAGCCACGAGTTCCAATCAAAGAAAATTTCCGCACAATGAGAAAACCAGCCTCAGGCTGTGCCGTGCGGGATTCATTCTGTGTGCACAGGACAATGCAGGGAACATTCTCCTACCTTTCTTCCAGAGCAGGAACAGCCTTCAGGGGAGACCCGGAGTTAGGGGGTGGAGCCGGGGGCGGAGCTTAGGCGCGAGGAGGAATCCTCCTCCAGCTCGCACTGAATGCTGGGGCTCCACTCTCCTCCTCGTCGTGACGTCACTGGTTGTTAGACGCCAGGCGGGCCATGCCTAGCAACCAGTTGTTTTGGCAGTTAGCCAGGCAGCATCTGGGGGTGAAATGAAGCGGTCTTGGCCAGAACCAGTACAGCGCCGGGCAGTGAGGGACAGCGGCAATGCAGCGGCAATTTTTAGGGGGCATCAGATCCCAATGGGGCGATTCCGGGACATTGTATTGTCCCGGAATGAAGGTGCCCGGGACGCGGGACAGACCTCCCACAGCGGGACTTTCCCGGGCAATCCGGGACGGTTGGGAGGTATGCTAACCAGATAATTCACTGTTTTCCGTAAAAATGTTATATTTCTCCATGACAAATAATTTACTAGTAGGTGTAGTAGAGTAATAGAAAACCAACAGACCCAACAGTCATGACATGCATGCTGCTGATTCTGTGCAATTGAATTATTAGTTGAAAGGGCATGTTCAAAATAATAGCAGTGTGGCGTTCAATTAGTGAGGTCATTCAGTCTGTGAAAAAACAGGTGTCAAACATGTGCCACTTATTTAAAGTGATTGTAAAGGCAGAAGATTTTTTTTTCTTAATGCAATCTATGCAGTGTGCAGCAGCCCCCTACAGCCCCCCCCCCCCCCCAAATACTTACCTGAGGTCCATCTAGATCTAGCGATGTTGTAGGATTGTCTCGGCTGCCCGGATTCCCCTCCTCATTGGCTGAGACAACAGTGCAGTGCCATTGGCTCCCGCTGCTGTCAATCAATGTCAGCTAATAAGGAGAGAAAGGGGGTGGGGCCAGGCTGTGGCTCCGTGTCTGAATGGACACAGGGAGCTGCGGCTCGGTTGCCCCCATAGCAAGCTGCTTGCTGCGGGGGCACTCAACAGGGGGCCAGGAGAGCCGGCGAGGGACCCGAAAAGAGGAGGATCCAGGATGCTCTGCACAGAGCAGGCAAGTATAACATGTTTGTTATTTTTATCTAAAAAAAATTAGACTTTACAAGGCAGCAAATGTTGTACATGCTGGATATGCATTTCGCTCTGAAAATCTAAGTAAAATGGGTCCTTCCAGACATTGTTCAGAAGAACAGCGTTCTTTGATTAAAGTGGATGTAAACCCAATGTCATCCCTTCTAAACTACTGCCATAGGGGTTATCTATAAGGATATACATGCCTCCTGCATGAATCTTTACCTGTCAAATGTCTCCCCTCTGTCTGTTATGAGAGCCGAAAAACTGCATATTCTGTGGGCGGGTGAGTTGTCTGGAGCTCGGTGGGTGGAGTCGTGATGTCAGTACTCTCTCCGCCCACCTCTACACTCCCCTTGTCAACATGCATCTTTCTCCTGTGTATTTCTTACACTGAACTTCTGCTATGATCTCTAACATCCAGTGAAAAGACAGGAAAGTAACCACATGACTTCAGCATGCCCAATTATGCTGAGGTGTGGAACATCCAATCCTGGCAGAGCAGCAGAAGAAAGGAGTGGGAGGGAATTAAAAAATAATGCATGTGTCTTAGGCTGGTGCACGAGATATGTAAATCACCTGTCACTCAAAACAATGGGGAGTATTTGACAAAGTTTTTCTCTGTTTGTCAAGATTTATCTCACTGAACAATAAAAGAAGATTGCTCAGAGATGGATTAACTCTTTGTGGCAAGACTGGGCTCAAATTATATGAAATCTTATACACTATATTATGACATAAAAAAAATATTTCGGGTTTACATCCACTTTAACCACTTGCCGACCAGCCGTCGTCAATATACTGTGGCAGGTCGGCATGTTCCCGCGAGCCGTCGTAGCTATACGTCAGCTCCTTTAAGCGGGATAGCAGGCGCGCGCGCACCGCCGGAGGGACGCACCCTCTGCACTGCGGGGGTGCCGGTGCTTGTGACCGGCGGTCGCTATGACCGCTAGCCATGAGCAATCGCGGGTACGAGAGGCAGAACAGGGACATGTGTGTGTAAACACACAAATCCCTGTTCTGTTCTGAGAGGAGATGCAGATCGTGAGTTCCTAATAGCTAGGAACCATGATCAGTCATCTCCTATAGTCAGTCCCCTCCCCCTACAGTTAGAACACACAGTCAGGGAACACAGTTAACCCTTTGATCGCCCCCTAATGTTAACCCCTTCCCTGCCAGTGACATTTATACAGTAATCAGTGCATTTTTATAGTACTGATCGCTGTATAATTGCCAATCGTCCCATAAATGTGCCAAAAGTGTCCGATGTGTCCGCCATAATGTCGCAGTCAGGATAAATATCGCAGATCACTGCCATTACTAGGAAAAAAATAATAATAAAAATGCCATAAATCTATCCCCTATTTTGTAGACGCTATAACTTTTGCGCAAACCAATCAATATACGCTTATTGCGATTTTTTTTTTATATACCAAAAATATGTAGAAGAATACATATCGGCCTAAACTGAGAAAAAAATTAGCTTTCTAAAAAAAATTGGGTATATTTAAAAAAGTACAAAATATTGTGTTTTTTTTTTTCAAAATCGTCGCTCTTTTTTTGTTTATAGCGAAAAAATAAAAACCGTAGAGATGATCAAATACCACCAAAAGAAAGCTCTATTTGTGGGAAAAAAAGGACATCAATTTTGTTTGAGTAGAGCGTCGCATGGCTGCGCAATTGTCAGTTAAAGCGACGCAGTGCCATATGCTCTGGTCATTGAGCAGTCAAATCTTCCGGGGCTGAAGTGGTTAAAAACTTGATTGGAGAGGGGAAAACATACAAAGAAACATATAAAAATAGTGCAGAAACTGATAGGCTGCTCTGCTAAACTGATCTCAAATGCTTTAAAGTGGCAACCAAGACCAGAAAGAAGTGAAGACAATGAAAAGCTACCATGTGAATGGATCGAAGAGTCGATGAATACGAAGACTCAGCTAAAGATCAGCTCCAGGGTGATCAAAGAAGGTCTAAAATGACCTGTGAGTACTGTAATAATTAGACGTCAATGTGAAGCCAAAATATCGGCAAGAAGTCCCGGCAAAGTCCCATTGTTGAAAAAACGACATGTGCTGAAGAGGTTATAATTTGCCAAAGAACACACTGACTGGCCTAAAGAAAAATGGCGCAACATTTTGTGGACTGATGAAAGCAAGATTGTTCTTTTTGGGTTTAGGGGCCTCAGGCAGTTTGTCAGACGACCCCCAAACACTGAATTTAAGCCTCAGTACACTGTGAAGACAGTGAAGCATGGTGGTGCAAGCATCATTATATGGGGAGGTTTCTCATACTATGATGTTGGGCCTATTTTTCGCATACCAGGGATCATGGATTTGTTTGAATACATCTAAATACTTGTTGCCTTATGCCAAAGAGGAAATGCCCTTGAAATGGGTGTTTCAACAAGATAATGACCCCAAACACACCAGTAAGCGAGCAGCATCATGGTTCCAGATCAATAAGATTAACATTATGGGGTGGCGAGCCTAATGCCTGGACCTTAATCCAATAGAAAATTTGTGGGGTGACATCAAAAAATCTGTTTCTGAGGTAAAGCCAAGAA
This sequence comes from Lithobates clamitans, assembly GCA_037952925.1. Taxonomy (NCBI): domain Eukaryota; kingdom Metazoa; phylum Chordata; class Amphibia; order Anura; family Ranidae; genus Lithobates; species Lithobates clamitans. Next base: position 53,949 of record JBBGZY010001622.1, on the reverse strand, counting down.
ATGAAGAGGAATTGTGGAATGTAGTGCAATCATTCTGGGCTGGAATACCTGTTTACAGGTGCCAGACGTTGGTCGACTCCATGCAACACAGATGTGAAGCAGTTCTCAGAAACGGTGGTTATACAATTAAATATTAGTTCAGTGATTCACAGGAAAGCTAAATCTTCAAGCATTTTTCAGTTTATACAGTAAATGTTTGAGTTTGTAAATAAAAAATGTAGACACTGCTATTTTTTGGAAAAGCCTTTTTTTCACTTTCTGTAAAGTGCTACATCCAGTGCTACATGTTTCGCTATTTTGTTATGTTAACCAGGCTCAGAATGGTTAACATAACTTTACTGTTGAAATGCGGCACTATAGTACAGCAAGAACAATGTCCTTTCCCTAATCCTAACTAATATGATGTACTGGCCCAGGCATACCTCCGTGAGGTGAGAGTCCATATAGGCATTTTCCATGACTTGGATGCTGTCCATGGTTCCCAGTGTCTTCTTCCCGGCAGGACTCTACCACAGTTTTCCATGACGAGCGTTTACCACTCCAACACTACTCCCGCTGTTCACCAACTAACCCTGATCTTAGCAGTCCTCCTCTTTATATAACACAGATGGGCCCGTCAAAATCAAGAAGCCCGGGAACTAGGCCAAAAGAGCTTAACCCTTTCCCCAGCCTGGGCGGGCTGCTGGAAACTAAATGCATTTCAACCTGTGCATTACTGCCCCATAGACTTCTTTGTTTTCTTTCTTTTCTTTTTTTTTATTTTTTATAATTGACAATTTTTATTAGATTTTAGTATTTTCAATACAAAGGTATAAAACACAGTTAAGGGAGGAAAGAGAGAGAGGTGGTGATAACAAACAACTCTGGAGAGTATAGGCGGCCATGATACATCAGGATTGACACAAAGTCTAATGGCATAGTTAGCTAGGTTACAGCTCTATAGAGCAGAAGGACACAATTCTGGAGAAATAGCAGTGAGAGCTTCTCTGTCAGACATTCCATTAGCATGTTCTGTAATTTATGATTGTGTGGCCTGCTTTTCCAGAGATTTAAAAAAAAAAGACAAAAAAAAGAAAAAGAGGAAAAGGGGGGAGTGAATAGGAGAAAAGAGAGGGAAAGAAATATAGAAAAGCTCCAATCAATTGGGCTCGTCTCTCCTGGGCTCCAAGTGCTTAAGGTATACAGAGCATGGTGGGGGTCTCGTGGAATCAAGGAGTATCTATCCGTTGGTGCCAAGGATCCCATGTTGCCATGTGTCGGTCTACCTGGTCAATCAGCCTAGCTGACATGGACTCCATAACCTCCACGTCCTTGATTCTGGCATAAAGATCAGGTAGTGTCGGGGGTTTTCATTAAAGGGCCACTAGACATCTAGCCGCCGTTAATATATGTGTGGCCAATTTTTTGGCTAAACTGGGTAATTTGGGGGGGGGGGGCAATAACAAAAATTTGGGAGAGAGAGGGATATCTACCTTAAACAGCCGATGGAGCAGTCCCTGGACTGAATGTCAGTAAGGCTGGAGGGCTGGACAACTCCAGTAGATGTGGAATAACGTGCCCCGGTCCTGGAGACATCTCCAGCAGCGATCCGAGGCCGATGGATATATAGCGTGTAGACAAGATGGTGTAAGGTACCAATAGAAGAGCACCTTCTATGTGTTCTCTTTGTAGAACGTGCACATAGAGCTTTTGGCCGCCCAAGACCATATAGTGGACCATTGTTCTATGTATCCGTTTCCCCTGAGATACCATATCATAGGAGTTTAAGAGTTTATATATGTCTGAAGTCAGTCCTAGTAGTCAATAGTAGGTTGTTCAGGTGGATGGGAGCTAGCCATAATTTGTCTATTTGGGTCCAGCGGTTATAGGCCAGAAGGGTAACCCAGGATGCTATAGCTTTCAATTGGGCAACATAATAATAGTAATGGTGGAGGTGTGGAAAGGCCAAATCTCCATCATTTCGGGAGGCAAACATTATGGAGCGGGCTATTCGGTGTGGTTTATAATTCCATGTGAAATTTAGGAGGTCAGTCTGGAGTTTTCTGAGCTGAGCAGATGGGATAGGCACTAGGAGAGTCAGAAAGCAGAACAGGAGTTTAGGCAATATAGTCATTTTAATCGAGGCAATGCATCCAAACCAGGATATTGGATAATGTCTCCATTTAGACAGAAGGGACCGCATAGACACGAATAGGGGTCTGAAGTTTGCATCGTATAGGGATTCGTATCGGGGGGTGAGGTACACCCCCAGATATTTAATGGCATGGGATTTCCACATGTATGTAAAGTTATCCGAAACACGGAGCACATCCGAGGGAGGAAAATTGATTGGGAGGGCTTCTGATTTAGCAGGTTTAACCTTGTATCCCTATAGGGACCCTACTCCTCCAGGAGTTTATGGAGATTAGGGAGGGTCTACTTCTTTGTTTAAAATGCATTTTTGAATTTAGAATTTGGCAAGGATGGGGTTAACAGCCATTAACCAAAGCTTGTTAATACTTGCTAACAATGCATAAAAACGCATGTTATGTGTGTTTTGATGCACTGCTATTGACTTATATCGCACAAAAAAAAAATTAAACATGTAATTTAAAAACCTGCTGCACTGCAGCACTTATATTTTGAACAGACACCATCTTTATTATAAGGAACCCCAGCACGGCGTGTCGGAATGCATTTGTTAAGATGCAACAAGGTAAGTGGGCCCTGAATGTTTATATCTTTTCTTTTCCTCTTTCTCAACATCTCACCTTGATATCTAAATTTTAATGCCTCCAAGAAAAGCGCATTGCGCCCCCTGGTGGTAAACAAACACTGCAAATGTCATTAAAAGACGTTAGTGGTGAATTTAGTGCTCATTAAAATCTAATCAATGGCGGCTAACATTTACAGAGGGGGATTGGCTTTGTGCTTGCGGCTTTGGGAGCCAGAATAGTGAATGACAGTTCTGCTTACTGAGAGGCTCTACATAATATGGTTTATTGTTATCTGTACATCATGTCCCAGATTGCTTTTCTGCCTGATTATCAGCCTGTTTGTGGCTTTTCTTTTGTAAGAATGATAAAGCACCTTAAATACAAACGGTGATTTGCTCAGATGCACACAAAAAGAAGAGGTCTGGCCCTTTATTATTATTTTTATTACTATACTATTATTGTTATTGTTGTTGTTGTTCAGGTTTTAATGTGGTTTGAAGGGTGCCCTTAAAGGAGAACTCCAATCAGAAAATAAGCTAAAAATGAATAGCCAATTAAAAGGATAAAATAAGAAAATGACTCTATGCTGCAATTCTCACCTACAGAGCAAAATTTCCCCCCTGCAGTACATTTTTTCTGCCCATAGATGCCCTGTTTAATGGCTAGCATGATTCAATTCACTTCTTCTGAGCCAGGTTGTCCTGGACCCATCTCAGCTTGTGACTGACCAGTGAAAGCAGAAGCTACACAGTGATGAGCTCACCTTTCTGTCAGTCTGCTCCCTCCACCTGCCTATCAGCATGCTTGTTGTCACCATATACACCGATTTGCTCTTTATACTAATTCTTCCTCTCACATTCCAGCCCTGCTGCACGGGAACTGCAAGAGTTAGATAACAGGTCAACCTTAGATACTTGCATTGTTCATATTTAAAAATGCAGGAGTACAGGAGGAACCAGGGAAGGCAAAATTAAAGCAGGTTAACTTTCAGGGTTTTTTTATATATATTCTTTATTTATGTTTTAAGAGGGTTTGTACAATGTTGAAAAATATACATTTTAAATTTTAAAGCCATGTAACAATCATCAGAAAGTGTCCAAATACACTTTTGAAATTTAACATATTTAAAGTATAATTATGTAGTTGACCTGAACCAAATAGACTTGTGTGTAGGAAGTCTTGACAATTAGAAAATTTTATTTAATAAGGATAATCTGTATCATATTCATTGATGAAAAAAAGGGGGGGAAATTAGAACAGGAGGGTGGGGAAGAGGGCGTAAGTAGAAAATTAGCTTAAAATCTTCCTTTCAGTGTCACAATGGGTTTCTTGATGGGGAAGTAGTCTCAGATTGGTTTAAAATTGATTTATATTCTGCAAAGAATGTAAAGTCGTGCCAATAAACCACTTCTTTAAAAACTGTTTGAGTACCTCTATCAGAATAGATAAGGTCCTCCATCCTGTGTAAATCTTCGACCTTAGTCAACCACATGGCAATTGATGGGGGTCGATTTTGTTTCCAAAGATCAGGTGTGCAGCTTTTGGCCGCATTAAAAAGGTGGGGTAGAATAGATTGTTTATAAGTCTTCCATGGCATGGAATGAAGGTGTAAACAGGCTGTTTCTAATGGGACTTGGTGTATTGTAAATTTTAAGAAATTCTCCTCACTTCAGCCCAAAAATATTGAAGTTGATCACATGTCCAAAAAACATGTAAAATGTCTCTGAGTGAGTTTCCACATCTCCAACAATTGTTAGAACAGAGTGGGTATATACGGTTTAAGTTTAAGCCAGGGTCAAGTACCATCCAAGGCTGGTGCAATGATTTTTGACACCCTAGGCGAAACCTCATTTTGCTGCCCCCCTTGGCTCCACCCCTGACTCCGCCCCTTTGCCCTGCCCATGTATACCCCACCTTTTTAATGAAGCACCTATCAAATGCAGCCCACCAGCGTCCATCAAATGCTGCCTCACCAGTGTCCATCAAATGCTGCCTCTCCAGCGCCCATCAAATGCTGCCTCTCCAGCGCCCATCAAATGCTGCCTCTCCAGCGCCCATCAAATGCAGCCTCTCCAGCGCCCATCAATGCAGCCTACCAGTGCCCATCAATGAATGTTTGCTTGCTTCCATTCATTCGGGAGTCGGGCCACAGACACAGTCCTCCGCCTGCTGATGCTAAGACTTAGTTTCTTGCTGCAGAGAGAAGAGAGTAGGAACACCAGTGTCCGGGCGCCCTAGGCAGCAGTGCGCCCTAGGCGGCTGCCTAGTTTGCCTAGTGGTAGCACCGGCCCTGGTACCATCTTGTCAGAATCTTATAGTTCAGTTCCTGACATATGTTACTTATGGAGATTTTGTGAGAAAAGAAAATTATTTTGTCAAGTAAAAGATAATTGCAGGTCATTTTCCCACTAAGGAATAAAAAGTGGTTAAAAGGTAATGGTAGGAATGTTGATAATATCATACATAAGTGGGGTGATAGCCATGCATTCTCTTTCAAAGGAGCTGACATTTTGTTTAAACTTTGAAGCTGGAGGGAGTTTGGACAAAAAAATGGAAAAGTAAGGTTTTTTGCCTGGAGTCTAAAAATTGAAGTTGAGGATGAACATCCATTGTCTCAATCAAAGGTCAAGAATCCAAAAATTAGATGCAGAAATTAAAGCGGATCTTCACCCAAGAGGGGAAGCTCCGCTTATTTGCACCCCCCCACCACCACCACTGCCACATTTGGCACTGTTTGGGGGGAATAGATATCTGGTCTTGACAAGTACCGGCTGCCACTTCCAGGTTAAATTGCTGCGGCAAACTGTCCTCCCCTCCTTCCCCCGCAGTGTTCTAGGACAAATCACAGGTCCCAGAAGACTACAGGACCATTCACAAGATGCAGCGTGACTCGCACATGCGCAGTAGGAAACAGGCTGTGAAGTAGTTAGGATTCACTTCCTGTTTACCTTACTAGAGATGCTGACGCCTGCACCAGAAGCTGATTGAAGAATTAGCTCGGGTGAGGACATCACAGGATTCCTGGACAGGTTAGTGTCCTTACATTAAAAGTCAGCAGCTATAGTATCTTTTGCTGCTCACTTTTAATTTTTTTCTGAAGAAGCCTAGAACTCCTCTTTAAGGCCTTTAGAAAGTCTGAAGGCGCTGTTTGGATTTTGGGCCCTTCTGTGTGGCTAGGTTGTGAAAAAGTCTCACATATGTGATATTCCCATACTCGGGAGGAGTAGAGGAATGTATTTTGGGTTGTAATCCTTAGTATGCCTATGATGTGTGTTAAAAATATCTTATTAATTTACAATTGTGAAAAAAATGAAATTTTTTATTTTCTTTCCTGAATTTTCCAAAATCGTGTGTCAAAAAATGACATTTTCAAAAGACTCATCATGCCTCTTAAAAAATAACTTGGAATGTTTGCTTTCCAAAATGGGGTAATTTTGTGGGTGTTTCCACTGTCCAGACGTTCCAGAGCCTCCAAAAATGTGATAGGTAGTCAGGAAATTAGATGCATAATTTATGTGTACTTATTGTTCCTTGAAAGTCCAAAAGTACTCCTTGGATTTAGTGCACAAAAATGCAATATATTACCAAATTTTTGGCAAAATATTGTAGCACCCTCTAGTGTGTGCTAGAGTTAATATAGGTTTGCTAGTGTAGTTTTGTTTGTTAGTGTAGGAAAATTTAGTTCAGCTCAGGGCTAAGCCAGAGCTGTGAACCTGGGTCAGGGTTCAGTGATTCAGGGTTGGATGACGCAGCCTCTCTGGTGCCTCCCCGTTTTCTAGGACATGTTCTAGACATAGTGGGTGGTTAGGAGGGAATACTATGAATATTTATGAGGCCTCAGCCAATCTCCAGGACTGGGCTGGCAGGGGGCAGAACTTACCTCATAAATAGGAATGAGCCATGCCAGCAGGGTAGTCGGGTGGAAGATGGAGTGCTAAGGAGGCTGTTGGTTGCCCTCAAGGGTGCCCCCTAGTCTGGGAGGGTGACCTTGGGCTGGGGCTCAGGTGCTAGAAGGATCCTGCCATAAAACACAGAGGAAGCCCTTCCTGGAGGCACAAGAGCAAGGAGAGGAGACAGCAGGAGCAGGTCAGCACTACCGGGTGGGCTGGTGAGTGTCAGTCTGAAGGACTGTGGTGCAGAAGCTAGCCTGGAGGGCTAGTAAAAAGGGGCAGCTGCAGCCAGGTGGGTTGGCAGTGCCAGAAAAGGTGGTGCTGGGATCAGTAGCCACAGGAGGGAAATTGCAAGCTGTTTCACTGTATTTCTGCTACCCTGCAAGGGGCCTCGGGTTCCTGCCTATAATGGGCAAACGCTCAAACATCTGACTGAGAGCTCTGTCAGATAACCAAACAGTGATTCAGCTAGGATCTGCAAGCAAGTGTGTGCTGGAGGAAGATGTTGGAGCTGTATATAGACTGTATATAGGAAGAATGTCCCTGAACTTCTGCTAAAGTCAAGTGAGCATCCCATAGCCTCCCATCCCTATTCAAGTTATTAACCCTTAATAATAAATAACAAAAACAAAGTCATGGACTGTTCTCTGTCCCTGGTGTGCCTGTGAAAATTTGGTGTGCCTGGCTGTGCAAAGTGGGGAATCCTAGGGGGTGCGCTACAATATAAAATGAGGTTGCACAGAGTAAATAGACACCCAACACGTCAAGCCCTAAAATTGTATGCGCCAATGAAACGACGACAAACTTCAGTACCCATACTTGGCCATAAGTGATGCTTTAAAAGCGCTCACAGAAGAATAGTTTAGACTTAACCATGAATGATGGCCCTAGATTTATTGTAGTTACTCTGGGATGGTATATAACATGTGTGTGTAATCACTATCTCATTAAGCATTATCTCATGCTTCAAATCCTCAGGGTGATATTGTTATGATCACAACATCAGAGTTGGTCACAAAAAATCGCCTGACCGGTTTCACCGGACTCTCCAAGCCGCTTTAGAGGCTAAATCAAATAATTTATCTTTAAGGAATATTGATTGTGTAACAACTCACCTAGTCCGGACTATGCACTATGAGAAAAGGCATTTAGAGAAGCTGAGCAAATACTCAGTGTGTATGAGGCCTAACCTACTGCTTTCATTATTTATACTGAACTATCAGCTTATTTACTAGAAAGCAAATAATACAAAGTAAAGTAATATAGATAATAAAAATATGTAAAATATTTGAGTAATTGAAATATTTCAACAGGAAACTATATACAATTCTATATACTTTGCATTATTTTCTCATAGTCCGTTGGCTATGTCCCTGGGAGTTTTCCCTCAACAACATTACTACTGGGAAAGTATGCGAGGGGAAATTCCCAAGTAATGGGGGATCTAGCTTTGCTCTACACTACTAAATAAAAAAATGATTGTGGTAATAGGCACCAGTTGGAGGACCTCACTTCCTGTCCTGGTGACAATGTTAACAGTGGAAGTATTAAAGTGACACTAAACAATATCTTTATTCTCTAAAAATAATACATACACATTCACTATTTATTGGCCCTACAATCTATATTTTAGTGTGTAGCACCACTCCAAAAGGAGCCGTTTGGTAATTTTGGGTTCTCTGTTCTATGCCTCAACTCCAAGAACAACCTCAGCCCCTCTGACACACCTGGTTGAATAAAAATCACTGCAAGCATGTATAGAGCCTCAAATATACATGCCTTTTACCTGGGCGTGGGTTGCTACTAGAAACTTTAGTGATAAATGCACTTAATCTATCGATACAGGTTTGGGATAAATGGCAGTGAAACATAAATGAGCACACAGGTAAAACTGAACACAGTCTGCTAGACAGAGTAATAACTACGCCAAAGTGACTAGGATCGGGTTCTATACTACTAACTGAATTCAATATGTGAATTAGCAAATCAGTAGTAAACAATGTAAATAATCATTAAATATAGTAGAAATGATACACTGGTTTAGAATGCACAGGGGTATGGTGCAGTGTCTCCTAAGAGACACTAAACAAAGGTACAAAAGGTCTCTGGATAGTAACGGTTAAGGGCAGTCTTTAGTCCTGACTCTTCAGATGGCTAAATGTTGGGGCCCAGTAACCACTGGCGCGCTTGAAGGCAGTCAACAAGGCATGCAGGCAAAACTATAGCTATAACGTAGCTGGTGAGGTAGTTCCTAATGTAACAGTCTCTAATGGTGGTATTTAGCAATGGCGGGAAAGGCCCTCTTACCAGACCCAGTGACACAGCAGCAGTGGTGTCACTGGTTTGGTACCTCCTCACTCTGGATTGCCTGCGGCAACTTCGGTAGACAGTGCGGCAAAGTCTGTATCCTGGCAGTGGCTCCAGCTCTCCGCACTCACGTAATAGCTCTGCACAGTCTGGCTTCCAATGGCACAGTTGCAGTCTCTCTCTCTTTGGGATTGCACCCCGCAGCATGGTCCTCTCACTCTCTGTCTCTACTCCACTGAACTCCTCCAGTGGAATTTGCCCGGGCAAACTTCTTGCTTTCCCCTCCTCTTCAAGCAGGGTTCTCTGAGTTGTAGTGCTCTTTAGAGGACTACATGTCCCAGTGTAGTTTGCTTGTTCGCATCACCAGAAGGGTGGAAAGGAAAAATGAGCAGCCACTTTCCATTTATTTCCCCATCAGTCTCGCCACTACTGACAGGATGAGGGAGGAGGGGGGGGCGAGTGGGGGATTAAACAGAGCCTTCAGCTGCGATTCTCCCCTCTGTCCAGCACAGTTGCTCTGATCTCCAGTGTGGCGGCCAAGAGAAGGGGGAAAAACAGTCCAGCTGGCATCTCACAGTGGCTAGGGGGGATGTAGTGGGGTATGTAAAGCATTGACAGAGTCCCATTATGTGAGTAGTGATGGAAGCCTGGAAATAAGTATGTCATCTGGGAGCGTGACCATCTGTGCAGAGCTATAGAAGGGGCATTGGGAAGAGACTGGTATACTAAAGGAAACACCTTATTTCCTTTGACCCTCAGCTGCAGGTCCTGTCACTTGGTGATGGAAGCTTAATGCTGTGGACTTAGTATACATAGGTGTAGTACCCTCTTAGTTATGTTGCTATGGAGCTAGGCAAATTTAATTACTTTTGGTTCCTCTGTAGTTGGTGGATTAGATGGGTGATGATGGGTTTGATTGCTTTCCCCTGTCCCCCTGAGACTTCTGGAACATAGTGGGTTGGGCAAGTCAAATCTCAGCCTTAATATTTATAGTGTTCCAGCCAATCCCTGGAAAGGTGTGCCCAGAAGGTCGCTGCAGAGGCTTATAAATAGTTTGAGATATGAGTCTACAGAATTCCTGCCTTGGTTAGCTTCCAAAGAGAGGATTTAGTAATGCTTCCTGTATGAACAACAGAGGGGGGAGGGGAATTGGGACTTTAAATGAAACTGCGCCGGGTAGAGGACGCATGTTTCCATCCCTATGACACAATATCTAAAAACCCACAAGCGGAGGCCAGTGGGTGAAGGAAAAGGAGGTGGGACTTTGAATGAAGCCAATGGTTTGCAAGCCGACACATAACGGTGGGTCAATAAAATTCTTTTATTGCATATTCATACAAACAATGATATCAGACAGTATCAATTTAACACTTGGTAAAATGTTAACAATGATAACCAAGGATCAGCATAAGGACCATTAGTATAGTTATCAAAGATATAAAGGGTAACATGCGTAATAACATGGGTATGAGCAATATTACTGAAGATAGACAAGGGATCACCAGGTGTCAGAATGGGTAGAAAGTTAAAACAAAGTAATGCCTGCCTGATAGCTGGCCTCAAATTCCTGTTAAAGGGTAAACTCTGTGTAGCATGGATTGGAACAATAAAGGGCAACCGGTAGCTCGACGCGTTTCGTGGTTCAGGACCACTCATCAGGAGCAGACATGTCATGTTTCTGAAAATTAAAGGTAATAGTATCATGGGTCAGGGTTACGGTGGGTACAAGGGGCCAAGTAATCCCCCAAAAATAAAAGGCCAGCTATCAGGCAGGCATTACTTTGTTTTAACTTTCTACCCATTCTGACACCTGGTGATCCCTTGTCTATCTTCAGTAATATTGCTCATACCCATGTTATTACGCATGTTACCCTTTATATCTTTGATAACTATACTAATGGTCCTTATGCTGATCCTTGGTTATCATTGTTAACATTTTACCAAGTGTTAAATTGATACTGTCTGATATCATTGTTTGTATGAATATGCAATAAAAGAATTTTATTGACCCACCGTTATGTGTCGGCTTGCAAACCATTGGCTTTATTCAAAGTCCCACCTCCTTTTCCTTCACCCACTGGCCTCCGCTTGTGGGTTTTTAGATAATGCTTCCTGTACTTGAATCTGCATTCAGACTAGTCACAGAAACTGAGCAAAGTGAAGTGTCCTCATACAAGCAAATAGAAAATTTGGGGTATACCATACCACCCCTTCCCATCCCAAGTTCTTAAAAAATAAAAATCCAAAAAAATTACCAACCATAGACTGATTATTGAGCTAGAAATGGTTAAATGTTGCTGGGTGCCTGGCTGCCTCTGCACTGATTCTAGGGAAATCTGGTTGCATAACAGTGGCTCCTGCAGGGGTAGAGCTACATAGGGAAGTGGTCCCAATTTTGTGGTACTCCCATGGAGAGAAAGGGAGTAGAATTTTAAACTCCTACCCCACTCCCTCGCAACCTCCTGGGACACATCACAGGTCCAAAGAGGCTATGGGTCCATTTACAAAGTGCAGCGCGACTCACATGCACAGTGGGGAGCCAGCTGTGAAGCCGCAAGGAGTCACAGCTGGTTTCCCATGGTAAACATGGCGGCACCAAGGGCCTGAAGACTGATGAAGAACCAGCCCGGGTGAGGACAGCGCTGGATCCCTGGGTAGGTGTCTTTTTATTAAAAGTCAGCAACCACACAGACTGACGAACCTTTTTTAACTAAAAGCAGCTTCCTTGATGTAAAGTATAGAAGGGTTTAATTTCGCTTTACCTGAACTCAGACCATATGGCATGAAATGTGCCATTTATTGCAGTAGTACATTGAGCCTAATTTTTTTCATTTGCATAATGTGAAAACCCCAGGAAGCAGATCCATGACAGCCTGGGCTCACAGGAAGTGAACTTAAAGTGTTACTAAAACCCTGCATTCAATATATCTGGTCTCCCACAGTACACAGAACATGGAAATGCAATTATTTTAGTAAATATAAACTGCTAAATACCTTTTGCCATCAGCAGTATATAGCAGTCTTGTGACTTCTATCGGTGTCCAGTTGAGCACTGGTTAAAGCTTGTAAAAAGATTTTTTTATTCTCCTCTGACTGTTCTATGAAGCTGCATGACTCTTGACCCTTTGTCTGAACAGTGCTGATTTTTTTTCAATCAACAAAATAGATTTTTATTGAGTAGAACACAAGGCATTACACGGTACAATTGTATAGGCATACAATCTATAGAAATCAGGAGCTGCAATCCTCATAGCAATAAATGATTGGTAGTAACTGCGTAGCCAACTTATTTAACAAAAGACGGGGAAGCACTGCACAATACCTTGAGTGTCGGACAGTTCTGATTGGCATTGTGCCCCCCCCCCCCCCAAAAAAAAAGACAAACTCACTAGCAATACATGCCAAACTGAGCATGTGCAGAGTGCCTCGTAGGATTCTGTTCTATCAGCAGATGGATTGGGGACAGTAAAAGAAGGGGAGGATCAGAGAAGACAGGAAACAACCTTTTTACACAATGCGGAGGATTAACCCCTTTGGTTTCACAGTAAATGTAACAAGCATGCATTACTGCATATACAGACTGATTAAACTGTTGTGGGTTTAGTAACACTTTATTGACCCTGGACATTATTCAACCCGGAAGCCTGAGGACATCTAGTGGCAGAAGAGAACTACTGCTACTGTGGGGACAGCTTTGGTGACAGTTTGAAGGTCATTTTACTTCACTGTTCTAAAATTTTCTTTCCTGGATTTCAGCTTTAAAAGTAATGATTTTTATTGGTCAGGCCTCACTAGGTTTTGAAACAAGGATCAGAATGACAGCCGAGAAGCCTGTACCTTTAAATAAAAGTCAGCTCCCAATATTTCTATCCATCCTCGTAGCCTCCATTAAGGGACCCAGTCTGCCATTGTTGGACTGTGAGCTGCGATAAACAAGCCTATATTGGATGCTGCATACCTGCAGTAGGTCCTGACAGTTTTACAGTGAAGACTGAAGTCCCCATCCATTCCCTATAAAACAAGCAGCATAATATCGTGCTCTGGCTTGGACACAAGGACAGAAAGGCTGCAGAAATGTGACATCTTGTGAAAGAGATGCTCTGAATGATGGAAGGATCTGCAATGCTGTTCCCCTCTACAATAAGAAGGGAATTATTCCCTCTCTGGCTGTCTTATCAGGCAAATGCAGATAGCCCAGTTCTGTGTCTCCCAGACACACTCTGTGTTACTTCGAACAAAATCTCCTCTTTTCCTATACTGGATTTATTGTATTTTCTGCCTGTGCTGCAGTTTTCTCCTCTCCTAATCCTGCAGCTACTGATTATTTTATACCAGGCTTCCAGCAGAGGAAAGTCTATTTCAGAATCAATTAAATGCAGCATAATTTTATTTTACTTTATTCTGGAAATATCCATAGAAGAAATTCTGCAAAAAAAAAAGATGTACAACTTGAATTAAAGCCCAAGGTCAACACCACTCAAAACTGGTATTTCAATTTGGGGTGGGCATTGATGGCTAGATGGGTAAAAGACAGCAAAAGATACAGTTTACCAGCATGCGTACGAAACTGAATCATCAGTCCCGGTGGGGTAGGCTTTAAAAAAAGAGTAGCGTCAGTGATTTTTAAAAAAAATTATAACCCCCTATTTTTCCCAGTCCCGTATTAAAGCTCGACTTTGAGCAAATATATAACTCCCATTTCACCACCTCTAACTCATCCTGTACAGTTTTTTTTTTTTTTTTTTTAACCTTACCTTGTTAAGAAAGATATATTCACCTGTTGGGATCCCTCACTTGCACCATTTCTGACTACAAGGGACTACTAATTCAGTGCTGCCTGCGTCCTCCTGTCCCCTAAAAAATTGAGTCGCCGCAGCAGACTCCTCTTCTGAATCCTGATAGGACTGGAAATCCAATAGGAAGCGTCCACTTGGGAACTGGAGTGTAACCTGATGTAAAGTGAGTAAAAAAGGGCATTTAGATTAAGCATTTAGCATTAAGCAAGTCTTTTTCTGGTTATATGATGGCCAGCGGCGGCCGGTGCTCAATATTTTGGGGGGGAATGCGGCGATCAACACCCCATGCGGGAGATGGATGGGAATTCACCGATTGACCCACACCAGGCCCCCCCTACCAACGGGAGATGGATGGGAAATCAGCGATCAGAGGCCTTACCTTAGGAGGCAGGAGAAAGGAAGAGCTGTGCCGTTGCTTCTCCTCCCGGCCAAACAGGAAGAGCGTCCTGAGACCCGATTGGCCAGGGAGGGAAGACTCCCTGGCCAATCGGGTCTCAGGACCCGCTTCCTGATTGGCCAGGAGGAGAATTTAGGAAGACAATAGTGAATATTAATTTGCTATTGTCCCACAACTGGGTGGGCTCAGGACGCAGTGCTCTGCACCCGGAGCCCACCCTTTTTTGAAGCCAATTAGAGCCTCAGGCTCTAATATTGTGCTTAATAAAAAAAAACGCATAGAAATACATGAGTCCGGCACCCTTCATGTAGATTAGGGGCCGGGCGCATGGATTAGGGGGCATGGGCTGCCACTGGCCAGCACCATTCAGCCTACTTCCTGTGAGCCCAGGCGGTCATGGACCTGTTATTATGTATCCTGGGTTTATAGTACTCCTGGACTTAAAGTGGTTGTTAATTCATTGTTCTCAAGTACTGCCAGCCACTCTGTTATAACAAGCTTTACTACACAGTGTATGTGTTTTTTTTAATTCTGCTGCTAAATCCTTTTTCTCACATCACCGATGTGCGGTCATGTGACCGCCTACCGCTCTCCTTTCTCTGATCTAAGGACTACAGTGGGAGGGGCTGAGATTTCCCTCTGATGTTAGTCAGGCAGTCAGGTGACTGCACATTAGCGATGTGGAATAAGGTATTTAGGATAACAATTTAAAAAAACACATACACTGTGTAGTATACTGTAGCCCTCAAATTTTCCACCCGTCTACTCGCATTTTGCGAGTCGAAAATGATTGCTGGCAAGTGTGGGGCTGCCTCGGGGGAGGGGGGGGTTGAGCACCGCCGGCAAGCGGGGTTGATTGGGAGCCATTCTCACTGCAATCGCTCAGAGAAAGAGGCGAGCCGGCCAGCCAGATCATTAGAGAGCAGGGATTGCCTGCTGTAACAGCTATTATTTGAATTGTCCAATGTTCTTGGAGCTCACTGTCACACAGTCCCGTCTCCGGCCTGGCGTCTTTGATAGACAGAACACGGGTCCTATGCGTGATGTGTGACGTCATCAAAAGCACCAGGCCAGGAGGCGGGACTGTGTGACGGTGAGCTCCGAGAACACCGGGCAATTCAAATGAAAGCTGTTACAGTGGGCAACCCCTGCTCTGTGATGATCCGGCCGGCTCGCCTCTTCCTCTGCACAGGTGTGGCTGCATTGATGGGCACTGGTTATGCTGCATTGATGGGCACTGGTTATGCTGCATTGATGGGCACTGGTTATGCTGCATTGATGAGCACTGGTCATGCTGCATTGATGGGCACTGGTTACGCTTCATTGATGGTCACAGGTCATGCTGCATTGATGGGCACAGTTCATCTGCATTGATGTGTACAGGTCATGCTGCATTGATAGGCACTGGTTATGCTACATTGATGGGCACTGGTTACACTGCATTGATGGGCACTGGTTACACTGCATTGATGGGCACTGGTTACGCTGTACTGAAGGCCACTGGTTACGTTGTATTGATGGGCACAGGTCATGGTGCACTGATGGCCACAGGTCATGCTGCATTGATGGGCGCTGGTTATGCTGCATTGATGGGCACTGGTCATGCTGCTGCTGTATTGATGGGCACTAGTTATGCTGCATTGATAGATACTGGTCACGCTGCATTGATGGGCACTGGTTATGCTTCATTGATGGGCACAGGTCATGCTGCATTGATGGGCACAGTTCATACTGCATTGATGGGTACAGTTCATGCTGCATTG
Organism: Lithobates clamitans; assembly: GCA_037952925.1. NCBI lineage: Eukaryota > Metazoa > Chordata > Amphibia > Anura > Ranidae > Lithobates > Lithobates clamitans. The sequence goes on along the minus strand of JBBGZY010001622.1, from coordinate 38,100 downwards.
ATGGGTACAGGTCATGCTGCATTGAAGGGAACTGGTTATGCTGCATTGATGGGCAAAGGTCAGGCTGCATTGATGGGCACTGGTTATGCTGTATTGATGGGCACTGGTTATGCTGTATTGATGGGCACAGGTCATGCTTCATTGATGAGCACTGGTTACGCTGCATTGATGGAGACAGGTCATGCTGCATTGATGGGCACTGATTAGGCTGCATTGATGGGCACTGGTCATGCTGCATTGATGGGCACTGGTTATGCTGCATTGATGGGCACTGATTATCCTTTAATTGATGGGCACAGGTCATGCTGCATTGATGGGCACTGGTTACGCTGTATTGATGGGCACTGGTTATGCTGCATTGATGGGCACAGGTCATGCTGCATTGATGGGCACTTGTTACACTGCATTGATGGGCGCAGGTCAGGCTGCATTGATGGGCACTGGTTACGCTGCATTGATGGGCACTAGTCAAGCTGCATTGATGGGCACTGGTTACATTGCATTGATGGGCACTGGTCACGCTGCATTGATAGGCACAGGTCAGGCTGCATTGATGGGCACTGGTGAGGCTGCTTTGATGAGCACTAGTGGAGCTGTGCTGATGGGCACTGATAGGCTGCACTAATGAGCACTGATAAAGTTGTTGCTAATATTTATTTTTGTAACTTAATTCTGCATAAAACATTTAAGTGTAATTTCAAGAGATGATTTATGAGGGCGTGTTTAGGGGCAGAGGAAGAGGCAAGCCGGCCAGCCAGATCATCAGAGAGCGGGAATTGCCCGCTGTCACAGCTATTATTTGAATTGTCCGATGTTCTTGGAGCTCACGTCACACAGTCCCGCCTCCTGGCCCGGCGTCTTTGATAGACAGAACACGGGCCCTATGCGTAATGTGTGACGTCATCAAAAGCACCAGGCCAGGAGGCGGGACTGTGTGACGGTGAGCTCCGAGAACACCGGGCAATTCAAATGAAAGCTGTTACAGTGGGCAACCCCTGCTCTGTGATGATCCGGCCGGCTTGCCTCTTCCTCTGCACAGGTGAGGCTGCATTGATGGGCACTGGTTATGCTGCATTAATGGGCACTGGTTACGCTTCATTGATGGTCACAGGTCATGCTGCATTAATGGGCACAGTTCATCTGCATTGATGGGTACAGGTCATGCTGCATTGATGGGCACTGGTTATGCTACATTGATGGGCAAAGGTCAGGATGCCTTGATGGGCACTGGTTACACTGCATTGATGGGCACTGGTTATGCTGTATTGATGGGCACTGGTCATGCTGCATTGATGGGCAAAGGTCAGGATGCCTTGATGGGCACTGGTTACACTGCATTGATGGGCACTGGTTATGCTGTATTGATGGGCACTGGTCATGCTGCATTGATGGGCACTGGTTATGCTTCATTGATGGTCACAGGTCATGCTGCATTGATGGGCACAGTTCATCTGCATTGATAGGTACAGGTCATGCTGCATTGATGGGCACTGGTTACGTTGCATTGATGGGCACTGGTTACGCTGTATTGATGGGCACTGGTTACGCTGCATTGATGGGAACTTGTTACGCTGCATTGATGAGCGCAGGTCAGGCTGCATTGATGGGCGCAGGTCAGGCTGCATTGATGGGCACTGGTTAAGCTGCATTGATGGGCACTAGTCACGCTGCATTGATGGGCACTGGTTACATTGCATTGATGGGCACTGGTCACGCTGCATTGATGGGCACAGGTCAGGCTGCATTGATGGGCACTGGTGAGGCTGCATTGATGAGCACTAGTGAAGCTGTGCTGATGGGCACTGATAGGTTGCACTGAGCACTGATAAAGTTGTTGCTAATATTTATTTTTGTAACTTAATTCTGCATAAAACATTTAAGTGTCATTTCATGAGATGATTTATGAGGGCGTGTTTAGGGGCAGGATTAGGGGCGGGGCATGGTAGGGGTTGGGTGGGGCAACTGGTGGCGAGTAACCCTTAAGGCCTGGCTAGTAGCTCAGGACTTGAAATTTTGAGCCCTTGATATACTGTATCTTGTTATAACAGAGGAGCTGGCAGTAATTGTGAGCATTAAATTTACTGCCACATAGAAAAGTGGGGGGAGGGGAAGGATGCCTCACACACTAGGAGCTGACATGTAGGAAGGGAGGGGGGAGGGGGAGAGGGAGAAACTGCAGGCTGATGGAGGCACCTAAACTGACCACGGTATCATGGATCAGCAGCCATGATTACCATGGTCAGCACACCTAGGGTTACACAGGAACATGCAGGATCAACCAGGTTTTTACAGCATACAAAGGGACAAGTGACACCGCCTAAGCACTAAGCGGTTTAACGTGTTTTAAAGGAACAGAATCTTTTTTTTTTTTTCAGGGTTACAACCTCTTTAATTGGTCATCAATGTTTACTTTTTTTATTGCTCAGCCAGCAGTTTGTGTGGATTCCTCAATCCACACAAATGTGGTGAATGGAGGAATCCCCCCCCCATAGCAGAAGCATCAAAGTTCTAGTCATTCTGGGTTATGTCGGTTCATTACTGTATATAAACATAGGTGTAAGGAATCATGGGCAGCCATGTAAATCTCCTATAACATCAATGGCAGTCCTGCTATTTATGTTTCATATACTATATAATTATATCACAATTGCAGTGTCCAATTGCAATTCAGCAATCTTGAAGCAATGTATGACCAGGGCCATATTTACCACTAGGCACAGTAGACACCATAGCCAAAGAGGTGGCTATACACGCATATTTTTTTCTATCATCAGTAGAAAAACAGTTTTCTTATATAAGTACTGTGTATTTATACACGGTCACAAAAATATTAGCCAGGACTAATAAAAAAAGGATTGTGTCTCCTGTCTATAACTGTCTCCTGAAGCATGGCCCAGTCTCCAACTCTTGTAGCATGTTTGCAGTCTATCTCTTTCAGCGCATCTGCACTCTCTGACCATCTCTTTAGCATGTCTATAAACACTGACAATCTCCTGTTGCATCTCTACAGGCTCTGACTATCTCATTTACCAGATCTGAAGTCTCTATTCATCTATTGTAGCATGCTTTTAGTCTTTGAAAATGTTCTCTTGAATCTCTGCATAATAAATGGTCTCTAATCATCTCTTGCTGCAGGTCGGCAGTCTCTGATCATCCCTTGCAGCAGGTCGGCAGTCTCTGACCATCTCTTGCAGCAGGTCGGCAGTCTCTGACCATCTCTTACTGCAGGTCGGCAGACTCTGACCATCTCTTACTGCAGGTCGGCAGACTCTGACCATCTCTTACTGCAGGTCGGCAGACTCTGACCATCTCTTACTGCAGGTCGGCAGTCTCTGACCATCTCTTGCTGCAGGTAGGCTGTCTCTGACCACCTCTTACTGCAGGTTGGCAGTCTCTGACCACCTCTTGCTGCAGGTCGGAAGTCTCTGACCATCTCTTGCTGCAGGTCGGAAGTCTCTGACCATCTCTTGCTGCAGGTCGGCAGTCTCTGACCATCTCTTGCAGCAGGTCAGCAGTCTCTGACCATCTCTTCCTGCAGGTCGTCAGTCTCTGACCATCTCTTGCTGCAGGTCGGCAGACTCTGATCATCTCTTGCTGCAGGTCGGCAGACTCTAATCATCTCTTGCTGCAGGTAGACAGTCTCTGACCATGTTTTGCTGCAGGTCGGCAGTCTCTGACCATCTCTTGCTGCAGGTCGTCAGTCTCTGATCATCTCTTGCTGCAGATCGGTAGTCTCTGACCATGTTTTGCTGCAGGTCGGCAGTCTCTGATCATCTCTTGCTGCAGGTCGGCAGTCTCTGACCATCTTTTGCTGCAGGCTGGCAGTTTCTGACCATCTCCTGCAGCATATGTGCAGTTTCTCAAAGAAAGAAATCACTTAAGATGCAAAAAAAATCAGTCAGGGATCTATTTCTAAATGTTATCACACAAGTTTCATCCAGGAAAATAGAATTAGAAAATGTGTAAATCCTGAGTGAAAGCTGTGTGATTTTTTTTTGTGAAAATATTTATAGATCGGCCCCTTAGGCTTCATTCACACTATTGCTCTGTATTAGTGCATGCGCATTAATGTGCATTATGCCTTGCATTAACATGCGTTGTGTCAGGGGAGCAAATTTATTTTAATGGACTGTCTAATGCACTAAAAAAGAAGCATTAAGTATTTTTTTATAACACAGCGCATTACAATGCATGGTAGTGCATTACAGTACTTTGTGGTGCCATCCACTGGTAAGGTGCCAGTCAGAATGTATAGCACGGCATCGCAAAAACCAGTCTTCAAAGTCAAATGTGTAGGAAAAGTGACCAATAACATGCAGTCACTGCAATCTAATTTAGATTTAGATGAATGAAGATCCCCTATATAGGTATTACAGCTCACAAGTGAATACAGAAGGAAAATGAGAGAGGCACACAAAGATAAAAGGAATCAAAGACCGACCTGTGACCCTGAAGATTGTTTGTATGAACCAGACTGCTTTTTGAGTAGGCTCCTCAAAAGTACAGACAATCTTTCGGCCCACAGATAAATGTTTGAAGCCTCACAGGCATCAGGAACAACCGCCATAACTATGAACGAAGAGTGCCACTCAAGCAATACATTTGAATGGCACTCCAATGCACCTTGCCAATAAATCTGCATTGTAGTGCACCACAACGCACTACTTTTTTCACTTCTCATTATGCCACGCTGGATTGCTGCATCTGAAATAAGATATACATGTGCTCAGATCCCACTAGCTTGTACATTAAGGTGACCAGATTTTTAAAATGAAATCCGGGGACTTTTTTTTTTTTTATTGGCAAATGGTAAACAATTTTATAAGAATAATTTCCTCAAATTATATATGCAGTGTATGTGGTATGTGTTTATGGAATGATTGTATGATATATACGTTATTTCTCACATTTTGTTCATAAATAAAGATAAAAAAAAGATACTTCTTAGAATTTTTTTAAATATGACTACAAAATGTTATGAAGATAAGACAAAGAAAAAACAGAGTGCAGAGTGTGTTACATAAAAAATGCAGGGCTAAGGGGCATGCCACATAAAGAATTCAGGGCTCAGGAGTGCACTACATAAAGAATGCAGGGCTCAGGAGTGTGCTACATAAAGAATGCAGGGCTCAGCAGTACGCTACATAAAGAATGCAGGGTTCAGCTGTGCCCATCTATGCAGTCTGACCAGTGCCCATCTATGAAGCCTCAACAGAAATGAAGCCTTACCTGTGCCCAGGAATGGGGCCTCACCTGTGCAGGAGATCTGAGAGGAGATGCGGGTCGGCCGGATCATCACACAGATCCTGGGCGTGTGCTGAGGCAGAGGGGGGGTGGTCTGCCCCGGGTGCCACACACTGGGGGGGGTGTCAGGCCGGCGTCGCCCGCTGTGTCAGCTTTAATTTGAATCGGCTCCTGGACCGGCTCCTACCTATGGTAGATGCACATGTCCCGGCATTGGACAAGTGTGCTGTCTGTCTAAACCAGGAGGCGGGACTTGTGTGACGGCGGGCACCCGGTGATTTAAATTAAAGCTGACACCCCCCCAGTGTGTGGCACCAGAGGTGGACCCCCCCCGCCTCAGCACCAGGCCAGGGTCGGCCTGCACTTGGCGCTGCCCCTGCAATCCAGGGACAGATCCGACAGACTGGCCACCCTATTGTACATGTGCATACTCCATCAGGTACTAAAGGGGTGTGACCACATGTTAACACTAGAAATTCTGGATGAACCCTTGGCACACTGCTTTATACCCTTTCTAGAAAACTCTGCAATAAAAAAACAGGGATTTTTAATTGCAATACATGTTTAAGCTGGCCAACTGCGTCAAAGTTATGCCTCTATGGCCAGTCCCAGACCTAGTCTGCTATCACTTGTAGCAAACCCAGGAGGCCACAATTGTGCATACCCAAGGCCTCACACTTGAGACCCCATGTATTGAGAAAGTTGACCACCACTGCTCTATGTCAATACATAGCCAATTTCATACCTCCCAACTTTTTGAGATGAGAATGAGGGACACCTATTAGCAAAATTATGCAGGCATAGGACACACCCCCTGCCACACCCCCTTAAAGGAGAATTATACAATAAAAATAATAGTTAAACCCACAAATGCTTTTTTTTACCAATACTATTCCTTTATTCTTGAAACTCACCAACACAGCAATTTAGAATTTGGAGACAAGGTTTAGCACTGTGAAACACTTTTTGAAAGATAAATAGTGCATTTTATATACAGCTATATAGATCAGACCAAAATGAGGGGCAAATGAGGGGAAAAGAGGGACTTTGTTCCAAATCAGGGACAGTCCCTCGAAATCAGGGACAGTTGGGGGCTATGCAATCTCAACTTTAGAACAGGTTATCAAAGCAATCTGCAGTACAATCCTAACCTCTCAGAAAACAACAATCACAGGGTAAATGTTTATTATTTTTCTGCAAATTTCAGTACTCCATGGCTGCAAAGACTGTTAGTATCATACTTCTCCAGAAAAAAAAAAATTTGCATTGAGCAGTCACAAAAGGGTAACTGCGCATTCTGTCTTTGAAATACCTAATGACATTAAAACACAATAAATGGCAGACAGGGAAGTGGTTCATTCAAATTAAATTTTTTGTACAAACGCAAGATTTACTGGCCAGTGGACTCGTAATGATTTGCTGAACTGGTAATGAATATCTTGCAGCTATTATCGCTCTGGTAATTGAGTATAATTTAGCCAGACACCAAAACAAACAGAGCACCAGATTCGTCCAATTTATTTCATGCCCGCACCCTACGGGCATAGCGAGAGCAAGGATTTTTATGACGTTCATGGAAGTGAAAATCGCTCCCAACGTCTCATATTAAAATTCAGTTATCACCTCTAGGTTAAGTGAATGTCAGAACGGGTCATCTTAAATGGGAAGGCCTGGGTTTCCAGATGGCTAAATGCTTCAACCTCCTGGCACATTAACTTTATGCTACTAGCTGACCCTGCAATGCATGATCGAATACCTTCCGTTAATGTTTTCTCTTAGTAGAATAAAAGGCCCACACTGAATATCCTAATGTTCTCTTTTTAAAGGGAAATGTGTCAAAGTTAATATATTGAAGGTCTGGAGAGCAGACTGAAATCATTTTATAAAAATCTTTTAAATTGAAATTTATTCTGTGTTAAGGAATCAACAGTAAAAATAAAAACCTGCAGTTGTTTTTGTGCCTTTTATAGAAAAGAGCAATTTAGAGGCGGGTGAACTCAGCACAGCAGATATTATTTATCATGGCTGCACCCACACTGAATTTAGTATTAGGCTGGGATCACACTTTGGGTTCCCTGTTCATTGTTTCAGGTCCAATTTCAGACCAAATTTTTGGCTGAATTCGGACCTGAAATGGACCAACTAATAGGCTAACATACAGGGGCGTTTAGAGGCTGAAAAAAACACAAAACGCCTCTAAAAGCAGTGTTTTTACTACCCTGCGTGCACAAGGCCTAAGTTCTCATGCACGCAAACTTTTGCAGACATTTTATATGCCTAGCATAATCTTCTCAGAGATTTTCCGCAGCCGGTATGTACAACCTACCATACAAGTTAAAGACTGGATGTGGCTGAAACCACTGCGTTCAGGAAATACGTTCTATGGGCATGAGTGGGTAAATGATACACAACAAAGGTCATGTACAGCCATTCACTTGTATAGCCGGTTGTACATGCCAACTGAGGCTCCCCGAATGTGGGAAAGTGGCATGAAATTTACACTGGGCATATCAAATGCCTGCAATGGGGGCTTGTCCTTTGGGAATGAGACTTTAAAGTGGTAGTAAAACGCAGTTAAAGAAAAAAAAAATACCCTGCACAGCAATGTCATAATGTGCTAGTATGCATCGCACCGGTGACGTAAGCGACTGCATGCACTCTGAATATCTCCTAAACAGTGCAAGTTTAGGAAATATTCACAGTACCTACAGGTAAGCCTTATTATAGGCCTACCTGTAGGTAAAAGATAAAAAAGTAGGTTTACTACCACTTTAAAGCTGAACTTGGGGAATGAGACAAGATCTACCCTTGCAGTGGGCCTCTGTGGGTCTGGGATAAGGTGTGTTGCTTACCTTATTCCTGTGTGGGTGGCCTCCTTCAACTCTATAGGCTGTGACAACAGTCTGAACCACCTTAGAGAGAATGCTGCAAGAGACTGGTTACATGGATTGAGAGCAGCCAGGATTAAGGAGAGTAAAACACGTACTCTTATGCCGCGTACACACGAGCGGACTTTTCGACTGGACTGGTCCGACGGTCTATCCGACGGACTTTCGGCAGACTTCCGACAGACTTTCCGAACAAACGGACTTGCCTACACACGATCACACCAAAGTCCGACTAATTCATACCTGATGACGTACGACCGGACTAAAATAAGGAAGTTGATAGCCAGTAGCCAATAGCTGCCCTAGCGTCGGTTTTCGTCCAGTTTGGATTAATATAGGAAATCCTCAGCTCATTGATCATTGGTGACTTAAAACGAAAAACACCCAAGAAGTAGTGATGAGTTGAGACAGAAAGATTCCTCCACCTGAGAAACAACTGCCGCTTACAAGCTGTATTAATCTCTTTTTAGGGAGATCACATTCACCTGTGGCTTATACCCCAGCCTGGGTCTCTATGCTTGCCAGCCAGATGTCCCCTCTCCTCTGCTCGAGTTATCCTCAAATAGCCCACAGTCAGCAGTTCCCCATGTCAGAAAAGAAGGCTTCCATAGTATAATTCAACATAACATTTAATAATATTACAAACAAGATTGCACTTCCAATATATCAAAAAAAGATTAGCGTGTCATAAAATGTTCAAACCGGCCGGCTCTCGATAACAGCTCGTTCCTTCTGGGACCTTGCGTTGTTTGTGGTGACGTCAGCACGCCACTCCTCCCTACGCCGTTTCGTCACAGACGACGTCTGAGCCTCATCCCTACAACCCTTGCCCGATGGTTGTGGGGGGTCTGCGAGCTTATCGGAATCTGGAAGCCCCCTTTAACAAGGGGATCCCCAGATCCCGGCCTCCCCCCTGTGTGAATTGGTAATGGGGTAAAAATGTACCACTATAATTTCACAAAAAAAGTGTCAAAATGGTAAAAAAGACAAGAGACAGCTTGGGACAAGCTGTTTAAAAATAAAAAAATAAAAATGTCCCACGGTGTAAGTTCACGCCGCCCGACCTGACCAAAAAAGAAAAGGAAAAAAAAAAGCTGCAACAGACCCGCCTCCATGGGAGGCTCCTGCCATCTGACGCGTCTTCGCTGTGACAGCTCTTATATAACTGAGGGCGGGGCCACCCGGTGACCTAACCAGGTGACCCCGCCCCTTCTGATGCACGGGGGCTTCCCCATGGTGTCAGAGGGGGCATGGCCACCTGGTGATGTAAACGGGTGACCCCACCCCCTCTGACGCCACGGGGAAGCCATGGGCATGTGGCCTGGTACAGTTAAAAAGGGGGGCGCTCTCTCATCCCCCCTTCTTTTCCTGTGGCCTGCTCGGATAAGGGTCTGGTATGGATTTTGGGGGGGGACCCTACCCCATTTTTTTTAAAATTTGGCGCAGGGTTCCCCTTTATTTCCATATCAGACCCAAAGGGCCTGGTATGGATTTTAGGGGGACCCCCACGCATTTTTTTTTTAAATTTTGATTCGGGGTTCCCCTTAATACCTTAATATTCATACCAGACCCAAAGAGCCTGGTAATGGACGGGGGGGGGGATCGCATGCTCTTTTTTCAATTATCTGTATCTATATTGCCGAGACCCAACAATTCATTACAGCCGCGATCAATTTTAAATGCCAATTTTTCCTTTAGAAATGTAATTTTGCTGTGGTACTGTTCTAAACACGGGAAAGATGTGCCACTTTACAGGCATACTATAGACACCCCCTAGGCATAATATTTAAAGGAATATTTGATTTTTGTCTTACTTTAAGCATTAAAAAAATTCACTGCTCCCGATAAAACGGCCGTTTTTAAAAAAAAATACTGATACTTGTCCCCTGGGATAGGACCCGGTCCCCAAACACTTTTTATGACAATAACTTGCATATAAGCCTTTAAAATTAGCACTTTTGATTTTTCATGTTAGTGTCCCATAGACTTTAACGGTGTTACGGCAGCTTTCAAATTTGCCGCGAACACCGCATATTGTATGGATAATGTGTCTTGTGGGCTCCCCATATTGTCCAATAGAGGGGTGTTTGGGCTTAAAACATTACTAATTAACTGTTGGAGGGAAATATGTCCTTATTCTGGTTGTACTGTCTTTATTGATCATTCAGCTGCTGGGCTTCACACTTCCCGTGATGCACACACATGAGGAAAGGGGTGGGAGAAGAAGGAGCAGAACGGCTCTCTCCTCTCCCATCCGTGCGAGAGAGGAGGGAGGGGGAACTGTCAGTGCAGGCTCTGGGCTATATTAGAGAGATGCTCTCAGCTCAGAGACCTGCTGAGAAGGCACTGATAGCCGTTACTGATAGGCAGCACTGATAGGCGGCATTGATGAGCACTGATGGGCACTGAAAGGCGGCACTGATAGGCAGCATTGATCAGCACTGATAGGTGGCACTAATGAGCACTGATAGGCAACACTGATTAGCACTGATAGGTGGCACTGATAGGCAGCACTGATAGGTAGCACTGATGGGTGGCATTGATGAGCACTGATAGGTGGCACTAATGAGTAGTGTTGAGTGAACAATTTGAGCCTTGTAAAAGTTTGGCCTGAACATCGCCTATTTGGCGAACACCCAAAATTGTGGGTCGCTCGGCGGGATGTTCGCCCGCCAAGTGCCCCACAACGCACTGTGCGTTTAATAGTGCATTCTAGGGCCCCAATTGGGTGAAGTCTTGCACCTGACTGCTGGTCAGGTGCAAGGCTTTGCCAATTAGCACTGTCAGAGACATGATTGGACAAAGTGATGATGACTTTCTCCAATCACGGCTCAGTGCTCATAGTCCCACCCCACACTATAAAAGGTAACGTACCATAGAAAGCTTTCGCAGTGTGTAGGAGTGGAGATAGATTGAGCAGGGCTCAGTTTGCTACTAGCGAGTTAGTGTGTTCACTTATTGTGTGTATAGTGTGTCAGATAGGGTTGCAACGATACCACTTTGTTAAGACTGAGTACAAGTACTGATACTTTTTTTTTCAAGTACTCGTCGATACCGATTACGATACATTTTTTTAAATCTAATGTGACAGTGGCACTTATATGCGGCACTGATAAGTGGCACTGATGAGGCAGCACTGATGGGGTGGCACTAATATGCACCACTGGGGGCCGGAGGAAGACCTAGAGAGCCGGAGGCGCACACGGAGGACTCATGATCATCTGTGAGGCTGCCTGGCCCCCCCTGATATGCTGAGGACACAGGTATCGGATTAGGCATCGGAGCATTTACACGAGTACGGTGCAACCCTAGTGTCAGTGTGGTGTGTTAGTGTAGTGCAGTGTTTAACACAGCTTTACAAAACATTTAATGCTTTTTTTTTTTTTGTCTTTTTTTTTTCTCCTGCCTGCCCAGTTTTTTAAAAATGGTCAGCCAAATGGTCAGCCACAGTTTTCCCCCCCTTTTTAATTTTTTTTATACGTTTTATATTTCTGTCGGTGTTAGTCCTCAAGTGCACCAAACACCACTTTTCATTCAAAAAAGTGCATCCAATCACACATTTCCCAGTTTCTATTAAATTATGGGCCACTCGGCGGGTTGTTTGCCCGCCAAGCGCCCCACAACACACTATGCGCTTCACAGTGCATTCTAGGGCCCCCCATCATGTCTGGGAAGCCAACAAGAACACATTCCCATGCCACTATAAGGGGGTCGTGGTCCAGACCATCTTAGGGTCAATTTCCATGTTCTCTATTGTGTCCATCATAAATCCCCAGTCTACCCTGTCAAATGCCTTTTCGGCGTCTATTACAGGAATAGAGTTGGTGTCTTTTCACCCCTCAGTTTTTGCAGTAGGAGTAATGTTCTTATCCCGTTATCTTTGCCTTCCCTACCTGGAATCGGGCATCAGCTAATCAGGCATCAGCTCTTTGAGTCTGGACACTAAGACCTTTGCATAGAGTTTTGTATCAGTATTTAACAGTGCTATTGGTCTATAACTAGAGCACAGAGTTGCACCTTTTCCCTCTTTGACGTAGGCCTGCAGCGATTCCTTCCTCATCTCTTTTCCTTCTCCTAGCCCATTGATATATGAACATCATTTTGGTACTAATTGCTCTTTAACTGCTTGCCGACCAGCCGCCGTCATTATACTGCGGCAGGTCGGCACGATCCCGCGAGCTGTCGTAGCTATACGTCGGCTCCTTTAAGCGGGATAGCTGCACTGCGGGGGGTACCGACGCTCGTGACTGATGGTCGCGATGACCGCCGGCCACAAGCGATCGCAGGCACGAGAGGCAGAACAGGGACTTGTTCCCATACTGTTCTGTGAGGAGAGACAGATCATGAGTTCCTATTAGCTAGGAATCACGATCTGTCATTTCCTCTAGGTCAATCCCCTCCCCCTGCAGTTTGAAACACATTGAGGGAACACAGTTAACCCCTTGATCGCCCCCTAGTGTTAACACCTTCCCTGCCAGTGACATTTTTACAGTAATCAGTGCATTTTTATAGCATTGATCGCTGTATAAATGCCAATGGTCCCGAAAATGTTTCAAAAGTGTCCGATATAATGTCGCAGTCCCGATCGCCGCCATTACTAGTAAAAAAAAATAATAAAAAAATGCTATAAATCTATCCCCTATTTTGTAGACACTATAACTTTTGCGCAAACCAATCAATATACGCTTATTGCGATTTTTTTAATCAAAAATATGTAGAAGATTACATGTCGGCCTAAACTGAGAAAAAATTAGCTTTTTTAAAAAAAATATGGGGGTATTTATTATAGCAAAAAGTACAAAATATTGTGTTTTTTTCAAAATTGTCGCTCTTTTTTGTTTTGTAGCGCAAAAAATAAAAACCGCAGAGATGATCAAATACCACCAAAAGAAAGCTCTATTTTTGGGAAAAAAAGGACGTCAATTTTGTTTGGGTGCAACGTTGCACCACCGTGCAATTGTCATTTAAAGCAATGTAGTGCCAAATCGCAAAAAATGGCCTGGTCATTCAGCAGCCAAATCTTCCGGGGCTGAAGTGGTTAAACTTTTTCTAATAGCGGAACGTGAACCTGTCAGGTCTTGGACTCTTCCCTTTCACTGTATTTTAGCATATGAAGTTTATCAATTTTTGCTGTCTTCAGCTTGCTATATTCTTTAGAAAGTGCACATCGTGTTAGAATTTGTTCTTTCTGTTCCAGCAGGGGGAGGGGAGTTTTGGTATACACTGTGTGATTGGAGGAAAGGCACGCACACACCCCCCCCCCTGCACATAGGCAGAAGAACTAAGATACTTGCAGAGCTGTGCTGTGAATAGAGCAGCTCTCTGCTAATCTAACCCAGACAGGAGAGAGATAAAAAACACTACAGATACCGTATATGTGCCTAGGTCAAATTTCATAAATCACTTTAAGTCTTTTAATTTATCACTTTTTAATACTAGAGCATGCTGTACCTCTTTATCTGCTATCCTTTTATGTAATTGTTTCAGCTCCTGTATTTCTGCTATAAACCTTCTCATGTTACTTGGCCTTTCCTTTTTTTTGGCGCCTATAGAGAGCAATACGCCCCTAAAGTAGACCTTATGGACCTCCCATATCATAGCCTCTGACACCCCAGGGGTTTGGCCTATTCTGGGTTTCTGTTAACTTCAGCTTCATTATTACTGGGGCATCATCCGATAATGACATTATTTCTGTAGATGATTTAACCACTGATTCCAACAATCTATGCTCCACCATTATTTAGTTCAGCCTTGAAAATGTCCCTTGCACTAGGGAGTGAAAAGAATAGTCTTTTATCCAAGGATTTTGGACTCTCCATACATCCACTAACTGACATTGATACAGTTTCTTCTTTACCATCCTAAGTTGGTGATTTCCAGTCCCAAGTGCATGTGATGTGCTATCCACCCATGGATCCATGCAGAAATTTAGGTCTTCTGCCAGGATTAATTTACCATTCTTAAAGTCCATTAGCTTTCCCAGGACTTCTTTCAGGCAACCTGTCAGGTTTCTATTAGGACAATATATATTAGCCAGTGTTCATTCCATTCCCTGTAGTCTTCCCTTAAAAAATGTAATCCGTCCTTCAGGATCCACCTTCTTTTCTTCTGAAGAAAACTTTATTTCTCTGGCCATTCCTAATGCCACTCCTTTTACTCGTTTAGTTGTAGAGTCCCCATAGTACCATGTCGGTGATGTTTTGAATCCAATTTTATGTTTTTATCATGTGCTATATGTGTCTCCTGTAAAAAAATGACACTTGTGGAGTATCGTTTGATTTCCTTTAAGATCCTATGCTTTTATGCTGGAATATTTAGGCCTTTTACATTATAGGTTAGGAAATTTAGTGTTGTCATGTTGTCTTTCCATCTCTTCTCTCCCCCTGCATCTCCCCTCCTCTGTCTACGCCTTAGTATGAACACAGAGTTTGGGAGAATTCTTTGGGACTAGGGGAGGGGGGTCAAACCTGAGGCGAGGAGTGACAAGAAAGAAGGAGGTTTACAAACATTTGGTACAATATGTTCTTTCCCCTTGCCCATCCTTCCCCCATCCCCTCTTCCTCCCACCCTCCGCTCTCTAATACTAGTGATTTTATATATTAGAGCTTTATACCTGACCCTGGTCTTTGAGTAGATCATTGTTCTCTCCATTTGGGTCTTCTCTACCCATCTACTCTTTCTAATTTGGGTGGCACTCTGTCTGGTGCACTTACTGCCCCCCCCCCCCCCTCCCTTCCATTTCAGGGTTAAAGCCGGAACTCACCAGGTGCCCAGGTTTTCCATCCCACTTACTTTGTCCCCTCCTGTGTGCCCCTGTCCTTTTGTCTCTTTGATGTAACAATCTTTTTAGGGATCAATTGCCATTGGTCTTCTTCCAGTTGTAGTTTTTCTCCGACTTATCTCCGACCATCTGGGAACATCCAGGACAGAAAGCTCCAGTTTTTTGCAAAATTCTTGTAACTCTTCCAGGAATCTCTGGTTTGCCGAGAGACCATCCTCCTGGCCTACCAGACATGCAGGGAAACCCCAGTTGTACTGTATATCATATTTACGCATCTGTACCAAGAGAGGTTTAAGATGCCTCCTTCTCGTTAATGTTTCATGTGATCTGAAGATTTGCACTTTCGTGTTTTAGGGGTGACGTTCCCCCATATTTGAGCTTTTTTTCATAGTAGTGAAACATAACTATTATGTCTTTTGGGGTTTCCGTTGCTTTGCCTTGTGGTCTTCTAATCCTATGCACTATTGTTGGTCTGCCTAACAAAGGGTTAAACATTTTTTCATAATTTCTGTTAAGTCCTCTCCTTGCGTCAATTCTGATAGGCCTCCGGTTCTCAGGTTTTTCCTTCTGTTTCGATTTTCCTGGTCCTGTAATCTATATGCCATATTCCTTTGTTCAATTTGTAAGATTTGCATTTCATCTTTAAGTTAATTTAGTGCTTGCGTGTGGGTGTCAAGCCTCCTTTCTGTGTCTTCCACTCGTGTCAGTATCTGGCCCAGGTCGCTATGTAGCGTTGCCATAACGGTTTTTAGGGAATTTTCTAATTTTGCAAACATTTCCGCCATTTCTAATTTTGTAGGCAATTGGGCTTTTAGGCTTTGTTTTTCCATATCTCCTATTTTAGTGTCACTTTCAATCTATTCTCAACTGAATGAGTGTACTTGTGCCCACCAATAGCCTATTTTGTCTGCTTTTATTGTTTCCTGTCACCTGTTTCACACGGGTTCCCGGCTATTTTCCCGTTGTCGACTTATCGTTACTCCCTTCTTGAGACATGTATTTTGTTATTGTCCCTGGGCTTGCACTTATTTTCGGCGATTTTGCAGCTCCACTTCCTTTGACTGGTTCCCCTTCATGAATATATTCCTTTTTTTTCCCCCTTTTACTCTTGTTTACGCCCTTTAGATGGATAGTCCGCAATTTGGTCAATCCTTGTCCCTTTCAGTTTTTGTATGATTTGATTTTTATCTCCTCTTGCCCTGCCACAACCCTCTCTTTTTTCTACTTTATCTTATACCTTAATATAACTAACACTTGACCCCTTTAAAGCTTTATAGCCCTAGTTCCACCCCTCATTTGGTTGCTTCGGGCGGTTTTCCTGCTCCACAAAGCTCTCCCCATCATGTGTGAATGAAGCCTCTCTTCAGATGTTTTATGCAGTCACAAATAAATGCATTTTTTTGAAGGGAGAAATGAAAAATCAGTCCACACTTTATAAAGAACAGCAAAGCGAATGAAGGTAAATGAGTCCTGGTGAATGGGGGTCAAGTGAGGCTTTTATCTTTCCGGTGTCCAGGGGATTCCCTTTGTTTATTTTTGCCCTATAGGACCTTCTGTTCTTTAGTACTCTGTGGCACCTCTTGGAGGTGGGGTCCACCCGACCCTCCGTGTGTGGCTGTTTGCTCCCGCTGTGGGCTCAACTGGTCTCTGCTGGGTCCTCTGTTGCTTTACCTGTGGCTGTGATTCTCCTGCTGGGACGTTCCTGCTCATTGAACTCTACTGCTGGTTCCCTCCTCGCCTGTTAGTCCGGAACTACTTGTTGCTCCTCAGGTGGCTTACGAGGTGCTCCGCTTCTGTGTCCTGCAGGCGACCCCAAGCCTCCGCCAGGTCCCGCCTAGCTGGGTCAAGCTCTGCCAAGTTCCTCCGAGTCTTGCTGACCTTCAGCTAAGCGTCCTTTCCGCGTCCAAATCCTGCCCGCTCCTCCTGGGACCGAATCAGGCTTCACTAGTTTCTGGATCCAGGCAGGAGTGTGACACTGTATGGCTGCATCTGCTCTCCTCCCCTCCCCCGTCGAGACCGGCAGCCACCTCGGAATTCCTAGCCGCCAGTGGACAGACATGTCCATTTAATGTCCGCTGCAAGATAGACGGGAGGAGATGTGGGGATAGCGTGGGTAGTTTACTCGCTTCTACATGGGCTGGAAGGGTTCTCCTGGAGCTCCTAGTCGGCGCCATGTTCAGGCTCCTCCCCCCTTGAGCAGCAGGCGTAAAAATCTTAATAGTTTACTGGGAAATGTTTATTTTATTGTGCTCAATGTAATAAATTAAAAAATGCTGAAAGTATAGCTAAAGGCAAAACTTTTTTAGCTTTGGACATAATGGAGATGAATTAGAATGCTTGTCCGTTTTTATTGTTGTCTGTGTCCCCGTTAGGGAGATACACCCTCTCTATTTGTCCTGTTTACCATTATCTTTGAAAGTGAAGTAAAAGAAAATCCCAAATTTTGGGTTATCCTTTTTTTCCCACAAATAGAGTTTTCTATTGGTAGTATTGGATCACCTCTGCGTTTTTTATTTTTGCGCTACAAACAAAAAAAGAGCGACAATTTTGAAAAAAAACAAAATGTTTTACTTTCTGCAATTTAACACACATCGAAAAAAAATTTTTTTTTTAAATCTAATTTCTTCAGTTTAGGCCAATATGTATTCCGTTACATATTTTTGGTAAAAAAAACTCCCAATAAGTGTATATTGATTGGTTTGTGCAAAAGTTATAGCATCTACAAAATAGTGGATAGATTTAGGAACTTTTAATTTTTTTTAAATTGTTTTTACTGGTAATGCCGGTAATCTCTGATTTTTAGCAGGACTGCGACATTGAGGCGGACAAATCTGATCCTAAGTGACACTTTTTGGGGACCTGTGACACCAATACAGTGATCAGTGCTAAAAAAATGCACTGATAAATGTAAAAATTACACTGGCAGGGAAGGGGTTAACACTAGGGGGCGATCAAAGGGTTAACTGTGTTCCCTGTGTTGGAGATGGGCTCACTGCGACAACACAGAGATCACTGTTCCTGATCACTAGGAACAGCAGATCTTCATGTTGTCCCCTGTCAGGACGGGGATCTGCTTATTTTACATAGGCAGATCCCCATTCTGCTTCTCTGTACCGCGATCGCGGGTGGCTGGCGGACATCAAGTTCCATTGGACCCATGCACCCGCTCCTCCGGCGTGCAGCGGTGTGCACGCCCACACTATCTCATGCACGGACCGACGTACAGGTACGTCGGATTGCGCAGCTGGGCTGCCTTGCCGCAGTATATCTGTGGAAGGTGGTAGGCAAGTGGTTAAACACTTTTGCTTTTTTGGTTCAATAGACTTCAATGGAGAATTTGCAGAAAAGCATGTGCGTTTTTACTGTGATTTTGCCACGATTTGCATTTTCTAATCTGCCCAAAAAATTGGCCTAAAAAAAAAAAAAAAAGTAGGGTTGTCCTGATACCGATACTAGTATACTTGTACTCGGGCAAATGCTCCCGATGCTTCACCCGATACCTGTACAGTCAGCGGTGATCGGCGCGTGGGGGAGTTACAAGCTTCTCCCTCCACGGCTTTCAGCTGCTTTAGTGACATACAGCGGTGATCGGTGCTTGTAACTCTCCCACACGCGATCACTGCTGACTGTCACCTCATCCTCCATGCCCCCTCCGTTCCTCTGTCCCCCTCCGCTGTCCCTCTCCGTTCCACTGCCCCTCTCTGTTCCATCTGTCCCCCTCTGTTCCGCTGTCCCCCTCCGTTCCGCTGTCCCCCTCCGTTCCGCTGTCCCCCTCTCTTTCTCTGTCCCCCTCCATCCCGCTGTCCCCCTCCGTTCCGCCGTCCCTCTCTGTTCCTCTGTCCCCCTCCGCTGTCCCCCTCCACTGTGTGAATGGACAGAGTCAGCTGACTCTGTCCATTCACATAACTGAGACATTGTAATCTCCTGTGATTACAATGTCTCAGTTTATGAATGGAGAGGAGCCGCTGTCTTCTCTCCATTCATTCTCAGTGCAGCTGAGGCTGCAGAGAAAAGGGACTGGGGAATCTCTATCCTCGGTCTCTTTCTCTGTCTCAAGAGGGAGATATCAGGGGTCTGTTAAGACCCCTGATATCTCATCAAAGTCCCCCAACAGGGCTGATTAAAAAAAACAAAAAAACACATATTGCAATAAAGAATACAAAAAAATATTATTGTAAAAAATAATAAATGTAAATAATAAAAAAAAAACACACACACAGACACCGTTCACCGCCCCTCCCCTCTAAAAAAAAAAGAAAAAAAAGAAAGCATGGTTAAAAAAAAAAAAAAAACACTGTCACGTGACATTTAAAAAAAAGTATTGGTATCGGCGAGTACTTGTAAAAAAGTATCGGTACTTGTACTCGGTCCTAAAAAAGTGGTATCGGGACAACCCTAAAAAAAAAGCATAGAAAAATGCAAAACGCAAATTGTAGCAAAATCACATGTGCAAAAACATAAAACGCACAGCAAAAAGCACCGCAGAAATGAATCAAAAGCAAACTGCATAAGTGTGAACCGAGCCCTACTCTATCCAAAATGTAAACAAACGTTTTACCTACCTATAGTTCTACTTGAAGGCTTAATTTCACTAAATAATGACAAAGTAAACAAATCCATAGCAGAAATGTAAAAACGTCTCTGGTTCATAGGCGAGAGCTGAACTGGTAGTGATATTTCTGTGTTCAGGGTTTACATCTGCATATTTCATGGAAAGCCAAAGGGCAGACCTACTGGATGTACCGGGACAGGAAGTGGCTGCTGTGCTCTCTTGTCATGGCAACTCGAGAAGCTGCTGCTCGTTCTGTGCGCGGAACTGGAAGATGGGAGTGAGGTTTCCGGGGGAAGGGAAAGGTGGTGCACCCATAGAGGATACAAGAGTACAACGTGACTGCCAGGACTCAGGTGAGGGGAGAGAGTGAATGTCAGAGGACACACAGAGACAGGACGACTGCTGAGTGCTAGAGAGGGAGTGCTGAGAGAGAAAGGGGACATTAGGTAACAGTGATAGAGACTGCTGGGAGAAGGAGAGACCTCTGAGGGGGACTCAGAAAGAGGTCTGCTAAATGACAGCTGAGTGCAGAGGGACAACAAACTCTTCGTTCTTTTACAGAAAGAGCTACCATAACGTGTGTGTGATGTTCCACATACAGTGCTCAGATGAGATCCACTTTACTCAGGCAGAAAACACAAGTTTCCTATGACAACATTACCAGAAATATGGGAACAGGTATGCAATTCTCTACAGTAGTCTGCCCCTTTCATCCCTCCACACAGCAGTCACATTGACCCCTCAGTCTCTTTTTCACTCTGGAGTCTATCTCTCTTTCTAGTAGTCTGTATGTGTAGTTGTCACTCTCAGGCAGGGGTCGGTAGCCCATCAATCGTCGGTAGGTAAGGGTTAGACCACAATCCTTACTTGCCGACCCCCAGGAATGGCGGCATTTACTGGTACTGATCCCCTTTCCTCCTGCAGCTGCTAAAAGCTGCCTCTCTTCTTCTCCCTCTTGCCAGCGGCTGCAGGATTAAAGTCGATTGGTACCAGTAAATGCCACCCCTCCTGTCCCTGCTTCTCTTCTTTCGGCTGCTTGGCCCCCCCTGTGTGCTCCCATGGTTTCCCCCCGCAGCGCTGTCAGCTTCCCCTCCTATTTTCACCCGCCGGCTGCTGCAGGGGATATTTTAGGATTGGGAGCGGGGGAAAGGGCCAGTAAATATGTAATTTACCGACCCTTACTTTTCTGGATGAACACAGTGAGTGATTGGTACTGATCCCACCTGTGTCCATTCATAACGGAAGCACAGTGAACTGTTTACTATGCTTCAGTTTGTGAATAAACAGTAAGCCGCTCAGCACAGAGCATTTCCCTTTTATTCACTGTCCAGTGAAGCTGAGGCTGCAGAGAAAGGGACTTGGGAATCTCTGTCCTCAGACCCTTTCTCTGTCTCAAAAGTGAGACATAAGAGCTCTGTTTAGACCCATGATATTTTACCATAACCTCCCAACAGTGTAAAACTATAATAAAAAAAATTGTAAAAATAATTTAAAAAATAAATTTTCTTTATCTTACATCAAAGGACACAGAGCCTCAAGTAATTACTTATTGGGTTATAGCTACCTTCAGGTGTTGACACTGGCAATCAATAAAGGAAGTTGACTCCCCTATTTAACCCCTCCTCCTTCCAGGAGTCCTCAGTTTTTTTGCAGTGTCTAAAGGTGTTGTCACGAGTGAAGATGTGCTCTGTGGAGCTCCAAGAGGGATCCATGCTGGATTTAAAAAGCCTCCACAAACGGATCCATCCCGCCACTGCGGCTCCGAGATAGTACCGGGCCTCGCATAGAAGAACGAGGTTTTGCCTGTAATGCTCCTCTTTGAGAGCTGGACCCTAGGAACCAGGACACTTTTTTTTGGTCATTACCTAAAGTTACCTAAAGTTGTCCTGAGGGGTGCTATACATGGTCCAAAGGAGTGGAATCCCTATAAAATGGGCCCCAGCCTTTGAAGGTTTAACCACGCTGTCTGCCGTGATGGGTGAAGTTTGGATCTGTCTGTTTACAGCAGTATCCTGCAGCGAGGAAAAGGTAAGAGAAAAGCATAGGAACTGCAAAGTCTACCTATGTCTTTTCTTTAAGATATATTGTAATGCCTTATGTACTCCTCTAGAGGGAGTTTTAAAAAAAAAAATGTAAATGCCTGTTTAAAAGTGCTTAAAACAGCGCGTGTCTCAGCAAGTGGAGGGGGGGGTTTCTTTCCCCCTAATGGGAAAACGAGTGGCAGAGGATATATGTAAACCTTACACGCCCGTCTATGTTGTTGCTATTCACAGAACATTACTTGGCGGTAATATGAGACATTGCAGCATGGCTGCAGTCTCCTCCTCTGCTATGCACGATGCAAGCCGCTGCGCACTTGCGCGTGAGGCTGACATGAGAGAAAGGAGGGCAAGGAAGAGGCGGGGCTTAAGCGGTTGGCGCCGTGTGCGGACTTAGTGTCCTTACAACACACGGCGCACAGTAATTAGGCTCAAACCTGGAAAAGCTTTTAGAGCTGATACTCTGTAACAGACGGTGTCTATCAGAGCAGCAAAAGCAAGGCTGACACACAGACGCGCTGGTGCAGGTGAGAGGTTTACACAGGCATATACAGTACAGGAAAAAGAACTTTTATTGTCATTTATGCTGCCATTGTTTTTTCCTGACGCATCATGGCAGCACACATATTGGGTTGTGACTCTGCCTCCACAACCTGATAGGACTGGTTAGCTATAAGATTTGAAGAGGAGTCCACCGTTGCATTCTCCTTTTTTTTCCTCACCTGTATGGATCGACTGGTTAGAGCTTGGAACCCCTTACCGATTCGCCCCAGCTAGGATCAGCCTCTCCTGTTGAAAGCCCTGACTGTACAGTCTCTAAACGAGCTTTATGCAGGGAACCCCACTCTGATGGTCTCAGGGGTATGCTTTAGTATTCACATTTTTCAAAGCCTTAAACAGGTTTAAATTATGTGCAGCGGTCTCCACCTCTTACCTTCTGAGATTCTGTTTCTTGCCACCTGGTAGGTTCCCACTGTCTCAATTATAATTTTTATCATCTTTAGTCTTTTTCCTCCCTCTCTCCCCTCTTTTTCCTCGCTTTGGGTCCGCTGGGAGCTGTAGTTCTGTGCCTTGCCTCTTCCATCATGGCGGCCGGCTCGGACTCACGGCACCAGGAAGTGACACAGCTGCCATCCTCTTTCGCCAGCATCCCAAATGGCGTTGGACGCCACGGATCGCTATGGCGCATGCGCGGCCGTGACGTTAGCACCGCAGCGACGGCGGTGTATTTAAAAACGGTATTTGCCATTTAGCATGTTGTTTGGAGGGTAAAAGACCACCCTCCACCCCAATCCTGCTCTATTCATTGCTGCCTTTCTGGTCCACTCTGCTCCTGCTACTGGTAAGTGTCTCTCTCTCCCTCTCCCTCTCTCCAGCACTGGCTGAAAAAAAAAAAATCATAATATATATGTAAAAATAAAAAAAAAGGGGAATTCTTTTTCCTTTTTTTTTTTTTCTCTCCTTTTTTTTTTTTTTTTTTTTTTTAGACACACTCTACTCACTAATACCATCTTGTACTGGTAGTTCCGGCAGGTCATCAAGATCATCGCATTCTAAAAGAAAAGAGCGTTCACCTTTAAGACACTCTCATTCTTGGAGAAGTCATTCAAGATCCTTCCACCATAGAGTTCAACATCTTCTCACCAGCCTCGAGATGAGCAGTGTATCCGTCCTGCGGCCAATACCTACTGGGTCTGTGGAACGCAAGCGTTACCTGGGAAATTGGTATGCCAAACATGCTTCAACGAGGCAACCCGTGATAAAGAAGCTGACGCAAGAGAAGCATCCAACATAATAAGAGAATCAGTAAAAGAATCTATTATGCAGGTGGCAGCATCTGAATCAATTAGACAATCTACTTCGGCCTCAACTTCTTACGAACCTCAAGACCAATCAGATTCACCAGAGGAGGATGAAGTCCTAATACCCACTTGCTTTGACTTCGCACTAATAGACCCTTTTCCAAGATCAGTAAAGGAGGCGATCGGATGGGAGGAAGAAAAGGACGCTCCTTGTAAACTAAGGAAATACTTTCCTAACCTAAAAAAAGATCCCGAAACCTTTCCATTTATTGATGAACTCGAAGAACTAATAAAAGACGAGTGGCAAAGGCCAGATAAAAAATCTGGTCTAAACAATAGGCTAGCCAAGCTTTACCCACTGTGGGAACCAATGGTAAATCCTTTCATCTCAGCACCTATGGTGGATTCCTCATTAATGCGCCTGGTGCGACATGTAACTTTACCAATCGAAGATGCTGTTACCTTCAGAGACATAATGGATCGAAAGATAGACCTCGACCGTAAAAAAGCCTATTCAGCGGCAGGAGGGGCCTGCAGGCCATCAGTTACACTGGCAGCAGTCGGCAGAGCCATCACTAGGTGGACATCTAACATCGAAAAATTATTGCTAGAAGCAGCAGACCAGGAGAAAATCACATCTGCTTTACAGGAACTCAGCTTGGCAGGAGACTTCGTGGCAGAAGCATCGGTGGATATCATAAGATCCTCAGCGAGAGCCGCAGTAACGTCCAGAAGAGCGTTGTGGCTAAAGCCCTGGGTCGCAGATGCGACTTCAAAATCCAGTTGATGTAGCATCCCATATGACGTTACAAACCTATTCGAGCCTAAGCTAGATTCTGCAATCTCGAAAGTTACTGGAGGTAAATCAGGTCTCATCCCCTCTGATAGAAGACCTAAACAGAAAAACCCACCGTTTAGACGTCATCTGCCCAAAAGATATCGAGAAGCAAGGTCCTATAGGCCAGGGAAACAATTTAAATGGAATTGGCAAAATCCACAACCGTCTTTTGTGAGGGTGCAGAAGCCCCAAACCCCAACTCGGGGATCAACAAAAATCATTTTGATGGCACGCAAGCCCAACCCGCAATAGTGGGAGCGAGGTTGAGGCTAATTGCTCATGTATGGATAGACCTTATAAGAGACCCCTGGACGATATCCACCATCCAAGAGGGTCACAGATGGACATTCAAACACAAGCCGACCAGAGAGCTCTACAGAGTTACCAGACTACCATCCTCCCTCCTGAAACAAAAACTTCTAACCAAGTATATCCTGGAATTACTACAAAAACAGGCAATCGTAGAGGTCCCACGGGAACAGAAAGGCACAGGATTCTATTATCCTCCTTTTTAGTAACCATAAAGACAGGAGACTTGAGGCTGGTACTCGATTTTAAAAAGCCTCAACGAAACGATTCTAGTCGAATCCTTCAGGATGGAAAGCCTTCAATCAGTACTACTAGCAGTAGGGACAAAAGATTGGATGCTCTCGGTCGAATTGTCCGATGCCTATTTGCATATTCCCGTGCACCAAACCTTCCAGAAGTACCTACGCTTCACAATAGGCCACCAGCACTTTCAGTTTCAGAGCCTCCCGTTTGCAATATCAACGGCCCCCAGGACCTTTACAAAGGTCTTGCTACCGGTAATAGCACAGCTGAGAGAGAAAGGATTAACAGTCCTACACATCTCGACGACCTACTACTCCTAGCTGACAGCCAACAAACTCTGCTTCTACATCAAACATTACTAATCTCCACACTCCAACGGTTTGGCTGGATAATAAATTGGAAAAAGAGCAACCTGGTTCCGGCACAAAGAATCATTTTCCTAGGTGCCGAGATAGACACCAGTTCCAACACAGTCGGTCTTCCCCAAGCGAAAATAGAACCGCTGGTTCAGAAAATAAAGAAGCTCCTGGCAGCAGAGTACCTATCGGCCAGGACATGTCTAAGTATCCTGGGTTCAATGTCTTCCACCTTTTTAATGGTCCAGTGGTCCCAATGGAACTCAAGAACCATCCAAAATTCGTTCCTAAGACAGTGGAATGGGTCATCAATGAACCAGTGGATCATGATCAACCCGGCAGTGAAGAAGTCTGCATGGTGGTGGACTCGAATCAGCAACCTAACACGCAGTCGTCAAAGTTACCGCCACTACCAGTGATAGTCACCACAGATGCCAGCCTCCAGGGGTGGGGGGCACATTATCAACAACAAGGGGCGCAGGGTCATTGGTCCTTTCACCCACAAGGTATAGTTTCAAACATTCTGGAACTCAGGGCCGCCAGGCAAGCTCTACTAACATTTGGTCCACTCCTTACTGGGAGAAACGTCCTCCTACGCATGGACAACACGGTGGCTGTCAATTACGTTCAGACAAGGAGGTACGCGGAGCAACACGCTCATGGAGGAAGTTCGCCCTATAATCGAATGGGCTCAAGTTCATCTGACGGATCTCAAGGCAATATACGTCCCGGCAGTACAGAACCAACTCGCGGACGACCTGAGCCGAATATTTCTATCAAACAACGAGTGGTCCCTCAATCCTCAAGTATTTTCTCTTACTCGCAAATGGGGATCCCCGATATGGATCTGGCAGCAACTCCACAGAACAGCAAATGTTCCCGGTTCCTATCGAGAGCCACTTATCCAACGGCGGCAGGGATCGACTGTCTTCATCACCCATGGAGTTTCCACTTAGGATATATTTTCCCTCCGATTCCCCTAATAGCCAGATTTGTGGCCAGGCTAAGGAGATTGACATCCATAGTCTTAGCAGTGTTACCGTTCTGGCCAAGGAGGCCATGGTTTGCGACCATCCTACAGCTAAACACAGAGAGCCGTTTCCGCTCCCAGTGACCCCAGATTTGCTCTCACAAGGCCCATTCCTTCACCCATCACCGGAACGGTTACACCTAACGGCCTGGAGGTTGAAAGGGAGAGGCTACTAGACCAAGGGTGTTCACTTAGAGTAGTAAACACACTTCAACAGGCCAGAAAATAGACAACGAACAACACATATAGCAAAATCTGGGAAAAATTCACCTCATTTTCACAGCAACAGTCTTGGAACCCACTCTTTCCTTCAGTCTCTCAAGTCCTAGAGTTCCTACAACTAGGACTGGACAAAGGACTAGCCTCAAGCACTCTTAAAGTCCAGGTCTCTGCACTGTCCGCAACGACGGGAACCAAATGGGCACTGGATCCGCTCATAATCCAATTCCAGAAAGCATGCCTGAAAATAAAGCCACCAAGAGAACCAACCTTTCCGACTCGGGACCTATTGATTTGTGCTAGAGGCTCTGTCAAGAGAACCCTTCTTCCCCCTAGAATCAGTATCCTTATGGGATCTAACATTTTAAATGATCTTTCCTGGTCGCAATAACATCTGCCAAAACAGTTTCAGAGTTACAAGCTCTACTAATCAAAGAACCGCATCTGTTTTTTTTTTTTTTTTTTCCCGGATAGAGTTGTTCTCAGATCAGTTTATACCTAAGGTAGCATCTACCTTCCACTTCAACTCGGAAATCAATCTTCCAGTTTTTCTTACTAGTGAAGGGGAACCACATCCGTTGGACATTAAATCTGTTATCTCCACCTACTTAGAAGCTACCAAACAATTCAGAAAGACTGAAAACCTTCTAGTCATACCGCATGGTGCAAGAAAAGGCCAGGCGGCCTCCTCCAAGAACAATAGCTTCTTGGCTAGTAAAAACCATCAAAAGAGCATACCAAATTCGGCTACTCCCAATACCGGACGGACTAAAGGCCCACTCGACTAGAGCGGTAGCGACCTCCTGGGCAGCGTACTGTAGAGTGTCCTCAGAAACCATTTGCAAGGCAGCAACCTGGTCTTCCAAAAACACTTTCATATCGCACTACAGAATAGACCTGGCTCAATTATCTACGGTTGAGTTCGGGAGATCAATCATTCAGACTAATTCTTCTATACCCTGTCCTTGAGCAAATCTTCTGAAAGCACCCACCCATGTAGCGAGTTATTTCCCAATGTGTGTGCTGCCATGATGCGTCAAGAAAACGGAAAATTGTATACATACCTTTCCGTAATTTTTCTTTCCTGACACATCCCATGGCAGCACACAGAATCCCACCCTTCTAAGGTGATAGTTACTGAGAATGCAACGGTGGACTCCTCTTCAAATCTTATAGCTAACCAGTCCTATCAGGTTGTGGAGGCGGAGTCACAACCCAATGTGTGTGTGTGCTGCCATGGGATGCGTCAGGAAAGGAAAATTACAATTTTCCGTTTTTTCCTACTATTGTTCAAATAAATAGAACAAACTTAGAGGGCCTCTGCTTTTGTGCTTTGCACTATGGCTTAAAGGCTTACTACTAGAGTACTAACCACCCCCAGGCACTGGGAACTCCAGTCATGCCTCCACATTGTCATCCTCTCTGGGGATACCTGGCATGGCAAGCCAGGGTGAGCTGTTAGAACCGGCTGGTGGTGCTATTGCTTGTCACACTTCGCCCCTATATATGGGACTGAGATTGTATTTTCCTCTGCCTTGCAAGGCTTAGAGGAAGTTTTAGCCGCTTTAATCACATCCTCCATTGAAGGGGATAGGAAGCGTGCTAGATCCATCTCTTCCACTCCAGACCCTTAATAGGGGAACAGTGGGGACAGGATGAGGTATTATCTTCAAACGATCGGGTAAAACAAACCGATTATTCCTCTGCAGAGGAAACAGCTGATGTTCCAGCTTTACAATCTAGGGTACAAATCCTTACGGACTTGGTGCGCGCCACTTTCCTGCAACCCCTAACAGAGTCAGCTGAAAGTCTGGTTCCTTCTTTGGGTCCTTTAAAACCTTCACAACCAGGGCGTGCGTTTCCAGTCCACACATTACTAGAAAAGCTTATTTTCCTGAAGGCATCCATCCGGATAAGCATTTTCTCCCTCCAAAGAGTTTTCACAGTTCTCTATCCTATGGAGGAAATATTCACCATAATGGAAAGTTCCAGCAGTAGATGCTGCAATTTCCAGTGTGAATAAGAGTTTATCTTGTCCAGTGGACAATACACAAATCCTAAAGGATCCAACAAGTTGGAATACCTGTTAAAATCTTCCTTTTCTTTAGAAAGTACTGTAGCTCAGCCTGCAATTGCAGCCATAGGCATCTGTCAGTCCTTAAAGGACCAGTTCAGAGATGCTCTTAACGAGCTCCCTGTACAACAGGCCCGTGAGTTGCCCGAATTACAAGAGCATATGTTTGCCATATATGCTATGAAAAACTATTTACCAGGCGTCTCGTCTGGCCCTTGTGTTAGCACACATGCGGAAGGGTGGGTCTGCTAAAGCACCCTGCAAACACCTTCTGTCTAGCTTCCCATTTCATGGGGAGCGATGATTTGGATAAATACATCCAAACAAATTTCCAGTGGAAAGAGTACTTTTTTTGCCAGTCTAAGAAAGCTTAAACGTCCTTCGTTTAAACGGACTCTTTCCTGCGCCAAGCGCTTTCACCTCTAGGCAGTGGCGATGGCTTCCACCGTCAAATTCCAGAGGAAAATCGCATGGTCAGTCTCAGACTCATGGAAGACCTGGAGCCGCAAAACTGCAAAGCAGAACACGAAGAGGCATCACCGCTCAGGAAAATGGGAGGAAGGCTTCTGCATTACGCGGAGGTCTGACTAATGCAAACTCGGGACAGATGGGCTCTCTCCACAGTGACTCTAGGATACAACCTAGAGCAGGGTTTCTCAACTCCAGTCCTCAAGGCACCCCAACAGGTCATGTTTTCAGGATTTCCTTTATTTTGCACAGGTGATTTGATCTGTTTCACTGCCTTAGTAATTACCACAGCCATTTCATCTGAGGGAAATCCTGAAAACATGACCTGTTGGGGCACCTTGAGGACTGGAGTTGAGAAACACTGACCTAGAGTATCAGGAGTTTCCACCATCTCATGTGATAAGATCAAATGTACCCATTCTGGATCTAAAAAAAACTGCATCGATTCCTGAGAATTCGCTCCTTTCGCATGGAGTCGATCAGGTCAGTGGTCTCCATCCTACTGGAGGAAGAACTTTTGGCACCAGGGATGCATACCTGCATGTCCCTATATTTCCTGCTCACCAAAAGTTTCTGTGATTCAAGGTAGAACAGCACTTTCAGTTTGCAGCTTTCCCTCCGGGCTAGCCACAACACCACGTGTATTCACAAATACTGGCCCCACCTCTAGCCAGGTTGAGGGCACAGGGCATAACAGTGTTGGCGTACCTAGACGATCTATTATTATAGTCCAGTCAATGACCCGCTTAAAGCAAAGCTTTCACATTTCAACCAGTTACCTGAAAAATCTCGGTTGGATGCTCAACCTAGAGAAGTCTTCCTTTAAAACCAGTAAGATGGCTGGATTACTTAGGTCTGATCATAGATACAGTCCTGAAAGGGGTGTCCTGTCCAGCAAAGATTAGCTCCATACAAGAGCTGGTACGGATGGTCAGGTCAAAACAAATCCTTCAATTCACCTTTTGCATGAGGTTAGGAAGATGATGGCTTCAATCAAAGCAGTCCCTTATGCCCAGTTCCGTTCAAGACTGTTGCAAAACAGAATCCTCTCGGCCTGAAGCAAGACGATCCAAGCTTTGGGCTTATCTATGCAGGCTGACCCCAAGAAGGTCTTAAAACCTCAGTTGGTGGTTACAAGGCGAGAATTTACTGAAAGGGAAAGCCTTCGGTCCAATAATTTGGAAAGTAGTAACGTCAGATGCCAGCCTCTCAGACTGGGAAGCGGTACTAGAAAGACAACTGTCAAGAGACAGTGATCAAACTCAAAGAGCCCTGACATCAATATCCTAGAGATTCGGGTAGTGCAGCTGGCTCTGGAAACCTGGACCTCCAGTTTAGAGAATTGTTCTGTCCAGATTCAGTCCGACCATGCCACAACTGTGGCCTATATCAATCACCAAGGGGGCACCTAGAGTCTCTCAGTTCAAAGAGAGGTGAACCATTTCCTTACTTGGGCAGTAGGAATGTCCCATCCCTATGGGCAGTTTTCATTCCGGGAGTAGAAAATTGGCTGTTGGACTATCTAAGTCACCAGCAGTTATTTCCAGAGGAATGGTCTCTTCACCCGAAGTGTTCGGGCTGTTTGCCAAGGATGGGGGACTCCGGACATAGATCTTCTAGCCTCCAGATTCAACATGAAGTTAAACAACTTCGTATCCAGGACAAGGGATCCACTCGCATACAAAACATAACCCTGTGGGATCAGTTTACACTGATCTATGTATTCTCCCGATTCAGTTGCTACCTCGACTTTCTTGCAGGTACAAACTGGAAAGAAAGACGGTAATTCTGGTAGCTCCAGCAGGGCCCAGAAGGTCATGGTATGCAGGAGTCATAAAGATGGCAGTGGAGGGTCCTTGGCCTCTCCCAGGAGGGGTTACAAGGGCCAGACCTGCTCTCACGGGGGGGGCGATATTTCATCCTACTTTACGAACGCTTAATTTAACGGCTTGGCTAGTGAAACCCACGTTCTGAAACGTGGATTTTCCAGGTCAGTTATCTCGACTTTATTCAGCGCAAGGAAGCCAGCTTCCAGAGCTATATTATAGAGTTTGGAAAACGTATGTTTCTTGGTGTAAAACCAAGAGTTGGCACCCTCGGAGATATATTATAGGCAGAATTCTTGCCTTTCTAATATTGGACATAGGGATGAAGTTGGCCTTATCTGTTTTATATCAAAGACCGCTTACTACGCATGCTCTAGTCTGGTGTTTTTTCTTGCAGGGAGTGATGCGGATTAATCTGCTAGTTTAATCACCCTTAAAACCCTTGGAACTTGAATTTAGATTGTCAGTGTTTCAAACAGCCATTTTGAACCTTTACAACATATTCTGCTGGTCCTCCTGAGTAGGAAGCTGATATTTTTTTATTGGTATCCTCAGCTTGGAGGGCATCAGATTTGGCTGCTCTTTCTTGTAAGGAGCCGTATTTAAATGTTTATGAGGACAGAGTGGTGTTACGCCCTGGTCCAGGCTTTTTGCCAAAAGTGATTTTAGACCTTCATCTGAATGAAGACATTGTCCTGCCATCATTTTTCCCAAGACCATGTTTCAGGGAAGATAAGTCACTACATTGTCTTGCTGTAGTAAGAGCAGTGAAAATTTATTTAAAGACTGCTCGGATTCGTAAGACTGATGTCTTATTTATTCTGCCAGAGGGCCCTAAGAAAGGACAGGCAGCATCAAAATCCACTGTTGCTAAGTGGATTTGGCAAGTTATAATTTATACTTATGATTAAGGGTTAAGATTCCCCTATTCAGGTTAAGGCGCACTCTAACAAAGCGGTTAGTGTTTCTAGGGAAGTGCGTGACCAGGCCTCCTTTACTCAGATCTGCAAGGCTGCAACTTGGTTTTCGGTCCATACATTCACAAATTTTTATCAAGTGGATGTAAGAGAAAATGAGGATGTCGCCTTTGGGCGCCGTATGCTGCAGGCAGCAGTATAAATCCTCAGGTCTGCGGGTACCTTATGGGTCGTGTCTCCCTCTCCTCAAGTGGTATTGCTTTGGGACATCCCAATAAGTAATTACTTGAGGCTCTGTGTCCTATGATATACGATAAAGAAAATAGGATTTTTTATAACCGCTTACCTGTAAAATCCTTTTCTTGGAGTACATCATAGGACACAGAGGTCCCTCCCTTCTGTCTTACGGAGTATAACTATATTGCTTGTCTACAAAAACTGAGGACTCCTGGAAGGAGGAGGCGTTATATAGGGGAGTCAACTTCCTTTATTGAGTGTCAACACCTGAAGGTAGCTATAACCCAATAAGTAATTACTTGAGGCTCTGTGTCCTATGATGTACTCCAAGAAAAGGATTTTACAGGTAAGCTGTTATAAAAAATCCTATTATTAAAAACAAAATAATAGAAAAACTACTGATACCGCCCACTGCCCTACCAACACTTCCACTTTTAAGGTAGTGTAAGTCTAAATTTTACAGTAACATTTGTCAGATAAATCTCCGCCTCTCAGATTGCCTACCCCTCTCTAGCTGTCGCTCTGGAGTCTCTTTTCTCCTTATCATTCTGAAGTCCCCTCTAGCTGTCACTAACGTCTCTCTCTAATAGTCATTCCAAAGTATCCCTCTCTAGTTGTCACTCTGGAGTCTCTCTCTCTCGAGTGTCTGTCTCTCTCTCTCTCTCTCTCTCTCTCTCTCTCTCTCGAGTGTCTCTCTCTCTCGAGTGTCTCTCTCTCTCGAGTGTCTCTCTCTCTCGAGTGTCTCTCTCTCTCGAGTGTCTCTCTCTCTCGAGTGTCTCTCTCTCTCTCTCTCTTCTCTCTCTCTCTCTCTCTCTCTCTCTCTCTCGTGTCTCTCTCTCTCTCTCTCTCTCTCGAGTGTCTCTCTCTCTCTCTCTCTCTCTCGAGTGTCTCTCTCTCTCTCTCTCGAGTGTCTCTCTCTCTCTCTCTCTCTCTCGTGTCTCTCTCTCTCTCGTGTCTCTCTCTCTCTCTCTCGAGTGTGTCTCTCTCTCTCTCTCTCGAGTGTGTCTCTCTCTCTCTCTCGAGTGTCTCTCTCTCTCTCTCTCTCTCTCTCTCTCGAGTGTGTCTCTCTCTCTCTCGAGTGTCTCTCTCTCTCTCTCTCTCTCTCGAGTGTCTCTCTCTCTCTCTCTCTCTCTCGAGTGTCTCTCTCTCTCTCTCTCTCTCTCTCTCTCTCTCTCTCGAGTGTCTCTCTTTCTCTCTCGAGTCTCTCTCTCTCTCTCTCTCTCTCGAGTCTCTCTCTCTCTCTCTCTCTCTCGAGTCTCTCTCTCTCTCTCTCTCTCTCTCTCTCTCTCTCTTGTCTCTCCCTGTCACTGTATGTGGTTGTCACTCCCAAGTATTTCTAACTGTCATTCTGGATTCTCTGTATCACTCTGTAGTGTCTCTCTCCCTCGGGTCTCTCTCTTTATCGCTCTACATGTCACTCCCAAGTCTCTCTAAGTGTCACTCTGGAGTCTGTATATCTAAAGCTGTCACTCCAAAACCTGTCTCATTCCCAAGTATCTCTCTAGCTGTCTTTCTCCCTTTTACTCTGCAATCTCCCTCTTGCTGTCACACCCAAGTCTATCTCTCATTGGGGGTTATTTACTAAAGGCAAATCCACTTTGCACTACAAGTGCACTTGAAAGTGCAGTCGCAGTAGATCTTAGGGGGACATGCAAGGAAAATAAAAAAAAAGGCATTTTTGCTTGCACATGATTGGATGATAAAATCATCCGAGCTTCCCCTCAGATCTACAGTGAGTGCACTTGTACTGCAGAGTGGATTTGCCTTTAGTAAATCAACCCCAATGTCACTTCAAAGTATCTGTCTCTAGTTGTCCCTTCCTTCCTCTCTCTAGTTGTTCCTTCCTTCCTCTCTCTAGTTGTCCCTTCCTTCCTTCTGCTCTCTAGATGTCCCTTCCTTCCTTCTGCTCTCTAGATGTCCCTTCCTTCCTTTCTCTCTCTAGTTGTCCCTTCCTTCCTTTCTCTCTCTAGTTGTCCCTTCCTTCCTTCCTCTCTCTAGTTGTCCCTTCCTTCCTTCCTTCCTTCCTTCCTTCCTTCCTTCCTTCCTTCCTTCCTTCCTTCCTTTCTCTAGTTGTCCCTTCCTTCCTTTCACTCTCTAGTTGTTCCTTCCTTCCTTCCTTCCTTCCTTCCTTCCTTCCTTCCTTCCTTCCTTCCTTCCTTCCTTTAGCTGTCCCTTCCTTCCTTCCTTCCTTCCTTCCTTCCTTCCTTCCTCTAGCTGTCCCTTCCTTCCTTCCTTCCTCTAGCTGTCCCTTCCTTCCTTCCTTCCTCTAGCTGTCCCTTCCTTCCTTCCTTCCTCTAGCTGTCCCTTCCTTCCTTCCTTCCTCTAGCTGTCCCTTCCTTCCTTCCTTCCTCTAGCTGTCCCTTCCTTCCTTCCTTCCTCTAGCTGTCCCTTCCTTCCTTCCTTCCTCTAGCTGTCCCTTCCTTCCTTCCTTCCTCTAGCTGTCCCTTCCTTCCTTTCTCTTTCTAGTTGTTCCTTCCTTCCTTTCTCTTTCTAGTTGTTCCTTCCTTCCTTTCTCTTTCTAGTTGTTCCTTCCTTCCTTTCTCTTTCTAGTTGTTCCTTCCTTCCTTCCTTCCTTCCTTCCTTCCTTCCTTCCTTCCTTCCTTTCTCTCTCTAGTTGTCCCTTCCTTCCTTTCTCTCTCTAGTTGTCCCTTCCTTCCTTTCGCTCTCTAGTTGTCCCTTCCTTCCTTTCGCTCTCTAGTTGTCCCTTCCTTCCTTTCGCTCTCTAGTTGTCCCTTCCTTCCTTTCGCTCTCTAGTTGTCCCTTCCTTCCTTTCGCTTTCTAGTTGTCCCTTCCTTCCTTTCGCTCTCTAGTTGTTCCTTCCTTCCTCTCTTCCTTCCTCTCTCTAGTTGTCCCTTCTTTCCTTCCTTCCTTCCTCTCTCTAGTTGTCCCTTCCTTCCTCTCTCTAGTTGTCCCTTCCTTCCTTTCGCTCTCTAGTTGTCCCTTCCTTCCTTTCGCTCTCTAGTTGTCCCTTTCGTCCTTCCTTTAGCTTTCTAGTTGTTCCTTCCTTCCTTTTTGCTCTCTAGTTGTTCCTTCCTTCCTTTTTGCTCTCTAGTTGTTCCTTCCTTCCTTTTGCTCTCTGGTTGTCCGTTCCTTCCTTTTGCTCTCTGGTTGTCCGTTCCTTCCTTTTGCTCTCTGGTTGTCCGTTCCTTCCTTTTGCTCTCTGGTTGTCCGTTCCTTCCTTTTGCTCTCTGGTTGTCCGTTCCTTCCTTTTGCTCTCTGGTTGTCCGTTCCTTCCTTTAGCTCTCTAGTTTTCCCTTCCTTCCTTTAGCTCTCTAGTTTTCCCTTCCTTCCTTTAGCTCTCTAGTTTTTCCTTCCTTTTGCTGTCCGGTTGTTCCTTCCTTCCTTCCTTCCTTCCTCTCTTTAGTTGTTCCTTCCTTCCTTCCTTCCTTCCTTCCTTCCTTCCTTCCTTCCTTCCTTCCTTCCTTCCTTCCTTCCTCTCTTTAGTTGTTCCTTCCTTCCTTCCTCTCTCTAGTTGTCCCTTCCTTCCTCTCTCGTTGTCCCTTCCTTCTTTCCTCTCTCTAGTTGTTCCTTCCTTCTTTCCTTCCTCTCTCTAGTTGTTCCTTCCTTCCTTCCTTCCTTTCGCTCTCTAGTTGTCCCTTCCTTCCTTTCGCTCTCTAGTTGTCCCTTCCTTCCTTTCGCTCTCTAGTTGTCCCTTCCTTCCTTTCGCTCTCTAGTTGTCCCTTCCTTCCTTTCGCTCTCTAGTTGTCCCTTCCTTCCTTTCGCTCTCTAGTTGTCCCTTCCTTCCTTTCGCTCTCTAGTTGTCCCTTCCTTCCTTTCGCTCTCTAGTTGTCCCTTCCTTCCTTTCGCTCTCTAGTTGTCCCTTCCTTCCTTTCGCTCTCTAGTTGTCCCTTCCTTCCTTTCGCTCTCTAGTTGTCCCTTCCTTCCTTTCGCTCTCTAGTTGTCCCTTCCTTCCTTTCGCTCTCTAGTTCTTCCTTCCTTCCTTTCATTGTCCGGTTATCCCTTCCTTCCTTCCTTCCTTCCTTCCTTCCTTTTGCTGTCCGGTTGTTCCTTCCTTCCTTCCTTCCTTTCTCTGGCTTTTCCTTCCTTCCTTCCTCTCTCTAGTTGTCCCTTCCTTCCTTCCTTCCTTCCTTCCTTCCTTCCTCTCTCTAGTTGTCCCTTCCTTCCTCTCTCTAGTTGTCCCTTCCTTCCTTCCTCTCTCTAGTTGTCCCTTCCTTCCTTCCTCTCTCTAATTGTTCCTTCCTTCCTTCCTTCCTTCCTTCCTTCCTTCCTTCCTCTCTCTAGTTGTTCCTTCCTTCCTTCCTTCCTCTCTCTAGTTGTCCCTTCCTTCCTTCCTTTCGCTCTCTAGTTGTCCCTTCCTTCCTTCCTTTCGCTCTCTAGTTCTTCCTTCCTTCCTGCCTTTCTCTCTAGTTGTTCCTTCCTTCCTTCCTGCCTTTCTCTCTAGTTGTTCGTTCCTTCCTTCCTTCCTGCCTTTCTCTCTAGTTTTTCCTTCCTTCCTCTTTCTGGTTGTTCCTTCCTTCTTTCCTTTCTCTCTAGTTGTTCCTTCCTTCCTTCCTTCCTTTCTCTCTAGTTGTTCCTTCCTTCCTTCCTTCCTTCCTTCCTTCCTCTGGTTTTTTCCTTCCTTCCTTCCTTCCTTCCTTTCTCTCTCTGGTTTTTCCTTCCTTTCTCTCTCTGGTTTTTCCTTCCTTTCTCTCTCTGGCTTTTCCTTCCTTTCTCTCTCTAGTTGTCACTTCCTTCCTTCCTTCCTTCCTTCCTTCCTTCCTTCCTTCCTTCCTTCCTTCCTTCCTTCCTTCCTTCCTTCCTCTCTCTAGTTGTCCCTTCCTTCCTTCCTTCCTTCCTTCCTCTCTCTAGTTGTCCCTTCCTTCCTTCCTTCCTCTCTCTAGTTGTTGTCCCTTCCTTCCTTCCTTCCTTCCTTCCTTCCTTCCTTCCTTCCTTCCTTCCTTCCTTCCTTCCTCTCTCTAGTCCTTCCTTCCTTCCTTCAGCTCTCTAGTCCTTCCTTCCTTCCTTCAGCTCTCTAGTTGTCCCTTCCTTCCTTCCTTCCTTCCTTTTAGCTCTCTAGTTGTCCCTTCCTTCCTTCCTTCCTTCCTTCCTTTTAGCTCTCTAGTTGTCCCTTCCTTCCTTCCTTTAACTCTCTAGTTGTCCCTTCCTTCCTTCCTTCCTTCCTTCCTTTCTCTCTCTGGTTTTTCCTTCCTTTCTCTCTCTGGTTTTTCCTTCCTTTCTCTCTCTGGTTTTTCCCTCCTTCCTTCCTTTAGCTCTTTAGTTGTCCCTTCCTTCCTTCCTTCCTTAGCTCTCTAGTTGTCCCTTCCTTCCTTTCATTGTCCGGTTATGCCTTCCTTCCTTCCTTCCTTTTGCTGTCCGGTTGTTCCTTCCTTCCTTCCTTCCTTTTCTCTGGCTTTTCCTTCCTTCCTCTCTCTAGTTGTCACTTCCTTCCTTCCTTCCTTCCTTCCTTCCTTCCTCCTTCCTTCCTTCCTTCCTCTAGTTGTTGTCCCTTCCTTCCTCTCTCTAGTTGTCCCTTCCTTCCTCTATCTAGTTGTTCCTTCCTTCCTTCCTTTCCTTCCTTCCTTCCTTCCTTCCTCTCTCTAGTCCCTTCCTTCCTTCCTTCCTTCCTTCCCTTCCTTCAGCTCTCTAGTTGTCCCTTCCTTCCTTCCTTTAGCTCTCTAGTTGTCCCCTTCCTTCCTTCCTTTAACTCTCTAGTTGTCCCTTCCTTCCTTCCTTCCTTCCTTTTAGCTCTCTAGTTTTCCCTTCCTTCCTTTCATTGTCCGGTTATCCCTTCCTTCCTTTCATTGTCCGGTTATCCCTTCCTTCCTTTCATTGTCCGGTTATCCCTTCCTTCCTTTTGCTGTCCGGTTGTTCCTTCCTTCCTTTCTCTGGCTTTTCCTTCCTTCCTTCCTTCCTTCCTTCCTTCCTTCCTCTCTCTAGTTGTTCCTTCCTTCTAATTGTCCCTTCCTTCCTCTCTCTAGTTGTCCCTTCCTTCCTCTCTCTAGTTGTCCCTACCTTCCTTCCTTCCTTCCTCTCTCTAGTTGTCCCTTCCTTCCTTTCGCTCTCTAGTTGTTCCTTCCTTCCTTCCTTCCTTCCTTCCTTCCTTTCTCTCTCTGGTTTTTCCTTCCTTCCTTCCTTTCTCTCTCTGGTTTTTCCTTCCTTTCTCTCTCTGGTTTTTCCCTCCTTCCTTCCTTTAGCTCTTTAGTTGTCCCTTCCTTCCTTCCTTCCTTCCTTCCTTTAGCTCTCTAGTTGTCCCTTCCTTCCTTTAGCTCTCTAGTTGTCCCTTCCTTCCTTTAGCTCTCTAGTTTTCCCTTCCTTCCTTTAGCTCTCTAGTTTTCCC